>CM041551.1:19988241-20614948 GCA_023238725.1 Scortum barcoo
AAATCTTCACATCGAGGAGGCTAAAACTGTCAATATTTGAATGTTTTTCTTAAAAAATGCTTCATAGATTATTCACATTATTTATTCGATGACAGAGTGATTAATCAATAGTCAAATCGTTGCACTTCTACTATTAATAAGCTCCAAATGTAAAAACATATGAACAAATACTCATCTCCTGTTATTGCAGCGTGTATTGATAAAAAGGCCTTTTAAGAGCAACAAGTCGAGCAACAATAAACGGATCAATAACAATTCTGATCAATAATTCATCACTGAGGTCATTTTTCAGCTGATAGCGGAACATTTGCTGGTTGAAGCTTCTGAAATATGTCGTTTTTTGAGTTTGTTTGTCCAAAAAGATCATAAGTTTGCTGCCTTTACTTGTGTTATGATGACTGCTGATGCATATTTGTGATTTTTGACGCATTATTGAGTTATACCGTTGATCAATCGATCGGTATTGAGCATGGTCCTGTTTTGCAGCCGTACAACCTTCCCTCTCTTTGCCCTGCGAAGCTAAAAGGAGTGAACGTTTGGCGTTTCCGCTCAATAAACGACACAAATGGTTCATCAGTTATCAGAAATCAGACTCGATTTCCGGTCGAACACTAAATCCGCTCTCAGGTTCGGCTCTTCGCTCTCTTCGCTCTCACTTTGCATTCAAACGTTGCCAAATTCAAAAAGAGAAAAATTGTTTATGAGCTTTGGGAATTTCTCAATTTTCACTTCATCATCTAATTCAATAACATCACCATCAGGGAAATCAGTCATGATTTCACCACTGTAACACAACTCCTGGCAGTTTATCAATAAAACTGCTGCTTTTTGACTTTAATATAACTTATCTAATAAATTTAATATACTTTGGGTTTATTTTCCATTATTTCCTAAACTAAATGGTTAATAATTTTTGCTGACTCTGAAATCTGGATGAGAAAGATGAAGCTTTTGTGTTCTGCTACCTGAAATAAAAAAAAACTGGCATCCAGCTGGACGACACAGTGTGATCAAATGTTGTATTTATAAAAATCAATTTGCAAATCAGCCCACGGTGGGATTAAAAAACACAATTCGTCTGAATTTCGATAAAGGATCTTTTGTCTGACTAAAGACAAATATGGCCCACAAATATTCTGGCTTTCAAACCCCTTTTTCTGGCACAAACACTCACCTGTGAGATCTAACGGGCCGGCTGACCTGACGACACTTTATTAATCAGATCTGATTGTTTGTATTGATTATTAAAGATCTGACGCTGGAGAACAGAACAGAGAAGCAAAATGACTGATGCTGTTTGTAAGCTAACAGTCAGTGCAGGTGTCGTGTTATTTACATCAGAGAAGAAATCTGATATTATTTTGTGTTTTCTGATCAATTAATTTACAGTCATCAATGATATAAATGTTTATGAAAAGTTTCTGAGAGATGCTCTGATATTTTCTTCGAAGCAAAGCAGCATTTAACATACTTAACGCTTCAGTATCTCGTAAAAATTGAAGTTGCTTTAAAATAACAACAATAATTTAAAGTAAAATCGGGATACTGATTTTCCGTCAGTCTGTTTCAGTCACATCGTGCAGCTCGCCCACAGACGCAGCCCACGGTTCGCTCCTGTTCATTGTGGCGTGATGCAGCTCAGCGCGCAGACGGACGTCATCCCGGGCGAGTGATGGACAGCTGCTCTGTTTTGATGACACGCCAACGCGCCGCTCGGCGAGCTGTCACTGGGACGCTTTCGATTTTAAACCGGAAACGTGCCGGCCTCCGTTCTGGAGCTCGTTCTGTCGAGTTAAATGACGTTATTGATCAACGGGGCCTGCACAAAACTGCACTACAGCTCTTGCATTTTTAAAAATCTGTGATATTATACATATCTCTTTAGCATATTTTTTCATATTTTATTCACATTTTGTCTTTACTATTCATGCTTCTTGACTTGAAGTGCTTGTTAAAAATCTTTTTTCATATTTCTTTCTAACTATGTTTAATGATATGTACGAAAAAAAATAAAATTCTTCGTCAGTGTGATTAAAGCTGCTTCTGATTAAATGTTTGTATTCCTCAGTTTGATGTGTAAGAAAAAGAGACCAGCACTAATATTTAAAAGTAAAATCAGCTCCGAACAGCAGCAGACTCGTGACAGTTTTGAGTTCACAAACCAGTTTACTGACCGGTTGACTGTCTTTTCTGCATTTTATGACTTTAAAGACGTTAATTCAAACTACTAACTAATAAAATGTGAAAAATTATAAGCGGATGTTTCCCAGTAGATCTGCAACTAGTGATTATTTTTAATATTAAGTGATGTTTCTTCCTATTTAATTGTCTGGAAAGTGTCAGAAGATACTTTCCTGTCCAGTTTGACCCCTTCACTTTTTTATTTTATTTGATCAAAGGTATTTACAAAAATATAAAATAGAACAGTGGCTAATTCTCATATTAGAGGAAGAAGAGAGGAGAATATTTATCTCTTTTGACCATCTCATCAATTTTGAAGCTTTATTTCTCTGAAGTTGCAGCCCTGAGGATCGACTGAAGGAGGTTTGTGATCAGGACGGATGTTGATTTAAAACATCGACGTATATACAGATAAATCCACTGAGTGTTTAAGTAATAAGAGCAGCAGAGTGTCATGAAAAACAGACTCTCCCCTGGACACTGTACCACAAATATATATTTACTCACTATATATATATATAAACATATACACACTGCACACCTTTACCCACAGATTTCAGGTAATATTACTGTGAAAAATCATTTCCCACTCACTCAATTCAGAGGAAACACTGACTGCTTGTTTCATTCATTGAGGTTAATCAACTTAACTACACAACACAGAGTAATTGATTAGATTATTCATGAACATCTCTAGTAAAGGTGATTTTTTTTTTTTACAGTTTGAGGCATTGCAGGCACAGAAAAAAACGAGGCTACGCTGACCTGAAATGCACCGCTTTAGGCCACGGATGCACAAAAACACAAAAACTAAAGCTGCCACGTTAATAATGACGAAAACATAAAAACTGCACTTCCACAAATCTGCAATTAATTAATAAATATTCAATGCAGGATAAAAAAAAAAAAAATTAAAAAAAAAACAAGCTTTTGCAATGATGTGAAATATTTAGCAGAGGAGGTTTTCACACCTGAGCAGCACTTTGTTGATTAAATATAAATGAGCGGACGTTCCCTCATTTTAAATATCTCTGCTTTCTCTTTAGACACGATCCTCTCAAAAGACATCTGCAAAAAAAGGACGAAATCATCTACAGCTCTATCGTGAGGCTTTACGGTTACTTCAAGGTCTGTTGGACATCTCAGCGCTCTTGAATCAAAGGGACAGATGTGCACTTGAAGTTTCCATCCTCCCTGTTTTCCCCCGCCCGCCCCGCCATCATCCAACGAGTCCATCGACAGCCACGTCCGTCCCATCTGCAAGTCGCCGCGCATAAGAGCGCCAGCTAAACGCTCCAAAACGCCTTAACGCCCAGAGGTCACAGTAACTACGGCAGAGCTGATGTGATTTAGGCGACACTAAGCGAGGGAGCGGCAGAGAGGCTTATCTGCCAGAGCTCGGCTGATTGCTGAGTTTATCTAATAAACAGGTGGAGCCTTCCCAAAGACGACGAATGAAAAGTTTCATGCCCGTCAAACGCGACAGGAAATTGTCGCCCGAGGTTCGTTCGCTCTGCATTTCAAAAATGGCGAAGGCCTCAAAGGCTTGAAAACAGATGTCTGTGTGGATGGAAAAACTCTGTTAATCCTTCAAAAGACTTGTTTTACTTC
This sequence comes from Scortum barcoo, assembly GCA_023238725.1. NCBI lineage: Eukaryota > Metazoa > Chordata > Actinopteri > Centrarchiformes > Terapontidae > Scortum > Scortum barcoo. The sequence continues at coordinate 19,992,034 of CM041551.1, forward strand.
CCTGACACGAGTCATTTTGGGGAAGAAATTATTTTTATTGATTTATTGATTATTGATATGTTGTTTGATCTATGGAATATCAGAAAATAGTGAGAAATGTCTCAAGGTGACTTCAGTTTGCAGCAAATATTCACGTTTGAGAAGCTGCAATTGGTGAATTTTGGGCATTTTTGCTTTGCTTTGCTTTTGCAGATTTATAGTCTCCTTATTAATTAATCGGCTAATTTCCTCCTCTCTAAACTGAACATCTCTGTGATCTGAAGACTTCGACCTGAGCTCTCTGAACTTCTGATGCTTATTATTCGGATATTTTGACGTTTTGTAGATGAAATGATCGATCAGCTGTTCAGGATAATGATCCACGGCAAAATAAAAAAATTGAGAGGTTCTTTCCCTCTCAGCTTTAGGCCTCCACAGCATGCTCTTATTTTGTAATGACCACACACGCACGGCAACAGCAGACACCTTTTCGCCCTCTGTTTGTCGACGAGTACCCACCGTGTCCATCACGCCATCAGGAGGCCTGTCAGGCTTCACCCCGCTGTGATCACACACACACCTGGATGTTTGGACTGTCTCACGCCGCCTGACGTTCGGGGCGTGACGTTTCCGCACTTCCTCCCGCCGTCTCCATCATTAATAACATCTGCCAGCAGCAGGTTCTGCTCTGATAAACACTCTCTGCTGGATCGGGAGCTCCAGCGAGGCCTGCAGCTGCCTCACGCTCACCTCAGAGTGTGTGTGTGTGTGTGTGTGTGCAGGGACAGAAAATAAAAGCTTTTATGAATCAGATGATCAGAAGGGAATTAAAACACCAAAAAAAAACGAGGGGGGAGGCCAGTTTGATGTGTCGAGGTTTGCTTTCGTGGGATTTTAAAGGTCGGTGATGATGATGTTGGAAATCTGACACTTATTTATTTAAACCCCGAGACTCTACGTCATCCCGGAGAGACCCTGACGGTGTGTTTTCAGCCGCACATCACTGCAGGTGAGGCGCTGCAGACCTGACAGGAGTGACGGACGAGCAGAAATCACCTCCAGACGCAACAACAAACAACAATATCTGATTTTCTTTCTTTTTTTTTTTTAAATAATTTTTGCTGCAAACCAACAAACACGACAAACCCTCTTTTTTTTTTTTCTCCTGTGACGACTCACACACACACACACACACACACCTTCAGCAGGATTAAATAGACGTTTCAGGCAACAGGGTGGCTCACATCCAGCATGTATCTATGCTTCCTCCCTCACAATGTAGGCCTCCCCCAGCCTGTATGAATAAAATATGCCACCCCCCCCCATTATATAAGGCAGAAAAATGCCCCGCTCCTACACTGAGATGATGCTGGAGCAGGGTGGATGTGCTGTGATTGAGATTCAAACAGGCCGCAGATACAAAGAGAGAGTGTGTGCGTGGAAAAAACAGAGGGGTGTGTGTGTGTGTGTGTGAAGGGGGGGGGTTGAAGGGGGAAAATATTCCCAAGCATCCTCCTCATTCTCAGCTGCTGCAGGCCTGAAAGCAGAGAGGCAGGAGGGCAGGATGAAGAGGTGGGGGGGCAACAAGAGCCGAGCTGCCCCCCCCCCTCTGTGCTGTGCAATGCAATGCTACATAACACACACACACACACACACACACACAGGTAGGCTCGGCTGTCAACATCTCAAGGTCAAACAACAGGATGCTTTAACCCGGTTTAAAAAATAAAAAAGGGGGGTAAGGGAGGTTTTTTTTTTTTTTTTTAACCGGAGCAGAGTTTTTTTTTTAACCGAGAGCAGACAAGGACTGGCGACCGACCCGCAGTGTGTGCCCTGCTCTGCCCTCATCCTCCCCCGGCCACGGCGCGCTGGCCGGCCCGGTCCCCTGGCTGACCAACATCTGGATGGGAGGTGTGTGTGTGTGTGTGTGTTGGGGGGTGATGGATAGATTCCGTTATGCTCCCGGTGAGGATGATGCTGCTGATGAGGATGATGATGGTGTTTTTTCGTGTCTTACCCTCTGACAGCTCCAGCTCCAGCTCCGCCAGCCGGGCTCGGATCTCCAGCGGTATCGGCGACGCCTCTCGGTCCGCCATTCGGCCCGCGCGGTGGAAAACACCTCCCCGGTCCAACAGCCGCCGCCGCCGCCGCCGCCGCTCCTGCTCCTCCGTCGCTCGGAAAGGGAGAGCTTCTCCTCGGCGGCCCCTCCTCGGCGGAGGCGCGGAAACACTGCGCGGCGTCGAGGGAGAACAAAAGGGGAGGGGAAGGAGGGGAGGGGGGTCTCAGCGGGGGCCCGGCATGGCGCCCGGCTCGGTGAATCGGTGAAGCGCCCCGGTGGTCGCTCGGTCTGCCGCGGCGGTGGTCGTGATGGCGGTGATGCGGCTCCGCGCCGTTTGCAGCTTCTCGCCGCTCAGTCACGTGACGCTCGGTGGGAGGAGGGGGGGCGGTGCCGGACATCACCGGCAGGGGGCGCAGCGAGCGGCCACACCTACAGCTGTGATTTAACAAACACCTTTACAATTACAACACGGAGGAGTTTTTACTTTCTAATATAACCAAGAGGCAAAAAAATCACTGCATGTGCTGCCGGGAGGATTCAAACCCACAACCTTTCCCCTCACAGACCCCTCTGTGACTTATACAATAAACAGCATCCACAACAAGCTCCTGAAATCACAGCATATGACCACCCAGAGGATTTGAACCTTTGTATTATATCATCCCACTGTGAGCACCTGAAATCACAACATATTCACATCGATGGCAAGTAGCACCCCGGGGGTTTGAGCCCTACCACCTTTGTGTCCCCAGAGAAGGTGAATTATAGCCACCGGGCATGTTGCATTTGGTGTGGCGAACTGTGAGCCGTTGAACTCACTGCATATGTTTGAACTGCCACACTGACGGAAAGCAGGACTTTGCTACGTGGGGGATTTGAACCCACCACCTTTGTAAGTGAACTTTTGTATCCCCACAGATCACCAGAGGGCTTATACAAGCAATGAACAGCATCTAAGCTGCCCACAGCAAGCTCCTGAAATCACAGCATTTGCATGAATTGCCACCTGGGGGATTTGAACCTGTTCTATCCCCAGAGAAGGTGAATTATAGTGTCCAAGCAGATTACAAGCATTCATTGTGCCCACTTGCCTCGTTAATGGCAATCCAGGATTAAAACCCACAACCTTTCTAAACTGACCTTCCCTAGAGATCCCTTTGTGACTTATACCGGCAATGAACGGCATCCAAGCAGACCACAACGAGCTCTTGAAATCATAGCATATGCATGAGTTTCCACCTGGGGACTCGAACCCACAACCTTTGTATCCCCAAAGAAGGTGAATTACAGCGTCCAAGCAGATTGCAAGCATTCGTTGTGCCCACTTGAAATCACAGCAAACGTATGAATGGCCACGTTGATGGCAATCCAGGATCATAACAAAACTGGGATATTTTATTTAATTTAGGGATCCAAGAACTGATCTCTAAGAACTGAGATTTGATACACATTTTCAGGGAAACTTTTTTTTTTTTTTATCATTTTCTTCTATCTCCCAAACCCTTAAAATTCAATATATCATTTTTTTTGCAGGAAATAATGATAAAAAATATCTACAAAATTAAAAATGGCTTGTCAAGCTTCAGTATTAATGTTATTTTTCACTGAGTTTATTTATACTTATGTGTGTTTTAAAAATTTTAGGGTCCTCGTTTGAAGTAGTAGCACAGGGCCACTTGTCAGAAATTTACAGAAACTTTCCGCCACATCTCGTGAGCTTCATCAGCAGTTTGATCATTTTGACCTCCTTAAATCTTTTCTCATCATCTCTGTTTTCTTCAGAGCACAATGTCATTAATACCCTCTCATTTGGCTGAAACACATCCTGATGGTGCTAACATTAGGACCTGCATATGAAACAGAAAATAAATCTCTACAGTCAGTTAAACCAAACAGATAGACTCACTTCTGACCCATTTATTCTGTCTGTGAGCTTCCTACATTGTGAAAACATCAGATTTATGCTGATCTTTAAAGCCAAACAGCGTCTGCACAGTTGTATTTAAATAAGAAATGTTTGTTCAGTGATGTTCTTGTATTTTACAGATCATCTTTTCCTCTGGCCGCTGCATTTTAATGTGGTCATTCCTTATTCACCATCAGCGTGTGGAGACGAAACCTCAACAAAATAATGTGATTAATATTAAAGGTCAAGCAGCCTTTCATTAAGTCCAGTACGATTGAACGAGCCTAATGTGGCGGTGACACATAAGTGAACATCAAGTTGTCCTTCTTATACTGCGGATTTCATTAGTATTATTCATTAGATTCATTAGGCCTATAGGCTTCCGGGAATCAAATCATCCTCATTGTAAACAAGCGGAGGGGCCACATAATGAAGTAATGACGTTACGGTGGGACTCATCTGCCATCTGCTGGTTGTCAGACAGAACCACAGCGGAGGCCGTGAAGGTGTTTTTGTACGCGAGGAGGAGTTCAGTGCTGTGACTCTGCAGCAGAAAATGACATGGAGGATATTAAAAGGTTTTCACACAGATACATAAGTGAAAAATTTTATACACATGGAAAAAAAATGGCGGTGGTCTGGTGAATAACTTCAAAGGCACTTCTTTAATATTTGTTCAATAATATGTACATCTGTACAAAGTAACATGTGCCACAACAGTGCCCACTCTTTCTTCACGACAACTGCCTTACATTTAAAATGTTATATTTTAAACAAAAAAAAGAGCAGTGGACTCAGAACAATCAAATTCAAGTTCTCAAGTACAGTTCAAGTTTTTTTTTTTTTTGTGCTGAGTTAACTCCTACATCCGCCAAAAGCATGTTTCCCTTGGTGGGACGGCCTGAAACGAGCCTCCCTGGACCTTATGACACTGAAGTGTAGTGAGACTAAAGCTTTAACACACAAAAAGCACTCCTATCTAACATAAATACAAACAAGACATAACTTAAATTCTAAAAGGAAATTTAAAAAAAAATCATGCAGAGATGAAGTACCGATATTCAGTGCTTCTCAAAGGTAATTAATAATTCATACACACTGGACCTTGGTTCATTACGGGCCTGGATATCGCATCAGTGTCTGAAAATGGAAACAAACTGGGTGACTTAAACTAATATTCAAAGAAAAAGCATCGTGTATGCCCACAGCGGCCCTGCAGACTAAAGAATAACACAGATGTATGGAAAACAAAGTCATGGCAGAACATCCTGTACAGCGAGGGAAAAAAAAAAGCATCAAAACACACAGAAACGGCAGGAAAAGAAGCGCTGGTGCCATCAAGCAAAATGAGACAAAAATCAAAATGGAACCCGGCGCTCGATAAACTCTGACCTGAACTACAAACCAAGAAATAATAATAATAAAAAAAAAAAAAAACTAATGTGAAGTTGCAGATCAACATTTACAAAGTCTTTCCCCTCTAAAAACTGAAAAGTTAGCTTAAACATCCCGAGTGGTTAGAGCCCCCAGACCCACAGCAGCCCGCCCTGTCCTGAACCAGCCAGCAGTCAGAACCCCCCCCCCCAACCTGAAACACACTCTTAGTTAATGTCAGCAGAGTTTATGAAGGGCTCGGACCTGAACGTAGTTGATTTAAAGGCTGTGTTTGGTTGGCTGGTTTGTGTAATCAGACGGTACATTAATACATTTTCAGAAACCCACAGGACAAAAAAAAAAAAAAAAAAAAAAAAGTTCATCAGTGTCTTTTTCTGCTCCTTGTATGATCACCGTGGCAACAGAGCTGGTCAGGACTCTTGGCCCGGGTAGGCGAGGATGTGCTCTGCCTCCAGAAGAGCGGGGTCAGCGGGCGGCTCGTTGGACGACACTCTCTGGCAGATCTCGGCGTAGCTCGGCTTCTTGGACTCCTGGCCAATCGGAGCACAAGGTCAAGGGTCAGAGTCTCACACACCTTTCCTCTCCTGCTTCTGCTTGTCAATCTGATCTAATGTGCTTTTCTAGTCCTCTCCACACGGCCCTGCTCAGGTCGAACCAGCACATCAACGCTCAGGAGCATTTTAGAAATGTTATCATCGATTATCTCAGACTCCTCCATCCATCCATCCATCCATCTTCATCCGCTTTATCCGGGGCCGGGTCGCGGAGGCAGCAGTCTGAGCAGAGATGCCCAGACTTCCCTCACCCCAGACACTTCCTCCAGCTCTTCCAGGGGGACCCCTGAGGCGTTCCCAGGCCAGCCGAGAGACATAGTCTCTCCAGCGTGTCCTGGGTCTTCCCCGGAGGCCTCCTCCCGGTGGGACATGCCTGGAACACCTCCCTAGGGAGGCGTCCAGGGGGCATCCGAAACAGATGCCCAAGCCACCTCAGCTGACTCCTCTCGATGCGAAGGAAGCAGCGGCTCTACTCCGAGCTCCTCCCGAGTGACTGAGCTTCTCACCCTATCTCTAAGGGAGCGCCCAGCCACCCTGCGGAGGAAACTCATTTCGGCCGCTTGTATCCGCGATCTTGTCCTTTCGGTCATTACCCAAAGTTCATGACCATAGGTGAGGGTGGGAAGGCGTAGATTGACCGGTAAATCGAGAGCTTCGCCTTTCGGACTCAGCTCCTTCTTCACCACGACGGTCCGGTACACCGACCGCATAACTGCGGACGCTGCACCAATCCGCCTGTCAATCTCACGCTCCATCTTTCCCTCACTCGTGAACAAGACCCCGAGATACTTGAACTCCTCCACTTGAGGAAGGACCTCTCCACCCACCCGGAGAGGGCACGCCACCCTTTTCCGGTCGAGAACCATGGCCTCGGATTTGGAGGTGCTGATTCTCATCCCAGCCGCTTCACACTCGGCTGCAAACCGCTCCAGCACACGCTGAAGGTCCTGGCTTGATGAAGCCAACAGGACAACATCATCTGCAAAAAGCAGAGATGAAATCCTGTGGTTCCCAAACCGGACTCCCTCCGGCCCCTGGCTACGCCTAGAAATCCTGTCCATAAAGATTATGAACAGGACCGGTGACAAAGGGCAGCCCTGCCGGAGTCCAACATGTACTGGGAACAGGATCTGACTTACTACTGCCGGCAATGCGAACCAAGCTCCTGCTCCGGTCGTACAGAGACCGAACAGCCCTTAGCAAAGGCCCCCGGACCCCATACTCACGGAGCACTCCCCACAGAATACCACGAGGGACACGGTCGAATGCCTTCTCCAGATCCACAAAGCACATGTGGACTGGTTGGGCAAACTCCCATAAAGCCCTCAAGCACCCTGCAAGGAGAGTATAGAGCTGGTCCAGTGTTCCACGACCGGGACGAAAACCGCATTGTTCCTCCTGAATCCGAGGGTCGACTATCGGCCGAATTCTCCTCTCCAGTACCCTGGCGTAGACCTTCCCTGGGAGGCTGAGAAGTGTGATCCCCCTGTAGTTGGAACACACTCTCCGGTCCCCCTTTTTAAAAAGAGGGACCACCACCCCGGTTTGCCACTCCAGAGGCACTGTCCCCAACCTCCATGCAATGTTGCAGAGGCGTGTCAGCCAAGACAGCCCGCACAACATCCAGAGACTTGAGGTACTCAGGGCGGATCTCATCCACCCCCGGCGCCTTGCCACCGAGGAGCTTGCGAACTACCTCAGTGACTTCGGCTTGGGTGATGGACGAGTCCACCTCAGAAGTCCCCAGCCTCCGCTTCCTCACTGGAAGGCAAGTCGGTGGGATTGAGGAGATCCTCGAAGTATTTCTTCCACCGTCCGACAATGTCCCCAGTTCGAGGTCAACAGCTCCCCACCCTGCACTGTAAACAGTGTTGGCAGAGTACTGCTTCCCCCTTCTGAGGCGCCGGACGGTTTGCCAGAATCTCTTCGAGGCCGACCGATAGTCCTCCTCCATGGCCTCACCGAACTCCTCCCAGACCCGAAGTTTTTGCCTCCAGGACCGCCCGGGCTGCGGCTTGCTTGGCCTGCCGGTACCTGTCAACTGCGTCAGGAGTCCCACAGGCCAACATGGCCCGATAGGACTCCTTCTTCAGCCTGACAGCATCCCTTACTTCCGGTGTCCACCACCGGGTTCGGGGGTTGCCGCCACGACAGGCACCAGAGACCTTGCGTCCACAACTTCGAACTGTTGCCGCGTCGACAATGGAGGCAGAGAACATGGTCCACTCGGACTCAATGTCCCCAGCCTCCCTCGGAATCTCTCTGTGAGAAGCTCTTCCGGAGGTGGGAGTTGAAGACCTCCCTGACAGAGGGCTCGGCCAGACGTTCCCAACAGACCCTCACAATACGTTTGGGTCTGCCAGGTCTGTCCAACTTCCTCCTCTGCCAGCGGATCCAACTCACCACCAGGTGGTGATCGGTTGACAAGCTCAGCCCCTCTCTTTACCCGAGTGTCCAAGACATACGGCCGGAGATCAGATGAAACGACAACAAAGTCGATCATCGACCTCCGACCTAGGGTGTCCTGGTGCCACGTGCACTGATGGACACCCTTATGCTCAAACATGGTGTTCGTTATGGACAAACCGTGACTAGCACAGAAGTCCAATAACAGAACACCGCTCGGGTTCAGATCGGGGAGGCCGTTCCTCCCGATCACGCCCCTCCAGGTATCACTGTCGCTGCCCACGTGAGCGTTGAAGTCCCCCAGTAGAACAATGGAGTCCCCAGTCGGAGCACTATCAAGGTACCCCTCCCAGGGACTCCAAGAAGGCCGGGTACTCTGTACTGCTGTTCGGCCCGTATGCACAAACAACAGCAAGAGACCTATCCCCGACCCGAAGGCGCAGGGAAGCGACCCTCTCGTTCACCGGGGTGAACTCCAACACATGGCGGCTGAGCTGGGGAGCTATAAGCAAGCCCACACCAGCCCGCCGCCGCTCACCCTGGGCAACTCCAGAGTAGTGGAGGGTCCAGCCCCTCTCAAGGAGCTGGGTTCCAGAGCCCAAGCTATGCGTGGAGGTGAGCCCGACTATCTCTAGCCGGTACCTCTCAACCTCCCGCACACAAGCTCAGGCTCCTTCCCCCCAGCGAGGTGACATTCCATGTCCCTATTGCCAGAGTTTTGGTCCGAGGATTGGGTCGTCGAGGCCCCCCGCCACGACTGCTACCCAAACCACATTGCACCGGCCCCTCATGGACCTTCCTGCGGGTGGTGAGCCTACTGGAAGGCGGGACCCACGTCGCACGCCATTTCGGGCTGAGCCCGGCCGGGTCCCGTGTCCCAGGCAAAGACCCCGGCCACCAGGCGCTCGCCTGCGATCCCCCAACCCCAGGCCTGGCTCCAGGGTGGGGCCCCGGTAACGCCAATCCGGGCGACGTAACGGTCCTTGTTCTTCTTTTATCCATGGTGGGCTTGTGAACCGCTCTTAGTCTGGCCCGTCACCTAGGACCTGTTTGCCATGGGAGACCCTACCAGGGGCGTAATGCCCCTACGACAACATAGCTCCTAGGATCATTCGGGCACACAAACCCCTCCACCACAGTTAAGGTGGCGGTTCAAGGAGGGGTATCTCAGACTCTGAGCAACTAAAGCACAGAGGCACATGGATGAAGAGTTCACAGGATAACACAGCTGTGATTTTATATTTGCCAAACTAAACATCATCAGGAGTCTAGACCGGTGCTTCTGAAGCTTTTTAAAAAGAGGCCCAGATATGAATCTAATTATTTTATTTCATTATGGTCAGAAGTCTACAATAATGTCATCATCAAACGCACTAATATAGTCGTTTTTATACGTTTTTCATTTGCTCTTTCTTTAGGCCAAACAGCATGTTTGAGTACACAGAAAAGTGTCATATAAATGTGATTATTATCAAGTTCTATTATTATTATTATAACTATTATTAATATTTGTCTGATTGATACCATTTCTGCATTAAATCTATGGTGTTTACTATTTATTAATAAAAAACGATAGTATGATAGTATTATGATAGTAGAAAATGTTATTACATCCGTGAAATCTTCTAAGACTAAAAGCTAGTCTGCATCCTTTCTTCGATTAAATTTTAATCTACATTTTGAGGTGTTTCATTGCCAGTACTGTAGTGCAGATTCAAACATACACTCCACTAAAATATTTCATAAGGAGATGAGAGGAGAGATTCAAATAAAAACAGAAGCAGCTGAAACCATCTCTAAACGAGTCTTACTGCGTTTGGTTCCTGTGCGAGCTGGACGGGTTTGGACTCAGCGGTCGTCTCTGCACGCTCCTTCACATTCCTGTGGAGAGAGAACAATGGAGAACAATGCACACACACACACACACACACACACACACACACAGTCTCTGAACACAGCTGGCACCATGACAACTGGATACGAGTCCACAGATGAAATGTAATAAGAGCAAAGCAGGAAAAAGAGAAATATCTGGGGATGCTTGTGCTGCGAGGTTGGAAGTGAACGAACAGAGAATGTAAAAGCAGAGAAATAACAGCTGATACAGAGTCTAACGGGGTTAAATGAGGACTCTTACAGCTGAACGAGGGGCTCAGGCTCTTGTGTCACTGTTGGCACTGCTGCACACGGGCTGCTGCTTCTGACGGGACTCTGAACACAAGATACATGTTTGAGTTCATGTTTTTACACCATCTGAGTTTTAAACATGAGGAGAGACTCTGTTACCTTGTTGAGCATGAGACTCAGGTGAACAATATGTGTGTGTGTGTGTGTGTGTAAAGTGCGTCAGGCGGAGAGAGGCTCGGTTACCTTGACGCTGCCGTTAGCTGCAGATACGGTTGCTATGGCAGTGTTTGCTGGAGGAAGAGGAGGGAAGCTCGTCAGCCCGAGCTCAAGAGGAGGAGACAGCTGACGAGGAGACGACTGACTCGGTGCGCTCTGCACAAAAACACACACACACACACACGGTCAGTGCGGAGTTTCGACAGAGTTTACTTTATGCACGCTCACTGGTCACTTACGCGGTTGTTTCCAGACGATTTGTCCCATGACCTCGTGTTCTCTCTCCTCCTCTGGCTGAAGTTTCCTCTCCTTCAGAGCAGAAACACACAGCAGAGCAGAGATATACTTAAATACTTAAATTTTATTGTCTTTACAATTTTAGTCTTTCAGAATTTTAGTCTTCCCTTGTCTGGTCGGTTCAAACCAACTCTGGTGTGTCTCCCCATGTGTTATTCTTTGAGCTGTTGACTGACCTCTTGTCCCAATAACACAATTTGTGAAAGTAGATGCATGTTTTTAGAGGTATTACAGTAAAGGACGTCTCTTTTCCACCCTGTTTCTTCCTGTTCATCATTGTGACATGTGACACTTTCAGTCCCTACTAATAAAGTTGTTTCTTCATGAGCTCTTTGTGACAACTGAGTCACTGACACTGCAGGATGACATCATCAGTATGTCCAATCAGTGAGCTACCTGTCAGTCAACGTGACTTCATGCATGCAAACTTAATCAAACTCCAGGTATGAAAGTAAACTACGTCCACCCTCAACATTATTTCTCCTGACAGTAAAAGGATAATATGACAGCAGGTAACACAACACGTGACTTGTCAGGAGGAAATGTATTAGTTATGTCAATATTTGGACTGAATGAGCCTGTTTAAGACTCATGAAAGCTGAGCAGATCATTCATTACCTTCCCCAGTCAGAAGTGGGTGACACAACTTGTTTGTTGGGCTCCGTCCGTCCGCCTCTGCCCTGACGGCGAAAGTTGCCCCGCGACCGCCCTCGACCTGACTTCATTGGAGAAAAGCAGCGCTCCGCCGGCGCTTGTTCTGACGAGTGTGAGGAATTCTGGCTCTGATTGGCCTGCCAACGGTCTCCAGAGTTTGACCACCTCGAGCCTCTCCTGGAAAACATCAACGCCGGCCAGTGATAGAAGTAATGGTTAAAATATTTTTACAGCCAAAACATGGGAAACGCACAAGTTTCTTTATTAAAACAATTATTTACACAATAAAAAAGACAAATAATCAACAAACAGATCGACTGATGCAGTTACCTCTGCTTGTGTGAGTTGTGAGGTTTGAAGCTGGAAGCTGCTGAGAATCCATTCATGAAGTCGTTGATCGATGTTGGAGGCTGCAGACAAAAACAACAAGAGCTGAAGTCTAAGAAAAGGCCTCAGAGTTAGTGTCCAATGAGAAATAACCACAGACAGCTTCATCTGATTTGAGAAGACGACAAAACTTTCCTGCTCAGCCACTGGCACAACTTCGTGTTACATCATTTCAACATGAACGGACTCACCTCAGTGCAGTCGTGGTATCCCACTGCAGCTGATGTCCACATCTCATTGGTGAAGTCATACAGCTGCTGTGCTGGCAGGTGGGTGGGACAGGGCTGCTGGTAGGTGCTCGGGGGGAAGTAGGAGCCGTAAGGATTGCCACTCTGGTCCAGCTGTGTTGGTCTGTAGCCATTTTTCGGAGCGTAGGAAGTGACGGCCATGGTTTTGGCCTTTATCCTCACCATGATCGGCTTGTCCTTAAACACCCGCACTTCTTCTCTGAGGTACTTGTAGGCCTAATGAGAAACGGCTGTCTGACTCAGTTTGTTTTCACATCATGCAAACAACACAACCTTCCTCCTGTTTAACGCTCTTCTTGTTACACTGCAGCATATTACGTCAGTCATGAGGAACAATAAGATCACAAAGTGTTTGGCTTAGACTTAGACTTAACTTTATTGATCCCTTTGGGATGACTCCCTCAGGGAAATTTAAATTTGACTGTCTTTTACCTGCTGTGCGTCGGCCTCCGATTTGAAAGTGATGAACCAGTTGTCGTTGCTGACAAACTCACAGCTCAGGAACTTGGGCAGGTCCTCCCCATCGAAGAGACCCTCCACCTCCTGCACAACAACAGTAACATCAAACACACAGATACTGCATTTCACTGTGACGCCTGCTGACAGCGACACCATGACGCTATGAGCAGAGGTCTCTACAGCTGAGTAAAGACTGAGAGGAGAGGAGGTCTCTTGCCTCCTGAGGTGTGCTGCCGGGGATCTCACGCAGGATGACGACACATCGGCTCTGACTGGGCCGGACCTTCTGTCCACAGGGAGCCACCTGGACCAGCGGCAGGGCTGTCAGCCAATGAGAGGAGAGAATGTGTCAGGACGACGACCAAACAGATTCATCACTTTCAACATCACAGAAAAACATACAAAAAAATCTTGCTTTGAATTGTTTGATGTTTGGATCGTTTAATTATAAAGTCTCAGTAATACTGAAAAAAGTATTCATATTTTTACAGGAATTAAGAGTTTTTTACATTTTCTTTTAACAGACCTCTCCATGTACATTAAAAACATACTAATAATTTTGGTTCCATAATCACAGCAACAGGCTGTGTAGACAAACTACTGACATTACCAACAATTGGCTGGCGATAAAATTTTTGCCAAGATTTTCCTAAATAAAAACAATAAATGTCATTCATACGCACACCAAAGACCGAAATAAACACTGACATTTCAAGATGTCGGCAATGAGGTCCAGGTCCGTGCTGAGGTTCTTGATCTTGTCGAGGCTGGCCAGAGTCGCGATGGGAACGTACTGGTCGCTGTCCATCTGAGAATTGAGGTACAGGTCGTTGCCAAGGTGCTCTCTGCGGAGGGAGAGAGGAGAGTCGGCTTTTTCATTGCTCTCAAAGTGCTTACACAGGAACAAAACAGCTAACAACAAGGACAACAAGCTGAACAAATAAAGGTAAAGAACAGACAGAACTATTATAAATATGACTATGTGAGAAAATATAAATGGACATTGACAACTTGCAGCGTGTGGAGAAGTTCTCAAAGGTTTTAATGTGTTGCACATGTTGGAAAAAGAGCCAGTGATCTTTTACATATCTGATGTCATGACCTCTTCGACAGCACTAAGAGAAATGTTGTGAGACATTACCTGGTCAGGCAGGACTCCAAAACTGTCCTCAACTCTTGTCTGATCTCATCTGAAATCAGATGAAGCCGTTACCACAGTGTTTAAACATAAATACAGTTACTACATACTGGAAGAAAACAAATAAACTGGACCGACACCTGTGACAGGCGGGTTACTGGGCTCTCCATTGACTACAGGAGCTTCAGCAGTCAGCGTCTGGTACTCGAGTGTGCCGGTGTCTATCTCAGCCGCCGCCTCAGTCAGACCCACGCTCTCCAGCTGGAACTCTGGCATGTATCCTAAAATTCAACACCGCAGCATCTTACTGTCACATTTATGACATTATTACCCCTGGAATGCAGTGAACGGCGTCATTTGATGAAATGTAACTCCAGCCGACCTTCGAGATTGGTCAGATCATCAGCAAACTGCAGCCATGACTGCTGAGGCTGCAGGTAGGCGGGGCCGGAGACGTCCAGGTTAAAGTTGGGATTGGTCCATACCTCAGCATCAGGGTTAAGGCTCGGGGCGGCGATAGGTCCCTGAGACAGGAACACACAATGTGCAGAATATTAATGGTAATTACAATTACAATCAGATTATTTTTTAAAGTTATTTTAAAAGAACAAATTAAAATAAATCTCAACACCTGTGTGTTCAGGTGTTTTCACATCAAGCAAACAGGAAATGTTTTCTAATAGTTCTTATTAAGTCTGATTAATATTCAAATCTAATGCTCAAAAGTGTAATTGAGAGTACTGAATAAATTCCGCCCAACTTTAATATCACTAATTCAGTAAGTAATGTAATGTGAAGAAAACATCTTCATTACTCTTTCAGATGTAACCACATTTCAGCTGACTCAACTTCAGGTTCAGGATCGCTTGATCCAACTCTTTAAATTTGTATTTTCAAATAAGGTGCCCTCTTTATCTGAGTTAACTTCACCTTGTTATATAAAGAGCGTTATTTTACAGGAAGTCTATTCACAAATATTACTATCATCACATAAAACTGTGACGATGCATGAAGGGTGTCTGTGTGAACAGCGGTCGCTCGTTGTGTAACATCTTTGCAAGAAGGAGTAGAAGGATGATTCTAACAGCTTCCTTTCCTGTAGTGGCTGCTTCAGTGTGTTTTTAGTCTGTACACGGTTATATTAATACTAAACATAATCTACTGAGACACTCTGAACCTCCCTCTTTCTCTGACAGAACACTTACAGGCTGAGTGCAGTCTGTGTGCCAGTCCCACACACAGGAGCCCTGAGGCATCACAGTGCTGTAGGGGTAAGCTCCCAGCAGAGCCATAGAGGGCTGGAGCTCGGAGACCGAGGCCGGGATCTGCTCCGTATCGGTCCCCACCTTGCTCTCGCCCTTGCTGGGCTCGGCCTCCAAAGCGCCCTGAGCCCAACCCCCGCAGCCCTCCTCCAGGCCCAGCTTGATCCAGGGGTGGGGGTAGAGGCGGCAGATGGAGGAGTCTGCGTCCTCCCCCAGCAGCTCTGACACCATCTCCCTCATCCCTCCTTCTCTCTCTCCCTCCTCGGCTGTCGCTGATGTCTCATGGCCCAGGAAGTGAATCTCGTATGATGGAGTTGAGGCGTAAACATCAATCTGACCTGGGTCCACTGTGACCGGGGTTTGGTCCTCCTGGTGCTCCAGAACTGAGATTTCGTCATCCATGCCACCGAAGCCATCAGGAATCACGTACAAGTCGCAGGCGCTCGTATCAGCACGGAGCTCGAGGCTTTGGGACGGAGCTTCTGGAGGAACATCACTGTAGAGTGCAGGATGCTCCTCCTCCTGTGACGTTTCCTCTGAGTGAATTTCATTTGAGGAATCTCCAGGTTGAGATAAGCAGTCAGCAGTGTCAACTTCAGGCTTCGTACACTGAGAGGAAACACTGGAGCTGAATAACTGTGGGGGTTCAGAGGCTGTTTGAGGAGTTTGGGGTTTGATGCTCTTGGGGTCCTCTGAACCATGATGACCGATGCTTGCCGACAACACGTCACATTTTCCCTCAGTCGTCTTGAGCTGAGAGGTGTTTTCATGTGTTTCAGGTAAAGTAACGGGAAGATCACCTCCCTCAACATGTTTGGCGTTCAGACTAATTTCTGGATTTCTTTTTCTGACTTCCTGTCTGTCATCTCCCCTCATGGGGACCTCCTTAAAAGTCTTGTCAGGCTCCTTTATAAGAGACACTGAAAGTTCAGTGTCCACATCAGAGCTGTGAGGCTGTGTATCACAGTAATCAAAATTGGCATCGCTGCGATCACATTCAGCGACTACAGGCTCAGTATCTTGACCTGGTGGCTTAATGCTGCTCAGCTCAAATGTCGGATCGTTTGAATTAACGTCTAATTTGTCAGATGTGACGGAGTCACACTGGTGAGACGTGGTTTTTAAGTCTGATAGAGGCGCCACATTTGTGTGGAAGGAGAAGGCGGTCAGTTCAACAGGCAGCGACGACGCGGCTGAGATGGTGGAGACTGAGGACACCTCGGTGAGAGTCGTCTCTGCTGTGTCGCTCCAATAATCATCCTCCTTGTTGCTGCTTGTGCTGATACTCAGAGGGATGGCCTCGCTCTGCAGGGAGGATTTCTCCAACTCAATCTTTCCCCCAGACTGAACCAAAGCAACCTCCTCCTTTGGCAGCGGTGTGAGGCCGAGCTCTGGAGGACTCTGACTGGATGTGTTCGGCTCAGGAGGTCCAGCTGCGGGTTTTGAACTTTGGATGTGCTGCTCTATCAACAGTTCAGACTCGTGAGGACGATCGTCCGGAGGATTAAAGTCAGAGTCCAGTTCTCCCTCTTGGAAATTAACCACAGTTTGCTCTGTGGCACTGAAGACCCCTTCAGCTGCTCCGTGGTCTCTCAAGTACACACTCTTTTCCACTGAACACACACTCTCCTCTGTAACTATGATCTCATCAGACCCTGTCGCTGTCTGCTCCTCCACACACACACAGTCATCTTTGTGTGACGTCATCAGCATATAACCCATAGACTCATCTGTGTCTGCGGCCGTCTGACTTTTCAGGTCTTCACCTGACGCCTGAGGGTCCTCATTGTTTATTTGATTTCTGGGCACCGGCAGGGGGTTACACTGAGGGTCCACCAGCTGTGGAGACACAACATGAGATAAGGTGGCCTGCTGTGAGGAGAGTGAACTGTCTGAGTGCAGCAGGGCGGTGGAGGACTGCTCTGCAACGTGTGATTGTGCTGACGGTGCCTCCTCATCCTGTGATTGGCTGGTCATTTTAGATACCGTGACATATGCCTGGTCACAGACTGTGGAGGCCTCTGGGTGTGACTGGCTGCGGGCCGGAGACTCCACCGAGCAGAGCGGAGCAGCTGTTTGTGCTTCAGCTGTGTGTTGTGTCTCTCCGGCTGTTCCGGGCTGGACGTGGTCATGTTCAAGGTCATCGGCGTCAATGGAGCAAATACTGTAGAAGCTCCGGGTCCTTGTTTCGAGACCTTCACACAGTGTTGTTGTAACGATGCAGACTTCCTCTCCTTCCTCATCCTTGTGCTCAGCTTCGGGGGAATCCCGCGGTGTCTCCTGACACACGCTGACCGGCGGCGGGTCATGTGACACCTGACTCTCTCCGTGGCTAGCGGGGGTCAGCCTGGCGGGAGCTGACCAAGAGCTCGCGGGTTTTTTGTGCTTCTGCCCCTCTGGGAGCTGATTGAACCATAAAGCCCTGAGCGTGGCGTTCTCCAAAATCCTCTGTTTGATGGGACTCTGAGTGGGCACCTCCATATACGGGGCCAATCCACAACCGGGCCCGTGTGTCACGCCTGCCTCTGCCTCTGTGTCTGTATGTATGTTTGTGCTGGTTGTGATAATAATAGCCCCCTTCTCCTCGTGAGTGCTCGCTGGTTTGAGCTCCCTGTAGCTCCTCGTGGTGCTGTCCCTGCGGACCACGGCCACCTCTTTCCCAACTTTGTTGCCCGGTTCTGGATGAGTTTCCTCATCTTGTCTCCTCCGGGCCGCTCCGTCTGCCGCACACGTCTCCTCTTCGTCCAAGCACACATGCTGAGCCACGGCCGCGGCGTGCTGCCTGACCTGGTCCGTCACCTCGTTCAGCCCATCGTGGAGCGGGGGCTGTAACAGACCGCTCCTCTCATTCTGCAGGCCGGGGTTAAGCTCCTTACTAAAGCAGCACCCCATCTTCTCCAGCCTAGAGTGGGAATAAAACACAAGACTGCTATGGCCACACACACCAAGAGCCTACACAACACGAGACAAGATCATGGGCAGCTCCTCACGACGGCTCAGCCACATGCAGAAAGAGAAAAGACCCTCGAGTCCCCCCTGCTTCGCCCTCCCCCTTTTCCCCTCCCCTGCCCAGAATAGCAAATGTGAAGGAGCTCACATGTCCCTGCCACTCAACAGAGGGTGCACGCTTTGTGTGTGTGTGAGTGTGTGTGTGTGTGAGAATGTATGTGGCAGCCCTAGTTAGGCTACAGTTTGAGCCCAGCGACCACCAATCACAGAGCAGTAAAGCGGCAGCGTCCACCCCTCCTCCTCCCCTCTGAAACTCCCCCTTCCTCTGTCCTCCCATCCCACCATTCACTTCTCTTTCCCTCCCACTGCTACCTTTCCATTTCACTCACGTCAGTGTTGCCCTCACTGCTTTAGCCCCCTCCTCCATGTCTCCCCTGATGAGGCTACCCTCGGGCCCCAGGCATGCCTGAGCAGCCGTCGGGGGCCCCAATAATCAATCAGACTATTCTGTGGTTGTGAACAGGCTAAAGGCTGGAAACTTTGGCCTCAAGTTGACTTAAGGGAAGTCGGTCAACCATCTTTTTCTAAATAATGCAATTTTAAAACTACTGCTGTTTCTGCCTGCTCTGCAGAACACAAATCTACTGTCTGTCTGTTTCTTCTGCTTTTTCCCTGTTAATGGTTAAAACCTTCTTCCTCGTCTGAATTGAGTGTCTGGATGTCGTGTGCTGCTAAGATTATGAAGCGTCATGAGGCACATTTATGATTTTGGGTTGTATGAATAAAACTGCCTTCACTTTTTTGAAGTACTCTAGCAGTTACATTACTGTGTGTGTGTAATGAGGGTAAATACTACAGTACCTGGTAGAAGCAGTAGTATCCAGGGCCGAGCGCTCCCAACGTGAAGTGCACCTGAAGATCAGCTGGACACAGTGGACTCTGGTGTGACGTCATGTGAGTCGGGCTGGTGGGTAACTCAACGGGACGAGTGCTGGTCGATGGTCACCACGGAGACTGTTGGAGAGGTCGGGGGGAGGAAATGAGTCAGAACAGCAGCTGGCGTGAAGGAAACGCTGCAACAACAAGATCAGACAACACAGACTGAAGCTGACGGCGTCCTGGTGAATAAACATCAGGGTCGTGATCTTATATTTGTTCATGATAAGCAGATGTTCATCTTCCTCGGGCTATCACTAATGACTGCTTTTATTACCTATTCAACTTTTTTATTAATCAGTTAATGATTTACTTTGTAAATGTCACATGAATGCATTTAAAAAGTGAGCAGAGTTTAAAAAATGTTTTGTTTAGCTGCTGTGTTAGATGTTAGATGTTGTGTTTAGCTTGCTGGGAGATTTATAGTGTTTAAAGCATTTATCAAATAGTAATCAATTGCTTTTTCTGACTAATTTCATCATAATTTCAATAAAACCTCCATTCTCAGACTGTTTGAATCGTGTCAGAGCACCAGTATGTAAACCATTAACAGAACTGATCAGTCAAATGACAGAAAATTAACCTGCAACTATTCTGATAATCATTTACTCAGTAAAAATAAAAAACATTAGCTTCTAAAATGTGAGGATCTGCTGTTTTTAAGTTTTTTATTGTTTTAAATTGAGTATTTTTTTTTTGTTTAGCCATCTGAGGGTGTCACATTGGGTAATTATTAGACACTTTCTTATTATTTTCTGACATTTTATTGAGTCAACAACAAATCAAAAACGTCACCAGGTTAACTGGTCATGAAAATAATCATTAGCTGCGGTGATAAAAACAAAGACATCTATTTCACACGCTGGACTGAAACTAAATGTAAATAAGCATTTAATATGTATTTTTACTTTATTCTTATTTGTATACTGGTTATGTTTGTGTTGTGTGACAACTGTGCAAAATAAATCCTGCAAAATCAATAAAAAGCAGGAGAGCAATTACTTTTATACACTTGATTAACTTACTGCTGATATTTTTCTTTTTTAAAGGACTAGTAAATCAAAGTAAACAGTAATGAAAATGAACTTAAGTCATTTTTACTTGTGGTATTTTATTTTTACAAGAGCATTGTTAGGGGGAGAATTGTCAATTCATATTAATCTCTTTTAAGATACTATTATCTATCTATATTCTATTTTATATTCTTTTTAATTATAGTTTTATCTTTTATAATCCTATACTTCAGTCATTTTTACTTGTGGGGTTTTATTTCTACATGATTTGCACTGTTTAAAGGACTCAGGAATTTCAATTAGCAATTACACTGTTTTACATTGCACATAACAAATAAAACTCTTACATGTGTTTCAATGAACTTTTCTTTTTTATCTTTAAGTTGCTTTGCCTTTGTGTGGTTTTGTTTTAAATCAACACACGTGGAAAGCACCTTGAGTTAAAGGTAGCTAAAAGCACATTAAACAACACCAACACATGCCAGGCGACGGTGCGTGGAAAAAATCATTAATTTCTAAAATCAACTGAAACAAGCTGATATTACAGTTTCCGGCTTAATGTCCAAAGAAATAAAATCAGGGTGTTTTTTAAACTTTCTTACGTTCAAAAAGACTAAAAAACAGACACTTGGAGTTGAGTTTTGAGGTAAAGGTTTGATCCAAAATGCTGAATATCCATGTGGGTAAAAATGTATAAATTTTACATGAGGTTTGGTGGGGTGCGGCTAACTCACCTGTTCGCTTTCTGGAGGCGTTTTCTCGGCTGCCCACCTGAATCAACCTCGTGTGCTGGCGAAGAAAAACCTCCAATAAAACAATCTCAGCCGACATTAGAGAAGATAACCGAGCTGTTGAACAAATATTAACCGTGTTTTTAGGCAGAAAAACGGCCGCTAACATGCCCGAGGCTCCGGTTCGCCCGTTAGCAAACTCAACGTCCGCAAGTCGAACCAAAACAAACCCGTTAACGTTCACTAAACCTCACAGGTGCTCACTTTTATTGATTTTAAATCGTTAAAAAACAACAACAAAGTGATCCGAGGAGTTTCTGTGTGCTGTGATAAGGAGCTCACCTGTCACCTGTCCTCCTCCTCCTCCTGCTGCGTTAAAGCCCGGCTCGGTTTCTGGACTTTCTCCGTTTTCCTCCTCGAAAACCGCCCGTTAACGTCACTTTTCTCTCCGGGGTTGCTATGGAAACCGTGCCAATCGATAAAACGTGATTGCCAATATTTGTTTTTTAATTTATTTTAACAAAAAAATAAAAATAAAGTATAGCAGTAATGAAATCACGCAGGAGTTGCCAAATTATTGACCTGCCCACCTGGGGACTCGAACTCACGACCTTTGTGTGCCCAGAAAAGGTGAATTTTAGCTACAACAAATGGAGCCCAAGCAATTTGCAAAGATTGGCTGAAATCAAAGCATATGCAGGAGTTGCCACATTGATGACAAGTAGGACTTCGCCATCTGGGGGATTTGAACTTATGACCTTTATATCCCTAGAAAAAGATTAAACAGCATCCAAACAGACTACGAGCATTAACTGCGACCATAACAAGCACCTGAAATCACAGCATGCACATGAGCTGCCACGTCGTTGGCTTTCCCACTTAGGGATTCGAACCCACCACCTTTTAAATGAATGGCATCCAAGCAGATATATAGATATATATATATATATATATATATATATATATATATATATATATATATATATATATATATATATATATATATATATATATATATATATATATATATATAGTAAAAGTTAAGGAAACCATAGCATCAATGAGCTGAATCTGAGCAAACTGGGAGCACTGACTTAAAATCGCAGCATATTCATGAGTTTCCATGTTGTTGGCTTCTGGGATTCAAGCCTACGACCTTTGTGTCCCCGGAGAAGGTGAATTATAGCAGCAACAAATGGCTTCCAAGCACTTTGAAGCACAAACATTTGATTAAAATCAAAGTATATGCATGTGTTGTTACGTTGATGACAAGTAGGACTTCACCACCAAACAGACTGAGCATTGACTGTGACCACAGTGAACACTTGAAATCACAGCATATGCTTCACTTGCCACCTTGTTGGCTTGCCCTCCTGTGGATTCAAATGCACAACCTTTGTATTCTCAGAGAAGGTGAATTATAGCATCCAAGCAGATTGCATATATATCAATATAAATATATTTTCTTTAGTAAAAGGAAAAGTAAAACATAGCAGCAATGAGCGGGATCTGAGCAGATTGCAAGCACTGACACGAGTTGCCACATTGTTGGTTTGTAGGATTTTAACCCATGACCTTTGTTTCCCCAGACAGGGTGAATTATAGGGGCAATGAACGACGTTCAGACAGACCACAACAAGCACCTGAAATCACAACATATGCACGAGTTGCTCACTTGTTGGCTTGTCTGCCCAGGGGTGTCGAATCACTATGTGCTCTTGAAATCAAAGCAAATGTATGAATTGCCACATTGATGCCAAGGACTTTTCCACCTGAGGGATTCGAATCTGTGACCTTTGTATCCCCAGAGAAAGTTTGTGAGCAATAAGCAGCGTTCAAATAGATTACGAGCATTGCCTGTAAACAATATAAACACATGTTAAGCATAATTCACCACATTTATGGCAACCCCAGGATTTGAACTCACAACCTTTGAATCCTCAGAGAACATGCAGCAAATGTGCCCCAGGCCACCTGCACACCCCCATGGTAGATTTTTGCAGATTACATATATGTATATATATTTTGATTATAGTAAGATAAAAATAAAAAATATCTCGGTGCTGTTTCAAAGCCTTTCCTTCTTGTTCAGGGGTACAATGCTGAAAACTTTACTCACATATTAGAATATAAATATTAAAAGTCAAAAAAGACAAAGCTCATAATATCCCAGGCTAATAAAACCCCCCACATTCGCACAGCCCTGCGGCACACATACATTCACTTTTACACCCTCATGAACAAGATAAAAATTTAATGAGAAAAGAAAATGAATTCACATGAACAGTAGTTTCTTGGCTCCTCTCACATCATTCATCAAAAGGAGAAGGATGTTTTTCAGACAAGAACATTTTCACAGAAGTTTGTTCCTAATTTAGCGTTTCCCTCTAGCGGAGGAAATCTATAAAGGTACAGACAAAAGTGTAATAACCTTTAGAAAGTCGCATGTACACAAATCAGGATCCAACTTTTCTCAGGATTCAACCCAGTGAGACAAATATCAGGATGAAATTAAATGTTAATTAAAGTGTTTTTATTTCTCCTCTAAAGAACGACAATGAGTGAAGAGGTGATTCAAAGAGACTTAAAGAGTGGATGGATCCTCCAGCTCTGACTCCTGGACTCTTAAAGTTCACTTTGGGGGGGTCGCGGTGCTGGATCAGGAGTACAGGCTCCAGTAGATGGTGTTAAAGAGCAGGTAGGACAGCGGGAAGGCGAGGCGGGAGTACGAGTCGATCATGTAGCTGTTGCTGACCAGCAGGTCCACGTTCTCGCGCACAGACCGCTGCCGGCGGAGGCGCGTCCCCTCGGTGGGCCGCAGGTCGGGGGTCTGGGTCGGCGAGGTGAGGGGGTCAGAGGTCAGGGTGGGCGCCAGGCGGGGGAAGGGAGTCAGCTCAATGTCATTGTCGTGGAAACAACCGTCAAAGGCCATGGCCTGGCTGGCGTTGAAGGTGGACGGGATCTAGAGGAGAGCAGGAAGTGTTCAGGATGCAGATCAAACACACAAAGATAACAAACACACAAACATCCTTCACACATCTGCAAGTGAAATGTGAGGTTTTGATCACAATTTTGTGTTTAAAGTTTCTGTAATCAGCATTTTTAAACTAACAGTGGAACACATATAATATGAAAGAAGTCATAAATTACAGACACTCTCAAAATTATTCACTTTATTGTAATTTAAAGACAAAGAAAATCTGCTGCAAATCTTCACTTTGTAGAACCTGAAACCAGCAAATGATTTTTGTATGAGAAATTATTTAAACAATGAATCTGCTGTCAAATGTCTGATCAATAACTAAACAACTAACAACCAATCATTGAAGCTAAAATTTGATTTGCTTTTGGGTAGTTTAATAATTTTATAATGCATCATGTTTTAAAAAAATCTTAAGTTTTGTATTGAAAATCTTAATAATAGTAATAGTAGTAGTTATTATTATTACTAGTAATATTACTAGTAAGTAACTAAGAAAAAAAATAAAATACAATTGATGATTTAAAGCAGCAAGTTACATCTTTACAACTGTGATGCTAAAACCATGAAATGTTTTTACAGGAAAAATGACCAGAACAAAATAGGTGCAAGATTAATTTACAAATACCTCAAATTTATACCTCAGTACAGTATGTGAGTAAATGTACTTAGTTACATTAAATATCCTCTGTCTCTTGGAGTCAGATTAAAGTCTCTGATGTGACGCTGCTCTGTGTAATGTCTCTGGTTGGCCACTAGAGAGAGTCATAGAGTAAAATATGACTTCCCAGAGTCCCCTGCTGTTCCCTCCCTGTTTTTATCGGCGGTGTAATCCTCCCCTCGTGTTGCCCTGGCTCACCTTCCCCCTCTTCATCTTCCTCATCTCCTCCAGAGTGGTGCAGTAGTTCACGGCTGCGTATTCGATCACGGACAGGAAGACAAACAGGAAGCTGGTCCACAGGTAGATGTCCACCGCTTTCACGTACGACACCTGGGTGACGAACACACACATGTCAGACGCTCTCAGCTCATTCAGTTCATTAAAGCCGACAACATAACACGTGAAAGGATTCTGCACATACACATATGCGACAGTATGAGAGGATTTAAGAGGTTACGCACACTCCAAAACAAATTCAGCGTTCAATTCAAAGGTGTTCTGTTGGCGTGAAAGTCTCCAAACCAATGGTGCAAAAACATCAAAATGAATTATAATCTTATATAACATACATAAATCACTAACTTATATAACATATGGACTCTCTTAGTGTCATAATTTCAGAACAGAGTACAAAACTTTCAAGGTTTAAAGTGTCTCCAAAGTCACCAAATTAGATGCAGTTTTTAATTTTATTCGTTCTTTGCTCTGTGCAGGTGACTTCTACTTCCTGTCTGTGCCTTCTTGTTTTTCTGGTTGTGCAGATTGTAAAGCTCCTTGAGGCGAATTTGTGATTGGTGATACTGAGCTGGAGAAGCAGAACTGATTTATATGTTTTGCTCGTTCCTCAGAAATTACTCTGCACAGCACAGGTGTTGTTAACACGCAAGTTTGAGAAGTTACATTTTTATCTTTAAATCATTTTGAATGTCAAATCTAAGTTAATTTTTAATTTTTTTGCTTGGATTCACACACTAGTTCTGTAATATTAAAATCAAAGTTCTCTGCATTGTAAATGTAACTTAATTAAACAAATTCAAATAAAAATGAGGAAAGTCTCTTTTTCAAGTCAAAAAACAAATAACCTTTGCCTGGGGACTTTGAGGCGCATACACACTCATGTGGGACTAAAACACAAACAGCCAGGACGTGAAGAGCCTTAAAGTCCAAAAATAACTGGATTGGACTGACTCCGAGAGCCCACATCAGCACGAAGACCTAAAGTCAGCGAAGGCCACACAAACACAGCCGTTACCTGAGGCATGGAGGAGGACACCCCGGTGATGATGGTGGACATGGTGAGCACTGTGGTTATACCTGCAGGGGGAGAGCGAGCAGGTGTTGCTACATCACAGCTGTTTTCACACACAACATAACCTTCAACATCGGGCGGGGACACTTTTAGGAAACACCTTCGAATAATAAGGGAGGTTTTGTGGTGACTTTTTGGCTTGAGGTTAACACAAACTTAAGCTTCTCAATGTCAAATCGCCCGAAGAGCAACGTCCAAATCCTCATTTTATTTAATTTATTTTCAGATGTATTCACAGGTAGATTAATAAAGCAGAAGCAACACAATCAGAGAGGAAATATTTATGTTATTTTGAACACTCAAGTAAAAAATGTCTAATTTAAAATAGTATAATAAAGTAAACTTATTGCAGAATATCTTTAATTCTTTGTGCTGAAAAGTGCTAAAAACTTTTATTTAATCTAACAAAGTGATGTGAAGTAAGACGACAGATGTTTTTCATGTGTAATATTTGTTGTATAAGTGCACCTACCTGCTGTAAATGATTTTTAATCAGTCACATTATGAGGTGATCTGGTCCCCATAAAATAAACTGTGAAATATCGAGGTTCAGTCTTGAGTTGTGAATTAATGTGAGTTACCCAGAGAGACACGAGCAGGGACGGCTCTCCTGTCGATCCAGAAGGAAACCCAGGACAGAACAACCATCAGCATGGTGGGGAAATACGTCTGCAGCATGAAGAAGAAGATGTGCCTTCGCAGGATGAAGTTAATGAACAGACGATTGTACCAGCCTGACAAACAGAGACACTGATGTTCAGTCCAGATGTTTGGACCTGGCTGCAGGGAGTTTTTGTATGGACTTGTCTAAATGCACCAGGAATTTAAAAAAAACATTTAACAGGCTCGAAGGCAAACTGATGACACAGAGCTGGAAGCACGCTGTTTAAAAGCTGCTTTTTACGGGTCATAACTGTCTGCTGGAGGTATTTCTTTTTCTTTGAATGCCTTTTAGAGGCCCGAAGAGGTCAAATGTTCCTGTAATTTACAAGAAAAAAGCAATGATTCATATTCATCATATTATGTGGTAGAAAGTAATAAATAAAGTAATAAAGTGTAAAATGCTCTGTAAGTCCTGCATTCAAAATCTTACGTAAGTATTAGTATTAGCATCATAATATACTTAAAAGTGCTCATTATGCAGAATTGCCTGTTTACTGGATTTTAAATCTAATTAATGTGTCACTAGATGGTAAAGATAACGATCATTTTAATTACTTTACATCCTCCAGGCTGATTAAACTATAATAATACATCATCATTCATTAGTTGATAAGTATTTTTTATTAATAATCTGAATATGAAAGGTTGCTAATAACTTAAATTGTCAAATAAATACAGTAAAGAGTAAAAACTAAAACATTTTAATATTTTTTTAGCTGTAGTGGAGCAGCTTCTAGAATAACACATCTGATTTCTAAGCTGACTGAGCTGCATTATGGGTAATGTAGGCGAGGAAGAACATGTGGAGTAAAAAATGATGTATAGAGCAACAATAAGAGCAAAAAGCACATTAAATGAACGAAGGAGCAAAAAGCACATGAAAAAGAGCAAAAAAGACCAAAAAAAAAACATTTTTTTTTTTTTAGACTGAAGTGTCCACATATTTTTGGCCATTTCTGAAAACAGGTGATGTCGCTTACATCACCTGTTATTCTTTTCTATTCATATTTTAGTGTGTTGCTGTGTCGTGTCACTGTGGATTCAGGTTATTACACACACACACTTTTACACACGCACACACACCCGTGCTGCTGTAGAAAGCCAGGCCACTGGAGGCGTGGAAATGCTCAATGAAGAACTGAGACAAGACAATCTCATCCGTCCTCAGAGAGTCGTTCCCATTCTTCCAGTAAAGCATCAGGTCATTCTCATTATATGCATCTGAGAGAGAGACGGGTAAAGAAAGGAAGCGAGAGAGAGGGTGAGACAGAAAGAGAGAGGGTGTTCAGTGTCGTGGAAAACAGAGGAAAGATGAGAACTGAAAAAAGAGACGGAGATTCGTTGGCAGTTTGTCCTCCAGTGGTACCAAAAAATATAAAAATACTGAAGTTTAAGCAAAAGTCTTCAAATTATAAACTTACTTCAGTAAAAGTAGAAAAGTGTCATCAGCAAAATGTACTTAAAGCACTATAGTACACGTATTTGTACAGTTAAATGACAAAAGATCCTTTAGATTATTAACACTGATGCATTAATTTACAGCTGCTGCAGGTGGAGCTGCACAACTTTATATATAGCTAGTTAGTTTAGTCCAGTGTTTCCCAACCTCAGGTTCGGGCCACTTTAAAGGGTCATAAGGTCAATCTGAGAGGTCATACAATGATTAAATCTGCTGGATTTTTTTGTACTTTCCCCTCATTTTTGCAGTTTTTTTGTGAAAGACTTACATCTCTGAGCCCTGAGCAGTTATTCAAAATGTGTTTTTCTTTATGAAATTGACATAAAAGAGGCCCCGGCTGCTTTTTTTGTTCAGAACCAAAAGCCCAAAAGGTTGTGAACCATTACTGTAATCCCTGACAGTATAATTTATAAGATTATCGTGTATTTTTTGGTCTGCAGAGTAACGACAGAGTCTGTTAAATGAAAGCAGAGTTTGTCTCACAGCTCTCGAGCTCCAGCGAGCAGTTCTGAGTGTCCAGAGGAAAACTGCTGAAGTCCATCGAGCAGAGCGCCGTCACGGTGACCCTGAAACACAAACACATCGTTCACTTCTTCTTCTTTTCTGAATACACCTTCTCCTGCTTTTGCTTTTGACTCACTTTACCTCTGAGTTTTTAAGATTTCAGTCGCCTTTCTAGTTGCATGAAATGTGAAAACACAACACAGACTCCTGCAGAGCCTTCGCTTTTCAGAGAGTTAGACGTACATTCATCGTCCTTACAGTCACAATCTCTGACTGTTCTGCTAGCATCAACACGAGGTTGAAGCTTGTGATTTGACGTGAAATATCTAAACAGATAGATGGATTTTAATTTGGTTTCCAGATTTGTGCAAAACTCACAAAATTCTCATCAGCCTTGGTTGTACTTTGTGCTCATTACCGAAGGACTCCTGTGCAACTGGCCGACTCTTTATTTAATATTCAGTCATGTTTTTAAAGAGCAGCAGGCTGACCAACAATAGTTTACATGCCCTTCTGGAAATTTAATGATGGTCTCAAAAAGCTAATAACTGCATGAATGTGGTCTAAACCCAGCAGGCATGGTCACTGGAGTCACTCTTTAAATGACAGAGTCGTCACCGATTATCGTCTCTGTTGGTGTATTTGGATGATCCGAGGCTTCTTCAACATCTTTAATCCTTTAAACCTTCATTTTACCTCCACGTCTTCACCTCCTCTCCTGTCCCTTTCCGTACCTGACGCTGTACAGGATGTTTCCGTCGGGGTAAACCCGCAGCATGATGTTCTCCATCGTGGTGTCGTGGATGAAGGAGCGCTTGGAGTGGACGAAGAAGACGTCGGGGACCCAAATCTTCTTCACCAGCCTGGAGTCAAACGTCCTGCTCTGGTTGTTTCGGGACGGAAACGCCAGCCGCTCGTCCTTCCAGTAGTGACGCAGGTACAGAGTCATGGTGAAGTCCTGCAGCACGCAAAGAAATCAGGTTTGTTTTGGGCCTCAGCTTTCATTCTCATATTCAGAAACTCATGTGGAGGGCAGATTTAGATGAAAAAAACAAC
Source organism: Scortum barcoo (assembly GCA_023238725.1). Classification (NCBI taxonomy): domain Eukaryota; kingdom Metazoa; phylum Chordata; class Actinopteri; order Centrarchiformes; family Terapontidae; genus Scortum; species Scortum barcoo. Next base: position 20,021,382 of record CM041551.1, read on the forward strand.
AAAAGATTTAATCTGAGCTCTCTGAGCTTCAGTTGTTTTGTCCTCATTTTATTTGTGAGCAAAATAAGAGGGAAAAATTATAATTTCATGTTAAAAGCTGCCATTTTTTGTAAGAATGTCTGTAAGATAAATATATATTTATGCATGTCTAAATGTGCAGGAAGGTGTGAGGAGGACAGAGAAATAAATAAGAAAACAAATAAAGTGTTGCAAATTGAAATACATACATATGCAAATATCCACATACTATATATAGTGCCAACAATGCTAATGATAATAATGCTAATAATGGTAATAATGCTAATGCTATTAATAATAGTAGAAACTTGCATTTTTATTGTTTCATTTTATTTTTTACATTTTTTTATGGTGTGACTTTTATTTTGGGAGTATCAGAGTTTTTTCTTCTTTCCTCTCATTTATTTAGTGATCCTTTGGAGGGGCCCGACACCCAACACTGGAAACACTGGACTAAATATAAAAATGTTTTTCATTTATAATCATTTTTAGAGATATTTTATTGTTTACATGAAAGGTTGGTCCCTTACTTTACATGAGTATAATGTGTGTTTTTTTTAACACACACAGGGTTTTATGCTAAATTTTCTGCCATTAAAATACTGAAACTGTGTGAAGTCATTCTTAATAAATACGTTCATGAAGGTCAGCGTCGGACAGCGACTGCTCACCATGTTGACCTCTGAGATGCTGTCGATGCTTTCCACCTGCACGTCGATGCCAACTGGGATGGCAGCGCCTGAAACGACAAGACGAGAGCTTCGTTAGCTTCGAGGTAAACGACTGAAACTCAAAATTCATAAATCAACACAAAGTTTCTGCTGGAAATGAAACTTTACATCAGAATCGGTTTTACAGATATTTGGGCACATTTTGACCAGAAGATGGCGCAAGATTAAGAGCTAAAGAGTCGTAAAAGTTAAAACAATTAATCTTGAAGTGATCTGATGTTCATCCCTGTCATACCCACTGAGACATTTAACTTAAACCCACAAACATCGGCCTCATTCTGCTGCTAAATGAAAGTTGGGGATCACCAAAATCAATGTGATTCATCGCTTAAAGATCAAGATTTTTACCATTGAGTATCGAGCCAACAAAAAGTTAAGCAGAGTTATTTGTTGTTTTTTATTTTTTTTAAATTGTAGCTAATTGTTGTTAGAAGTCACTTGTTTAATGTGACTTTGATTCATTTTCAGTGGCTGCGCTCGGCCACACCTCTCCTGTTATTTTATTATGTTAAACACTTCAAGACGAGGAAGTTGAAAATGACTTTTGACCTGCAAAATCACCAAAACCAGAGTAATGAAAATATTGTTGTGCAAGGATTCAACTCGACTGGATGTTTGCTAGTTTTGACATTTTTCAGCTCAAATGACGCTAACAATGTTAGCTGTCATGATAGCTAACATTGATAGTAAGGGGCTGTAGGGAATAAAGTTAGAAAATAAATAAAGTTGAAATCAGCAAACCTTCAGAAACCTTCAGTAGAAAGTTTTAATGTCCCATGATGGTAAATGTCTTGTTTCAGAGGCTTTTTTCAACCTAACATGAGTTAAACTTTGTTTAAAAAGACTGAAAATGTCTATTTATTTGGAATAAAATGGCACCAAAATCACTTAAACAGACTGTCAGCATGTCTCTCACAGTTTCTCACATCTGTCTCTTAAATCCCATCATCTATTTCCCCCCTAAAAGCCTCGTTTTGGTCAAACTCCGGTAACAACATCCTTTGTCCTCGCCGCAGCCTCATCACGCGTCCTCCACACTCCCCCTCTCCATCCGCCTCATTAGCAGATCAAGCTTGTTTAACCGTTAAATCTGATTTGTGCACACAAACAGAGCAGAAATAGCTAAACAGAAACACAAATCCTCCCCCCCACCAAAAAAAACCCAACAAAAATCAAAAGCCTCACTCGCTCCCTGTTTTCTGTCTCCACAAAGTAATCATGACCTGACACATTTTCAGGAGAGTTTGCAGAAAAGCGATGATGTTTCGGTGGTCGAGCTGCGCGACTGCCGACTCGACCACAAGCATGAGCAGAGATTTTACTGTTGTCCTGAGCTCACAAGAGTCACAAGAGTCAACGTTAAAAGTTCAGTGATTGTCGTAGTGCTGCTAAATCACCTCTGACACGGTGAACGTTTCAGATCTCTGTGTTAGATTTGGAGATTTGCAGCTCAGAAGATGTTTTTATTTAAGCTCGAAATGCTTTTAGACCTCTAGATTACATTTTAAGTGTTGTTTCTGCAGTACTGAGATGACTTTTAAATATAATGCACATTTAAATAAAGTTATTTTAATAGTGTCGACAGAACAGTTTTATGTAATCTTTTAAACCATTTTTTGACTAAAGTAAGCAAACAAACTTGATTTATAAAGCACTTTTTAAAACAGAAGATGCAAAATGATTTACGGGAAGAGAAAAAGGGAAAAAAAGGGAGACAATTAGAGAAAAAAAGACTAAATAAAACTGAGGAGCAAAGCACTGAACTGACTTGATGAAGCTGCTCCAGCAACAAACACGGTCGTTTACATCAAAACAGCCAGACGACCGGAAGACCTGAAGCTAATCGCAAAGGTCAGAGGTCAACAATTACTTTAAATGTATTAAAGTCAAAGTCAGAGGATCAACAAAATAACTGGGATTCGTCGTCTGGGGATCATGAACATCAGCACCAAATGAAATACAACAACACATCCAGTCATTGTTGAGATATTTGGACCAGACCGTTAAAAGCTTTTAGGTGGAGGATCAAAAGTGCCAATTTCTACACTCTTTTAAACTTTTTTTTGTCAAACCGGACAATTAAATATGGTCAATGTTGAATATTTGGTACGATTATCACAATAAAAGTATCTGGACCCAATACAAAGTTGAGTAAAGTTGTAGAAAAACTTCGGCCCATCCATTTTTAATTATTTGTAATTGTACCTAAAAGTTGTTGATTGATCTGACTTTGATTAATTTTATTATATTAAACTTAAACACTAAAGCTGAAAATGTCTTTTGACCCATGCTGCTGGTTTACACACACACACTCTGGTTTGTGTTTTGTGTGACTTCCGCCTGGACGTGGTTTACCGGCTGACTTTCCTGTTTCAACTCAAAACAAAAACAAAACAAAACAAAACAAAAAAAACTGCCTGAAAGTGTCTGTGTGCTTTTTGTGTGAATGTGGATGTAAAGTGTGTTAATTCCAGTTGAACGTTGGCTGGCCGGGCAGCTCAATAAACACTTTATTTAATGAAGTTCATCTGACAGGCAGGACCATAAAGCTTCGTAAAAAAGCTCGTAAAAAAAACACACCCAGCTGCAGCGCAGACTCGACCGTCAGCGTCGCCCCGACAACGAGCGCCGCCGGGGGGAAAAAACCCGAAACAGAAGGTCACTCGCTCCCCCCTCTCTGAAGTCTTTACTGCTTCTCTTTTCCCACGTCGCACCCAGCCGGAGCACGTTTATACTTTCATAGAGACAAAAAGGAGGTCAGGTTCATCTCTGAGTTTTCAGATTTCATCATTAACACCTTCGGCTCCTGATTTGTCTGCATCTGTCGACACTTTCCTTTCAGCATCATCGCCTCAGGAGGGCCCAGCGGGAGGAGGGCTTCCTTTAGCAGTCAAATAAATGACGCTTCGCCATCTCTGAGCGCCTCCTCCGCCGAGGACAAGAGACCCCGGCGACTCCTCCTGTCATCTAATTTAACTCATAAGAACCCAGACCTCTTTCTTCTTCAAGGAAAATTATGGGGGACAGGCATCTTGGAAAGGTTGTTGTGGGAACACAAAATCACATGACCTGTCACATGACCCACCAGGATGTTCAGTAGGGGTCACTTAGGGACTTCACAGGTTAAAATCAAGGATAAAGCTATATAAGGAACTTTCCAGGTCATTTAAGTGACTTTAAGTGACGGCTGTGTCACCGTGGGTTCTTCTGGGTTAAAACACTCCCCTCCAGCAGCAGCCCCATTAGGACCCAAACCTCACGCCACAAAAATACACGCCTGTAAACAAGTTGATGAGTAAGTTATTGTCCTGCCTCAAATTTATCTCTGGAGGAAGCAAACACAGAGAATAAATGTTCCTTTACTTTTTTTTTTTTTTTGTCCCAGAGAGAGGAAAATTCGCTTGTTCATGCTTCTCGCTCTCGCCCTGTTCCACCAAAAATCAGCAAACAGCCTCAGGTGGTGACATTTATTTTGTGATTGACAGCCTCAGGTTGGCTTCGTTAAGCGTCAGTGGAGCAACACGGCTGACTGTCTGCAGCTTTTTCAAGAAGCTTCACAATTTGGCAATGAAATTCCTGCCCTAAAAGGCAACAGAAGTGAATTGTTTGTGCTCCTTCATGCTGCACAGATTGTCCTGCCAGTCACCAAATCCAGCTCTGGACTTTTATTTTGGTAAATCTACAACTCTACATCAGTTAGCGAGCTGCAGCAGATTTACGTTAATAACACATAAAAATCGTGCCTGGTGCAGCTTTAAGGTCATGTTGTTGTTATTATTCTTTTTTTTTGTTTGTTTTCGTGTGTGTGTGCTTGTGTGTCCTTTAATCCCTAAGATGGATCAATTCATGCAGTCATAAGCGGCGTAATGCAGCTTTACGGTCGTTTCTGTGCAGCCCACCGTCGCCACCAATCAAAGGAGGAGCAGAGGTGAAAGTCGGAGGGGGATTAACGAGGTGATTCTCTGGGCGTTTGGAGAAAATGAACGTGGGACTCCTACATAATCTATACTGACTGACTCAACCCGACCACGCGTAACTCTGCGATGTAATGAAAGCTCGCATCAGACTGACGCGCTTACGCCATTTACCAAACCTTTACGAAACCACAGCGGTGGTTTTCCACGTTCAAGCAAACTTACTGCAAATAACATATTCTTTACATCACGGCTGACGGTTTTAGAAACGGTATATTTTCACAGCGTTTTAGACCTCAGGATGTACTTTTCATGCCGATGTGTTTAAGGTCAGCTCATTTCTGTGCAGCAGGAAAATCAGCAGGCGTTTAAATGACAAAACACAACAACAAAGTACATTTACTCAAGTAGGAAGGTACTTTTCTTTTCTCTTTACATCACTTTTTACTCATATATGTGGAAATATTGGACTTTTCATTTCACTACATTTATCTAGTTACTTTTCAAATTAAGAGTTTTGCACACTAAACATATGAAGAGTTTATAAAATCAGATTTTTCTTATTAATTAAACTCCTCAGCTGATTATACAAGTGCAGCTGAAACACTCAGTCAATTATTTGATTAGTTTATTGAAAGGAAATTAATTTGCTGTTGTTTTCCATGTACAAACATTTTATGGTTGCAGATTTTTCTGTTTTGCTTTTCTCTTCTTTTCATGCCACACTTTTAATTCACATAAAGAGTTATTAAAATCTGACATGATGAACCAACACGGAAGTGTTTTTTATCAATAATGTCAAATATTTCCTGATTCAGCCTCTCAGATGTTTCAGATTTTCTGCTTTTCTCTCCTAAAATCCTCCCGGGGGTAGTCCACGCTGGAGGGGTTTAAGGATATCACTGTCAGGCTGCATCATGGGAAATGTAGGATTAGTGTTTTTGGAGTTCGACCTGCACTACAGAATAAAAGGTCAGAATATCGCTCTGATTTCGATCGTCATCGTTTTAATCCATCCCTCGCGAGTCCGCCGGCTTCATTAAAGCGAAACAGTAAACCTCTGGAGCGATCCTTTAACTTTCTTCTTTCTCTCTGAGTTTTCTTGTCAACAGTAATATTTTCATGACCTGTTTTTCATGTTTTTTTTATTATTATTATTATGGTTGCAGAAAGACATTAAAGCAGAAGGAGAAAAGATTTCTGATCGTATTTAAGTGGATTGTGTCAAAGTGAGGCGAGGCACATTTTCTTCCTGTCAGCAGTAAACAAACCATCGACGACAGCTTTATACACGCCTAAGCTGTTTTTTTGTTTTAATAAGAGGAATGAATCAGATCCACAGAGCCAGACCAGGTCACCCAGTGAAGAACCCAGATATAAAGTCTAGCAGCTGAACGGTAAAAAGCATTCGGCTTCCTGACGTCTGACGGGAGCTTTATAAATTTGCAGGGATTAATTTAAGTTTACAGACGTCCTTTAAAGGTTGACCTCGATATAGAAACACGACGAGTCCTTCAGACGTGCAGGAAATGTCAGATGGTGTATTTCAGGACTCTGGTCTCTGGAGGATCAGAGGAGGGCCTGGTTTCTGGGTCTCACACACACACACACACACACACAGCAGCTATAGGCTTATCTGAGAAAAAAAACAGCAGATTTGCTTCAGTGTAAAATTATAGTGCGTGGAAATGCCGCAGGACCGGAGGGAGGACACGGCTGCTTCTGTCGTCTCCACCCGAACGATGTGCAGGAACCGAGCGTTTGACCACATCTGAAGTACCCGTACTTTACTCGAGTATTTTCTCCTCGAGTTACTTCCTTCTTTCGCTCCTCTGCATTTATATGACAGCTTCAGTTACTTTATAAATGAAGGCTTTTGCACACAAAACATCTAAAAAGTAAAAAAAAAAAAGATGTTTTTTTTGTAAATTAAAACTGCCCAACAGGTCATACAACTAAAACTAATAATAATTTATAATAATTAAGTGACAGAAATTAATCTGCAACTGTTTTGATGATCATTAAAGTCATCTATCTATCTATCTATCTATCTATTCATCTATCTATCTATCTATCTATCTATCTATCTATCTATCTATCTATCTATCTATATCTATCTATCTATCTATCTATCTATCAGGACCTTATGAACTACATTTTACTGATTATACTCACAATGAAGGACTTTTGCTTGTAATGGAGTACTTCTACACTGTGGTATTTTTACTTTTACGTGCCCAAAAAAAGCACATTTACTTTACTTATTCACCCCTATTTTTATTTAATACTACTTCATACTTCTAACAAACTACATTTCAGAGGTCATCTATACTTTACAACACAAGATTTATCTGACAATTGCAGGAAGTTATTTTGGTGATTCAGTTTTTAAAAACCATTAATGAGCTTCTAGCAGTTTTTTTTCATAATTGATCATTTTCTTGATAAATTGGTCTATAAAATGTCAGAAGACACAACACGGTGTCACAAATGTCCAACCAGCAGTTCAAAACTTAAAAAATATTTCATTCATTGTCCAATTCTCACTTTTGAGAACCTCGAATTATCAACTGTTTGGCATCTTTGTCTGAAAAATAACTGAATGATGAATCAATAATTAAAATACTTACTGATTAATTTTATTTGAGTTCACTAACTGATTTATTTACTAGTGGCTGCAGCTCTAAATGTGTGATGAATTATGAATCAGAGGTTATAAAAATCCAGTATTTTAATGTGTAATAACATAACTTTTGTCCTCCAGGTACATTTTAATGATGATGGGAAATGTAGTGTGTGATGATGCCGTACTTTTACTTTTAAAGTAGTTTTCTTTATAGTTGTTACCAGGAAGCAAAGATCTGAATACGTCTTTTATCACCGCTCAGAGAGTGAAAGGATCTTTTAGTTTCAGTCCTTGAAGTTCAGGTATTTCCAGGATTTCCAGTCTTCAGGTCGTCACAGAGACAAACAGCAGAGTTCAGTTTTGAACTTTGATGTTTTCAGGATTTTTTTGTAATGTTTTGAGATCAAAAGAAGAATGAAAGGAAGAGGTCGACATCAGCGGAGAAACGACGGCATTGTCCCGAAAACCTTTAAAAAGGACGATGTTTACGTTTCTGACACGCGTCCTCTTTGTGGTCGTGAGAATTATGACGGTAAAAACCTCTCAGGTCAGCATCAACAAAACTCCAGAGCACAGTGTGAATCCTGTTTACAGCGGCTGTCAGCGATCTTTAAACAGCGAGGATCCTTCCTGTTCAGAGCAGATCACCGCCAACAAACCTGATCTGACAAAATACATCATCCGTACACGTTCCTGACTCATTAAGAAGTGAATGGACTTTTCTACTGTTTACTTACAGTCATTGAGATAAAAAGATGAAATATTCGCTGCTTTGATGACTTTCCGGAGTCTGAAAACGATGAACTATGAACAATGTGCCCTGATAAGTTAATTTTACTTGAAAAAGTTTTAGTAATCAATAATGGCAAAACTAATCTAATAAAAAACTAAAGTTCTTCTTAATTTCTGCTGATGTTTCTGTCACTAAACAGTGCTGGGGTTTGTTCTGGATCGATTCAAGTTTCTTCCGCTGCAAACTGAAGGTCCATCTTCTCCCGGTGAAGCCTTTGACCACAGGGGGCGCCAAAACCAACATGAAAGTTCAACTGAGCTGCTTTAACGTCAAAAAAGTCTGCAGTAAAATCTACTTTTTGCCTGATTACTGATCTCAGCATGACAAAATTTTCCATTTTCATTTTTTCATTTTCAAACCTTTTTTTGGTTGTATAATAAGGAGGATTTGTCGAACCACGTTCTGGTTGCTATGTTTTTATAAAGACTGATGCTCAGAAACGTCCTGAACACAGAAAAATAATAAAACTCAGACGGCATTAGCTATCATTTAAATTGGATTATCATTGATGCATTCACATTCATTTAGCCTCTAACGATTCCTCGTATCCTATAAATTGACACATGTACTGTCTGTGAATTGTTAATCTGCAAAGTGACTGCTAATTAAAGCTGTCAGATAAATGTAGTGAAAGAAAAATGGTGGAGGGAAAGCAGAAAGTCAGCCAAAAATGGAAATACTCACGCAGCAGTACTTTAAATTGATGAGTAAATGTAATTACATCCCACCTTCTGTTCAATAAATATCTCTCGCTGTAAATACACAGCGATAATTCAAAATCTGTCGCGTTTATCTCCTCACAAGCTTTTTAGTTCATACGCTGATATAATTTTAATCCACATTACAAAAACATTTGCCATTTCGTCACGTGTGTTTGCATGAAATCGTTCATCTATCGCCGTGTGTTTGATACCGATGATCTTCATTGCAGACGTCAGTTTGTTTCCCACCCCTCCATCTGCTCCAGACCTGGAATATAATCCAGATTAATGCACACCGAATCTCCCCCCCACCCACACACAGAATCACAAACACACACACAGGCACTCATTATATTGCAAAAACCCACAAAGGGACACACAATCACATCTGAGTGAGCACAAAGAGTCCTACTGTATTTCAAATGCATTAACACACACACACACATCATGGTGTAATCTGGGTCAGTGTTCAGTGTGACTTTGGATTGACACATCCATTGTCTGGGATGACCCAGTGCCCATCACCGCATCATCAAACCTCCGCGTACACATCATCAGCGTGGGACGAGGAGTGATTTTGTCCGCTGAGCGATGTGTGAGCGAGCGGATTAAATCATCTCAGATTAAACGAGGTGCGCCTTTGTTTTTTTTTTTGTTTTTTTTCGTGATTGCACTGCTATCTTTGTGAGGACCAATTTCAGGCAGCGGCGAGGACATTTGAGCTGATCCTCAATCCTTCAGAGTTGTTTATTTAGTCACTTTATGTGTAAAATGAAATTATTAAAGATCCTCAAAACAAAATGTATGAAAAAGAAAACCACTGAGTAAAAAAATAAAAAGTTAAAGTTGTAAAAAGAGAATCTAAGATATAAAATAGGTCAGATCTTAAAAAATAGGGATACAATGGAATATATACAAATAAGATATAATACATATATTTATACACATTACATACAGGTAATAACATTAAAGTGTGTACTTGAAGGATTGCTGGGTTAGTTGTTATATAAGTACTGTTAAATGATAATTTCAGCAAATACTGGGACAATATGGAAAGTTTTACAAAATTATGTCATCAAAATTAATTATTCTGAGTTAATTGTAAATTTCTCTTTAAAATGTGCCACATGTGGAGGATTAAATAAACAATCTGTTCCACAGGGTGTTATTTAATGTGCTCACCACCTTTCACAAGTGTTGTTAATTTATCTGTAAGACTGAGGTCAGGGGTGAGGTGAGGGTTCAGTGTGTGTGTGTGTGTGTGTGTGTGTGTGTGTGTGTGTGTCTGACTTCCAAATCCTGGTCTCATGGCGAAGTCGTGCTCCTCGATCCTCAACAGCTGTTCACTTTTTATTAGCAGTGTTTTGGTGCTGTCCTGCCTCTTCAGTTTGTAGTCAATACGCCTGCAGAGACAACACACACACACATACACACAGTGTGTTGAGTGATTAGTTGGTATATTACAGCTGTAATTGGTTTTGATTAAGGGAAAACACAATTTGTGGTTTTGTCTCTCTCTCTCTTTTTCCTCCCCCTCCCTCGCTGCCTCCTCCTGCCAAAAACCATAACCTTAATCAAAGGCCTGGCACGGCTCCATGAACAAATAAACACACGTGCACGCGTACACACGTGTGTACACGTTCACTGTCTGTGACAAAACATTTCATTATGTTCCCAAACAATCCTCAGTGCAGATAATAAGCATTTACACTACATTTCCCATGAGCCCTTTCTTCCTCAACCTTCATATTAAAGTTGCAGTGGGATGGAAAAATGTGAAAACTATCTTTCTACACACCCACGTTGGAATGTAACTAGGGACATTTACTCAAGCACTGCACAGTCACTAAGTACAAATTTAAGGTATTTTACTTGAGTATTTTCTTTTTATGCCATTTGCTATTTTTACTTCACTACATTTATCTGTATGGAAGCCCATTTCTGCCAATGTGATGAAAAAACATCCTGAAAATCATCAGAAACGTTATTGGAATAACGAGTAACTGTCTCAAAATACTTACTCGTTTTTTTTAAATACTCACTCACGTGGCCTCCATTGACTTGAATTATTTTTCAAATAAATTGAGGGTAAAATCTCCACCAGCATATCAGCACAGGATTTTGTAGAAAAGTAAAATTGATAATAAACTTTATGTTTGGCTCTTCCGTGTTATTGTGAAGGAATCTAAACTTTTTATTTGAATATTTTTATCACTGTTCTGGTCTTTGCTTTGGTTTGTGACCTTCATCATCAGGTGTCGTGGAGATTGTTGGTTGTTATCCTCGACCTCGGTGTGTCGTGCAGTTATATAATCACCGCATACGAGAGGAGATCAAAACCTCGGCCTCCGCTCAGGCTGAAGAAGAGTTTGAAATGTCCCGAAAGACAAAGTAAGTGGAGCTTGTGATAAGATTTTTTTTTTTAATGCAAGGTCAACCCTCTGAAGTTGTATCTCAAAGTGACGTTTCATCACTAATGTTTGAATGTTTGAGTGTTTTCTTGTGTCGTTCTCACGAAACGTAAAGTAAACACACTTTGTGCAGTTAAATAAACTGTAAACTACTATATATGTCTGACATTCAACGAGGGAAACCCCGACCAGACGACGCTCGGGAAGCAGGAGGTGTAATTACAGCCTGAACTCAGCTGCAGTGTGTGTGTGTGTGTGTGTGTTTGTTTGAAAGGGGTAACACTCACACACTCACACACGTGCAGAGGACAGGTGAGTACACGGTGGGAAAAAAGGGAGCTTGTTTGAGATTTTGCCCGCTGACGGATAAAAAAGCCTCTTGAAAGTCAACACACACACACACACACACATTTGGTCCTCTATTACTGCGAGGTCAAATAATGTATTTGAGCCAAATCCTATCTCAGTAATCCTTTAAATTAACCTTGAAACAAACACTTCAATCCCCCAAAACAAACCGAAATCTTAACGTTAATTCAATCAGCTAAATTCAACATTTAAAATTAAACACAAATTTAAATTTATTTCTTCACCTGTGGCTCAGAACGAACTAAAAATGATCTCACCTGAAAGCAACAACTAATAAAAACAACATCCGAGCTTCAAAAATCAAAATCTTTGTATTGTTTTAGAGAGTTTTGGTCCTCATAAAGATAGAAGAAGGGCCTTTAAAAGGAGCTGAGGTCAACCTGACTGCAAGGTTGACTGCACATTAACACACACACACACACACACACACACACACACACACACACACACACACACACACACACACACACACACACACACCTACACACACACACACAAAAGTGATTCAAATGTGATGTAGACGTTTAATCGTCTGCTTTAAAGAAACACTTCACATATAATCAGGAAAATGTACTTGAAAATTTCAAGATAACAAATTAAATGTTCCCCTTTCAACTGCAACGATTTTCATTCGGATAAATCTGCTGATTCTTTTCTAAATTAATCAATTGATTGATAGTTTGCTTTGTAAAAAAAGAGTGAAAGTAGTGAGAATTACCGTCACAATGACCCTTCACAATTCTTGTTGTCCAGTCCAAATCTCGACATTATTCAGATACATTACAAACAGTGAAAGGAAAAGCAGCATGTTCATATTTGAGAAGCTGAACCAGAGACATCATTTGACATTACTGATTAAAAACACTGCTTTGTGGTTCATTACATATTTTATGAAGTCTTTTTATGTTTTTTGTGTAGAAATATTGATCTGTAAAGTAACTAAAGCTGTGAAATAGTGAAATAGAAAGCCCTTGTGGCATGAAAAGAAAAGTAACATAGAAAAAAACTAAAATTTGGTTAAAATAAAGTACTTGAATAAATGTCTCTGCTGATACTTTGCTGTAATCTCTGTGCAGTTTCCCACAGATGAGCTTTCAAAATAAGGGCGGGGCAGTGCCATTATTTTCTCTCTCTGTGGCTTCACATCAGCTTTTGTACTGAACAAAGAGCAAACTGTTTTTTTATTCTCTGTATTGAAGGCAGAGTTCAGATAACAGCTTGACGAACAGACTCTTCGAATACTTTTATTATCCTGTGTGCAATATGTCATAAAATACACATCAGGACTGTTAATATTAATAAAACTTTATTTTGGGTGTGTTCAGATTAAATTCTTGATTCGTTGCCAGGCTCAATCAAAATATTTCCAATTAATGATTAATGAACGCTCTTTATGACATCATCTCCTCTTCAATCTGTTGTTTTAAAATTTATCATTTCTTCCTCTAACTTCTCTTTTCCTTTTAAATATTTTAAATCATTATTATAATCATAAATAATCAGTTATTCTTCATATTTGTGTTAAAAAGAGTTTAATAGAGGTTTTTGATAGAAACCTACTCAGTGATTTTACTCTCTAAACTTTACTTCTCTGCAGCTTATTAAAGAACTGAGGCTGCATTCATTCATTTTTTCCAAAAAGAAGCTCCAGGAAATCTGCCAGTTGCTTTTTTTCCTGTTAAACAAGTAAAACCTGTTTGAGGAGCAAAATATTTTCCAGAAACAGGAATATTTTGTGTAAAATAAAAAGAGCACAGTCAGTGAAAACCGAGCGTCTCTTCCATTTAAATTCGGTGGAAGAGCTCTGCTGTGAGTTCACTTTTTAAAATAAAATAATCCACCTGAGGCGTTTAAGGTCATCTGTGGTTTTTGTGTGAAACAGGGAAGTGAAAGCGATCAAACTGTGGGAACGTCTGTGTGACGTGTTCGTTGGAAGTGAAGTCACAGCTTCCTGATGATAAAAAAACAGAAGGCAGTGAAAGAAGAAGTAAAATACTCAAACCTTTAAAGTAATAATTTACTCAAAGTATTTTCAAAGTAAAAGTCCTCATGTTGCAGTAAAATGTGTTCCTGTTCTCTCTGATGTTTCTGGATTAAACTTCCTGCTGCATTAATAATGTGGACGCTGCATTTTACTGATGTACATGTTTCAGGTTGAGCTCATTTTAACGACTTTATATACTGTTGGCTAGTTTCATCTGCAGCAATGCATCATGGTCTATAAGATCATCATATGTTTAAACCACGTATCTGTAAAAAGTCAGAAAAACAGCCTGTTTTCAGCTTTGTGACGATTTTCTCAACACATAAAGGAGGACTTCATCTTTCAGTTTATAGAGACACAAAATACTCCAGGCTAGGCACCTCTAGTCAAAGTTCAATTATGGGTAATGTAGGCAACAGGTTTGGACGCAAGTGATAAATTGTTGGTGTTTTCTTTTGACGTTTCATCAACCGCCAACGTAAGGTCAAAAGCAGGGTGAAATAATCAATTCCACGATGCATTGCGATGTTTTGTGGAATATTTCTGCATCGATGCAGTAAAGTCAATAATCGATCTAGACGATGTTTGAGTCCTCTTGTTTGTATTAATGGAGAAAAATAAACCATGCATAGAAATGAAAATACATTGAGAACAATCAAGATGTGAAACCTTGGTAACTAAAACCCGTTCATGTTTAATAAGCTCATGTTTTAACGCTGCCCATTTCAAACCTCGTCAGCCTCGTGAGGTAATAATATGTCGATGTCATGTTTACAGTTTGTTGTGCTGCCCCCAAGTGGCCAAAAAAAAAAGAAGCTTTAAGAAGAAACAAACAACTTCAGACTTTCCTCTCATTCGTCATGTGAGTGTCCGTGTGTGCGTCTCACCCTCCGAACTTGAACTTGCTGTTCTCCCCGATAAACACCTCCTTGTGCTTCCTGCGTCCGGAGCTGCGGCCACCGGTCACCATGGTGACGAGGCCGGCGGCGCTGCCAGGGCCAGGCAAGCGAGCGCGCCCGCCTTCATGTTTCACAGGATCCCCTGCTGCATCCGACGCCACACCAGCATCCCGACCTCCCACCAGCTCCACCTCCCACCCTCCTGCAGACTAACGCTGGTGGTTCTGGTCAAACATCCCACAGGAGCTGCAGGTTTCCTCGACCGGAGAGCTCCAGGACGCAGGCGAGACCTCCAAACAGGCCGAATGCATGAGTGATATCCTGAGGTTTTTCCTCCCTTACAAGCATGGATGTATGTTTCTACACGTCTCTGCTGCAGATGTTCGTGCAGCTTGATGATCTCCAGGAACCTTCTGCTTCGTCCACGCCTCCTCCTCGTCCTCCTCCTCTCGCAGTCTGTCTCTGTCTGTTTTATCTGCGGTTTGGTGGATCTTTCTATCTCTGATTAAAATCGATATGAATCTATTTCCTCGCGGCGATAGAGGAATGACACTAATTCCACCCTAATCCTCTTATCTACAGCCACAGCAATCTTTCACTAACCTACAAACAGTCACACACACACACACACACAAAAACCCATCAGTAATCAGGATTTTCTCAGTGGGACAATGAAAAAACAGGCACCTGGTGTGATTATATGAGGTTAGAGCACACCTCCACCTTGTGTGTGTCTGTGTGTGTGTGTAGAGAGAGAGGGTGAGGTTTTTTTTGTGCGTGAAAATCAATCACGGGCTCGGGAAGCAGCTCAAACAACAAAAGGTCGTCAAGATCGGCGGAGGGTTTTAATCCGAGCCAGAGCGGAGGGAGCTGCGTCTAATCCAGCCTAACCCAGCGCCTTCCTCAGTTTACACCTCTGGAAGACGTAATCCCACAAACACACACGCACACAGAAATACCAACATGTATTGCTGTGCAGCCAAAAAAGCCATGCAGCTCAATAAAAACACGCACAAATGCACATTTTTTGTTGCGTCCCTGTTGAAAAGTTTGAGGAATTTCCTTTTTTGCCTTCTTTAAACCGTGTTGCCCCGCCAAAGATGTTGAAATAAACGTGACACAATAACTTGTCCACAATTTCATCATCACAAGAGACCAAATCTTGTTGCGTTAACATCACTAAAAAAAATGAGAAAACAGAAACGTGAAATATTAATCCTCTGCCGTGAGAGGCTGGAGATATTTGCCATCGTTATTATTCACACTAACAAAAGTGTGTTTTAACGTGCAGACTGGACATTTTCACACCTGTAGCCATGCCTCATCAGTGACATCACAGCGTACTGACACACCCCCAAGTACACGTCTACATCAGAGAGAGTTAAACCACCAGAGAGCAGCGAAAACAAGAAAACCAGCTGCTTATAAGATCTTCAAAGAGGTGTTTTTTCTTTCATAAAAACGAAACAATCTGGTGTCACGTCCTTAAGATCCGGTAACTGGTTGCCTCACATCCTGCACTGTGAGTCTACACATTGTGCTTTCTGAGAAACTCCTTCTTGTTATACATCATTGATGAGTTGCAGCTACTTTTGAGCTCAGCTTGATTTTATCAGCTCATGAAGGAAATGATTCGTGTGTTGATTCACAGACGTTTACGACTGAAACATTAACTCCGTATTTCCCGGCCCGTCCTTTAGTGACTTATTATCCACTATAAAGTTTAACATTACTTATTAACGATTCATCAACCATCAGATCCATCCACCAGTTCCTCACTTGTACTGTATTTATCCTTAGATTGTAGTAATCTCATTGACGTAAAATTATTTGGAAATACACATCTTATAAGAACATGATTGGATTGAAATCATAATAAAGCAGGACACACTTTGTACGTTTCCAAACAGATTTAAAGTCATGAAATTACAACCAACCCAAACAAACAGTGTTATAGTTTTAATCCAGCCTCGATGACTCTTTTCTTTAATCTCCATATTATAGTTGCAGCCTAACAATGCATCAGTGTTTAAAAAGTGGAAACAGCCATTTTATCTGTCGCCTGATCAGCTGTTTCTGTCGCATCATATTTGTCATAATGATGCAAAAAGATGTAAAAAGAGCAGCTTGTGTCTCCTCCTCATCATCACCACTTACAGTCACCGCCTTTAGATCAGACAGGTGATAGTGGTGTCCAGGTGTGAGTAACCGTGAAGGAAAAAGAGAACAATAAACTAAAAATTTCCCAGGTTCAGCAAAGGTTACTCATCTGACATGGTTTTACTTTCTTTTCACCTCAACCAGACTAAACACTGACTAAATAATGGATTCAGGCTGAGTAAATGATGGGTTAAAGATGACTAAACTGCCACGCAGATAAAACTTTCACATCCATCCCTCTTTTGCAGATGCATGCCACGCGTGATTTTTAGCCCCCAGAAAGGAAGAAAACCGATCTCTTCCTTTACTGCGATCCTGTATGTGTGTGTTTGGCCTCGGCAGGTGTTTAACAGCCTCGTGGTCGGCTGGTTCACATACAGCACATAGCACACACTAAAACAGCTCTGCACTTTGAAAGAAAACCCCGCTGACATTTGATGGAGCTGCCGAGAAAACACTGACTCCTATGGAGGGTCTCGTGTCTGTTTGTAAGTGTGTGTGTTTGTGACTTTGCCATTCACAAACAAACTCCACCCATTCAGAGGGTGTGTGTGAGTGTGTGTGGAGCGACCTTACCCTCCCCACAGTGCCTTGTGTATAGTGAAATGTGTGTGTGTGTGCTGCCTATTCTCTAAATAACCTGTTGATCCAGTCAAGCACAGCACACACTCTCAGGAGGCGGCAGGCTTGGCCCTTCCTCTTTCTCCTCGATTTCATCTGAATTGGAGCTGTGGCTGAGTCACTGTAAGTTTTTTCTCAGATTTCCCAGCATGTCACTGAGACACATGATACTGATTTCAGGACCGAAGCAGCTCCATGAGGTGTCACAGGTCTAAAGAAAGTTAACTTTGTGGATATCGAGAAAGGATTTACTGCTGATGTCCAGGAGCTTCTGTAAGTAGTGATTTTTATACCATTTATAGCTTTTCTTGAATTTATTTACATACTGTGAAGGACACTTGTGTGAGCAGTTTAAAGTCCAGGAGAATCTGAAATGATCATTTTTTCTGGGTCAGCAGCTTAAAAAAGGTCATTTTTAAGTTTTAAAAGAGCACTTTCAGAGGTGTAAAAACATTATTTTCATTTCTTAAAGTTTTCAGCCTGTAAACTTAAATCACTGTGGTCCGTGATGGAGGGGCTGAACTGCTGCTTTTTCAGAGAAGCTCATAGTGCGTCTGAGGTCAAAGAGGAATGTCACAATAATGTTTTAATCACTCATCAATAAATCAACGTGTCCTCTTGAGCTGAGCTTATGAAATGAGCTTATGTCTGTTTTCGGTTATCCCCTTTTTTAAAAATGACACAATACACTGTCACGAAAAACAGAAACAAAGGTTGTAAATATGAACTGAGTTGATTCAAAACATTTAAATTAAAGTTAAACTAAAGAAAAAATAAATGAATATACGGGATGTATTCTCCTTTGAATGTAATGTTGAAACTGACAGACACTTTTTTGACTTTTGATAAATTGTGGGGTTTTGTGTTCCCATGTGGACATGAAAATAAATTTTAATACAGAAAAAGATTATTATAAGTTGTCAGTGTTTTAGAGGCAGAAAGTTTCCTCGTATTTGATCGATTTCATTCCTCTGTACTTTTATTTAACTTTAATGTAAAGAGATTCAGATAAGCTGATGAGGTAAGAGTGACTTTCAGTGTCTTGGTAACTTTAATAAACGTGGTATTAATACAGATTACGGTGTTTAAAATGAGTCACTGTATGTTTAGGTGCAGCACACCGAGTGAATCGTGTTCCTGCACACGTTTTCTAATTTCAACATTTTCTCATGTTTCACTTATTTCAGTTTAAGGCACAGGACGTCATTAGAAGAGAGCAAAAAAGTTACTGTAATGGTCTTGACATCTTTAATAAAGTTGTTATTTATCTGTAATAAAGTGTTTTAAGAGAGTTTTGTGAGAAGTTTTCATTTACATATTTGTCAGTGCAAACATTACATATTTAAAGTGCACTGAGCTTAAGATAAGATTTGAATGCATCTGAGGTGAAAGAGTCATTGTTATTGTCATAATGATTTCTAATAAAAGGAGTCAATAGTACTGAAATAGAAAATTATAACATGTTTTGGAGGTGGCACACGAATTGCACAAAGTTTTGATTTGCATTTTCTTTGTTATTTCATAAGGTGTGTCCATTTTATTGTCAAGCTTAGGATAAGATGAGACTAATGAGGTCATAGAGTCGTTGTTAGTGTCTTAATAACACTAATAAATGTGTTTTAATACAGAATAAGACGTTAAAAAGTTTTATTCTATGTTTTAGTGAGCGTAGCGGGTCGGTGCACAATCGCCATCATCGACTCCTCGTTGAATTTTTTTTTTCTTTTTTTATCTTATGCACTTTGAGGTTGGCTGTAATGTGACGTGCTCAACAGGTCAGATCGCCTCGGCTAACCTTGTCTGACCCTGAAAGCCTGATGTGGCTTCGGTTCACCTGTTTAGAGTCAGTGACACAAAGCCTCTGTTAACTTTTCCTCATTTGAAAATAGAAGAATTTATAGATTTAGTTTTCCAGCACGTTTACCTGAAGATGTTCATTCCAGAGGTTTTGTCTTTTTGTTTCACCCATAAAAAACTAACCAACAGACAAAACTCGTCTGTCAACGCTGTGAGAAAAAACTTGAATCGTTGCAGGATGACAGCAAAGACAAAAATTATTCCTCATTTGGTGCATGCTTACTCCAACCACTGCTGCACCTTCACTCTGAAAAAATCTGGAAAAAATCCAAGGGCTTCTCTTCCTCCTCAACCAACTGGAAGCCATCAGCAGTAAATACGAGATAAATGTGCTTCTTCTGTCCTGTGTAACAGTTAATTGTCTTCAGCTTTAAAGCAGGAAGAATCCAAACTCGCGAAGACAATGAGCTGCACGCCTGGCTCGTCTTTTCCCGACTAAACTTCCCAACACTTCATCACAAGCTCACTTTCTTCCCCGTCGGCCTGTTGTAAACATACTCACTTCCTTCACCTTCAGGCCTGATTGAAAGCTTTATCAACACCCGGATACCTCACATTTCCTCGCTCTCTTTGATGCACGGTACTAAGTTCAGCCGGAGAGTTAAGATAGTGTCAAGATAACGCTCCAAGCTTTTATTGTACATGAACAACAGACCTATCCTCTTGCTTTATTTTCTTATCACGCCGCTCGAGAGATAAAAAAGACCTCGATACAGCTGAAGAAATAATGGGAGGAATGAGGGAGCAGAAAAGAAGAAAAAAAATAGAAAAGTTCCATGTTTTGGGAATTTGTGGTGGATGAAAGTGTGTAAGGATTCAGCCGCAAATCTCACTTTTATTTTTTGGTGTTTGGTGATGAAAGGGGAGGTTTGAGAGAGGGGGAGGCCGCCAAATCCTGAGAGGCTCAAACCTGGATTCTCCTCAGAGGGCTGCACATGTTCTGTCACGTTCTGCACTGTTTGTCTTCCTGTGTCTATTTCATCAGGAATGTGCCTCTAATTATGTTTTTTCTCTTCCTTTTTCCTTGTATTTGTGTGTGTGTGTGTGTGTGTTTGTGTGTGATGCTAAACCACCCAGAGAGATCCAAAAAAAAAAAAAAACCGGCAGGAAGAAAGAAAAAAAAAGCAGAAATCGACTCTCTGTGAATGAAGTATGGACTGAGGTGTGTTTCTGTGTGTCTGTCTGGGTTGTTAATGTGAGCAGTTGAAAGGAAATCATGTCGGCGATACACACCTGGGCCTGTGTCCTCCTCTGGATCGGCTTCGCCACGCAGGACAAAACGCCAGGTAAGACACAAACACCGCTTTGTCCGGCAGCCTCAACCGATCCGTGAGCAGGGAAACTTTCACAGGGACTAAAAGGCTGAAGGGTTTTCTTTCCAGAACCTGATACACAGTTCCAGTTTGTGAGGAAGAGTTGCAACACTAAGAGATTTTTTTTTCCTTTCTGTAATAGAAGAGTGCCCCGTATTAGTCAGATGGTTTATTCAGGCTTTTTCCCCACAAACTCTGACGTCAGGTGTGACCTCAGGATGGAAATATTCTTCAACCACAGCGAGTGTGAAAGCTGTGAAGCAGCTGTATGTCAAGGAAACATCTGTCTGGCTTATTTTAAAAGCTCTGACCATCATTCCTGAGAGCTAAGGTAACACTTTGCCCAACGAACTTCACTGGTGACATCTGGAGCAGAAAGAAGAAGGGAAGGAAGCTATCGAATGCAAAAATTAATATGTTAATGAAAGTCTAATAAATATGTGTGCAAATAAAGGCACACACAGGCGTGAAGAACCTACTTTTTTGCATTTTCACTGCAGCCACTGCAGCCTTTTTACACTTTTTATTTGACTCTTAAGATTGGGAACACCTCATAAATATGGTCACAGTCATCTATGTTTAGAGACACTTTGGTCAAAGAAATAAACATTTATAACATCTCAAAGTCCGGCCAAGTGGACCCTGGTGGCCCTTAAAACCATTTTGAAATGCGTGTGTTTGCAGTTTGATGTGGACGTGAGATGGAAAAGCCACCAAGTTTTCATGATAAACAGAGCAAGTCATACTTTGTCAGACCTCAGGGGACAGATAAAACGATTTGCTTTATCTAGAAACAGGTGAATTCGGTGCTCAAGGAATTTCATGTTTAACACCACCGTGAGACCAATTACACATCCTATAGCAGGTTCATGGATGAAAAGCGCAAACATTGGTTGAGCAGTTTCAACAAGCTTATCAGTGTGTATTTTTTTCTGTAATACTTTGGCGCTAAGTCATCAAAAGTTTTGGTGCCCTGATTTAACAGGTAACAGTCAGATTTGGTGAGAGAGACTTTCTCAGCTGTCAGGTTTAATTCCTGGACAGAATTCAGGCTGGGAAGTTATCGAGATTGTGCTATCACTAATCCTATAATCTCATTTAGAAATACCCATCTGCTTACTTATCAGTTAAAGTATGTAACTGGACCGGATCGGGTGTTTAATCTACAAAATAAAGGTGTGTGTGCCGTCAGTGTTAAGCTCTCTGTTGGCTGCCGTAAAAGGAGCCGTGTTTGCTCAGCAGATTGTTCAAGATCAAACGTTAAAACCTTGAAAACCTTCTGCAAGGGCGGCAAAAGTCACATTACTGTGCAACAGGAGCCGACGTCAGCGGGCCGTCCGACAGGTAAACCGGTCGACCGCTCCGCCGCGTCATGAGGTGTGAGCCAGACATCTAAGTCATCACTGTGCAGCTGCCAAAGCTTCGATTTACAAGGAGAGTGAGAGGAACAGCTGTGAGCATGAGCTGGCATGAGAGGCTCGAGGCGGGGAAGGTGATGAAAGAGCCACTCAGGCGATAAAGTAACAATTAATCCCTCGAGCCACTTACCTGTGATCACGCCAGCAACCGGTCATGCACAAACGGACATCTGACAACCTTTGGTAAAAAAACAAAGATCTGATTTAAGCCTTGGCTTAAACTTCTTCCAACTGTCAGAACAAAAAACAGGAATGTGAGCGCTGACGTGGTTTCCTGAGAAGAGGTTGTGGAATTCAGCCTGCAGCTTTGCAAACATTTGTAGTTTCTCCAGAAATAATCTCAAGACTGGAACGTGTGGGATCAAAAATGCAAGTTGTCAGGGGCCTTGATGTCACTTTTCACAGCGAGGGTGCAGTTTTTACAAGCTGTCGAAATACTGAGGCGCAGGTGTGTTACCGTGAGGAAAAAAGGTGAAAGGTATCCTACACAAACTTTGAATCTTCAAACATTTTACAGGATCTAACAAGAGACCTGAACCTTGTGGATAAAAAGTTCTAACAGGATCCTTTCTTACCTTTTGCACCGAAAAGTGGAACACCCCTCATGACATCACAGTTGAGGTGTGTCAAAAGTGCATGTTGAAACAGGTTTTCCTTGCCATTTTGCCGTTTGTATTGGCCATCAAGAAATCCAGCACTACCACTCCAAATGATGCCAACATCCTTCAAAAATATATTCCAATCTGAAGCTAATGGTTGTATCTTATAAAGTTTCTAAAGTCTTTTTAGCACAAATGTCCCTCTTTGTGTTATTCCTCCACTGCAGCTCAATGACGAAACGCATAAAAGATGAATTTTGCACTAAAAAAGAAGAAGATATTCACTTAATTTGATTAACTCAGACTGCTGAAGCCTCACACTGACTTTAAATAAAGTTTCAAACATGTTTTTGAACAGATCGACAACTGAGGATTAATCCACTGCTGAAAATAGTCCCCAACAATTGAAATTACTGAGCGTAATAATATTATAAAACTTTGTATTTGAGATCATTTAAGCCTACAGTAGAAAGACTTCAGAGCAGCGTTTCTGGTGTGTTCAATCTGTGTGGTTCAATAAGTTCCACACAACTCGGGCGAGTCGCCAACACGATTCGACAACACTGAAATACAAAACAGAGCTTGTTGCAGCCGACATGTTGTTGTTGCACATGACTATCACCAAAACAACAACATGTCGGCTGCAACAAGCTCTGTTTTGTATTTCGGTGTTGTCGAATCGTGTTGGTGACTCGTGTTGGTGACTTGCTCTGGTATCTGTTTTTTTCTATCAGACAGGTTGAATGACTCAGATTTCCTGTTGTGTAACGTGTAATAACTGTCACTATTTCAGTAAATCACCCACCTCCGCACCGGTTGTGTGGCAATGACAGGAAGTCGAGGGTGAATACGGAGAAATCTCAACACGAGACACGTTCAGGATGTGGTAACTGAGAAATATTCACTTTGTTTTTTTCCCCATTCTTCATTTAAAATGTCCTTGAAAAAAACATCCTCAACTTCCTGGAAACATGCGACTCCTGTGATAACGTGATGATCATGTAAGTTAATGTAATTTAAGTGTGTTTTAATCCAAAAGCACATTTATTGAAAATATCATTGTAACTTTTTTCACTTAAATAATGTACACCAGTGCTCATGTAAATTATAAAGTGCAGAAATACTGAAGACAGAAACAGATTTGTCCTTGAGTGAACAGATCCTGTGGGATAAAGATGCAAATCCGGCATATGGGAGAGTTTCCTCCTTTAGTTTGGTTTGTGTGACCAGGTGAGAACAGTCACAGAGACTTTAACCCAGGAGAACCCACGGTGACACAGGTGTCACAAGTCACTTAAATGACCTGGAAAGTTCCTTATATAGCTTTATCCTTGATTTTAACCTGTGAAGTCCCTAAGTGACCCCTACTGAACATCCTGGTGGGTCATGTGACAGGTCATGTGATTTTGTGTTCTCACAACAACCTTTCCAAAATGTCCGTCCCCCATAATTTTCCTTGAAGGAGAAAGGGGTCTGGGTTCTTATGGGTTAATAACAGGCTTTATCCCTAAAAAAACCCGCAGAGATGTTTGTTTGACTGAAATTTGAACCAACTGAAGGAAAACAACCTCACGAGACGAGAGTTTGCAGGTGTCAGAGAGGCGATATCTGATATCCAGCAGTATAAAAACCTGAATAAAAAAGTTTCCTTGTACAGTTTGTTCTTAATGCCACGATTGCTTTGTTTTCATTGGATTTGGGTCATTTGGTCAACTGCAGATCTTTTGGCAAATTTGACCCACTGAAGTCCATCATCAGCTCATGTGGGTCCTCTATTAATCTTGTAAAGATTCATTCCTTTATAGAGTTGAATTAAATTAAAACATGAATACAGTCAGTTTTAATCAAGCATTGGAGTGCTGGTTGGTTTTTTAATCTCTGGTCATGAAAGAAGCTGCCACATTATCTCTCTTTGTTGTGTGATGGTGGGGATGAAAGAAAAAACAGCACCGGTTTTGAGTTGATTACCTGAACGCAGCTTGAACTTTTGCTGCAACACAACACTGCAACATCATCGGGAAAGGTTTTTGTGTCTGTGAATAAAACATGCACATATCTGAGAGATTAACACAAATGTTGTGTTTCCACAATTTACCTCGTGATAACTTCCAAGATTAGAAGTAAATTAGTATTACACTGAGTATTGTTTTTCATCTGATAAGCCTTTAAACACACTTATCTGTTGCTCTAATCGTATGTGGATCAGGGTCGTATTTCATTATTTCACCATGCAGGAGTTTGGTTCCTAAGTGTCCTGAGCACACAGGTGAGCTCTTTCCCCACCAGAGAAAAGATGTTTGCTACCTGATACAAGGATGATGGTTTTTGCTTTCCACCCTTTTCCTGCACTAAAACCTGCAGGTGCTGTCTCTACTGTGTATATAATCTCTTTGGGTTTTGGAGGCCTGATCACCAACTCCTCTCTGGACTTCATGAGCATCCTCAGTTGTTCTTTTCAAATGGCACTTTGAGCCTGTTGGGAGCAAATTAATGATAAATATTTCTAGTCTAACGCCATGATATTGATAATATATTAGTACAGTACCTGGCTTTAACCTAAAGTAACCTCATCTTGACTGTCATGTTTCAGATGTCACCGTGACGTGTGTCGTTTCCGAAGAGTGCATCCTCCCCTGCAGCTTCCAGCCGGGCAGCAAGGAGACCATTGAGTGGTTCAGGCAGGACGAGGTGGTATACAAGTTCGAGCGGGGCGATGACAACGACGACGACGACGAGGAGGACAGCAGCGAGGAGCACTTCGAGCACGAGAAGCTCGCCAGCCGCGCATCCGTTTTCCCGCACCTGATATCCCGCGGCAATGCCACGCTGATCCTCAGGAGGGTCGGACTCAAGGACAGAGGCACGTACAGGTGTCACGTCAGCACACAGAAAGGCGAACACAACGCGAAGGTCATCATGAAGGTGGAAGGTGAGTTTGTGGATGAAGTTAGTTGTCAAGTTAGTTGGTTGAGCAGCTACTTTATCAGATGTATGTCACCATCAGCTCGTATATAAAGAAACCCACCTTATGCAGTAAGATGAAATCCTAATTGTTCTTCAGTAAGTTCATATGGTGAAAGAGACATCTCACAAGAAAATAACTGTTTAGGGTAATGCATGACTCTCACTCTTAAACTATTTGGAGACTAATGGGATATTACTGACCTGTGACCCTTTAAACACTGCTGTTCATACACTCCAATAATAAAACACAACTCAATAATATCGTTGAGTAATCTCGTTGGCGCGCTTTACGTCGGAGTTCATGATGGAAAAGGACAGTACCTCTGTGTGTCTGTGAAATCGGCAGGACTAAGCTGTAGCTGATGAATCACTTCCCTCATCGCAGTATCACTCGTTTCAGCCCGCAGCAGCTCACAGCGATGAATCTCGTTCTCCCTCGTCCTCCGACGGTGAAACTATCCGATGATGAGTCCCAACTCCTCTCACAGCACAACTCACAGTAAATCTTGTACTAAACATGAAAACTCACAACTCTACGCCATTAACATGTTTTCCCTCTCTTTCCATCGATCGTTGTCGCTTCCTCCAGCTCAGGTTCACCCGGAAACGTAATTCTTTGGGTCATGAACTCTCAAATGTAATCAGAATTACTTTTTAAACTTTTTTTTAAAACATTCAAAACCCATGAAATATATTTTTAAAGGCACACATTTTAACCTAGAAATTATTTAATACATTTTAGTACCTTATTTATCTCAACATACTATTTATCCAAATCAACTTTACAATGGCTGAATATTAATCAGGCATTTTATCTTTAACTTATTGCCATCAGAGGTAAAAAATAGAATAAATACAGCTGATATTTATCAGTATTACACTCTCCCACCACCAAAATAAAGGCATGCCCTCACGACTTTGTACTGTTGAAAACATAAACACCCAGGTCACATCTGGTGAGTAAAACATAGAAACACATAATCACGTAATAACAGGAAGACCTATCCACTTGTAGATACAAGAAACATATTTCACTGTTGGGGCTGCTATGACACTTGGATGCCCTGGGGTGTCATAAATTAACCTTAACGGAGCCCTCTTTGTCCTGTGAGGTCGTCAATCTCAGTGTCAATGTCAATGTCGGGGTCAGTGTCTACTTGGAGCAAAGGAACCTCTGCATTCAGCATCTTGCCTCTGTCAGTCTTTTCATTCTTGTCACGTCTCTTGTAGCTCATACTCTGTCGTCTCAAACTCTGGTTCATGTCTACTGTCCATTCCAGATTCCTCCATACATTCCTGTATGACTTCTGATTCAACTACTTTTGGTTGTCCAGTCAGTTCACTCAAAGAAATATCCAAGTCCAAACTGAATGGTTCCACCATGCCAATATCCAGGACATCTTTGAGAGGTTCAATGAAGGAATCCATGATCCTCATCTTCCTAGTCTGTATACTCTGTTCCAACAAAATCACTGGGCTGAATCTCTCCTCTTCCAGAGTCTTCATCTGGCGTTTCCTGTGATGTTTTTTCCTTTTCAGATTTGACTGTGTGTTTGGTCTGTCTTCTCTGTTGAAAGGCTGTCTTTGTAGGTATAGGATCTACATTGGATACAGGATCTGGACATATACTCTTCCCAAGAGGCAGGAGGTGATTTTGATGGAGGATTTCAATTGGTCCATTGCCAACTTCAGGTTTCAAACGGAACACTGGTAAGTTTAGCATATGGCTTTCCACAACATAAGGGTTTGATGCCCAGCGATCGCCAGCTTATGCTTCCCTTGTGATCCAAAGTTCTCCAGGCAACAACTGTGAAAACCTCATCCTTTTGTCATATCTCTGTTTGTTGTTATCATTTTGCTTGGCAGCAATGGACTCTGCTAGTTCATAGGCAGCCTTCAACTCCTTCCTCATGTCAGAGACATACTTGAGGTAAGTTTTTTGATGATGTGCCATCACTGGAAGTTTCAAAACATCTGGCTTCACGCTCAAACATAAGAAACTATGGCGAAAATCCTGTAGCCTCATTCGGAGTGCAATTGTAGGCGTGAACCAAATGTCCAATGTGCTGACTCCATTTTTTCTTCTTGTTTGGCTCCAGAGTCCCTAACATGTCCAACAATGTCCTGTTAAACCTCTTGGGTTGGGGGTCACCTTGAGGATAGGGCATCGTTCTTGATTTCTCAACTCCCAGTGTACTCAACACCTTGTGAATAAGGCAACTCTCAAAGTCCCTCCCTTGATCACTATGCATCCTCTTGGGCAAACCATAGTGGACAGTGATCAGTAATGACAAGGATATTTTCTGTATTGTGCGAATCGGGTCCAGTGGACAGAAAGTCCATACACCCCAGGGCTAATGGTCCATCACTTTGCAAATGAGACAATGGTGCAACTTTCTTGGGTAGAGTCTTTCTTTTTAAGCATTGCACACAAGACTTGCAGTACTCTTCAATCACTGACTTCATCCGAGGCCAGTAAAATCAATCTTTGATGAGGCCATGTGTTTTGTCAAGGCCCAGATGACCTGAGTCATCGTGCAGTGATTTCAGCACTGTGTTCCTGTACTTTTCTGGCTGTACTAATTGAGAACAGCATGGTTTTCATGGTGGATGTATAACACAGTACATCACTCCTTTCTGCTCCTTCAACTTGTCCCACTCTCTCAACAGCAAAAAGCAAGCTCTGTGTTTTGTCTTGTCGACTTGTGTGATATCACCGTTGTTCAGAGCTGACCACACTTGCCCAATGCCAGGGTCCTCCTGATCTGTATTTGAGACTGAAGTCATAATTAGACAGGGCAGCAAGCCAACTGTGACCTTTCTGTGTGATCTGTGGAAACCCCATCTTGAGTATGATGTGTCCCACATAGGTTACTGATGGTTGACAAAACTGACATTGATCCAATGACCGCTTAAGACCCTCATCCCTCAGGTGGTCAAGCACCTTTAACAACCTGGTTTCATGTTCCTCCAGTGTTGCTCCAAACACAATGAGATCGTCAAGATAGACCAAGACCTCAAGCAGGTTCATATCTCCGACAGTTTGTTCTATGATACGCTGAAATTTTGCCGGAGCTCCTGTCACTCCTTGTGGCATTCTTTCAAACTGGAAGAACGCTGCTGGGCAGATGAAAGCTGTCTTCTCTATGTCAGAATCATTCATTGGTGCTTGATAATAGCCACTGTGGAGGTCTAACACACTGAACCATTTACTCCCACTGAGACAAGCCAAAGCATCTTCGATTCTTGGCACTGTGTATTGGTCAGGTAGAGTGCAGCGATTTAAAGTCCACACACATCCTTATTTTCCCATTCTTCTTTCTCACAATTACAATGGGTGAGGCATAAGGGCTCAGAGACTCATGATGATGATGCCAGCATCTTTAAGTTGCAACAGATGTTGTCTCAATGCCTCCACATCCGCAGGCAGCAACCGATGAGACCTCTCTCTAAATGGTTTATCATCTGTGGTTCTGATTGAATGCTGGGTGCTTTTACAGCATCCTACATCAAACTCATGCAGAGAGAAAACCTCGCTCCGCCCCATCATTTTTGTCACCAATCTTTCCTTCCAAACCTTAGGGACTGGCGAGTCTCCAAAGTTGAAAGAGGAGGGGGTCAACTTTCCAGGTGACTCAACATCAGACTCCTTCCTTTCAGGAAGCGTTGACATCACATCGACCGGAAACAGATGGTCTATTGGCGTGCCTCTGGTCAAGGTAATTTCTCGTGTGGACATGTTTCTGACCAGAACACTAATCCTCTTTGACATCATCCCAGCCGATGCCTGTAACTCTGGTCTAACCAGGAGCCCATCTGGAAAACTTGGTTCATCTGCAGATTCATTAGGGGAATCTACGAGGATGGCTTGAGTGTTTGGCACTCCCAGAAGCTTTGGTGCACCGGTCACTCTGGCAACTTCTCCAGACCGTAAGGTGACAGGTTTGGTTTGAGTGAACCACACAGTTCCTCTCTTATGGTTGTCAGTGTCAGGTGGAAGAACTGAAATCTCATCAAAAGCTTTTCTAAGAACTGTGTGAATGTGCAGTGTCCCCGCAAAGTTTTCTCCTCCCTTTTCTTTACGGCAGTTAAGCAGTCGTCTCACAGTAGGTGTGTTTGTACCAACAAATATGGAAGCTCCATCTCTCACAACTGGGTCAGGACAAACCAACACAAGTGCATCAATGGTCTCAGTCACTCCTACACCAGCTTCCAAAAACTCCAGCCAAATGACAAGTGGCAAGTGTCACCAAGTGATAAATAACCATCATAAGGGTAGTCAGCAGGAGTTAGACCCCATATCTGCAAATTGCTGATAGGTGTCAGTGGCAGATGTGTCAAATATCTGTCGTAGAAGGATCTGTACAGCAAAGTTACTTGAGAACCAGAATCGAGTATGGCTTTAGAATAGATGCCTTCGATCTGTACTGACACAACAGAGCTAGGGCCCACTAAGCCTTCAGGTATAGCGTCATCCACTTTTCCATCGGAGTTCCTGCACTTGGTGGAACGTGTTTCAACCCCCGGAATGCCAGGCCATTCCTCTACTGGACCCCGCGGTAATTTCCTTGTCAGTTTTATGAGACACTTATTGACTTTGTGAAGATTTTCTTCACCTTCACATTCCCTCTTAAAGTGTCTATCCTCCCCACATCTATAGCAAAATATCCCAGATTTGTCCTCTTGATTGCCAGACCTTCGTGGGGTTGCATTTTTCTTGTATTTGGGGTTGGCAGGGATGTTAGGTTGGGAACTCTGGGTGTCTGGGTGTGATGCACCTGTAGCAGCTTTAAGGTTAATCATTTCAGCTTTCATGACACTAATGTCTTTTTTCAGCTGTTCTACTTCTGGATCAGCTTCAATCTTAGGTGCAGGCTTGGAAACAGGAGTAACAGGCTGTGACATCACTGTGTTCTTGACATCGTTTGCTACTTTGAAGAATATCTTCTTCCTCCCTCACCTCTTTCAGCAACTCATTGAAAGAAGGAGGTTCTTGCAGCTTGTGTGTCATACGAAGGCAGAGAGCAATTCGATTCATATCAGAAAGTTCCACACCTCCTTTTCTGAAAACACAGTGCAACAGTTTATCTAACCTCAACAGGTAAGTAGACAGTCTTTGACCAACATTTTGATATGTGTGTCTAAATTTCACCAGGAGGTCAGACGGACTCTCAGTTGTTCCAAAAGCTGTTTCCAAAGCTTGCATGTAGTCATACAAAGTTGCAGCGGGCTTCTGCACTCTCAGAAATCTAACAATGTCAACAGCTGGACCTTTCAGGCTTTCCACTATCCTCTTCTTTGTATTGTCACTGCACTGCCACTCCTCTAGCAAATGCATAGTCTGCTCTGCCCAGGCATCATACTCTTCTTCCCCACTGGGCGTAAGTTTCACACAAGAGAACATACGAAGCTTACGATAACTCTGAGAATCAGCAGATGTGGTGTTACATTTGTTCACTGGGGAGCTGATAGCATTTATCAGTGCGGTGTTCGTGTCGAGTGGTGAAGGAGTGAGTAGGCTTCTAATATCAGTGAGAGTTTTACCTTCAGTTCTCAGAAAGGACAATAGTTTAGTTTGAAACTCCTCACTATCTACAGGAGCTGTAAGCACGTGAGCAGGCCATAGACCAGCCTCCCCAGGAAGTCCAACAAGGTCAGGTAGGGTTTGAGTAGTCAAATCAGTCGAGGTCTTAATCAGTATAAACTGTGTTTTAGAAGCTACATCAAGACAATGATCAACTATCTCAGGTTTCCCAAATGCTTTAACTTGATCCGAAGCTGTTAGCAGAACTTCATTTGTAACATCTGGGTCAACATCACTCAAAACAGCATTTCCAAAAGCTAACTGCTTCTTTTTACACCAGGCTTCAATTTCAGCTGCTTCCATTTTTCTTAGTTCAAACCAGTAAAAGAGAGGAACTTCACACCAATGTTAGCAATAAAGGTAGTTACATAAGCAGGTCAGTTTTGACAAAAATACATCCTGGACAAGCCCCAAAAATGTAACCCTTTTCACCATCTGCTTGCATATTAAGAAACCCACCTTATGCAGTAAGATGAAATCCTAATTGTTCTTCAGTAAGTTCATATGGTGAAAGAGACATCTCACAAGAAAATAACTGTTTAGGGTAATGCATGACTCTCACTCTTAAACTATTTGGAGACTAATGGGATATTACTGACCTGTGACCCTTTAAACACTGCTGTTCACACACTCCAATAATAAAACACAACTCAGTAATATCAACACAGTATATAATATATATACAGTATATAAGGTTTTGGAAATGTATTAAAGATATTCAAAGCAAACACATTAAAATGTTCTTTTTCTGAAAAAACAAATCAAGATAAAATTAAATAAAATAAACCCGGACCTAAAACAGAAGAGCTGCTGGAGTCTCAGTTTACAGCGAAGCCAAACAAACAGCAGCACATCAACAAAAAAATTCACTTCCACCTGATTTCAAACTGCACACAGAGAAGTTTAAAGTTGGTTGGAGTTCATCTAACAGCTCACTCGGTGATGCTCCTGTTCCATTACTGCCTTGCAAAAGTCGAAGATGATCCACTGATGCATTGATAATTAAATAGCATTTAGCTCAAAGCACCTCAGTGTCTCAGAGAGGCGCCGGCATGGCTGCAGACTGTTAGGCTTGTTTTATAATTCCCTGCTTTTATTCTGAATGCCAGGTGCATAATTACTTCAAAATGACTTCAAGCCTTTCTGCACACTGATTTCCATGCCAGTGTTTTTTTTCTTGCCATACACCCCCCTGTTAGACTCAAAGCAAAGTCTTTTCAGGGTTTCAGTGGTACTATTATATTGTGTTACCAGAGCTCTTTAGTTATCTGCATGAGAATGATATCACCTACTGCCAGGCTATATTAGGCTCTGGCATTTAGAGTATATCATCAGGGGCTGCTGAGAAACATTTCTTTTGTGTGTGTGTGTGTGTGTGTGTGCAGCACCCATCCAAAGCCTGTCCCTGGAGCTGTCGAGGCTGAGCGGCTACGAGGAGATGAAGTGCACCATCCGCAATGTCTTCCCGGCTCCTCGGGTAACCTGGGTGACCGAACCGCCCACCTTCGAGGACCTCCGGCCGGTGACGCGCAAGACGGCCGACAAACAGGGGCTGTTCACGGTCGACAGCCGCCTCAAGACGCTGAACGGACAACCTGACCTCATCTACATCTGCAAAGTCACAATGTCCTATGGCAGCCCGGCCTGGACCGCCTCACTCAGGGAAAGAGGTGCAAGGACTTTTTGTGAAGATGCACGCACAATATTTATCAATCAAATGACTCTAACAAGGGTTTTTAGTCATATTAATGAAGCAATTTGAGTTTTATTTATTACGCTGACACTAATTTGGGAGGCGTAATATGATGAATTTGTAAAAAGACTTTTTGTCTCCCTCACAAACCTGCTCTCTTTCTCTTTTGCAGCAATAAAAGGAACTAAAGGGAAAGACCTGACCATCCCCTGTTTCGCCCCCCCATACCTGAACAACCCCTTCCTCCACTGGAGCTTCTCCAACGGCGAGGACCCCTCCCACATCCTCAACTATGACAGCCAGTCCGGGCGCACCAAGTCCTCGCCGCCCTGGGACAACCATGTGGAGCTGGATGGCTTCAGGGTCCCGTTCGGTGACGGCTCTCTGCGACTGATGGACCCCAAACACCCGGAGCACACGGGCAGCTACACCTGCGTGTTCTCTGTGCCGCACAACACTCACACCGAACGCACCGACGTCACAATCAACGACCCCCTCGGTGAGGTCACAAACAAAACATCATGAACCAAAGAGGCCTGTGTAGGTTTTATATTGTCCTTAATGTCAACAAATCAAAGAAAGAAATTATAAATGCTTAAAAAGAGATGTAGCTTGTCAAACAAGAGAGAGAAAGAAATGCGTTTGTTTGGGACTATTTTCAGTGGCGGATTTGTACAAATACAGTGCTGGAGTGAGAATTTACATTAAAATAGTTCAGTTTTATCACCTTTATTATACACGATCCTCTTCAGTAGGATCCATTAACTGTTGGTTTTAGACATGAGATTTATTGACAAGAAGAAAAATATAAAATATAACAAACTGATCCTTTAACAGACCGTACTGGTGGGCAAATGTCTTTACAATAGTTTCCCACAATCAAAAAAAAAGTTTAAAACTTTAAAAGTAAAAGGGTAAAAAAATCTTTATTAAAACATCATCTTACACACATTTTCTTATTTACCTTTAGTTGTATCTAGCCGTGCAAATAGATTTTTTTTGTCTGAATAATAAGTAGTTATGGTTGAGTTTTTTGGCAAACCCAGTCTTTGTGAAGACAAACCTTCGTTCCTGACCTCTTTTGCAGGAGCTTTAATGACAGTAAAACAGCACCACCCTTCCTCCTCTTTGCCTCAGAGAAACATCACTCGCACCACAAGAGGTCGCTTGTAAACTGAAAAATGCAAACAGGTGGTTTTAAAGTTTCCTCTTTACAAGAAAAACAACTTCACGAATCGTGTTCAGTCTCCTCCGAGCTGATCCAGCCGGGATTCATTTGAACAAAAAAGCCTCAAAACCTAAAATGAGCAATCAGCATCAACAGAAAGTGAAGAGAAAACATGCAGAGCCACCAGTATGATGAAGTATAAAACTGCAGAGGCTTCAGTAACATAAAGCACATAATAAACAAAACTTTTTAATACAGCCTGTGATTAACTGAATCAGATACCAATAAAATACCTCCTGGATCCCACTGATACTTTTATAAAACTACAGCAGAAGCAAAAGAAAGTAAGAAGAAATAAATTAAACTCATAAAGGCAGGGTTTTCCTCAATTTTATCTCTATAGCGGCTTTTCTTCAGGGTCACTTGTACTTACTAACTGGTACGAGCACAGGTCCAAAAATATCTGACATACTTCCTCTAAAATGGCCTTGTTCTCCACATTGTTGTTTCTTTTCAGTTATTCAGTTTTCTTTACTAAGCGGTGTGTGTTTCTTACCTGTGTGCAGATGGGCGGAGAGTTTCCGGCGGAGAGGCGATATCTCATTGGTGGATCATCGGTCTGGTGATCGGGGTGCTGCTTCTCGCTCTGGCGGGCATGCTGGCCTACCTGAAGCTCAAAGGTAAGGGTGGACTCCGGGGGACGTGGACATGTCCACATGCTTAGTTTGGATTGGTTTAATCTTAAATTATTTGCTTTTACCACTTATAAACCTTAAATGGATGTTAAATAGTTCAACATTTTAGTTTGGGTTATGCTAAAAAATGATATATTATGTTAAAAAAATAAATAATCTAAAAAATGTCCTTTAATTTAGCATCCCATCACTGCATAAGGCATGAGTTTAATTTATTGTCCACCAAACTTCAAATTAATAATCACAAAGAACATTCAGTAACATAATTTATCATATTTTGTAAATGAAATTAAATGAAGTAAAGAAAGGTCTAATAATAATAATAATGATAATAATAACAAAAGATGTTGTGCTGCACTTTAGTGATGGAAGGAGTATTCAGATGTTTTACCTGAGAAAAAGAAAGTAAACGCCCTGAACTCAAAATCTACCTAAAGGAGAAAAGTATTATCAACAAAATGTACTTTAAATATCAAAAGTAAAAGTACTCATGATGCAGCAGAATTGAACTCTTCAGTGTTGAATTGAGAAATTAAGTGTTGCTGATTTACTACTGATGTATATATGTAGATTTCAGCATAAAATGGGAATATGTTTAATTAAACTTCTTGCTTTTTACAATTGCAGGTAGATCAATGTGAAATACATGAATAAAAAAACAAAAGATGATTTATTATCAGTCTGTCTTCAACAAGTATTCATAATAGTGTGAAGACAAAAGGTGAATATAAATATCCGCAGCACCTATCCATACACACCCACACCAGTCACACCTGTTACTACCAATTGCATCTGGGTCACACCTGATGCATTCTGGGAAATGTAGGTGGAGACAACCTGAGAGAGGGTCAGGTGAGGCAAGATCAATAAAAGCAAGAAAATCTAGAGAGTTCATCAGAGCAGAATCTGAATTAGTTTATTTGAGATGAATCACATTTTAAAGGTGTGTCCAATTGCTTTAAAATTCAGAATTCACCCCTAATTTTTTTCTTGTTTCTCACATACATTATAATGACTCTCCTCTCTTTTTTCAGGAGTCGTCTCCAAACCCAGAAACAACCCTGAGGAGGTGACAGAGCTGCACTCAGTCAAAGGTCAGCCCTGAAAAATTTTAAATATAAACTTGCACTACTAAAACCAGACAGTAGATGGAGCCAGAGATTAATGTAAAGATCAACGTCAGAGGGACAATGACTCTGCCCTCATTGATATTATTAGGGTGGACAAAATAATAGAAACACCTCTCAGTATAATGCAAGAAATTCAAGAACTACTTCCTGAACTACATCCTGCAAATTGACCAGATCTGTTGTTTGTTCCTCATTCCTGCAGACTCAGCCGCTGAAGGTAACCTGAATGAAAGCAAACTTCTGACAGCAGGTGGCACCAGTGAACAGTCGAGCCTGCAGACCGGGACTCATTTAACCTGAGCACAAACAGGAACCTGGGAACACCTGAAACTAACAAAATATTAACACAACCAACACGCACGCAGCTGCACACTAACGAGGAACCAACAGCTTCTTAGAAACAGAAAGTTTCTTCCACAGCTTTTTTTTTATTTATACACTTTATACACTTTAAAATGACTGTGGGAATATTTGGCTGTTTTTCTCATGAAGAAGTCTTTTTGATTCATGTATGTTTTAGAAGACACCCTGATAAACTGCTGCTCTTCGGGGTGCACCTGCTGAAAAATGCACTCTGAGAACAAAACGCTTTCAACACCTGCATGAAGACTTTGGACGTTGGTAGTGCAATCAAGTTATTTCAGGGACACTCGAGGAAACGTTTTCGTTTTCTCGTGACGAACCTTAAAGAGGGATCTGCTGATTATAAAAGCCTGTTTCCACCTCAAAAAGGTGCAGGAATTATTTTAGGAAATAAGAAACCTTGCTTGGATTTGGATTAGAGGAACAAAGGTCTGAATTTAGCTCCTGACCTAAAAATGTCCCTGATCTTGGGGAAAACATTGCAAAGGCCCAGAAACTACTGGGGCAGAGTTACAGTGCTGAACATCATATTTGTGTACAGTTTTAAGGCCTGGTCACACCAGAAAGGTCTTTGTGAAGCTGTGTGAGGTTGATGGGATGTATTTGTCCCATCGAGCTTCCTCCGTTTTGGACTCTCCGGTTCTCCGTTCCCTCAAAAGGTCAGTACTTGCAGTACTGTCAGTACTGTACTGTCAACGACCTTTTGGTCAATGATGCAAATTTGTGTGTCATCAAAGTTGAACTTGATGCAAAAAAAGAGCAGATTTACTTTTTTCTCATAAGCGACTGCACTAACGGTGGTTTAAATGTTGGTATGACGAGGCCTTTATTCTGGCAATAAAGCAGGCAGCGGGTGCCACAATACGTGAGCTGGACTATTTCTGTAAAGTTTTATTGTTTAAAGTTTATGTTATTCACTTTAATGGGAGATTAAACATGAATGCACAAATTAGATTAGAAAATTAGAGTAAAAGTTCCCGATTTAGTTGCTGTGGTTCCTCAATTCTTGGCACTGTTTAGTGCAAATGAAGCATTAAAAGAACTTCGGGGCTTATTTGTAATGTTACGAGGGGGCTGAGAGGCAAAAAGCTTGAACACAAAACTCGATGTGTGAGAGTCAAAGAGCCTCAGTGTGACTTTTAAGACATTTTAAACCAGGCGGGGATGTTCTTCCCTCTGGAGGTTGGAGTCGATCATCGTAAGATCCAGTGAGGGAATCAACATCCTGCTCTTGGATGTTTGCACTGGCTGGATTTCCAAAGACAAAGACTGATTTCATGTTCTCCTACCTACTGTGTCCTACTGCGTTTAAACCATCACTGAACTTAAGGGGAACTTTAAGAGCTGCCTGGGTTTTAAACATGAATGTGACTGTGAATCATGTGACTGAACAATACAGACTCTTTTGGTTAACTTGCTGCCGTAAACTGATACGAAATCTTGTTAATATTTAATCTGCAGCAGGTTAATAAACTGTTTCTGCTTCTCTCTCACACTGCCACACTTTTCTTTAAACATGCATCACGGTTCATGAATTATACTTGACCACTTTCAGAAATGTGTCATGAATAATGTGATGTTATTAAAAAGACTAATCACTGAAGTTTTGTGTCTGAGTTGTTCATTTTATGTGACATAAGGCTGAACTATTTTAATTGCTGGCTTTTTCTGGAGCTTTTAACTATATGTGTTATTATGTTGTCACAGAGTTCATATCAGTGAAAACGTGATCTACAAACTCTGATTATTTTAACTATTGTGTTTATGGAAAATGTATGTTCTTGCTTATAAGGCAGATATTTTCTGTAAAGACAAAAAAAAAAACAACTTTGAAAATAACAATTCAGAGAGTATTTTTAGGGGACTATTTTCAGCGGCGGATGAATCCACATTTGTTGCTGTAGTGACTATTTGCTGCAGCAGGACTGTGTGTGTGTGTGTGTGTGAGAGAGATTTGGTCAAAATAAGCTTCAGTGTGTGTGTTCATGGTGATGAAGTGTGTAAATGTTGCCCACTGAGTTGTTTTTAAAAGTTTTTAAAAGTTTTTTTTTTTTTTAGCAACAACAGAGTTTTACGGCTCAGAGGAAGGAGATATATCAGGCTGTGATACAAACACAGTACTTGAAGTGGCGTCTTTTCTTCCTGGTACATATATGCGATTTCGCATTATTTTAATTGGGCGTAATGTGATTGTAATGTTGGTGTCTGTACATTTTATAGGCCAAGCTACGGGCCATGGTGGTTGGTCCTTTCCAAGTTCCCGGCCTCTCTACCTGTATTTATAATTTATTTTAATGCTATCTTCAGTTGGTTGTGTTATTGTATTTATTTATTCTGTATGGGGGTGTGTGTGTGGTTGATCAGCGCCACAGTCAGCTGTGCTGTTCCTAGAGAGAACGAAGCTCTGTAGGAATCGAGCTAAAGTAAAAGAGTAAAACTCTCTAGGAAGGTTTTTCTCTCCTCTTATTTCTGTCTATGAGATCAATTGATTTGTCGGAGTAAGTAAATAAATAATTTTGTTTGGGAAAACTAATTTGTTTTTGTTTCTTTCTTGGATTTAAATTGTGTTGCCCTTTTCCTTTATCTTTTGCCGGACAGGAGCTGTTGGGCCCAGACCCGTGGCTGGCTTTCCTCGGTGATGGTGTCCCTCCTTCACTACTCCCTTACTGTGCAGCACTCGGATGGTGTTTGGTATTCACGTGTGGCGTGTAGCATCAGGATCTCCCAGCTCAGCTAGTCCTCCAGCTGTGGTGAGCCCCAGCCTTGTTCCTGGCTTATTTTAAGTGTAGCTAAGGCCTCCAAACTTGCTATTTATGTTTGTCTCCTGCTGTGTTAAATGATAGTGAATTTATACATATATTTTTTTGGATCCCATCACCACCCAGTGTTATTTCTCTTGAACCTGTGTGACCTTTAGTCTGGGGAGGATACTGTTCCTTGTGGTGAAATTTCCCCTAGGTGGCGTTGTCGACTCTGAGCCATTAGTGCTCTCTCTCTCTCTCCCCACGCCCACTTACTGCCACAGGTGGATTTGTTCTTTGTGCCCACTGAAACTCAAATTTTACTCTTGATGCTTGATAGAGAGGAAGTTTCTCATCCAAAGTCAAAGTGTTAACAGCTGAAGTCATCGGTTAGTAATTCAACAAACAATACAAAGTTCACCTTGTATGATGTGAGGGCTGATTAAATGAAGGTGTGAAATAACAAAGAAAATCTAAATGACCTCTACAAACTTTATGAGTGAGTAACTTACTTTAAAGATTAAAAGAACTAAATCCACAGTGTTACGTGTGAGAGGGGATCACTGTGTGGATGAATTCTGGGAAATAAAGCTTTGTTAACTTCTCAGTTGCTGAATTTTCTTTGTGTATTGTCAAAGGTCAAGGTTAAACCCAGATGCAGACACAAGAGAGGACACTGCAAGACACCCACTTTACTATGAAACAATAAAAGTACATGTTTACGTCCTGCTTGTCTGTGTCTTTGCACCCTGAACTGCACTCTACCTCCACTTGTGCAAGATGAGAACTTATTCTGTGCAATAACTATTTCTGCCTTGACTGCATAGTTTGTCTTTTTTTGTATTTATTAATGTTACTTTTATTATTTATTTTTCAATGTTGCTTTTGTATTTTCTTTCTTTTTTTCCATGTTTGCACCACAATAACTGCTCCAAATTTTGCTGTACTTGTAAAGTAATAATAAAGAAATCTTGAATCTTGAAATGATTCAGGAGGTGTTTTATTAAAGCAGCAGGTGAGAGTAAGGTGACTGGAGGACTGGTCAAACAAACCGAGAGAAGCTTAATGGTCCAGCAGGGATTGGAGATCATGGTCGGCCTTTTAAACACTGAAGCGTGAAATTTGGACGTCAGGTGTGCAGATTGCTGATGAGCGACAGGACCAAGACAGACAGAGAGACTCAAACCAAAGCAGACCACATCTGAGGTCGAATATAAAACACTCCCTCCAAACAACAAAGCTTCACTGGGGAGGAGTCCTTTTACATACAAAACAAAAGACAAAAACTTCATAAGTACTGTGGTTGAAATAGCCTGTGTGGGGAGAGCGAGAGACTGGAGTATCGGTCACTGCTCTGAATACTGACGAGTTTCTAAATTAAGATTAGGGGCAGAAACCTAATAGCAGGTTGGCAACAGAAGCTTAAAATGCTTGTGAAATCTCTGACCCTTGTGCTCAGTATAAATGTTGTCAGCTGCTCATGCTCTGAAGAACTGCCACGGTCTTGGCAATGTAGTCAGACAGGTTAGCTTGGTTTGGCTGTGACTGACTGATAAGCTCACTGTGATTCACATTCTCTCCTTTTCAGCGCACCACATTATCGTCTGAGGAATATTTAACAGAAGGATGTCTGTGAGCAGGGGTTTGGTTGTTTTTGTGTTCCTGACCTTTTTGTGGACTTTTCACAGAGCGGGTGAGTGAGTGTTTCACTCTAAACTTAAATCACAGATATGTTTGGCTCATTTGTTGCCGCCAGAAGAAGCAAGAATATCAGGAAACACCAAACAGAATAGATCTAATGTTATCAGAAAGTTTGGGGTTTTCCACACTTTGTTCGATTAAACTTCTGTTACTGTGTGGTGGAGAAAATCTCTAAAAATCTCAGCTCACTGACTGAAGCTTGATGCTTTCTAAAATGAGTCATTTAACCCCATAACTGAAGAAGTACAATAAGTTTTAAAACACTATGTGACTGCTAACAGGTGCCAGCTGAGATTTCTTATCACCAGTCACACAGTCAACTCGTGTCCAAGTGTCCAAACTCCAAAAGTCACCATGTCTGTTAATAAGAAACTAAAATGCCACTCCTCCTTTTCATGTGGATAGAAACATTTCTGCTGACAAAATTGGAAGTAAAACTATAAAATAGGTGTTTTCTGATGTACTGTAAAAGAATTTAAGAGACGTCAAGCTGCCTTGACTGCCTGAAACGTTGCTCGGCTGGTTGGTATGCATTCCCAAACACACACGCACACACACACATGCACACACACACACACACACACACACACAAACAGACACACACACACACGCCCATGATGAATGTTTTCATTTCTTTATTTAAACTCCTTAGTGATGTTTCCTTGTTACTGAAAGACAAAACTTCATAGAGGTGTAACCAGCAGGATTTGTCAGAGCTGGCCCTGCTCCCCTCTAGATTTGACTGCACTGTCTGTAAAACAAATCAGATGGATCGGGTGGATGATGTTGGTACTGTGTACTGTACACTGTGATGGTACTATATACTGTAGGGTTTAGTGTTTCTGTGGCTTTATTGGCTGGAGGCTACACACCACACCCTTAAGGGATGTGTCCCTCTCATTCCAAACAATGTTTTGACTGACTTTTAAATTTCATCTGTTATCTACACAGT
Organism: Scortum barcoo; assembly: GCA_023238725.1. Lineage (NCBI taxonomy): Eukaryota > Metazoa > Chordata > Actinopteri > Centrarchiformes > Terapontidae > Scortum > Scortum barcoo. The sequence goes on from CM041551.1 coordinate 20,062,787, forward strand.
TCCTAATTTTAAAGCTGCACTATTAAATGTTTTTATTTCACAATTGACCGAATTAAAAAGTGTAATGTGAAAGAGGTCACTCTTGGTGATAAATGCACTGAATAATGGCACCAACTTTGCAGCTTTAGGTTGTACTTTTTGGTTTTACAGCAACTTTAAACTGTCAGTGCGCAGCGAACGAGTGATGATAAAACCAACAACAGCCCACATGTCCAACAACAAACAACAGACTGACAGTTAGCAACATGCTGGTGAACATTACACATCATTTATTGGCTTAAAACATAGATATGTCTCTCAGGAGTTGAATGAGAGTGAGTATTAGATTTACACTTATGTTGACAAAAGCACCACTTCCAAGAATTGATAATGTTCTGTCTGCTCCATTAGTGGAGTGAATGTGTAAAAATCACAGTTACAACCTCAGGTGATAATACAGTAAACGTTAAGCTTCTTCAGCTCCTGCCAAGAGGCCAATTAATGCATCTTTAATCTTCTATATGTATTTCCTTTATAGATCTTTTGTAGAGCAATTAACAACATGCAAAATAAATGATTTATTTTTACTTGCTACTAAAGTTAAATTTGTAGTAGAGACAGCAGTAACAGAATCATAAACACTACACAACAAATTCTATTCTTTTTTTTGTTATGCAGGTGAGTTATAGATGTTGTCACAAGAATATTGTTGTTATTATTATTGTTGTTTTGCTCCAAGTAGGAGCCAGACAGTCACCCAGACAGTATAGCTATGTCACTAGAAGCCATGATTACTTTTACTGTCATTATTATTATTATTGGGTCACATTACTCCTGAGCTTAATTTATTAGTTTATGTTATCCAGATGATACACATTTATACATATCAGTACAAGCACATTATTAGTAGGATCATGATTCTCCCACAGAGTCACATTGTTCTTCCAGGTAATTTATTGTTCTCTTGAAAGCAGACTTTATCGTTAATGCAGCCCACTTAACCGTTAAGCATATTTATGAAAATCTTGGTCATCTTCCAGTTTGTGTCAAATCATCACCAAGAAATTTGCTGGTGCTGCTTGATCAGGACGTCAACTTTGATTCTCAAATCAGCCCTGTTGTTCAATCATGTCTCATGCTTGTAATAAAAGTTATGGATTACAGTGTGATTTGATTTATAGAGGTAAAAAAGTTCATAACATGGTTTTTAAAGAGGCTCAGCTTTCCCCAAATTGAACCTTGATAGATTTTTTCACCTGTTTTACAGATGGTGAGGTCTGCATTGTAAGAGAGAGCTGCATCTTACCTTGCATTTTTCCACCTGGTGATGAACTCGTCCTCCACTGGATTCAGTTAAAAGGAGGAGATACTTTTGTCCACACTTATTACCACAACCAAGACCAACTTGCACACCAGAGCCAACAATTCAGAGGCAGAACATCACTGTTCAAGGACCAGATCAGAAAAGGAAATGTCTCACTCCTACTGAGGGGGGTGCAGTTTCAGGACCAGGGACAATACAAGTGCTACACCAGCACCATCAGTGGAAATAAAGAGTCATTTGTTAATCTAGATGTGGAAGGTAAATACAAAAAACACAAACAATTACAAGAAATGTATTTGTACTTGCTATAAAACAAACTGTAATTTTGTGAAATCAACAAATTCAACAAGTCAACCCAAATTTTAATTTGTCATGGATTAATTTATTTCAGAACATGATACATTTTCACAATCATGCTTTTCCTTCTTATAAAACATCAGAAAATACATTGCAGATTTGCAGAATAGATATCGCCTTTTTCATTCCATGCATTCCTCTTCCTCGTCAAAACCTGGTGCCTACACTACCCACAATGCAATGTAGCTGCTGACAGTTTGGTTAGAGATTCATGTCTGCAGGGGTTACTGTGCCCCCATGGTTTGTTTAATGTTCAAACTTGTAGTCTTCAGTCTAACCCTAACCCAGGCTAAACTGTCACTGTGTTAAAGCAGCATTTGCTCTGTATGTAAGAGGCTTTGGGACGAAGTGTTGGGTAAGTGTGCTTTGTGTCAGCAATCCATCTTGCCAACCCAGTGACCTGTGAACAAACAGTTAAGGGCACAAGACTGCGTGTGTGTCCTGTGGACAAACCCTGACTTTTTCCAGCTCAGTGAACCGAGTTTTGAGTTTTCAAAGCAGCAGCTACATGCACACTGTGTTTTTAAGTTGACCTTAAAGGGCTGAAAATGCTTTGATATACATTTTCTTCATGTGCATTTGCTGTTTCATGTTGCAGAGTTTAAGGGAGATTAAGCTCTCTCTGCTACAAATTTCACTCCCAGGAAGAGGAGACTGATATTTATTCAAGGCCGTGAGAGCTGGGTCAACTACAAGATAACAACACCTGCACAGTTAACCTAATCTCAGTTTTGTTAAAGACTTACTGTTCTGACCTAAAAAAACAACAACATAAGCCGATGTTATGTTGAAGTTACCTCTTGTTTGTAAAAAGACTCTTGATAGTTCCCCATTTGTCTTCCACATTATTTTCATCCCTAAATTCATATATGTGCAAAATGAAAAAACTTAATCAAACTTTCTTTTCTATTGTATTTTATTGTTCAGCTGTGTTTGGGATGTTTCTACCAACAACCTTTGGACAGTGGTGTTTGGCCCCCAGCCAATGTAGGGTGTAATGATTTGATGATAAAAACGTAATGACCAGTTACCAGAAGCTCTGAAGAGGAGCCAACTTTGAATTTTAGTGTTTACAAAAAGCTACTAACAAATCTTACTTATAGTTTTACTTACTTTTACTTATAAAAAAACATACTTTCAATACATACACATTACCTTTACCACCCATTTAACTGTAATTTAGTCATCAATGATGGATTATTTTGATCATAAAATCCTTGTTTCATGGTCCTGGAGCACCTTGTGGTTTTAAAGGGAAGCACAATATCTGCAAAGAAGACAGGAAATTATTTTCTGTACATGATTTAATGTATATATTAATTAGAGAAAAAACTGAGTCACAGATAATCAGTTCACCCACACTTCCACTTCAAAAACGTATTTCTATAAAGTGAATCCTCTTCTGTTTTTTCTCAGCTCCGGTCGGTGAAGTCGACATTCAGCAGGTAGGAAACAGGATCACCTGCAGCTCAGAGGGGATCTACCCTGAACCTGAGCTCACCTGGTCCACCAGCCCTCCGTCCAACGTGAACCTAGAGAGCACAACCACAGTCCAGCAGACTGAACAGCAGCTTTACAACATCAGCAGTTCTCTGATAGTTTCAGACAGTGTTACTGATCTGGTCTACAGCTGCACCGTCAGCACTCGCACAAACAGCAGGAGAGCCACTTTGAAATTTTGTGAGTATCACATCTAAACCAATGATCCTGACTGATATCTGCAAAGGAAAGAAAAGGAAGAGATGCTTGCAGAACTTCATATTATACCATTAAACATCCATCCTGTCATCAGAGCTCGACCTTCTTCTTTGGAACAGACGGATGAAGCCTTAAACATTTAGCCTGTCTTTTTGTTTCATCATTTCAAAATCTGAAACCAGATGTGCATCAAAATGTTATTTTTTCACTTTTTTGTGTTTTCTCATTTCAGCTTCTGTCAGTGGTTGTGGCACTGAAACAACAATCCCCTGCACCTCCTCCAACACGACTCTAACAAAGCTCATCTGGAGGTTCAACCACAGTCAGATCATCCTGAACCAGACCAGGACTGACCGCACAGTCTCAGAGGAGTGGAGGCAGCAGGTGAAGGATGTGTCTGAGTCAGGAAAGCTCACACTACAGGAGTTATCTTCAAATCAGGAGGGAATATACACCTGTGAGCTCAGAAATGAAGAGGAGACAGACGTAACTATCACAAATCTAAAGATTTCCAAAGGTCAGATTACAGTATCATTTAAACTATCACCATAAAATCAACAGTTTCATATTTGAGTCCTTCCATCATAAACAGTGACGCCCTTTGCTCGGACTTTTCAAAATCCTGTATTTATTTTCTGTTTACTGTCAGTTAGTTACTCACCAAAATGGAGGAGGAGATGATAAAAATGTTAATGGACTTTCTTTGCCCTGGGTTTCTCTTCTCATGCTAAGGAGACCGCAGACACAAATCACAGCCTGCAGTTTTACAGTACTCTGTAAAAAATACTGCAAACTCTTTATTTAACCTACGTTTTAAATATGACTTTATTTTATTTTCCTTTGGGAGATGCAATGTGGAGAGAGTTGAAGGGGTCAGTTTTCTCTTAATAAATCGGTCATTTATCAAAAAACATTTTAAGTGGCTGTTTTTGAGCTGTGAGAATTTACTGCTTTTCTCTTGTATGTTTCTAATTGTAGTGATATTTTAAGAAGGATTAAAAAATGGAAAGTTAAATTAACCATCTCTTTTTTGTTTCAGACTGTTCAACCCCATCGTCTCAGAGTAATGTTGCTGGAATTGTTGTTGGAGTCATTTTGTTTGTAGTCCTGGTAGTTGGCCTGTTCTTCTACAGATATAAAATGAAAAGCAAAAAGAAACAGAAAGCAGATATACATACAGAAGAAGCAGTCAATCTGAGTAAGTCTATCTTCTGTACTGAATCCAGTAGCACTGCTGCAATGTAATGAACTCTGTGAGTTGTGATTATGTTAAAGCTGAATGCTGTTTTCATGGCATTTCTAGTTACTTTCCCCCATTTTGGAGGACATAACAACTCATTTTTATTTGAGTTGTGTTTTGTCGTGTATATTGTGTTATTTATTGGTGTGAAAAAGACAAATTTATTTCCTCAATACAAAAACAATAAAAATAAAAAAAATTAGTCAATTCGCCTTTCCTTCAGTTAAAATCAACCATAAAATGAACCTCTGTCTCAGCTAAAAAGATGACTTCAGTAAGTCGACACAGTTGCGATGATGATTCACACTCAAGATGAATAAATTAAAGATCATTTTGAGTTTGACCTTGATGTGTTTTAGTGCTGATTTTTCTTATATTTTGTTTTCACAAGACTAGAGACGATCGATGGATCGATACCACAAAATGGAGAAGTATAAACCTGAAGACCCTCGGCTCTGTTGAAATGACTCCGGTCGCACTGTGCTGCTCTCAGGTGTCATTGTATTAGGAAGAATATCAACATGAAGACGTTCATGTAGAAAAAGTACATGAAATGTGAGAGTAAACAAAGAGACTGGAGCCAGATGAAGAAACAAACTCTGCTCTGAGGAGAACTGAAGGATGAAATGATGCTTGATGCACTCATTTAGCGAGCTGCGAACAGAAACCTGCAGAGGGAGCTGAAACAGGGCTGTTAGTTTGACCTTTCAGGGTCGATCAGCAGCAAACATTAAGACAGATCAACGTAGGAAACTTTTCTCACTACGACTGTGAGGCTCTGCACGACACTGCTTCCACACCAAAATGTGCTTTAGAGGGATTTTATTGGGAGACTCTGACACGCGAAGGACATCACGGTGTTCCTGCTCAACCTCAAAGTCAATCAGCTTCTGACTGTTGCTGATGAGCTTCAATTTTCTCAATTTTGCTCAAAAACCAGTGACACTTGTTTGTTTAAATTAGTTAATCTCTTCCCTTAATCATTTTTTTGTTTGTTTGTTTGTTTCTTATTTGTTGTTGTTCAAAGCCAAATTTCAATCACACATTTTTAAAGTGTAATTAACCAAATTGTCGAACATTCGGATACTACTTTACTGCCTTAAATATATGTTGTAAGTTTTAATATTTATATTTTGTTGTAAGAAGAACACTACAACACTTTTTATATGGGACATTTGTTGTAAAAATGTATTTATTAAAAAAAATCTTTTTTGAATTATTTGAATTTCATGGTAAAGATGTTGGTGTCGGGTTTGAACCTCTGAGCACTGGTTTAATGAATTTGTTAAGAGGTCTTCAATAACGTCAAATCTGTGGGTCTAACTTTTACTCTGCATGCATTTTAAATGTTCTGTTTTAGACCTTTAACTATCCAGCAGTATAACAATATTTCCATCAACACACTCAGTACTCATTCTTCAGCAGGTTTCCTCACATAGACGACCTGTTATCTCCACCTACAGTCAGCACACTTTCATTTCCAGTAAATGCTCCTGCTTCAGTTTCACTCACCATCACTGAGCTGCCATCAGTTACATCATCATTTCCGACATGTGGAGCAACACAAATGTTTACTTGGGTTCACTGAAACAGGTATTTTTAGCCACGCTGTCTGCATAGCTCTGAAGATGGAAATGCCTCTCACTCGGTCCACCACATTGGTCCAGACAGGAATATCTCAACTGTTGGAGGGCTGCCTCGAAATGTAGGTCAGAATCTGGTGTTTAGTTTTGTACAACAGAAACTGAGCTTCCTTCATGAGGAATGAGAATTAACAGGAGTGACTTTTTATCTAAACTTCTGTCAGATTTGAGTTCTTAATAACATATTGCAAAAAAGTTTGGTGGATTTCAGTGTAATTAACCTAACCCATAGTGGCCAGAGAATGAATCCATGCTGGCTTTGTTAATCTTAACTTCTCCTCTGGCGCCATCATGAGGTGAAAGGTTGGTATCATAAATCAAAGTATTTGTTTATTATACCAACAATACCTGCAAGTTAACATGCCAACATGATAAACTAAAATGGGGACCACACTAACATACCTGATGAATATCTGCATGTCAAAGTGCAAGACAGAGTTGCAAAGGAGAGAGAGTGCAATATTTACATCAGAATTAGAGTCCAGTAGAATTATATAACAGCAGATTCACCAAGAAAACCACGCCATTCGTAAGATACAGAGATTTTTTTTGGATTGGCTAAAAGTTTGGGGCTTTGAGGAGGGATGAGGAGGGGCTTGGTTGCGTGGGGGTGAAACAGGGTCCAACTGGGTTGTGGAGAGGCCAGAGTGTTGACAAACCTGGGGGTCGTACTGTGGGTGGGTCACATCTTGGCTATCTTCTGGCTTTGTGATCCCCCAAAGACTTACTGAACTAAATGTGAATGTGATTTTTTGATGTTGGTCTTGTTCCAGTTATAGAAACTACGTTAATCAAGTAAATTAAGAAAGAAATACCGTGAAGTGTGTCTGCCCGTAGATCAGTATGCATGCACAAACAATTACTGGGAGCCAGCAGACAAAGAGAAAAGATCCTTGATCTGTAGCTTCAGGTGTGCTGCATCTCTGATAAGATCTGATCTCCACCTGTGCATCAACTTCCTGATCAAGGTAGGCCAGAAAAAAGAAAATCATATTTATTTTGTCATTAGATTGATGATTTTTGTTCTTTTGAATCTGTTGTTTGGGTATTTGAATATAATCTGTGGTACCAAACTGAATGCTGGAGTTACTGCAGGGGAGGAGCTAACATGTTGCTTATTCTAACGTGCATTTTGGTGAAGATTTAGTGTAAACAGTGTTGATTTTATTAATATTGAATACTGATGCAGTTCTGTTGGCTTCATCAGACTGACCTCCAGCAGGCACTGAGGCGGTTTGCAGCCGAGTGTGAAGTGGTCAGATGCTGATGCCATGGTTAGCCAGGAAAGGGTGGATTGTTCCTTCTTGGTTGGGAGTGAGGTCCTGCCTCATGAGTTCAAGTATCATGAGGTCTTGTTCATTAGTAAAAGTGGAAACAGGTGAGGAGACTAATAGGAAACAGGTGAAACCAATTGGGCGGAGCAGGCAATCAAAATGGGAGAGAGGACACAAAAGGACAGGAAGCAAAGTGCTCACAAGTGAGGAGAGGCAAGAACTACAAAATAAAACAGGAAGTACACAACAGACAACATGCAAACCATAACAGCAGTCACTACTCTGTCTGCAGCATTGTCCCACCCACAGCACCATCTGATTGGTTACACGCAGAGCCACGGCACGGGATAACAGCCAATCAGCAGTGAAAGCTGTGCATGCACAGTGCTCACACACGCAGCAGACAGTGAAAAGTTTGCAGAGTGGAGAAGCTCCGGAGAGCAGAATGAAGGGCGCTTCAAGCTACTTGCGAAACAAGCAAGAAAGTTTCTTTGTGCACCACCCTCATTAGTCCCAAGTGAGCGCATCTTCAGTGAAGTCTGCAATTTATGAGAGCAAGAGAAGCCGTCTCACTGGAGAGCACGCTGAACAACTCTGCTTTTTGCACCACAATCTGGTGCTGCTCTACTGGGACTACTAATTGATTTGAGAGTCACATTTCTGTGCTAATTTTATTTAACTTTGTTTTATTTACTTTATAAAACTTCAGGAAGCTATTTATTTATTTAAATTTTTAGTTAACTTCATAAGAGATGCTGCTGACCCTGGGAAATCCCTGCACTTTTTGTTAGAATTTTAAAACAAAGATGTCTATTGTCTAAGATAAAAAAAACCTTTACCATGTTGCAAATCTGAAAAGCTCTTTAATAAACATGCTTAAAGGCATTTAAACAAAGTGTTGGGAGTTTGTATTATTGAAAATTTTGACACCAGTATTTTCACTTTTACTGCAAATGAATATCTGCTCCAAATATCGGTTATCGGCCTCCTTGACTACTAATAATCGGTATCGGCCCTGAAAAAAACATATTGGTCTGTCTCTAGTAAAATAGAGCTCGAGATTGACAGGTGGATCGGTGCAGTATCAGCAGTAATGGGGACATTGTACCTGCCCATTGTGGTGAAGAAAGAAAGCAGACCCAGAACATGCTGGATGGATGATATATCTCATCTGGCTTGGGAACACCTTGGGCTCCGGCCTCAGGTCGGTGGAAAGCGTTGCTGGGGAGAAGGACATCCGGACTACCTTACTTAGCCTGCTGCCCCAGTGACCCGACCCTGGATAAGCAGAAGAAAATGGATGTATGATTTTGATAACCATCTGTACATCCCGATAAAAGTCTGGTACCACTCGTGTCCTTTTGTCATGGTTGTTCAGGTGAGAGTTGCAACAGGGGAAGGACGGCAGTGCAGACAGAAGGATGACTTCACTGACAGAAAGAGCTTACAGGCAGGTAGATGGACAGGCAGCTGCAGGTGACAAGACGCTCAGAAGAAAAAAAATTAAAACAAAGACAGCAGCTGGGACGAACTGACAAGTAAATAAAAGATCTGTGCAGGTATTAGTAGACCAGGCAAATGGAGCACAGATGAAAGAAGTGGGAGCAGGTTTGTGGATGTGTGGGGCAGTCAGGTGATTTGGATAGAAAATGGGAATGAATGCGCCTTTGGAATAAGGGATGTTAAAATGTCTAAAAGAAGCAGTAACTCAGGTGTTATTTTTGACTCAGAGTTGTCTTCCAGTTCTACAGTCTGGTTTTGAGACACTTAACTAAGACTGGTCTTTTCATGTGCAGATCTAGAAAAGGTCATCAATATTTTTGTCACCTTTGGACTCGACTATTGCACATTTTATTCTGGTATGAACAGGTGAAACATCCAAATAAAATGCTCATACAAACACACAAATCAGGATTTGTGTGTCTTTGCTGTTCAGGTCCCTCAGCTGTGGAAAACTCAATATCTTCTTAAAACTCAATTTTATCTCATGCCATTTCTTAACTGATGGTGTTTGTTATTTGAATTATTTTATCTTTTACATTTCAGATTTTCTTTGTTTTTACTTCAAAGCACTTTCTTTGACTTTTTTATTACTTTTTTTTATATATATACTATATATTGTTATATACTTTATTTAACCCTTGTATTGTCTACAGTTTTGGGACCCTCTGGTATCCCTCAGGTCAAATTGACCCGGGGCACATTTGGGGTTTTAAAAACTATTCTGAAATAAAATTTTACTTCATAAACCATTAACATATATTGTCTTTATCTCAATTTCAAACAATAGAGGATAACATATATGTTTAATGATTGAAATCAGTCTCTACTAGAAGACAATTAACAATGGAAGTGTGATTCGTTTTTGTGTCTTCCCTCACTGTGGCTAGAGAAGCTGGGGTCCTGGGGCACATGTTGTCTCCTTTAGATGTGCAGTGTTACTCGTGCCTTGCCAAGCTCCTCAAGGAGAAAAGTCGTATTCTTGGGAGCGTCCTTTGGTTCCAGTCTGGGTGTTACGACTCAGGAACAGGCAGGTGAACCCAAATGCAGGACAGAACACGATCTTGGTTTTAAGTGTTTTAATAAAAGATCTTACAACGGAAGAATCTTGGTTGCAGAGTTCTTTGGTTTGATTAGGCTGGATCGTCAATGCACACAGAAACAAGACTTGGACATGACACATGAGGTACATATGACAATCTGGCAATAAGACGGGGAAACGCAGACAATATATACACATTAGGGTAATGGGCAACAGGTGGAAACAATCAGGGCGGGGCAGACAATCACACAGGCGGGAAACACACAATGGAAGGAAGTTAAGGGACCTGAAACGAGAGGAGAGTTAGGAGATTTCAAAATAAAAGACACGCCAGAACAGGAAACAGAAACATGACAGACATGAAAACTTAACAGACACAATGAGACATGACACTGGGTTGATTGCCATCCAGATTGTAAATGTATTACAGGCTGAGCCATTCAGCTTGTTGTAAAAGATCACGAGTGGCGACTGACTGAAGTGTTGTTCTTTGACAGCTGTGGCAGACCAGCAGCTTGTCTAAGTTTGTCTACCCCTCCTTTGGTGGTGCTTTGGTTACCTTTGGCTTACGGTCCCCCTGGCTACTTATTGTTCCTTCCTTGTGTAGAGTGCTCATGAGCACTTTCCCCCTTTTTTTGGTATGTAAGATAGCAGGGCAATATTGGCCATGAACATGAAGTTGGAGTAGTGGACTGGCCTGAGAGAAGGTAAAGACTTCAGGAAAATGAGATCAAACAGCTTCTCTGTGCTTAGATTATAATAGTGTAACGTTATCTGTGTGTGTGTGTGTGTGTGTGTGTGTGTGTGTGTAGTGCGCATGTCTGTGTGTGTGGGCACGTTTCTGTGTGTGTCTGTATGTCTGTATGCGGGTCAAACTGACCATATGAAGGATGTAAATGTGTGGGGTATAGTAGCATGTGTGCTCAAATTATTTATTTTTTTTTTTGTACATGTTTGTCACAGAAAGCTAAGGCCGTTTCAGGTAGAAAAAAAAATATAATTCCTACCATTTTTCTTCTTGTAAAAATTTGAAACGGGTCAATTTGACTCAAATACCATACAAGGGTTAAAAGGTATTATAATCAAATGGATATTAAGGATTGTTGAAGTGTGTTGATTGACAGGTGAGTCACAGCCAACATTCAAAAGTGAGCAGCAGGAAGTGTGTCACATATTCCAAAGATGCTTGCTTTGTCCCGCCCTGAACGTCTGGTCAGACCAGTTGGACGCTCTTGTTGTACAGCTGACGATAATTTAAATTTTTTTCCAGTCCACTAAACAACATCAACAGAGGGAAGTTATCAGCAGGATGACTGGGATCAAGTGTTTCGTGTTCGTGGTGGTCCTGACCTTTCAGCAGGGTCTTATCAGGGGAGGTGAGTGAAGCGTTCACAGCCCGTCTGATCTTATTCTAGTAAATCACAGAAATGTTGGTGCATTGTATTTTCATGGTTACTTTTACCAGAAAAACAAGGAAATATAATTAATTCAGATAGATTTATATTAAAACAGTTTGTTAATTAAGAGTTACAAGAAATAATCTAACTCTTCTGATAGTTTAGGTGTCGTATTCATGAAGAGTGTCTCATGAAAACTGTTCAGTTTATCAGAGTAACTTGTTTCTGGTAATATAACCAGAGTTTCACCAGTTTAAGCACAACTTTCATCTATAAACTGAAAGTATATGTGTATGGTTTCATACCAGTGTAAGACATAAAGATGTCTTTAAAACATTTTTTTTTGCAAATAATAAAATATAATGAATCAACTGTAGCTAACAAGTGGACTATTGTAAAAGTAAATGTACTGTAAAGTGGAAGAGTATTATCCTGCCAACCGAACTGCAGAACCTGTCAGGCTGCATTCACACACACCTACACACAAACAGAAGCATTCAGTGTAACGTGAGCTGAACACTTTCATTTTCCACCTGAAGTATGTTAAATATTTCCAAGTTAATTCATGGTTTGCACAGTGAGTACACAGTGGTTTTCAGAGAACTAGGCTCTTGATGTACAGCTGATGATTTGATTTTTTTTACAGTCCACTGAACAGCATCAACAGAGGGAAGTTATCAGCAGGATGACTGGGATCAAGTGTTTCGTGTTCGTGGTGGTCCTGACCTTTCAGCAGGGTCTTATCAGGGGAGGTGAGTGAGACGCTCACAGCCCGTCTGATCTTATTGCAGTAAATCACAGAAATGTTGGGGCATTGTATTTTCATGGTTACTTTCACCAGGTAAAACAAGGACATATAATAAATTCTGAGATTTATATTAAAACAGTTTGTTAATCAGGAGTTACAAGAAATAATCTAACTATTCTGATTGGTGAAAACTGTCTCATGAAAATGTGTCTGGAGAGTTTCACCAGTTTAAGTACAGTTTCATCTATAAACTGAAACTATATTTGCATGGTTTCATACCAATGTAAGACATAAAAATGTCTTCTAAACATAATTTTTTGCTGATAATAAAATATAATGAATCAATTGTAGCTAACAAGTGGACTGTTAAATGTACTGTAAAGTAGAAGAGAATCATCCTGCCAACCAAACTGCAACCTGTCAGGCTGCATTCACACACACCTACACACAAACAGAAGCACGCAGTGTAACGTGAGCTGAACACTTTCGTTTTCTACCAGAAATGAGTTAATTAGCATAAAATATGCAGCAAAACATGCAGCAGTCAAATAGTTGGGTGGAGATCACCAAAGTCAGTGGTATTTTTTGACGAACTGTACACATCTGTACATAGTTTCGTGGCAATTAATTAAATAGTTTGTTGTTTATGTTTGTTTATTTATTTATTGTTTACTGTTATGATGCAGGTTGAATGTGTGTGAACATGAAAACATGCATTCTGTTATTTCAGTGGATATAATTCTGCTTATTTAAACAGTCAAACAAGTTACATCCAAGATCTGTAAAGATTCAGCTGCTGTTGAAGTGAACCTGAGTGAGTTTCTCTTTATCTGATGTGTTGCAGATATTGAAGTGTCCTGTGCTCCAATGGGAAGCTGCATCTTACCGTGCAGCTTTAACAACAATGATTCTGTACTCATCCATTGGACTACAAAAGACATCTATGTTCACTCCTACTACAACAACAGTGACCAGCTCAAACACCAGGAGCAGCGTTTCAGAGGCAGAACATCACTGTTCAAGGAGCAGATCTCCAGAGGAAATGCCTCGCTGCAGCTGACAGAGGTGGAGGTTCAGGATGAGGGAAGATACCAGTGCTACATCAGCACTGACACAGCTACTTCATCGTATATTAACCTTAAAGTGGATGGTATGAAAAACACAGTTATGCAGAAAACACCATTCATGTACATATATTTGCTGTGCATTCACTCCAGTGTTGGGTACCTCTTATCAAATTAGTGTAGATATGTTGTGTGCACTAACTGTGATACAGCATTGTGGTTAGTACATAAGACAGTTTACATTTAAGATTAACAAGTCTATACACAATAAACTCAAGTTGTGTCCCAGTTCCATCGAACACAGTAAATCTAAGCTAGTTTGCATATGTTTGTGTGTTCAGACTGAAAAGAGGATCAAATAGTGAACTCAGAACTGTACTCAAAAAGGCACTATACACACTAATAAGGAAATTGGTGCTGATGAGCATTGACAATCAGTATATCAGACGAAAGCTCGGACGTAATCAGAAAATACCAATAAACAGAAGAAGAGACAAATTTCACCTTTGTTTCATTTGGAATACAGACAAGAAGAACTTTACTGATTGTGAGCATTGATAGTGAAACTCAAGAAGAGCCCAGTAAATGTTTCCATCACAGTTACTGTTGGTAAAGCAAACTCCTTTAGAGTTTTTTTTCTTTTTGCAGCTCCGGTCGGTGAAGTCGACATTCAGCAGGTAGGAAACAGGATCACCTGCAGCTCAGAGGGTGATCTACCCTGAACCTGAGCTCACCTGGTCCACCAGCCCTCCGTCCAACAATGTGACCTTCAACAACACAGCCACAGTCCAGCAGACTGAACAGCAGCTTTACAACATCAGCAGTTCTCTGATAGTTTCAGACAGTGTTACTGATCTGGTCTACAGCTGCACCGTCAGCACTCGCACAAACAGCAGGAGATCCTCTTTGTTTAAAGCTCGTAAGTGTTTCTAAGAAGACCTGCAGCCACTGTGGACCTGTATGTGGTGGATCAGACTGCTTTAAACAGCTGATATGAAATGTTCATGATGCCACCATCCTCAACAATTTAGTCATTATAATAAATAATAATGTTCAAAGTTTGAAATCAGCAACTGCATCATTTTTTGCAACTTTGTGTGTTTTCTCATTTCAGCTTCTATCTTCAGTGTTTGTGGCACTGAAACAACAATCCCCTGCACCTCCTCCAACACGACTCTAACAAAGCTCATCTGGAGGTTCAACCACAGTCAGATCATCCTGATCCAGACCAGGACTGACCGCACAGTCTCAGAGGAGTGGAGGCAGCAGGTGAAGGATGTGTCTGAGTCAGGAAAGCTCACACTACAGGAGTTATCTTCAAATCAGGAGGGAAATATACACCTGTGAGCTCAGAAATGAAGAGGAGACGAAGATAACAAACACCTTTCTGAGGACAGACAACTGTCAACGTAAGGTGGCAGAAATGAGGAACTTTATAACTAAAGTAATAAGAAAATGTCATCATGAGATAGAAACATAGAAGGTGAACACATTAAAAAGAAACTGAAACTCACTTAGCATGTAAATATGTGGACTCTTTGTACACTGAAATACAGTCTGTAAAGAGTTTGTTTAATTTAGTGTCACTTCAGTCGTTAAAGTCAATTAAATGACACTTTTTCTCTTTCAGGGATTTCAACCAGTGTTGTAGGTTTTATAATCGGTGTGGTTGCAGCCTCTGTGATTGTCGGAGCAGTTTTAGTTTTAGTTGGCCTGGTAATCTACCGTAAAAAGACACGAGGTAAAACAACCTGCCTTCACTCTTGAATTCATTTCATGTTTTCTGCATTGAGCAGTTTTTCATTTGCAAACACTCACACACAGAGAAAACACACATTTCCTGTCTGCAGTGCACAGAAGCAAAGCTTCACTCATAACAAACTAAAAACACGTCAGTTCTGTGATAATTTTTATTGATCATATCGTCTGTTGAAAATCACAGGTTGTCATAGAAACAGAAACAATGATGGAACACCACAGTAAGTAAATCTTCTGTATTAAAATGTATTAAAAGTTGAATTTATAATTAATAACTAAAAAAAATATCTCAGTTGAAGTGTGAGGATAAAATAGAAAATCTGAATGAGGATTCAGATGGTTCTGAAGTAGAATAAACTAGAAATGGTGTTTTGAGTTTTATGTTTTGGTGCTAAATGAATTTCACTTTGTCTGCAGGGGAAATGAACCTGAAAATACAGGTGAAGCACAACATGAAGAACAAATCCCTCTTCAGCAGAGAGCAGCAGGGGAAGACCAACATGGACAAGAAGTGAATGAGGAAGAGCAGAAGGCAAACTAATCACTGATGGATTAAACTGCACAAGAACATTTTGGGATGCTCTTTTAATCATGGTTTCTTATTGTTTGAGAACTTGAACTACAGCAAAGCCAAAATAGACCAGTGTTAGGCTAGCACTGTACACCCACAACTGAAATTCACAACATGAAGTCTGCCGATGATACCACCATCATCTGTCGGTTTTTACACAATAATGTGAATCAATATTTTATGGTGCTAGAGACTCCAGCTCCTGAAGTACAACTTGCTGTTCCTGTCCTCTCTCTGATGCTCTGCTCAGACTAAAGAAGAAGAAATACAGAAACAGACTCACAGAGGTGGACTGGAACAGAGGCGGCTCTGGTTTGCCTTTTTAACAATACTCAAAGGTGCTGTATATGACTTTTTTTAATCTTTTTTTTGGTGCCAGTGTGTGAACAGATTGTACCATAACCTAAAAGAAGAGATCTTCTCTGACTTTCTCTGCTGACTGTAAAGGACTCACAAGTGTTTTTCTTCACTTCAACTCTAATACAGTGTGCAACACCGGTTAAAGTTAGCTCTTTGATACTACTTCATATTTATACAGAATATAGATGATGTTGTTTGAAATTTTTACTTCATTCAGAAAACAAGCATTTTAAAAGTTGTTTGCTTGTTGTCTTGCAGACAGATCTGACAAAGGACATGAATTCAGACTTTTTACAAATCAGTATCATGATGGAGTTATTTCTGTAATGTCGCTCTGCTGACGTTGCTAACAAGCATTTTTTTTATTTTACATACAGAAACTTTTAACACTTGAAAAGAAGTTGTAGGAACAAACGTCAATTTCACATAAATTTCAATTTACAAATAACATAAAAGTTAAAATTTGGGCCTGATTACAGTAAAACTTGGTAAGGTGAGGTAGTGAAAACACAGTTTTAGTGGCTTTGGATAAAGGTGTCAGTTAAATAAATCTAATATAAAAATGTATTTATAAAGACAATATATACTGTATTAAGAAGAAAGTAGGAATATTTTACAGAAGAGTTTCTGTCACTGTTTCAAAGGCATGTTTGATTGTCTTTAAGATGTTCAGCCTTTGGTTTCTACATTTTGAAGTGCATTAATCTCCCTCTGATTTGTAGCCTCACTGATTTTTGTAGAAATAAGAAGCATAAAAGTGAGACATTGTAGTTTTCGGCAGCAGTTACAGGTTTGACAATCAGTCTGCATCTGAAAAGTTCAGTTTTCATTGTGGGGTTCCAGGTTTGTTCTCTGTAGTGACTGAGACTACCTTCATCAAAACTGAGGCAACTAGTCAGTGAGCGTACCTGGTGATACCTGCTGCAGCTGAAGATGATGTGCAGAGGTGCTGGATGGACTAATGAGACAGTTCGTCATTGGTTTCATATTTGTATTGTACTTGTATGGAAATCCAGTTTGTATTCTGTGTTTTTGTTGTTAAATGTTGGTGTTTGGAGCAAATCTCCACAAGTGAAGACAGGCATTATTTCATGATGGCACTGCATTTCTTTTTTTCTTTATTATACAGGTTTTAAAAGCTTTTATATGTGCTGAGGTTTACAGGTTTACATATCACTTTTATCCTTTTACAGGATAAAAAAAAAAAGTTCAGAACTTTAAAATCAATCATCCGACAGCCTCTCATTTGGAACAAATGAAATGACACTTCAATAAACATTATATTGCTAATACAGCACTAAATGTGTTGATTATTCAAAGCATGTAAGGTTGTTAAAATGTTGTAGAATAATTTAACAAACTACATTTTCAAACACAGTGCCAATTTTCTGTGGATGTATCATGGATGCACATCACTCAACTCAACAGTCAAAGATGCATAGTGGTTTCACAAAGTGAGATCAACCTGAATGTGAGGTGAGTGGTACTCAGGAGGAGAGTTGTTTCTGGTATTGTCAGGGACCTCTGCTTTGTCTTTTTGATGATTTGATTATTATTCTTCCCCACCAGAAAGGAGGGTTCCCACAATGCATGATCTGGTACTGTGTCCTTATAATACAACAAAGAAAAGAATAGGTGTGTTTGTGTATGCGTTTGCATGTGAGTTTTGTCTTTCTGCTCCTGTGATTCCCACTCTTTTTACTTTCTGTTTTACAGGAACCTTTATATATTTTCTCATGCTCTATCCTTGCTGCAAATTTCGGGGCAGGACACAACAAATAAATAGCTTTGCCTGTGTGTCTCTTTATCACAATTGATCAAGATGTTGAAAAGATTTGGCAGTGGTGAGACATCAAATCTAGAGAAGACAACATATCCCAAGAGCTCCAGCTTCTGCAGACATTGTGTGTGAGAGAGAGAGAGAAAAAGATGTGTTAGTAAAGTTTCTGATTTGGGTATTAAGTAGCAACAAAAATGATGTATGTGGACCCAAGATAGACAGAAAGACTCAGTTTCAATGCATCAAGTACAAAACATACATATGCAGCACACACACAGTAAAGCTCTGCTCCTCGTGATGTGTAGGCATGAACAGGCTGATGTTGTATATACTTGTGTGTTCAATTTCTAATTAAGTTTGAAGAAATAAAATCCATAGTAATGAAAATCCTTGATCAGAAATGGGCTCTAACAGAAGTAAATATTTATCATATATTCTGTCTACATTACTTGTAATTGGGATAAAGTAAACGTTTTTTACAGAAATTGTTATGGCTGTACTGATTTAAAAACCCAGTACTGTGGTGGGTCTACCAGACCTGACAACATTGGCTTGGTAATAAAAACACAAACACCACACAAGGGTTAAATGATCCATTTTACATCTTTACCCTGCACATTACCACAGGAGTACTTTCACGTCTATCCTGAAACTACTCTTATATTTCAACAATGATGTGTTTGATGTTCTTCTTTCCATATACAACCTGCAGGTCCACATGTGGGAATAAAACAACCTTGTTTACTGTGAGAAAGTGTTTGTTTTAAGTCAGTGCAACTCTCTTTTTGCTGATCACAACCTGGGATGTGGTAAGGCAGATTAGAGTTGAACATTTTTATGACTTTGTGCTTGGAAACTTACAAGGACAACATCATATAACAACACCATCACTTTCTATTGTGTGTTTTATTGTAAATCTATGTTTAGTTGTATATTACTTAGTTTATATTTTAATTGAATCATTTATATTTTATTGTTTTTATTTATTTTATTTCTCCAGTACTTCCAGTATTTATTTTAATTTTTTTTTTCTATTCTTGTTTTTAGCCTGAGATTTAAGAATTTCAATACCAATGAAATGTAAATTGTTGTGTAATGACAATAAATTCTTGAAATTTTGAATATTGAAATCCATTAATAAGATATAGCAAACTAATATTAAAAGTTAAAGACAAACATAAGGCTTCATACTATAATCTAGCAGCAGTCGGACTCACAAACGTGTTGTTGAGATATTTAGAACTGAAATATTTTTGAGTGTCGCTTTTGGCCATCTGTTAGTTTATTTTGACTTCATTTGTATATTTAATTTAGCAATGCTATAAATTCAATTCATGAAGAGTGTGTATGTCTAGATGGCTCTTCACAACAACAGGCTTCGAAGGACGATTTGTTAGGGTTGGTGCAAGGTGAAGAGCAGAGTTGGACCCAGGATGCAGACGAGGCAGGAGGCAGAGTAGAGTGTTAGACTCTTTATTGAGGGCAAAACACACGGGAACACGGGGACAAGGCAGGAACCAAACAGGAAGCACAACACAGCACAGACGACACGTCAAAGAACAAAGGAGAAGGACTGACTGGCTTAAATACACTTGAGGAAAGGGAAGTGGAAACAGGTGAGGAGACTAATGGGGACAGGTGAAACCAATTGGGGCGGAGCAGGTAATCAAAATGGGAGGGAAACACAAAAGGGACAGGAAGTAGTAAGTGCTCAGTGCTCAATAAGTGAGGAGAAGCAAGAATACAAAATGAAACAGGAAATACACAACAGTCAACATGCAAACCATAACACGTTTGAAGGAAACAAACACTTAATTTTTTTTTCTTTTGCAAGAATTACCCAAACTTTGGATGGAAAACAATGATTTTTGATTCCTCTGTTTCCTGTAGCCTTCCTCTGACAAAATGTAAAAAGGCGCTTTCACACAACTGCAAACATGCTGAATTATCTTGATTTTCATGTCTGTACATTAGAAACAAAATAAACACTGAATCTCAAACCTCTAGTTTTTATTGTAGCAGGTTTGTTCACTGTAGTGAGGCAGCCGTCAACAACTCAACTGTTTACTCTGTTTACTTTATCATTTATATAGAGGTTTGGAAGAGTTTTATTCATTTTACTTATATAAATCAATTAAATCTATTTTAAATTCTTTGTTCTTGTCTTGCTTGAAATTAATGGTAAAGGCCATGTTGTTGGAGGTGGGAATTTAGATGATTGCAATACTATTTGTTTTCCAGGTAAAATAGTTTTATATGTACTGGAAGGGCTGAGCAAGTTTTCTAAAACACAAACTGTTTTATCAGTTTAATGAAGTTACAACAGGTGACATGAGGTCTTCACACAATAACAAATATCCCACTGTGACAAAGTTAGTGTAATTTTTACTCTTTTACATTTTAAAAGGTCTATTTTACACTTTGGCCCAGCTCATTATTGCAGATGTACTTTCATTTCTACTTCTTAACTGCAAGAAGCATTTATAAACCTGTTAAGTGTAGCAAGCGGTAGAATTTTATTTTGGTTTTATTAGAAAAACAGGATTAATAGATTTACCTTTAACTTCTTCATCCAGGTTATCATGTCGTCATCATAACCCGGATGAAAAAAAGAATCATAATCATGGCGGCTCTTTCTGTCTGTCTCATGTGGCTGTTTTACTGGAGCTTTTTTCACATTCCTGCCCTTGTCAGACGAGGTGAGTGAGGCGATAACTGTCAGAAATGGTGTGTGGAAGTCTATATCATAGATATTCAGACAGACAAGGACGGTTAGAGTCTTAAGACATGAAAAAACATGCTGTGGTATGTACGCTGTGCGCCTCGCTGCATTGTCTGAATGCATCCGCACTTTTTTTCATAGATATATGAATGTATGAGGGCGACAAACTTTAAAGATAAATGTAAATTATTTTAATCTGATGCTTGTAGAGAATAAGTTTTAATATTTAAATCGCTTTATGTGTGTGACATGATGTTAGTGCAAGAGTGCCGGGTGTGTTGAAGAAAAGTAGGCCGGGACGCAAGGAGGTTATGGTATGCAAACTGTGACATTTGTGCACATTTGTAAAATAAGTAAAATGTGTTAATACTCATGATTATAACTGGTAATTATAAAATGTCGATTATTATTAGTTACATAGTTTATTTAGTTATATTTATATCTTCTAATATGAAATCTCCTTCAATAAATGGCTGTTATTTATAACTCAGTAAAAAGCTCACAGCCATGGACAGATTATATATAAATGGCTGCCGTACGCTGACGTGTCACAGATAGCCCATCTGGATAGCAGAAAGACGCAGATTAAGGTCTGAGGTTATTTCGGGTACTTTACAACAAAATGTTTTAATGGTCACTTTAAACAGCTGTTCTGGGGCCTTTAACCTGGTGGGTCAGCTCAATAATCCATCCATGATGCTAACAAGCCAACTACACATCACCTTCTGACCCTCATAGGGGGACAGTAGGGGTGTTCAATCAGATTATCTGACCACCCCTCCTTCCACTGAATCTGTGAACCATCATATCTAATATCATGTTATTACTATAACTATTATTATTAGTAGTAGTATTATTACTAACACTCACTGCTAAGTAAAGACGAGTTTCTCTTTTCTTGATGTGTTGCAGATGCTGAATTGTTCTGTGTTTTTGGGAAGAGCTGCATCTTACCGTGCAGCTTCCAGGGCGGCACTGATTCAACCATCGACTGGGTTAAGATAAAGGGAGACACCGATGTTCACACTAATGTTCACCACTACAACAACAACAGAGACCAGCTCGCACACCAGGAGCAGCGTTTCAGAGGCAGAACATCACTGTTCAAGGAGCAGATCTCCAGAGGAAATGCCTCGCCTCACTGCAGCTGACAGAGGTGGAGGTTCAGGACCAGGGAAGATATGAATGAACCATCAGTGTAATATTATATTATATTATTATATAATATTAGCTCAGAAAGGGGGGGGTGAATTAGAAATAAAATGGAAAAATCACTTTTACATTTAGGCATGAAAATATGTGTATTCTTTATACACCGAAACACACTTTTTGTAAATAGTTATTTAGTTTTGTGATCCTTCACTTGTGATAGTCAATTAACTGACACTTTCTATTTCAGGGATTTCAATCAGTGTTGTAGGTTTTATAATCGGGGTGGTTGCAGCCTCTGTGTTATTGTCGGAGCAGTTTTAGTTGGCCTGGTAATCTACTGTAAAAAGACACGAGGTAAAACAACCTGCCTTCACTCTTTAATTCATTTCATGTTTTCTGCATTGAGCAGTTTTCCATTTGCAAACACTCACACACAGAGAAAGAAAACACACATTTCCTGTCTGCAGTGCACAGAAGCAAAGCTTCACTCATAACAAAGTAAAAACACGTCAGTACCTGATTTAATAAGTCAGAGTTACCAACACCTGCTCATTATTGATCAGAGTTTGATAAACCTGCTGACAGTTGATTTAAACACACAGGAACAGTGTCAGCTGTCTCATTAGTACTTTGCTCGATATGTAATCTAGGAAAATGTAACTGATCTTTCTGATACTGTTTATTGATCATATTGTCTGTTGTAAATCACAGGTCGACGAGGAAACAGACAGCCAAACGAAGCACCACAGTAAGTAAATGTTCTGTATTAAAATGAGCTATTGCGCTGTATAAACTATAGGAAATGATTACCCTGTTAAATTGTATAAACTATAGGAAATGATTACTTGTAAATGTTAATGTTGTAATTTACTTAATTAATAAACCAACTAAACCTTTCTCCTCATTTGAAATCTAGTTTATAAATAATAAAAAGATTATCTCAGTTTATGTGTGTAATTTACTTAATTAATAAACCAACTAAACATGTAGTTTATAAATATATCTCATTTGTAATTACTTAATTAATAAACCCAAACCTTTCTCCTCATGAAAACTAGTTTAATGTAACATTAATACGATAAAGATTATCTCAGTTTATGTGTGAGTGTATATAAATATAAATGACATGCTGAAAACATTAATGTAACATTGACGATAAAATATTTTTATGTTTTGATGCTGAATTTACTTCATTTTGTCTGCAGGGATATTGAACTTGGAAATAAAGATGAAACAAAACCAGGTGAGAACTGTGGAGCTTCGGAAATGACAAAGATCTGAAACTGGTGAGAACCTGGTGAGAACTGTGGAGCATCGGCTGACAAACATCTGCTTAATGGAAGAAAAAGAGGAAGAAGAGGAAGATTCAAATGGACAAGAAGAGAAACAGAAAATGATGGAAACAACAAACCTCTGAGGCCTGAAGGATTAAATGACACTCAGATGTGTTAATGTGCTTTGGAGTGAACACGTGAACTTTTTTGTCTTTTTAGTATTTCAGTGAAGGATCATCTTTCCTTTGTGGCTTCTTCTTCAGTTTAAGCTAAAATGATTTGACTGTCAGCTCAGCACAGATTACACTTACACTAAAGAAACTTACACTAAAACATATTTTACACCAGTTACTTTAAAAGGTCAATGTGACATTTCACATACATGTTTCCTTTAACATACACAGTCTGCCTGTTATTGCACACGTTATGAAGAAATTAATTGAAGGACATTTACAAAACATGAAGTTACATTTTTTTAAAGTCAGCTGATGTGGAAAGTTAATTTGTCACGATGGGACATTTTTACATTTGAGAGTTGTTGTGACCTCATAACTCCATTTTTTACTTCATCTGACTGATAAAAGAGTTTGAGTAACGTGCTTCAACCTTTCAGCATATATAAAACACTAGCAATTACATTTAAAAATCAAAACTTTACATTTCTTCCATCTCATCTGTTCAGGCTCATTTATTTTTGGCCCATTTGTTGCACTTGAAGCTCTTCAGCATACTTGATGAAGTTTATTATGTACTTTTTTTGGGCATTCTTGCAATTTTTGGGATGTGTCCACACATGACCTTTTTTAGTGTCTTTGGATGAAAGTGTCAGCTAAATAAAAAAATGATTTATGAGGACAAAATATACTGTATTGTGTAAAAAGTATTAATGTCTTATGGAAGAGTTTCTGCCACTGTTTCAAAGGCATGTTTGATTGTTTTAAAGTGACTGAGACTTCCTCCATCAAAAGTCAGGAAACTACTTAGTGAGCGAACTTGTGACAGTTAATCATTGGTTTCATATTTGTATTGTACTTGTAAAGAAATCCAGTTTGTATTTTTTGTTTTTGTTTTTATATATTATTGGTATTGGCAGTAAATCTCCACAAATGAAGACAAGCATTGTTTCACATGATGGCACTGCATTTCTTTTTTTTCTCTTTAATACAGGTTTGAAAAGCTTTTATATGCACTGAGGTTTACAGGTTTACATATCACTTTTATGTTTTTACAGGATGAAAGTGATATGTAAGAGACAAAGAGTCCAACTTTTACTCCTTAGTACTCACTGTTTGATCCTTGTGTCGTGTTTGGGTCTGTGGGATGCGTTTTCAGTGTTTGTTAAAAGAAAAATTATGCAGTTCATTATTTTTTCAACCTCAGAGTCATTGGCCTCATTTTCTCATTTTCTGTGAAGAACATATAAGAGAACATATGTTCAATGACTCCACACTGTACCCCCTTACACATTTATATTACATATGTTGTGGTCGGGTCTACTGAACCCTGAGGGTAATAAAAGTGTTGCTGTAACTGTTTTTAGTGTATGTGTTTGTGTGTTTGTATGTGTCTTTCTGCTCTTGGGATTCCCGCCTATTTTTACACCCATTGCCAATCTCCTCTGGATGTATTGTGGATGCAGAGCACTCACCTTAACAGTCAAAGATGCATAGTGGTTTCACAAAGTCAGATTAACCTGAATGTGGTACTCAGGAGGCGTGAGTATATAAAAATTTACCTCACAAATAACTTAATACCAGACAAGTCCCAGGGAGTTGTTTCTTGTCTGGTCAGGGACCTCTACTTTGCCTTTTTGATGATTTGAAGAGGGATTTGTTTTTATCTTCACCACCAGAAAGGACGGTTCCCACTATGCATGATCTGGTCTTGTGTCCTCATAACACCACAAAGACAAGAAGAGATGTGTTTGTGTATGCATTTGTGTGTGAGCTTTATTTTTCTGCTAACCCTCCCGCACATTTTACCTTCTGTTTTGCGGGAACCTTTCTATATTTTCTCATGCTCTATCCTGGCTGCAAATTTCAGGGCAGGACACAACAAATGAATAGCTTTGCCTGTTTGTCTCTTTATCACAATTGACCAAGATGTTGAAAAGATTTGACAGTGGTGTGACATCAAATCTAGAGAAGACAACATATCCTCAACATACCCCAAGAACTCCAACTTCTGCAGACATCGTAAGGACGATTCAAGAGGAGGATATTTTGCCCAATATAGATTTATATATATAGATATATCTGCCCAACCCACAGAACCATCACCTGCAGAGCCTGAAGAAAGTAGGTGATGCTGTTGTTTATGTGTATAAGAAATACTTATGCAACACACACACAGTAAAGCTCTGCCCTTCATGTGTTGTATAGGCATGAACAGGCTGTGTGTTAAACGGGGCTGATGTTGTGATGTGTATTCAATTTCTAATGAAGTTTGAGGAAACAAACATCAATAGTGATGAAAAACCTTTATTCATTAATATTTGTTCAAGTTAAACATGTTTTTTTTTTTCTTTAATAACATTTTATTACAAAGAACAAATTTGACAAATGTGATGTGAGTTTATAAATGGGATCTAACAGAGGTAAAAGGCAATAATCTATCATATATGTTTTCTATGTTACTTGTAATTGGGATAAAGTAAACATCTGTTAAGTGTTTTTTCATAAATTGTCATTGCTGCATTGATTTAAGTGAACATTTTTTTAGTTTGTGTTTAGAAATTTACGATGACAACAGTAACGTGAGAAACTTATATGAAATGTGGTCCACTAACAGCTGCTTTTAACAGTTTGTTGTTGTCTAAGTGAATTATTTGTTTTCAGGTGTGATTTGCATAATTGCGTGCAGAAATAACATCACATTTTTACATTTAATTTCTTTTGTTTGGGTACATCTTTATCATGACTGATTAATGATGGATGTGTTTGTCTGGACGGCTCTGCATAAAAAACAACTATTTTATCCCCAGCAGGTGAACTGAACTCAGAATACAAATGAAGGAAAACATTATGAGAATTGTGGAAAACCAGCCAACAAAACTCAAAACCTTCAGGGAGGAGAGGAAGTAAAAAAGACAAAAAATGAAAAGAAGAAAAACAGAAAGAGATTTATATCGATTTTTACATTTTTAATATGTTTTATGAATGTGTTAAAATTAAACTTTAAAACAGCTACATAAAATGCAATTCACTCCTCTCCACAGCATCTTTTACCAGAAACACTTTAAATTAATAGAAAATTTCCACATCTTTGCAATATTGCTTATACTTTATTTTGTGAACCTTTGCACTTTGTTTAGTCACTTTATTTGTGCATGTCTGTTAGTACTGGACTTTGAGACAGATGGACAGACATGCCAAGGTTTTAAGAGTTTTAATAAAGGAAATCCTCAGAATATGAGACCTGGTAATCTTGGTTCTTGATGTGATAAAACAGCTTGATCATAGATTACATAAACACATGGGGATGCATCAACATGCAGTCACAAGAGCTAAGCTTTTCTGGACAATATATACACATGAGATAATGGTGAACAGGTGGAAACAATCAGGGCCGGGCAGACAATCACAAAGGCAGGAAACACACAAGGGCAGGAAGTCAGGGGACCTGAAACGAGAGTGAAAGATTAGTATTTCAAAATAAAAACAGCCAGATACGCCAGAACAGGAAACAGAAACATGACAGACATGGAAACTTAACAAACACAATGAGACATTACAGTTTTAGTTTCATCCTATTTTTTCAAACTGTCTACCGTTTGTTCTATTTAAACAAAAGATTGTTTTATTCTTGATTTTTTGGACTTCTTTTGTGTTTTTAATTTTATTTTACTATGTTACTGTTTTGGATCAGAATGAGGAAATCTCATACTTTTTATGTGAAAATCTGCTCAGCAATAACTTGCTGAGAGTTCAGCAGAATGAGGCATCTGATCTTATTCCAGTCTAAGTATTAATCCAGAAAGTCACAAAGTATTCACATCATCAAGTAAAAAAAACACCCTGTTATGAGTAAAAGTCCTGCACTGAGAATATACCTGAAAATTTACTTAAAGTACTAAAAATAAAAGTACTCTTTGCAGTAAACTGTCTCCTGATGCCTGTCTATTCATCTAATCTGAAATTGAAAGAAAAAAACAAAATCTTTAACTAATCAAGAAAAAACTCAGACAATTATTGTACTTTTTCGTCCTTTAAAAAAGTGAATCAATAATTAAAATTAACTAATTATAGTCCAATAATATAATAAATATTATTCTGTGATGGGTCATTCAGCATCATAAATACTTTTACTTTGGTACTTCACACATATTTTGATGTTCATACTTTTACTGGTAACAGTTTTTGTGCTTTTTTATTTTTTGAAGGCTGTCGAACAACCCACAAGAAAAAAAAGAAAAGGGAGGAACTGAACTAACAGCTGCTCCAACGGTTTTTATCCTCTCAGTCTCACTACATAGATGTGTTGAGGAATACAGATCAGGATGGATTATTAGCAAATTCAGGAAAGATCCTTGGAATACACATGTTAGATATTCAGTGACATCAGGACATTTCATCATGGAAAAGTGTTTTTACAGCACAGGATGATCTGGATCAGCTCTTCTTTGTGTTTCCTGGTTGTGTCTGGTTGGACTCCCGCCAGAGGAGGTAAGCAAAACGTTTACAGACACTTTATTCTCCTGGACTTTCATACTGACTCTTTCTGTCTCATCCACTCGTTGGTAGAAGAAACATGAAGCTTCACAAAAAGCAGATGATTGCTGCTGGATTTGAAATGTACCTAAACCAACCAGTTCCTTTGTCATCCACCATAAGAGACCTTATTCAAACACATGGACAAAAAGAACAAAGAAAACTAATGAAATGATTATATACAGAATAAGGGAGTGAAATAATCATGATAATTATGTTGTAACACAGCAGCTCTCAACTTGTTGATAATAAAGGTTGGATAATATACCACCACTTATTAGATAGTTAAGTGACTCAGTATAAGCCTCTGCAGAATATCATCTCTTATACAAGTTATCAAGCTCTATTTATTTTTTCTAAATGTAAAGACATCAAGTCCTGCAGCCAGGAAAAAGAAAAGGGAAGTTTAACACTGAAGAAAAAGGTGTTTTTAGAGAGACCAAGCATGTGCTCAGCCACACAACGATGGTGGTGTAATGATTCAGGAAACCAAAGAGAGTCACATTCAGTGTTGAACAATAAGAAAACCTTTGGCCAACAATCAGATATTGACTGTGACTTGCAGGAGAGAAAAAAAAAAACACTTATTGTACATTTGTTGGTTAGATTTGTATTAAAGTAACTTTCACATTCTCCTTTCTGTAAAATGTGATGTCTGTGAAACCTTTAACTGAATCAGATAACCACGTCCTTGAAGGATTTTTGTAAAATGGAAACACATTGTCTCAACAGATCATAAATCTTTTTTGATGAACTGCAGCAAACAAAAACAGGTCGTCCTCTAAACAGTCAGTTGTGACTGAGTCAGTTTTTTGAGTTTCCTCTTTGACCGTTGCTCTTTCTAAACATTAATAATGTTCATGACTCCAGATACTATCAGGCTTCATCTCCTCAGGCATGTAGAGGGATAAGGATTGAAGATGATGTATCTACAGTCACAAATAAACTTTCACTTCCTGCAACACAAAAACAGTCCACCATGTCTAAAATGTGTGACGCAAAATGGTTCACAGTGACAACACACTACCTGATAATCATCTTCAGAGAGTCAAACTGGACTAAACAAGCTGACACTTGCTGTGAGAGGAGGAAGTGACCATTAGAAATGATAACAGAGCAGAGGAGGAGAGAAACAAGTGAAGGAGAGCAAAGTTTTAACTCTCCAAATAAAAACCACTGAGACAAAACACTGAACACAGAGTGAGTCAGAAAAACAAGAGACATCAAATTTCAAATTTATTTATTTAGAAAGCCCAAAATCACAAACATTGTTTGCCTCTCGGAGGGCTTTACAATCTGTATAGTTGTGACACCCTCTGTCCTTAGACCCTCGAACCGAGTCAGGAAAAACTTCAAAAAAACCCTTTATGGGAAAAAGAAGAAACCTGAGGAAGAGCCACAGATGAGGGATCCCTCTCCCTGGGACGGACAGACGTGCAATAGATGCCACATGTACAGAGAACATCATCATCAATCATATAGGGAATTATACATGCTGAGTTCATGTTCATTGGTTTAGTCCATGTGTGAAGGTATCACAAGTAATGGAAATGAGTCTGTGAGTCCAGGTGCATCTCTAGATGTCCTCATATGGAGCTCTGGGCCACTCGACCTTCTCTCCACAACACAGACACAGATCATGTCCCCACCAGGCCAGTGAACCTCAGACAGATGGACCACAACCAGAATCAGTGAGGAACCTGCAAGACTGGAGAGAACAAAGAGGACCGGGGCTCCGGCAGTAACATGCACTGCACTTACAGGACATAAGAGTATTCACATTAACCTGCTTTGACACACCAATTTGTACCAATTTAACCACTTCAACTACTTTAACCAGTTTAACCACTTTAGCCACTTTTACCAGTTTATAAGGTGACTCCAGTTTGCACTACTACCATAATAAGAGTAGAGGAAGCAGAGGAAGAGGAAGCAGAGAAAGAGGAAGCAGAGACAGAGGAAGAGGGAGAGGTGCCCAATGCATCATGGGAGCCCCCCGGCAGTCTAAGTCGAATAGACTCTAGTCGGATGATGAGGAGTTATCAATTCATTAAGATATGATGGTGCCAGACCATGCAGAGCCTTATATGTGAGGAGAAGGATTTTAAAATCCACTCTAAATTTTACAGGGAGCCAATGCAGAGAAGCCAATACTGGAGTAATATGGTCTCTTTTCCTGGTTTTAGTCAGCACCCGAGCAGCGGCATTCTGGACCAGCTGTAGAGTCTTTAACGACTTGTTTGGGCAGCCTGATAAAAGTGAATTACAATAATCCAGCCTGGAAGAGACAAATGCATGGACTAATTTTTCAGCATCGCTTTGGGACAAAAAGTGCCGAATTTTTGCGATGTTGCGCAGGTGGTAAAAGGCAGACCTTGAAATATGCTTAATATGGGTGTCGAAGGACATATAGCCTGATCAAATAAAACACAGAGGTTCCTTACAGTGGTGCTGGAGGCCCAGTTAATGCCATCCAGCAAGGCTATCTTAGGAGAAAACGTGTTCCTCAGGTGTTTCGGACCTAATAGGATCACTTCAGTTTTATCTGAGTTCAACAGAACAGGAAATTTCTGGTCATCCAAGCCTTTATATCTTTAAGGCAGGCCTGGAGTTTCAGGAGCTGATCAGTTTTGTCTGGCTCCATTGATAAATATAATTGGGTGTCATCAGCATAACAATGGAAATCTATGGAGTGCCTCCTGATGATATTGCCAAGGGGCAGCATATACAAAATAAACAGAATTGGACCAAGCACTGAACCTTGTGGAACTCCATGACAGACTTTAGTATGCACAGAGGATTCATTATTAATATGGACAAACTGAGACCGATCTGATAAGTATGATCTGAACCAGTTTAATGCAGACCCTTTAATACCAAGCAGTTTTTCCATTCTCAGCAACAGGATGTGATGGTCAACTGTATCAAAGGCAGCACTGAGGTCTAACAGGACAAGTACAGACAGAAGCCCTTTATCTGATGCTGTCAACAGGTCATTAGTGACTTTCACAAGTGCTGTTTCTGTGCTATGGTGAGCTCTAAATCCTGACTGAAAAACTTCAAAAAGACTATTACTGTGGAGATAATTACATAACTGGCTGGCTGGCAACGGCTTTCTCTAGGATCTTAGAGACAAAAAGGGGAGGTTGGATATTGGTCTGTAATTAGCTAACACATATCTGCATCAAGTGTAGGTTTTTTGATCAATGGTTTAATTACACAGCTACTTTAAAAGACTTGGGTACAAAGCCTGACACCAGAGACAGATTAATAATATGCAGCAGTGATGTACCAATAAATGGGAAAACTTCCTTAAGCAGTGTAGTTGGGATGGGGTCTAGGAGACAAGTTGTTGCTTTCGATGATGAAACTAACGAGGATAATTCGGGAAGGCCAATTGGAATAAAACTGTCTAAGCAATTGTCAGGTTTTAATGTATCTGCTCCTAAATTTCCTGAGTCTGAAGGCACGTTAGATAGATCGGAGTCTAACGAGGGCAGATCCTGACAAATTTTGTCCCTAATATTCAGAACCTTGTCATTAAAGAAGCTCATGAAATCATTACTACTTAAACTTAAGGGAATGCAGGGTTCAATAGAGCTATGGCTCTGTGTCAGCCTGGCTACAGTGCTGAAAAGAAACCTAGGGCAGTTCTTATTTTCCTCTATTAATTCTGAATAGTAGGCTGCTCTGGCATTACACAGGGCTTTCCTATACGTTTTGAGACTCTCTTTCCAGGCTAGGCGAGAGTCCTCCTCTTTGGTGGAGCGCCATATCCTTTCCAATTGTCGTGTTGTTTGTTTTAACTTGCGAGTTGCAGAGTTAAACCATGGTGCCAAGTCTCTTTCTGTTTTATAATCTTTCTTTTTAGGGGCGCAACAGAGTCCAGAGTGCCTCTGAGTGAGTCCATGGTGTTACTAACAAGTTGGTCAATTTGGGGGGAGCTCAAATAAATCATGAGAGTCGTCAGAGATACTAGGAAATCTTACTGACTTTAATGCTGTCGGAATTGCTTCCTTAAATTTAGTCCTAGTACAATCGGGTAACCATCTAGTGAACACTAATTTTTCTAGAGGTGCATAGTCCAGTAATAGGAATTCAAATGATACTAAGTAGTGGTCTGATAACACAGGATTTTGGGGGAGACTATTAAGTGCTCAATATCAATACCTACCATAGGTGAGGACCAAATCAAGGGTGTGATTGTGACAGTGAGTTGGAGAATTTACTCTCTGAGAAAACCCAATGGAGTCCAATAATGAGATGAATGCTGTGCTAAGACTGTCACTATCCATGTCCACATGAATATTAAAATCACCTACAATAATTACCTTGTCATTTTCAAGGACTAAATTTGACAAGAACTCTGAAAATTCAGATAAGAATTCAGAGTATGGGCCTGGGGGGCGGTACACTACAGCAACTAGTATTGGCTTTGTGCTCTTCCAGGCTGGAGATGAAAGAGTAATAAGTAAGGTTTTCAAATGAGCTGTAGCCCTCTTTAGGCCGAGAATTTATTAATAGGGCTGAATTAAAAATGGCTGCAACTCCACCTCCTCGTCCAGTGTCTCGAGGAACATGAATGTTAGAATGACTCGGTGGAGTGGATTCATTTAGGCTAACAAATTCTTCCTGACCTAGCCAGGTCTCAGTAAGGCAGAACAGGTCTATATCAGAGTCAGATATCAAATCATTTATCAGAACAGCCTTAGAGGCCAGAGATCTGATGTTTAAGAGGCCACACTTAATTTTCTTATTATTATGCTGTCGCTGAGTTGCTACAGCAGTTGTGTTAATTAATTTTTATTAGATTTTTATGAATAACTCCCCTTTTTGGTTTTAAGAGTTTAAATGGTCGCTGGGCAGACACAGTTTCTATTCTATATTGGGTGTGCAGCTGCTCTAATGGAGGCGCAGAGAAGCGTGTAAGACTGCAGCTCTGCTTACTGGTCCAACTCTGGTATGTCATGAATTAGGACTAATAAAACTTTCTATATTTCTAGACAGGAGAGCGGCTCCAGCCAAAGTGGGATGGATACCATCTCTCCTAATCAGGCCAGATCTCCCCCAAAAAGGCTGCCAAGTTATTAATAAAGCCCACGCCGTTTGCCAGGACACCACCTCGTTAACCACCGGTGGAATGACGTCATCACCGGTCAGATTAGGAAGGGGTCCAGAGAAAACTACGGAGTCCGACATCGTTTTTGCAAACTTACACACACCGACTCCGACCCACATTAATTCTGGTGACTCCGATTGGCGTAATCGGGCGTCATTAATGCCGACATGAATTACAGTTTTATCATATTTACGTTTATCCTTTGCCAGCAGTTTAAATTTGACTCGATGACTCGATGTCGCCCGCTCTGGCCGCAGGGAGGCATCTGACTGTTCCCCGGTGCTGCTAACTTCACGTGTGTCGGACTGTGGAGCTGCCAATGACCAGAGCTGGTTTGTTTGAGGGGGGAGAATTTATTAGACACGTGAAGTGCTTGGTGGTGAACCTTGGTGGACTTTTTTGAGCTCTGCCTCCTTCGAACAGTCACCCAGCCGCCCGGCTGCTCGGGGTCTGCCATGGGGAGTGCTGTAGCTGATGCCCTAACTAACCCTGCAGCGGCTACTGGGGACTGGCTAACTAACTACGCTAGCATAACTGCTAACATTGGTGCCGAGCCGCTTCTCTGTCAGCCTCAACTCGCCCAAAACTACATATAAGCTACATTTATTACAGGTACCATTTACACTAAAGGAGGCAGAGGAGTAGTAACTGAACATCTGACACACCGAGCAGGAGAGAGGAGAGGAGGAGGGAGAGGGAGAAGCCATTGCTAATAAGAGATAGCAAAGGAGCTAACCACGGAACCAAATTAATTAAAGAGTTTTACGCAAAATTTAAGCTTTTGGACAGCGGAAGATTCAGCCGCCCTCGGAGCCCTTGGACAACAGATGGGCTGCAGATAGAAAAGAGAAGAAGTTTGTCAGTGTTTCTTTGGACTTCATTCATGTTAACCTTCATGTTTCCTGTGTCCACCTGCCTGAACCTGCCTGTCTACCTGTCTATAAGCTCCCATTAAATCATCATCAGTATTAACTCTGTCTTACATTTGGGTCCGCTCTGCTCGTATCATGTGATGTGCTGCATCAGTACAGTTGAAGAAATGTAAGCTAAACAAACTGTGGGTAGTTAATAATGTCATATTTCAGTGTGTTACTTCAAAACTACAATGAAGTTTATATGTTGTCTTATAAAGGGAAGTAATGAGGTTCAAGATTATTGAAGTTAATTTGTTATTCCAGATTTGTTATTACTGAAATTAAATGTCTGTAATTAAGATTAATCTTAATTCTGTTATTTCAGTAAATATATTTAAGAAATGACTCACTTTGATTCAGCTGTTGTTTTTCCTGAATTGAACCTTAATGAGTTTCTCTTTTCTTGATGTGTTGCAGATGCTGACGTGTTCTGTGTTTTTGGGAAGAGCTGCATCTTACCGTGCAGCTTCCAGGGCGGCACTGATGTGGTCCTCCACTGGATTAATGACATGGGAAACACTATTGTCCACTCCTACTACAACAACAGAGACCAGCTCGCACAAACCAGGAGCAGCGTTTCAGAGGCAGAACATCACTGTTCAAGGAGCAGATCTCCAGAGGAAACGCCTCGCTGCAGCTGACAGAGGTGGAGGTTCAGGACCAGGGAAGATATAAATGCTTCACCAGCCTCGTCACTGGAAACAAGGAGTCATTTATCAACGTTAAAGTGGACGGTATGAGAAACACAAAACCATGAACATGTTTGTATTTTATTTCTGTGCAGTGTGACAATAAAAAATATTTGTGTTATCTAAAATTATTAGTGAATCCACTCGTACAGAACATCAAGATCTTCTGTTTTTCAGCTCCGGTCGGTGAAGTCGACATTCAGCAGGTAGGAAACAGGATCACCTGCAGCTCAGAGGGTGATCTACCCTGAACCTGAGCTCACCTGGTCCACCAGCCCTCCGTCCAACGTGACCTTCAACAACACAGCCACAGTCCAGCAGACTGAACAGCAGCTTTACAACATCAGCAGTTCTCTGATAGTTTCAGACAGTGTTACTGATCTGGTCTACAGCTGCACCGTCAGCACTCGCACAAACAGCAGGAGAGCCACTTTGAAATTTTAGTGAGTATCACATCTAAACCAATGATCCTGATTGATATCTGCAGAGGAAAGAAAAGGAAGAGATGCTAGCAGAACATTATATTATACCATTAAACATCCATCCTGTCATCAGGGCTCGACCTTCTTCTTTGGAAGAGATGGTGAAGCCTTAAACATTTAGCCTGTCTTTTTGTTTCATCATTTCAAAATCTGAAACCAGATGTGCATCAAAATGTTATTTTTTCTTTTTTTGTGTTTTCTCATTTCAGCTTCTGTCAGTGTTTGTGGCACTGAAACAACAATCCCCTGCACCTCCTCCAACACGACTCTAACAAAGCTCATCTGGAGGTTCAACCACAGTCAGATCATCCTGATCCAGACCAGGACTGACCGCACAGTCTCAGAGGAGTGGAGGCAGCAGGTGAAGGATGTGTCTGAGTCAGGAAAGCTCACACTACAGGAGTTATCTTCAAATCAGGAGGGAATATACACCTGTGAGCTCAGAAATGAAGAGGAGACAAAGATAACAAACATCTTTCTGAGGACAGACAACTGTCAAGGTAAGGTGGCAGAAATGAGGAACTTTATAACTAAAGTAATAAGAAAATGTCATCATGAGATAGAAACATAGAAGGTGAACACTTTAAAAAGAAAGTGAAACTCACTTAGCATGTAAATATGTGGACTCTTTCTACACTGAAATACAGTCTTTGTAAAGAGTTTTTTTAATTTAGTGTCACTTCAGTCGTTAAAGTCAATTAACTGACACTTTTTCTATTTCAGAGATTTCAACCAGTGATGTAGGTTTTATAATCGGGGTGGTTCCAGCCTCTGTGATTGTCGGAGCAGTTTTAGTTGGTCCTGGTAATCTACTGTAAAAAGACACGAGGTAAAACAACCTGCCTTCACTCTTTCATTCATTTCATGTTTTCTGCATTGAGCAGTTTTCCATTTGCAAACACTCACACACAGAGAAAACACACATTTCCTGTCTGCAGTGCACAGAAGCAAAGCTTCACTCATAACAAAGTAAAAACACGTCAGTACCTGATTTAATAAGTCAGAGTTACCAACACCTGCTCTCAGGATCTGTGTCACGCTGCCTGAACAAATCACAGGCCAGACAAGAGGAAGCCTCAAAGCTCAGAGCCAAACAGGAAGTTTCCTTCTTGGAATAATGAACATTTTCCACCCAGAACTTTGTGATTTGTGTAGTTTAAGGCACAAAAACATCCCTGTGTTGATATCCTCATCAGCTCTCAGTCACTCTGCTGTGTTTTCTACTTCCTCTGATAATGTTTATTGATCTCTCTGATAATGTTTATTGATCTCTCTGATAACTGTTGTTTATTGATTATTGATTGATGTTTATTGATCATATTGTCTGTTGTAAATCACAGGTTGCCAAAGAAACACAGAGCCAAACAATGATGGACCACCGTCAGTAAATCTTCTGTATTAAAATGTATTAAAGTTCAAATCTAATTTGTAATTAATTGAAAGAGGATCTCAGTCAAAGTGTGAGTGTAAGAAATGCAACAAAATAAACTTAATGATAAATAAATGACAATAAAACATTAAACTCACTCAATGAAATGAGGATAAAATATAAAATCTGAGCAAATGAAATGAAGGAATCAGGATTAATGTGATTGTTTGTCGCTCTGCAGAAGTTCTTTTTACTGAAGGAGAATAAACCAGAAATGGTTTTGAGTTTTATGTTTTGGTTCTGAATTTAATTTCGTTTTGTCTGCAGGCGAACTGAACTTAGAAATATAAATAGAGCACAACGTCATGAGCATTGTGGAGATCCAGCCAACACCCCCCTTCAGCAGAAAGCAGAAGAGGAAGACTCAAAAGTGAATGAGGAAGAGGACGAGCCAAATGAACCTCTGGCGGATTAAAAGACACTCAGCTGCATTAATGTGCTGCAGAGTGAACACATGAACTTTTTGGGATCCTCAGCAACAGCAAAGCCAAAATGTTTCAGTTGGCAGCTGAAATAATTTAAAGTTTGGTCGTCTGACCCTTCATATATTGAGACAATTTGAAGGTGTCAGTTCAAAACACCGACATCAGAACGGTGTTTGTTGAGTACCACACTGCAGCTGGATGTTGGATTTACTCACAAACAGACCTCAGACAGTTTGGATTGGTGGTCACACCTCCTCAACTTTAGTGCTCATCACCGGAGCTCCTCAGGGCTCCATGCTCGGACCCCTCCTGTTTACACTGTACACCCACAACTGAAATTCACAACATGAAGTCTGCCGATGATACCACCATCATCTGATGGTTTTTACACAATAATGTGAATCAATATTTTATGGTGCTAGAGACTCCAGCTCCTGAAGTACAACTTGCTGTTCCTGTCCTCTCTCTGATGCTCTGCTCAGACTAAAGAAGAAGAAATACAGAAACAGACTCACAGAGGTGGACTGGAACAGAGGCGGCTCTGGTTTGCCTTTTTAACAATACTCAAAGGTGCTGTATATGACTTTTTTGAATCTTTTTTTTGGTGCCAGTGTGTGAACAGATTGTACCATAACCTAAAAGAAGAGATCTTCTCTGACTTTCTCTGCTGACTGTAAAGGACTCACAAGTGTTTTTCTTCTCTTCAACTCCAATACAGTGTGCAACACCGGTTAAAGTTAGCTCTTTGATACTACTTCATATTTATACAGAATATAGATGACATTTTTACTTCATTCAGAAAACAAGCATTTTAAAAGTTGTTTGCTTGTTGTATTGCAGACAGATCTGACAAAGGACAAATCAAATCAAATCAGTATCATGATGGAGTTATGGAGTTATTTCTGTAATGTTGCTCTGCTGACATTGCTAACAAGCGTTTTTTTAATTTTACATACAGGAACTTTTAACACTTGAAAAGAAGTTGTAGGAACAAACATGTCAATTTCACATAAATTTCAATTTACAAATAACATAAAAGTTAAAATTTGGGCCTGATTACAGTAAAACTTGGTAAGGTGAGGTAGTGAAAACACAGTTTTAGTGGCTTTGGATAAAGGTGTCAGTTAAATAAATCTAATATAAAAATGTATTTATAAAGACAATATATACTGTATTGAGCAGAAAGTAGGAATATTTTACAGAAGAGTTTCTGTCACTGTCTCAAAGGCATGTTTGATTGTTTTTAAGATGTTCAGCATTTGGTTTCTACATTTTGAAGTGCATTAATCTCCCTCTGATTTGTAGCCTCACTAATTTTTGTAGAAATAAGAAGCATAAAAGTGAGACATTGTAGTTTTCGGCAGCAGTTACAGGTTTGACAATCAGTCTGCATCTGAAAAGTTCAGTTTTCATTGTGGGGTTCCAGGTTTGTTCTCTGTAGTGACTGAGACTACCTTCATCAAAACTGAGGCAACTAGTCAGTGAGCGTACCTGGTGATACCTGCTGCAGCTGAAGATGATGTGCAGAGGTGCTGGATGGACTAATGAGACAGTTCGTCATTGGTTTCATATTTGTATTGTACTTGTATGGAAATCCAGTTTGTATTCTGTGTTTTTGTTGTTAAATGTTGGTGTTCGGAGCAAATCTCCACAAGTTAAGACAAGCATTATTTCATGATGGCACTGCATTTCTTTTTTTCTTTATTATACAGGTTTTAAAAGCTTTTATATGTGCTGAGGTTTACAGGTTTACATATCACTTTTATCCTTTTACAGGATAAAAAAAAAAAGTTCAGAACTTTAAAATCAATCATCCGACAGCCTCTCATTTGGAACAAATGAAATGACACTTCAATAAACATTATATTGCTAATACAGCACTAAATGTGTTGATTATTCAAAGCATGTAAGGTTGTTTAAATGTTGTAGAATAATTTAACAAACTACATTTTCAAACACAGTGCCAATTTTCTGTGGATGTATCATGGATGCACATCACTCAAGTCAACAGTCAAAGATGCACAGTGGTTTCACAAAGTGAGATCAACCTGAATGTGAGGTGAGTGGTACTCAGGAGGAGAGTTGTTTCTGGTATTGTCAGGGACCTCTGCTTTGTCTTTTTGATGATTTGATTATTATTCTTCCCCACCAGAAAGGAGGGTTCCCACAATGCATGATCTGGTATTGTGTCCTTATAATACAACAAAGAAAAGAATAGGTGTGTTTGTGTTTGCGTTTGCATGTGAGTTTTGTCTTTCTGCTCCTGTGATTCCCACTCTTTTTACTTTCTGTTTTACGGGAACCTTTATATATTTTCTCATGTTCTATCCTTGCTGCAAATTTCGGGGCAGGACACAACAAATAAATAGCTTTGCCTGTGTGTCTCTTTATCACAATTGATCAAGATGTTGAAAAGATTTGGCAGTGGTCAGACATCAAATCTAGAGAAGACAACATATCCCAAGAGCTCCAGCTTCTGCAGACATTGTGTGTGAGAGAGAGAGAGAAAAAGATGTGTTAGTAAAGTTTCTGATTTGGGTATTAAGTAGCAACAAAAATGATGTATGTGGACCCAAGATAGACAGAAAGACTCAGTTTCAATGCATCAAGTACAAAACATACATATGCAGCACACACACAGTAAAGCTCTGCTCCTCGTGATGTGTAGGCATGAACAGGCTGATGTTGTATATACTTGTATGATCAATTTCTAATTAAGTTTGAAGAAATAAAATCCATAGTAATGAAAATCCTTGATCAGAAATGGGCTCTAACAGAAGTAAATATTTATCATATATTCTGTCTACATTACTTGTAATTGGGATAAAGTAAACGTTTTTTACAGAAATTGTTATGGCTGTACTGATTTAAAAACCCAGTACTGTGGTGGGTCTACCAGACCTGACAACATTGGCTAGGTAATAAAAACACAACCACACAAGGGTTAAATGATCCATTTTACATCTTTACCCTGCACATTACCACAGGAGTACTTTCACGTCTATCCTGAAACTACTCTTATATTTCAACAATGATGTGTTTGATGTTCTTTTTTCCATATACAACCTGCAGGTCCACATGTGGGAATAAAACAACCTTGTTTACTGTGAGAAAGTGTTTGTTTTAAGTCAGTGCAACTCTCTTTTTGCTGATCACAACCTGGGATGTGGTAAGGCAGATTAGAGTTGAACATTTTTATGACTTTGTGCTTGGAAACTTACAAGGACAACATCATATAACAACACCATCACTTTCTATTGTATGTTTTATTGTTTTATCATAAATCTCTGTTTAGTTGTATATTACTTAGTTTATATTTTAATTGAATCATTTATATTTTATGGTCTTTATTTATTTTATTTCTCCTGTACTATTGTTTATTTATTTTAATCTATTTTTTTTCTATTCTTGTTTTTAGCCTGAGATTTAAGAATTTCATTACCAATGATTGCTTTTGGCCATCTGTTTGTTTTATTTTGACTTCATTTGTATATTTAATTTAGCAATGCTATAAATTCAATTCTTGAAGAGTGTGTATGTCTAGATGGCTCTACACAACAACAGGCTTTAAAGGACGTTTGAAGGAAACAAACACTTGAATTACCCAAAATTTGGATGGAAACTCAATGATTTTTGATTCCTCTGTTTCCTGTAGCCTTCCTCTGACAAAATGAAAAAAGGCGCTTTCACACAACTGCAAACATGCTGAATTATCTTGATTTTCATGTCTGTACATTAGAAACAAAATAAACACTGAATCTCAAAACTCCAGTTTTGATTGTAGCAGGTTTGTTCACTGTAGTGAGGCAGCCGTCAACAACTCAACTGTTTACTCTGTTTACTTTATCATTTATATAGAGGTTTGGAAGAGTTTTATTCATTTTACTTATATAAATCAATGAAATCTATTTTAAATTCTTTGTTCTTGTCTTGCTTGAAATTAATGGTAAAGGCCATGTTGTTGGAGGTGGGAATTTAGATGATTGCAATACTATTTGTTTTCCAGGTAAAATAGTTTTATATATACTGGAAGGGCTGAGCAAGTTTTCTAAAACACAAACTATTTTATCAGTTTAATGAAGTTAAAACTGGTGATATGAGATCTTCACACAATAACAAATGTCCCACTGTGACAAAGTTAGTCTAATTTTTACTCTTTTACATTTTAAAAGGTCTTTTTTACACTTTGGCCCAGCTCATTATTGCAGATGTACTTTCATTTGTACTTCTTAACTGCGGGTCCGATTTGTCCGTATGACAACTTTTGCTGTTTGTTATTTTTTTGTTGTTGTGGCATAATACCATAATTTATCATGAAGTCGAACTTTCAGTCTAAAACTAGCTTTTAGTTTGGCTAAGAGTCTAAATATGTATTATCTGCTTCACACCTGGCAGACAGGAGTAGAATCACTTAATAATCACTTATCAGATGTTGATGGTGTGATTATTGTTTCAGAGGTTTGAGGTTCAGCTCCACTTTTTTATTTGTTGTTACAGCCTGTTGCTTTAGTATAAAGACTCCACCATCAAAAATAAAGATCCTGCTGTTTTATACATAAATACTATCCACTCTGTACAAAACTCTCTGTACAAATCTGTTATATTTTATTTTTACTTTATTTTGTAATCTTTTAAAACAAAGTATTCTGTAACAATTTAATGAATTTACATTACAAATGGCATTTCATGATGTTGAATAAACCTTCAAACTGAAGTGATTTGATTGTATCGTGTTTCAGTGTTTGCTTGTTTAGAGGTCAGTCAAAATGTTTTCTACGAAAAATGAGCACTGATCATGGATGATCTTTATTACCACATATTTCAGATAATGGGAGAGCATCCCAGTGTCTGTAGTGCACATAATCACAGAGTGTGATAAGTATGAACAACAAAGGCAAAGAGATGTAAGAAGATCTGAGATAGGCTGGAATTCATACTCTTATATGTTATTAGTAGTACATAGTTTATTCAGTTTAATACATTAACACCAAATAATCAATATTTATACTCTTAATAATAATAATATAATATAATATAATATAATATAATATAATATAATATAATATAATATAATATAATATAATATAAAAGTTTTCATAAATCTGTTAAGTGGAGCAAGGGGTAGAATTTTATTTTGGTTTTATTTAAGAAACAGTATTAATAGGTTTAACTTCTGATCCACACCCCAAAGTGGAAGGTGGTGGTAGTACACATCCGGTCGTCATCATAACCCGGATGAATAAAGGAGGTCATCATAAGGCGGGAAACCAGGTGTTTGTGCAATGTGGCTGGTTAGCTCAAGTCTTCTGCAAATTCTTACTCTCGTAATTGGAGGTAAGTGAGGCAATAACTGCCAGAAGCGGTGTGTGGAAGTTTACATCATAGATATTCAGACAGACAAGGACGGTTAGAGCCTTAAGACATGAAAAAACATGCTGTGGTATGTACGCTGTGCGCCTCGCTGCATTGTCTGAATGCATCCGCACTTTTTTCATAGATATGAATGTATTAGGGCGACAAACTTTAAAGATAAATGCAAATGATTTTAATCTGATGCTTGAAGAGAATAAGTTTTAATATTTAAATCACTTTATGTGTGTGACATGATGTTAGTGCAAGAGTGCCGGGTGTGTTGAAGAAAAGTAGGCCGGAACGCAAGGAGGTTATGGTATGCAAACTGTGACATTTTTGCACATTTGTAAAACAAGTAAAATGTGTTAAGACTCATGATTATAACTGGTAATTATAAAATGTAGTTTGTTAAAATGGATATTTTGGGTACTTTACAACAAAATGTTTAATGGTCACTTCAAGCAGCTGTCCTGGGGCCTTTAACCTGGTGGGTCAGCTCAATAATCCATCCATGATGCTAACAAGCCAACTACACATCACCTTCTGACCCTCATAGGGGGACAGTAGGGGTGTTCAATCAGATTATCTGACCACCCCTCCTTCCACTGAATCTGTGAACCATCATATCTAATATCATGTTATTACTATAACTATTATTATTAGTAGTAGTATTATTACTAACACTCACTGCTAAGTAAAGACGAGTTTCTCTTTTCTTGATGTGTTGCAGATGCTGAATTGTTCTGTGTTTTTGGGAAGAGCTGCATCTTACCGTGCAGCTTCCAGGGCGGCACTGATTCAACCATCGACTGGGTTAAGATAAAGGGAGACACTGATGTTCACACTAATGTTCACCACTACAACAACAACAGAGACCAGCTCGCACACCAGGAGCAGCGTTTCAGAGGCAGAACATCACTGTTCAAGGAGCAGATCTCCAGAGGAAACGCCTCGCTGCAGCTGACAGAGGTGGAGGTTCAGGACCAGGGAAGATATGAGTGCCACACCTCAAGCATCAGTAGCAAAAAGGAATCTTTTATCAACGTAACGGTGGACGGTATGAGAAACACAAAACCATGAACATGTTTGTGTTTTATTTCTGTGCACTGTGACAATGAAAAAATATTTGTGTTATCTAAAATTATTAGTGAATCCACTCGTACAGAACATCAAGATCTTCTGTTTTTCAGTTCCGGTTGGTGAAGTCAACATTCAGCAGGTAGGAAACAGGATCACCTGCAGCTCAGAGGGGATCTACCCTGAACCTGAGCTCACCTGGTCCACCAGCCCTCCGTCCAACGTGACCTTCAACAACACAGCCACAGTCCAGCAGACTGAACAGCAGCTTTACAACATCAGCAGTTCTCTGATAGTTTCAGACAGTGTTACTGATCTGGTCTACAGCTGCACCGTCAGCACTCGCACAAACAGCAGGAGAACTACTTTGAAATTTAGTGAGTATCACATCTAAACCAATGATCCTGATTGATATCTGCAAAAGAACGAAAAAGAAGAGATGTTAGCAGAACTTCATATTATACCATTAAACATCCATCCTGTCATCAGAGCTCGACCTTCTTCTTTGGAACAGACGGATGAAGCCTTAAACATTTTCTGTTTCATCATTTCAAAATCTGAAACC
Source organism: Scortum barcoo (assembly GCA_023238725.1). Lineage (NCBI taxonomy): Eukaryota > Metazoa > Chordata > Actinopteri > Centrarchiformes > Terapontidae > Scortum > Scortum barcoo. The sequence continues at coordinate 20,106,431 of CM041551.1, forward strand.
AGATGTGCATCAAAATGTTTTTTTGCACTTTTTTGTGTTTTCTCATTTCAGCTTCTATCTGTCAGTGTTTGTGGCACTGAAACAACAATCCCCTGCACCTCCTCCAACACGACTCTAACAAAGTTCATCTGGAGGTTCAACCACAGTCAGATCATCCTGATCCAGACCAGGACTGACCGCACAGTCTCAGAGGAGTGGAGGCAGCAGGTGAAGGATGTGTCTGAGTCAGGAAAGCTCACACTACAGCAGTTATCTTCAAATCAGGAGGGAATATACACCTGTGAGCTCAGAAATGAAGAGGAGATGAAGATAACAAACACCTTTCTGAGGACAGACAACTGTCAAGGTAAGGTGGCACAAATGAGGAGCTTTTTAAATAAAGTAATAAGCAAATGTCATGACATTGACATCGAAACGGAAAGTGTACAGGAGGTGAATTAGAAATAAAATGGAAAAATCACTTTTACATTTAGGCATGAAAATATGTGTATTCATTATACACTCAAACACACTCTTTGTAAATAGTTATTAAGTTTTGTTATCCTTCAGTTGTGATAGTCAATTACCTGACACTTTTTCTATTTCAGAGATTTCAACCAGTGTTGTAGGTTTTATAATCGGGTGTGGTTGCAGCCTCTGTGATTGTCGGAGCAGTTTTAGTTGGCCTGGTAATCTACTGTAAAAAGACACGAGGTAAAACAACCTGCCTTCACTCTTTCATTCATTTCATGTTTTCTGCATTGAGCAGTTTTCCATTTGCAAACACTCACACACAGAGAAAAGCACACATTTCCTGTCTGCAGTGCACAGAAGCAAAGCTTCACTCATAACTAAGTAAAAACACGTCAGTACCTGATTTAATAAGTCAGAGTTACCAACACCTGCTCATTATTGATCAGAGTTTGATAAACCTGCTGACAGTTGATTTAAACACACAGGAACAGTGTCAGCTGCCTCATTAGTACTTTGCTTAATATGTAATCTAGGAAAATGTAACTGATCTTTCTGATAATGTTTATTGATCATATTGTCTGTTGTAAATCACAGGTCGACGAGGAAACAGACAGCCAAACGAAGCACCACAGTAAGTAAATGTTCTGTATTAAAATGAACTATGGTGCTGTATAAACTATAGGAAATTATTACCCTGTTAAAGCATGTCGGTATGTTGTAATTTACTTAATTAATAAACCAACTAAACCTTTCTCCCCATTTGAAATCTAGTTTATAAATAATAAAAAAATTATCTCAGTTGATGTGTGAGTGTATATAAATATAAATGACATGAAAACATTAAATGAGGATAAAATATTTTTATGTTTTGATGCTGAATTTACTTCATTTTGTCTGCAGGGATATTGAACTTGGAAATAAAGATGAAACAAAACCTGGTGAGAACTGTGGAACATCGGCTGACAAACATCTGCTTAATGGAAAGAAAAGAGGAAGAAGAGGAAGATTGAAATGGACAAGAAGAGAAACAGAAAGAGGTGGAGACAAATGAACCTCTGAGGCCTGAAGGATTAAATGACACTCAGATGTGTTAATGTGCTTTGGAGTGAACACATGAACTTTTTGTCTTTTTAGTATTTCAGGGAAGGATCATCTTTCCTTTGTGGCTTCTTCTTCAGTTTAAGCTAAAATGATTTGACTGTCAGCTCAGCACAGATTACACTTACACTAAAGAAACTTACACTAAAACATATTTTACACCAGTTTCTTTAAAAGGTCAATGTGACATTTCACATACATGTTTCCTTTAACATACACAGTCTGCCTGTTATTGCACACATTATGAAGAAATTAATTGAAGGACATTTACAAAACATGAAGTTACATTTTTTTAAAGTCAGCTGATGTGGAAAGTTAATTTGTCATGATGGGACATTTTTACATTTGAGAGTTGTTGTGACCTCATAACTCCATTTTTTACTTCACCTGACTGATAAAAGACTTTGAGTAATGTGCTTCAACCTTTCAGCATATATAAAACACTAGCAATTACATTTAAAAATCAGGGTGGAGTGTGGAGGTTTACACCAACAACAGAGATTGGTAAAATAGATTTTTACATAAAGATATTTTTTATAATTAATATATTAATATAGTTTTTTAAATAAATGTATTAAAACAAACATTTACAACTGCTCCATACAAATGTAATGAACTTTTCACTGCTAAAACGAACAAAAACACATGAAACTGATCAATAAACAGTCGTAGTCCATCCAGCTCTTCTGCACAGCATCTTTAAACAGAAACACTTTACATTAATTGAAAGTTTCCACATCTTTGCACATTGCAAATATTCTTTTTACTTTCTTCTGTGAACTTCTGCACTTTCTTTTGTCACTTTATTTGTGCATATCATCCTTTTTTTTCAAACTGTCTAGAGCTTGGTTTACTTAAACAAAATATTTTTATTTCTTATTCTTATTATATTTTTACTTTTCTTTTTCATCTTACTGTTTTGCACCAGAATGAAGAAATCTAATTCCTTTTGTGTGGAAATCTGCACAGTAATAACTCACTCTGCTCACCCAGCAAAGTGAGTTATTACTTATTTTATATTAGGCATGATGTGATCTTAGTCCAGTCTAAAGATAAATCTAGAGATGCATGTATTCACATCATTCAGTCAAGTAAGAAAATGACACAGATACAGAAAAGATTAACTGACATCTGCTGTCCCATCCCGCTACAAGATATGAGCTTTTATTTTGATGAGCAATCTGAGACAGCTGCACAAAGTAACTAAGTACATTTACTCAAGGACTGCATCTAAGTAATGTTTTGATGAACCCCGCTGACATCAGAACAGCTTAAACTTTACATTTTTTCCATCTCATCTGTTCAGGCTCATTTATTTTTGGCCCATTTGTTGCACTTGAAGCTCTTCAGCATACTTGATGAAGTTTATTATGTAGGTTTTTTGGGCATTCTTGCAATTTTTGGGATGTGTCCACACATGACCTTTTTAGTGTCTTTGGATAAAAGTGTCAGCTAAATAAATGTAACAACTTGTGACAGTTAATCATTGGTTTCATATTTGTATTGTACTTGTAAAGAAATCCAGTTTGTATTTTGTGTTTTTGTTGTTATATATTATTGGTATTGGCAGTAAATCTCCACAAATGAAGACAAGCATTATTTCACATGATGGCACTGCATTTCTTTTTTTTCTTTTTTATACAGGTTTGAAAAGCTTTTATATGCACTGAGATTTACAGGTTTACATATCACTTTTATCTTTTTACAGGATGAAAGTGACAAAGAGTCCAACTTTAACTCCTTACTACTCACTGTTTGATCCTTGTGTCGTGTTTGGGTCTGTGGGATGCATTTTCAGACTCAGACTTTTCAAACTCAGAGTCATTGGCCTCATTTTCTCATTTTCTGTAAAAAAATATATATATGTTCAATGACTCCACACTGTACCCCCTTACACATTTATATTACATATGTTGTGGTCGGGTCTACTGACCCTGAGGGTAATAAAAGTGTTGCTGTAACTGCTTTTAGTGTATGTGTTTGTGTGTTTGTATGTGTTTGTGTGTTTTTTTGTCTTTCTGCTCTTGTGATTCCCGCATATTTTCACACCCATTGCCAATCTCCTCTGGATGTATTGTGGATGCAGAGCACTCACCTTAACAGTCAAAGATGCATAGTGGTTTCACAAAGTCAGATTAACCTGAATGTGGTACTCAGGAGGCGTGAGTATATAAAAATTTACCTCACAAATAACTTAATACCAGACCAATACAAGTCCCAGGGAGTTGTTTCTTGTCTGGTCAGGGACCTCTACTTTGCCTTTTTGATGATTTGAAGAAGGATTTGTTTTTATCTTCACCACGAGAAAGGACGGTTCCCACTATGCATGATCTGGTCTTGTGTCCTCATAACACCACAAAGACAAGAAGAGATGTGTTTGTATATTTGTGTTATTATATTTGTGTGTGAGTTGTGTTTTTCTGCTAACCCTCCTGCACATTTTACCTTCTGTTTTGCGGAAACCTTTCTATATTTTCTCATGCTTTATCCCGGCTGCAAATTTCAGGGCAGGACACAACAAATAAATAGCTTTGCCTGTGTGTCTCTTTATCACAATTGACCAAGATGTTGAAAAGATTTGACAGTGGTGTGACATCAAATCTAGAGAAGACAACATATTCTCAACATACCCCAAGAACTCCAACTTCTACAGACATCGTAAGGACGATTCAAGAGGAGGATATTTTGCCTAATGTAGATTTATATATATAGATATATCTGCCCAACCCACAGAACCATCACCTGCAGAGCCTGAAGAAAGTAGGTGATGCTGTTGTTTATGTGTATAAGAAATACTTATGCAACACAGCTTTACACACAGTAAAGCTCTGCCCTTCATGTGTTGTATAGGCATGAACAGGCTGTGTGTTAAACGGGGCTGATGTTGTGATGTGTATTCAATTTCTAATGAAGTTTGAGGAAACAAACATCAATAGTGATGAAAAACCTTTATTCATTAATATTTGTTCAAGTTAATAACATTTTATTACAAAGAACAAATGTGATCTTAGTTCATAAATGGGATCTAACAGAGGTAAAAGGCAATAATCTATCATATATGTTTTCTATGTTACTTGTAATTGGGATAAAGTAAACATTTGTTAAGTGATTTTTCATAAATTGTCATTGCTGCATTGATTTAAGTGAACATTTTTTTAGTTTGTGTTTAGAAATTTACGATGACAACAGTAACATGTGAGAAACTTATATTAAATGTGGTCCACTAACAGCTGCTTTTAACAGTTTGTTGTTGTCTAAGTGAATTATTTGTTTTCAGGTGTGATTTGCATAATTGCGTGCAGAAATAAAATCACATTTTTACATTTAATTTCTTTTGTTTGGGTACATCTTTATCATGACTGATTAATGATGGATGTGTTTGTCTGGACGGCTCTGCATAAAAAACAACTATTTTATCCCCAGCAGGTGAACTGAACTCAGAATACAAATGAAGGAAAACATTATGAGAATTGTGGAAAACCACCCAACAAAACTCAAAACCTTCAGGGAGGAGAGGAAGAAAAAAAGACAAAAAATGAAAAGAATAAAAACAGAAAGAGATTTATATCAATTTTTACATTTTTAATATGTTTTATGAATGTGTTAAAATTAAACTTTAAAACAGCTACATAAAATGCAATTCACTCCTCTCCACAGCATCTTTTACCAGAAACACTTTAAATTAATAGAAAATTTCCACATCTTTGCAATATTGCTTATACTTTATTTTGTGAACCTTTGCACTTTGTTTAGTCACTTTATTTGTGCATGTCTGTTAGTACTGGACTTTGAGACAGATGGACATGCCAAGGTTTTAAGAGTTTTAATAAAGGAAATCCTCAGAATATGAGACCTGGTAATCTTGGTTCTTAATGTGATAAAACAGCTTGATCATAGATTACATAAACACATGGGGATGCATCAACATGCAGTCACAAGAGCTAAGCTTTTCTGGACAATATATACACATGAGATAATGGTGAACAGGTGGAAACAATCAGGGCGGGGCAGACAATCACAAAGGCAGGAAGTTAAGGGACCTGAAATGAGAGTGAAGATTAGTATTTCAAAATAAAACAGATACGCCAGAACAGGAAACAGAAACATGACAGACATGGAAACTTAACAAACAGGATGAGACATTACAGTTTCATCCTATTTTTTCAAACTGTCTACCGTTTGTTCTATTTAAACCAACAATTTTTTTATTCTTGATTTTTTTGGACTTCTTTTGCGTTTTTAATTTTATTTTATGTTATGTTACTGTTTTGGATCAGAATGAGGAAATCTCATACTTTTTATGTGAAAATCTGCTCAGCAATAACTTGCTGAGAGTTCAGCAGAATGAGGCATCTGATCTTATTCCAGTCTAAGTATTAATCCAGAAAGTCACAAAGTATTTACATCATCAAGTAAAAAAAACACCCTGTTATGAGTAAAAGTCCTGCACTGAGAATGTACCTGAAAAAGTACTTAAAGTACTAAAAATAAAAGTACTCTTTGCAGTAAACTGTCTCCTGATGCCTGTCTATTCATCTAATCTGAAATTGAAAAAAAAAACAACAAAATCTTTAACTAATCAAGAAAAAACTCAGACAATAATTGTACTTTTTGTCCTTTAAAAAAGTGAATCAATAATTAAAATTAACTAATTATAACCCAATAATATAATGAACATTATTCTGTGATGGGTCATTCGGCATCATAAATACTTTTACTGTGGTACTTCACACATATTTTGATGTTCATACTTTTACTGGTAACAGTTTTTGTGCTTTTTTATTTTTTGAAGGCTGTCGACCAACCCACAAGAAACAAAGGAAAAGGGAGGAACTGAACTCACTATTAGGCTTCAGCCCCTCAGGCATGTAAAGTGGTTCACAGTGACAACACAATACCTGATAATCATCTTCAGAGAGTCAAACTGGACCAAACAAGCTGACACTTGCTGTGAGAGGAGGAAGTGGCCGTTAGAAATGAGAACAGTCCAGGACAGAGCAGAGCAGGAGAGAAACAAGTGAAGGAGAGCAAAGTTTAACTCTCCAAATAAAAACCACTGAGACAAAACACTGAACACAGAGTGAGTCAGAAAAACGAGAGACATCCTGCAGATAGAAAAGAACGAGAGCAGGAGAGTTAAAACATCACTGGAATAGTCAGAAGAATTTCTCTTTTTAATCAAACATTGTAAGATATGAGAGGAAAGATTTTTTTCTTGTAACTTCATTTATAACATTTTTCATCTTCTGTTTCTTGTCTCTTGCCTCCTTCCTTGTTTGTTTCCTCACATCTGTCTGTTGTCGTTCTCCATCCCTCCACCAGATGTCCTCAGACTTGTCAGATCTTTCCTGCAGCCGCTCCCATCACAACAATCAGCTCATTCCCTCATCAGCCACACTCACTCTGATATCAGCCCAGTTTCAAGACTCCTTTGTCAGTTTGTCAGTGTTTCTTTGGACTTAATTCATGTTAACCTTCATGTTTCCTGTGTCCACCTGCCTGTCTACCTGTTTATAAGCTCCCATTAAATCATCATCAGTATTAACTCTGTCTTACATTTGGGTCCACTCTGCTCATGTCATGTGATGTGCTGCATCAGTACAGTTAAAGAAATGTGCAGCTTCCAGGGCGGCACTGATGTGGTCCTCCACTGGATTAAGGTGAAGGGAAACACTATTGTCCACTCCTACTTACAACAACAGAGACCAGCTCGCACACCAGGAGCAGCGTTTCAGAGGCATAACATCACTGTTCAAGGAGCAGATCTCCAGAGGAAACACCTCGCTGCAGCTGACAAAGGTGGAGGTTCAGGACCAGGGAAGATATAAATGCTTCACCAGCCTCGTCATTGGAAACAAGGAGTCATTTATCAACGTAACGGTGCACGGTATAAGAAACACACAGTGGATATGCAAAACCATGAACATGTTTGTAGCGAATCCACTCGTACAGAACATCAAGATCTTTTTTCAGCTCCGGTCGGTGAAGTTGACATTCAGCAGGTAGGAAACAGGATCTTGACTCCTCAAGTTTTCCCTATCCGAGCAGAAAATAATTTACCTCACGTGTCTGGTTATGTGTTATGTGTTGATTCTGGCTCCCCTTGTTTACCTGGATAGCTCCATTAGGCGATCCACTCATTTTTGGAAGCTCGGTAGATGTACTGTGACCCACAGGTGGGCTGAATCCAAAACGTGCATGTAGACATAATAATCATAATAAAGGATCTCCTTTGTAGGTTTACAGGTCTGGCCCTGTTTATATGCAGTCTATGGCATCAAACAGCCACTGGTGGAAGAAATCATCATGATCATCCTTTACTTAAATAACTTTCCCAGCTTTAAATATAATAATGCAAATATAATAATGCATTTATTTGTGGATTATATTTTGTCTCATTAACCTTAATCTATAAAGTAAACAATAACTGAAAGAGGTTTACTGACAGTCTGTCTGCTGCTCAGCTGTGTGGTTAAAGTTGCTCAACGTGTTACGACATGCATGCGTATTCCCGGTTCTGGAGAAATATGGTTGGTCAAGCGGTAAATCCAGCCTCCAACCTCACTCCCACTCCACAGTCCTCTTTCTCTCTTCAGCACAGTGCTGTACCAACACAGGCGAATATCACAGGATGATCTGGCTCCACTTTGCTCTGTTTCTGGTGGTCGGGACGTTTCTGTGGATGTTGACTTTTGCAGAAAACGGTGAGCGAGTCGTTCTCAAGCTGTCAGGTCTTATTCCAGGAACAATATAAAACATAAACCTGTAACTTCAATGTACAGAATTATTTTGTAACGGTACTTTTCATCAATGGCAGCACACAACAGGAGTCAGTGTGTTTTTACTGTTTTGCTTGTTAGAAAATCTGATTTAAGAATAAAACATATATACAGAATAGTTTGTTTTAGGATTTTATTTGAGGACTGATGTCATTCCAGATTATTTGGTAACAAAATGGCTCAAATGACCTCTATTCTCTCTCACTGTTTCAACATGTGAGACTCATCAAGCATAAACACAGTATAAAAATCTATTGTGTGAATTTGCCTGCTGATGTTTCTCTCATCTCTACCAAATTTACTACAGACAGAGGATTTTTCAAATACCTTGACATGTGAAGGAGAACATTGTGTAACTCAGTTTTAACATTGTGCAGCAGATTGCACTAAATTATATCTCTCAATTTTAAAAATGTAAATGGGTATTTTAAAGTCCTCTCTCAGAAACTTCCTGGTTATGTAGTAATGAAGTAGAGACTTAACTTTGCCCCAAATTCTTAAAGGACCTTTGAATAAAAACCATAATACCCCCATTTCGGCATTTTCTTCACTGGTTACTTGTGTGTTTTACAGTGGAATTTAAGATTTTGATGATCACCTTTAAGGCCTGAGGTCCCAGGTCCAATCTATGAACTGTGGAAATTTGGCACTTTAGCTCCTTGCTCCTTCCTTTGCTGTAGAGAACTTTGTAAAATATTTTGAAAGGTGCCTCATACATGACATTTTATTATAATTTCTCATTAACAGGAGTGACAAACATTACACAACAGCTAAGTGGACACAGGTTTGATTTGTCAGTAACAACAATAATCTTTATCTGATGTTGCAGATGCTGAAGTGTCCTGTGTTTTCATGCAAAGCTGCATCTTACCGTGTAACTTCCAGGGCAGCTCAGATTTAGTCATTCGTTGGACTCAGAAAGACATTTATGTCCACTCCTACTACAACAACAGAGACCAGCTCGCACTTGCAAACCAGGAGCAGCGTTTCAGAGGCAGAACATCACTGTTCAAGGAGCAGATCTCCAGAGAAGAAACGCCTCGCTGCAGCTGACAGAGGTGGAGGTTCAGGACCAGGGAAGATATAAATGTTTCACCAGCCTCGTCATTGGAAACAAGGAGTCATTTGTCAGCCTAAAAGTTGATGGTATGAGAAACATACAATACAGTACATAAATACACAAATCTATTAATATGTTTGTGTTTTATTTATGTACAGTGCGTTTCTAAATATCGCAATAAGTAAGCATAACTTGTGAATTAAAAATGTATTTTTTCTCTGAAGTGATTTGCAACTCTGAAATTCCTCAGCTCCGGTTGGTGAAGTCGACATTCAGCAGGTAGGAAACAGGATCACCTGCAGCTCAGAGGGGATCTACCCTGAACCTGAGCTCACCTGGTCCACCAGCCCTCCGTCCAACGTGACCTTCAACAACACAGCCACAGTCCAGCAGACTGAACAGCAGCTTTACAACATCAGCAGTTCTCTGATAGTTTCAGACAGTGTTACTGATCTGGTCTACAGCTGCACCGTCAGCACTCGCACAAACAGCAGGAGAGCCTCTTTGAAATTTTGTGAGTATCACAATGATCCTGATTGATATCTGCAAAGTAGATGGAAGAAAAGGAAGCAATGCTTGCAGAATATAATATAATACCATTATACATCCATTCTGCCGTCAGTGCTCGAACTTCTTATTTGGCACATATGGATGCAAAAGATATTGTGAGCTAATGCAAACATCAAAATCTTTTTTTCACTTTTTTGTGTTTTCTCATTTCAGCTTCTATCTTCAGTGTTTGTGGCACTGAAACAACAATCCCCTGCACCTCCTCCAACACGACTCTAACAAAGCTCATCTGGAGGTTCAACCACAGTCAGATCATCCTGATCCAGACCAGGACTGACCGCACAGTCTCAGAGGAGTGGAGGCAGCAGGTGAAGGATGTGTCTGAGTCAGGAAAGCTTCACACTACAGGAGTTATCTTCAAATCAGGAGGGAATATACACCTGTGAGCTCAGAAATGAAGAGGAGAAACGCGTTGCCAAAACTGTTGTAAAGATCATGAAAGGTAAGATCATGCCAAGATAAGGGAAATCCATGAATGCAAGGATTGTAGTCGTTTAAATCATTAACATAAAATCACTTGTTAAATATATTGGATCACTCACTAGATCACTATGTCCGACCATTCTGGTGACTTTCCTAAACCAAAACAATTTTATTTTGCACGATTTGAAATTTGTTTATTTGGCCTGTACTTTCCTGGAGGGAGATTTATTATCACAGCTAATATATATTCCACACATCAACATGTTGATATACAGTTTGCTTGTCGGACAGATCAATTAATGGACTTTATTTCTGTTTCAGAGTGTCCGAATAAAGCCACAAAAATAAGAGACTGGTTGGTTGGAGCGGTTCTGATTGTAGCATTGCTGCAGCCTGGTACTATACTGTAAAATGAAAACCATTAAAAGGTAAGATAGTAGAATGATAATTATTTATTCACTTTGTCTACATCCTTTATAATAATTATATTGTTTCTTCTGTGTGCTAAAGGTATAATGAAGCCAACAGAACCACATCATCTGCAAAGAAATAATTCTGAGGTCTCCAAACTGGACATTCTTCTCCTGCCAGCTGCTCATTGAGACCTTCAGTTCTGCTTTTTGGTTTGACTGAACGGCTCTGCACTACAACATGCTTTAAGGGACATTTAGAGGAACGCTGATTTCCATCTCTTCTTTTGCAAAGTTGTAAGAACCGTCAAAATCTCAAATGTCAATTTTTGACTGTTCACAGTAGGGAGGCTGCTGTCATCAGAATCAGAAAACGGTTTATTGCCAAGTAGGTTCACATATAAGGAATTTATTTTAATACATAACAATAACATAGTAAGAGAAAAGTAAAATAAAAAAAAAATGTTCAAGAAGTATAAGAATCTTAGAAAAATATATGATAAAAATATTTAAAATATTTCTTAAAAATGAAACAAACTGTACAGTGTTTTAAAAAAAAGAATGAAATGTACAAATGAACTGTCTAAAAGTGTAAAAGTTCGGAAGATAAAATATAAAGAATGTGTGGGGGTTAGGGTTAGTACTTTGGATTCTTTCTTTTTGTCCTGTTTGAATTTACTGGTAAAGATCATGCTGCTGGTGCCCTGATTTTAGATGATGTTATTACTGGCTCTATCCACAAGGGGGGGGGGGTGGTTTTATAAATGCTGAAAGGCTGAAGCAAGTTACTCAAACCACAAACTGTTTTATCACTCAGGTGAAGTAAAAATTGGAGTTATGATGTCTTCTCACAATAAATTTGATATTTATTTCCCATTGTGACAAACAAGTCTAACCTTTACTAAGAGTGCATTTAAATAGTCTATTTTACACCATTATTCAATAGATTACTACAGGAACACTTCAGCACACACAAAACTGCGTGTTATTTGCATGTCAGAAGAAGAAAACAATTACAAAATTCAAAAGGGAAGAATAGGTCCACACTGTTGATGGTTCTCTTGAGGTGATGTTGATGTGAAGATGAAGAAGAAGACTCCGCCGACGCTGTATTACTTACATATATAAAGTTTATTGCAAGAAGACACAGCATCTATACAAGCAGTGCACATTGCCTTGTGAGAGGTTCCCTGCCAAATATGAATCCCCTCTCTTCCTATGTTTTCTATGGGTTTATATAAGTGAAGTTGTTTTTCTCACCTTTGACCACCACATCTATTAACCAAGTTAAGGGACCCTTAACTCACCCTATAGGCAGCCAGGGGCCCCAACATGAACATCCTGCTATAATCTAATTTCCTACCATTTCCTGTGAGTCTGTGGAACATCAAATACTTCACTGTGCCAAACAGCTGATCAGAAAAAAGCTCCTGAAGTCAACAACAAGAGATTTTACAGTCGGTTCCTCTGTTGTTAACTGACTGACTAAATGACTGATGGCTGCAGAGCTCTCTGCTGGGCAGAAACTGAAAGCAAAGATCATATTTATTGGTCTAATATAAAAAAAAATATGTACATATAAAGTAATAAAACCATGATGTCAAGACACACTGATGAAATCTGTATTTCACAATATTTCACTATTTCACATGAAAGTCATTTGAAATCAAATTAAGTAAAAAAAACATTTTTTATAAGTTACAAAAATCTGCCAATATTTTGGTATTTAAATCAATAGTCAGTAGAGGAAGAAGTGCTCAGAGCCTTTATTTAAATAAACATAGAAATACCACAGTGACCAAATACTACACAAGTGAAATGCCTGAATTCAGAATTTTACTAAACTTAAGGTACAAAAGTCTCACAAGTTAAATGCAGTCAAAACAGTTCAGTTTTTTGTGTTGTCTTGAAATATTGCAGTATTCAGTTTTTTACTAATTAATACATGTAAGAGCATTTTAATGCTTTAGGTCTTCAGTGTGGATCCAGTTGTAGATGCTCTGTGTAACACTGAGCAGATCAGTGGTAGGTGTGTGCAGGAGATAACAGTTTGACCGTTTGATTTTATCAACCACTCTGTGTAATAATAAACAATGCCCACATTTAAACCTGTTTCACCTGATGAAAGGTTGAGCTATGGAAACATGGGACCAGCAGTTTGTGTCTTAAAGAATACTGTCCACAAAGTAAAAGTACTTTTTATGAGTAGAAATGAGAGTACACCTATAGAAATGTGTCACAATGGACTTTTAGTACATGTCTTATATGAGTTATCATGTGAGACTTTATAACAGTTTTTACTTGATAAAATGGTTTGATAGTTTCTTCCAAATGTCTGCAATAACAGGCAGACTGACACATGTTGGACATGATGTTAAGGGAAACATATGTGAAATATCAGATTGACCTTTTATAGTAGCTGCCAATAGATATGAAGCCTGAAATGGCTGTAAAATATATTTTAGTGTAAGTTTCTGAGTTTAGTGTGTAATCTCTGATGACAGTCAAATCATTTTAGCTTAAACTGAAGAAGAAGACACAAAGGAAAAATTATCCTTCCCTGAGATATTAAAAGGACAAAAAGTTCATGTGTTCACTCCAAAGCACATTAACACATCTGAGTGTCATTTAATCCTTCAGGCCTCAGAGGTTCATTTGTCTCCACCTCTTTCTCTTTCTCTTCTTGTCCATTTGAATCTTCCTCTTCTTCCTCTTTTCTTCCATTAAGCAGATGTTTGTCAGAAGATGTTCCACAGTTCTCACCAGGTTTTGCTTTATTTATATTTCTATGTTGAATTTCCCTGCAGACAAAATGAAATAAATTCAGCACCAAAACATAAAACTCAAAACCATTTCTGGTTTATTCTCCTTCAGTAAAAAGAACTTCTGCAGAGCGACAAACCATCACATTAATCCTGATTCCTTCATTTCATTTGCTCAGATTTTATATTTTATCCTCATTTGACTGAGTTAGTTTAATGTTTTCATGGTATTTATTTAGTTTCATTTCTGGCACTCAGTTCATCTTTTTTTTTAAATTACAAACTAGATTTTAACTTTTATTACATTTTAATACAGAAGATTTACTTACTGTGGTGCTCCACCATTGTTTGGCTTTGTGTCTCTTCGGCAACCTGTGATTTACAACAGACAATATGATCAATAAAAATTATCAGAGAGATCAATAAATAACATTATCTGAGAGATTGTAGTGTCAAATGTTTGGGCTACATGAAGGTACAGTCTCTTTTAAAGGCCTCAATATACTAAGCCACATTATTCCATTATGTTGAAACTGTATTAACCCTTGATGACTGATATTCTAAAGAAGGCACCAGAGCAACTGTAAGTCTAATAGAGATGATACCTTGGTAACTGAAGTGTGGTGATGTTTGCCCCAGAGGGTCACGACCTTAGGGACAAGTGCTGTAAAAAATGCTTACCCAGGAGAGCCATGACAGTCATCAGGGAGACAAATGACTGCTCCTTTTCTTAAAAAAGCCATCAACAGGGCAGCTGACACCATTAGATACAGTACACTTAAACCATATATGGAAAAATAGGAACCTTAAGCATCCCAAGAAGACCAACAGTTGACCCCCTGGAGTAATAATAATAATAATAATAATAATAATAATAATAATAATAAGACGGTAACAAGACGGTTAATAAAAATAATAAGAAGAACCACATGGAGAGCCACCTTGTCTAGGCATTAGACAGAAAAAAGTAACTTTAGACACCATTAAAAATAACACCCAAGGTATGGTATAAAAAGAAAGGGGCAGGGCTAAGTATATTTTATGCCCGTGTACGCCCCTTACACGCCCACAAATTGGATTATAAAAGATTATGTTTTTTTGGTGAAAACTCAGTTGCTCTGCAGGACAGCTCTTTCTCAGGGCTTTGTACTCCTTGTTTGAAGAATAAAGCTCTGGACTCAACTTTACTGGTCTCCAGTGCCTATTTGACTCTGCAATTTCTCTGAGCGTTTGAAAGCTTGAAGAAGGAAAAGTTAGAATTAGAGAGTAAAGGTGTAGAGGCTTAGGCAGAACCAGACCTGGTCACCAACTGGCCCTTGACTGTGTCTTACAGTCCAGCCTGAAAATCCACATCAAGATCAATAAACATTATCAGAGAGATCAATAAACATTATCAGAGAGGAAGTACGCAAGTTCTGGGTGGAAAATGTTCATTATTCCAAGAAGGAAACTTCCTGTTTGGCTCTGAGCTTTGAGGCTTCCTCTTGTCTGGCCTGTGATTTGTTCAGGCAGCGTGACACAGATCCTGAGAGCAGGTGTTGGTAACTCTGACTTATTAAATCAGGTACTGACGTGTTTTTACTTTAGTTATGAGTGAAGCTTTGCTTCTGTGCACTGCAGACAGGAAATGTGTGTTTTCTCTGTGTGTGAGTGTTTGCAAATGGAAAACTGCTCAATGCAGAAAACATGAAATGAATTAAAGAGTGAAGGCAGGTTGTTTTACCTCGTGTCTTTTTACAGTAGATTACCAGGCCAACTAAAACTGCTCCGACAATCACAGAGGCTGCAACCACCCCGATTATAAAACCTACATCACTGGTTGAAATCCCTGAAATAGAAAAAGTGTCAGTTAATTGACTGTCATGACTGAAGCATCACAAAACTAAGAAACAATTTCCAAAGACTATGACTCATTGTATAAAGAATTCACATATTTTCATGCTAAGTGAGTTTTCCATTGTATTTCTAATTTGTTAACTTTCTATGTTTCCTCATTTCTGCCACCTTACCTTGACAGTTGTCTGTCCTCAGAAAGGATGTTTGTTATCTTCGTCTCCTCTTCATTTCTGAGCTCACAGGTGTATATTCCCTCCTGATTTGAAGATAACTCCTGTAGTGTGTAAGCTTTCCTGACTCAGACACATCCTTCACCTGCTGCCTCCACTCCTCTGAGACTGTGCGGTCAGTCCTGGTCTGGATCAGGATGATCTGACTGTGGTTGAACCTCCAGATGAGCTTTGTTAGAGTCGTGTTGGAGGAGGTGCAGGGGATTGTTGTTTCAGTGCCACAAACACTGACAGAAGCTGAAATGAGAAAACACAAAAAAGTGAAAAAAATCAGGTTTCAGATTTTGAAATGATGAAACAAAAACACAGACAAAATCTTAAGCGCTCACTTTAATTTAAAGAATAAATTCATGCCTTTAAATGAATACAGAGCCTCCAAAAGGGCATTTTGCATACACTTTTACATTTCTATTCAATATTTTGCATTCGCTCGCAATAAGTTTTGCATCCTGTCTGTTCCAAAGAAGGAAGCTGAGTACTGATGGCAGGATGGATGTTTCCCTTCCACCATGAGATATATTATCTCTCCAATGTATTCTGGGTTTGCCCTACCTGTTGGACGTGCCCAGAACACCTCCAAAGGGAGGCGCCCAAGAGGCATCCTGATCAGATGCCCAAACCACCTCAACTGGTTCGTTTCTGAGCTCTAAGGCTGAGCCGGGTCACCCCACTGAGGAAACCCATTTTGGCTGCTTGAATCAGCGATTTCATTCTTCCGGTCACTACCGAAAGCTCATGACCATAGATGAGGGCTAGGATTTACATTAAATGGTAAATTGAAAGCTTTGGCTTCCAGATCAGCTTTCTCTTCACCACCACGGTCCAGTACAATGCCCACATTACTGTCATGGCTACACCGATCCATTTTTCAATCTAATGCTCCGAGAGCAATCCACCCTTCCTGCTGAGGACCATGGCCTCAGAATTAGAGGTGCGGACTCTCAAACCAACTGGTCCACTGTTCTCCCTTGGATCCTCCAGCTCTGCCTCCTCCATGGAGGAAACACCTTCCAAGATCAGGAGTATCTCAATGTGTTCCCTCCACTGCCCAACAATTTCCCCAGTCTGGGTCAGCAGTTCTCCCCCCACTAAAAACAGCCTGGGACAATGCCTGATATCCCTCCTGAGTCGTTTGACAGTTTGCCAGAACTTCCTTGAGGCCAACCGGAAGTCCTTCCCCACAGCCTCTCCAAACTCCTGCTACACCTGGGTTTTTGCATCAGTGAACACTAAGATTGCAGCTCTCTTGGCCCTCCGGTACCAATCTGCCACTTGAGGAGGCCTGAAAGGCCACCTTCTTTGACTTGACAGCTTCCTTCACCACTGGTGTCACTGGGTTCTTAGGTTGCTGCTGTGACAGGCACAGACGACCTTCCGGTCACAGCTCCTGACAACCACCTCCACTTTGGATGTGGCCCACTCAGATTCGACGCACATGCACAACCAACTGTCAGTGACTTGTATTCGCATGGAGGCGACCCTCTTGTTCATCGAGCAGAACTCCAACATAGCAGCCCTCAGCTGTGGACACGTGAGTATCCCCAAACCCGCCTGGTGCCTCTCACCCTGGACAACTCCAGAAATGGAAAGATCCAGCTCCTCTCCAGGAGTTTGGTTCCAGAGCCGGCAAATGGCATACAGATGAACCCAAATACATCTAGTCAGAATGGCTGTATAATGATGTAATAATACATTCTGCTAGCTCTCTCTTTTTTTCCTTTGCAGATATCAATCAGGATCATTGGTTTAGACATGATACTTACAAAATGTCAAAGAGGCTCTCCTGCTGTTTGTGCGAGTGCTGATGGTGCAGCTGTAGACCAGATCAGTAACACTGTCTGAAACTATCAGAGAACTGCTGATGTTGTAAAGCTGCTGTTCAGTCTGCTGGACTGTGGCTGTGTTGTTGAAGGTCACGTTGGACGGAGGGCTGGTGGACCAGGTGAGCTCAGGTTCAGGGTAGATCCCCTCTGAGCTGCAGGTGATCCTGTTTCCTACCTGCTGAATGTCGACTTCACCGACCAGAGCTGGAAAAAAAAAAAAACCTAAAGGAGTTTGCTTTACAAAGAGTAACTGTGATGGAATCATTTACTGGGCTTTGACAGCACATTTGCTATATTTAGAAATGCACTAGGCATAAATAAAACAGGAACATATGAATGGGTTTGTGTACTTCCTGTATGTTTCTCATACCATCAACTTTTAGGCTGATAAATGACTCCTTGTTTCCAATGACGAGGCTGGTGAAGCATTTATATCTTCCCTGGTCCTGAACCTCCACCTCTGTCAGCTGCAGCGAGGCGTTTCCTCTGGAGATCTGCTCCTTGAACAGTGATGTTCTGCCTCTGAAACGCTGCTCCTGGTGTGCGAGCTGGTCTCTGTTGTTGTAGTAGGAGTGGACATGAGTGTCTCGCTCAACATGAATCCAGTGGAGGACCACATCAGTGCCGCCCTGGAAGCTGCACGGTAAGATGCAGCTCTTCCCAAAAACACAGAACACGTCAGCATCTGCAACACATCAAGAAAAGAGAAACTCATTAAGGTTTAATTCAGGAAAAACAACAGCTGAATCAAAGTGAGTCAGTTCTTAAATATATTTAGCTATGTTAGATAGACAGGCAGGTTCAGGCAGGTGGACACAGGAAACATGAAGGTTAACATGAATGAAGTCCAAAGAAACACTGACAAACTGACTAAGGAGTCTTGAAACTGGGCTGATATCAGAGTGAGTGTGGCTGATGAGGGAATGAGCTGATTGTTGTGATGGGAGCGGCTGCAGGAAAGATCTGACAAGTCTGAGGACATCTGGTGGAGGGATGGAGAACGACAACAGACAGATGTGAGGAAACAAACAAGGAAGGAGGCAAGAGACAAGAAACAGAAGATGAAAAATATTAGAAATCAAGTTACAAGAAAAAATCTTTCCTCTCATATCTTACAATGTTTGATTAAAAAGAGAAATTCTTCTGAGTATTCCAGTGATGTTTTAACTCTCCTGCTCTCATTCTTTTCTATCTGCAGGATGTCTCTTGTTTTTCTGACTCACTCTGTGTTCAGTGTTTTGTCTCAGTGGTTTTTATTTGGAGAGTTAAACTTTGCTCTCCTTCACTTGTTTCTCTCCTGCTCTGCTCTGTCCTGGACTCTTCTCATTCCTCACGGCAGGTTTCAACTTGTTTTCCAGTTTCATTTTCTCATGTTGAATATCGGGTATTGTGTTTTCTCTGTGCACCATTTTGCCTTCACACATTGTAGACATGGTGGACTGGTTTTATGCATTTGTGGTTGTGGATAAACCTTCTTCACCCTTATCCCTCTACATGCCTGAGGAGATGAAGCCTGATAGTATCTGGAGGTCATGAACATTATTAATGTTTAGAAAGAGCAACGGTCAAAGAGGAAACTAAAAAACTGACTCAGTCACAACTGACTGTTTAGAGGACGACCTGTTTTTATTTGCTGCAGTTCATCAAAAAAGATTTATGATCTGTTGAGACAATGTGTTTTCATTTTACAAAAATCCTTCAAGGACGTGGTTATCTGATTCAGTTAAAGGTTTCACAGACATCACATTTTACAGAAAGAAGAATGTGAAAGTTACTTTAATACAAATTAAACCAACAAATGTGCAATAAGTGTTTTTTTCTCTCCTGAAAGTCACAGTCAATATCTGATTGTTGGCCAAAGGTTTTCTTATTGTTCAACACTGAATGTGACTCTCTTTGGTTTCCTGAATCATTACATCTCCATCTTTGTGTGACTCAGCACATGCTTGGTCTCTCTAAAAACACTTTTTCTTCAGTGTTAAACTTCCCTTTTCTTTTTCCTGGCTGCAGGACTTGATGTCTTTACATTTAGATAAAATAAATAGAGCTTGAAAACTTGTATAAGAGATGATATTCTGCAGAGGCTTATACTGAGTCACTTAACTATCTAATAAGTGGAGGTATATTATCCAACCTTTATTATCACCAAGTGGAGAGCTGCTGTGTTACAACATAATTATCATGATTATTTCACTCCCTTATTCTGTATATTTAATCATTTCATTAGTTTCTTTTTCTTTGTTCTTTTTGTCCATGTGTTTGAATAAGGTCTCTTATGGTGGATGACAAAGGAACTGGTTGGTTTGGTACATTTCAAATCCAGCAGCAATCATCTGCTTTTTGTGAAGCTTCATGTTTCTTCTACCAACGAGTGGATGACAGAAAGAGTTAGTATGAAAGTCCAGGAAAATAAAGTGGCTATAAACACCCAACTTACTTCCGCTGGCAGGAATCCAACCGGACACAACCAGGAGACACAAAGAAGAGCTGATCCAGATCATCCTGTGCTGTAAAAACACTTTTCCATGATGAAATGTCCTGATGTCACTGAATATCTTGCAGGATCTTTCCTGAATTTGCTAATAATCCATTCTGATCTGTATTCCTCAACACATCTATGAAGTGAGATTGTGAGGAAAACAAACCGTTGGAGCAGCTGTGAGTTCAGCTCCTCCCTTTTCTTTTCCTTTTTTTCCTGTGGGTTGGTCCACGGCCTCCAAAAAAAATAAAAATGCACAAAAACTGTTACCAGTAAAAGTATGAACATCAAAACATGTGTAAAAATACCAAAGTTAAAGTATTCATAGTGCAGAATGACCCATTACCCATTACAGAATAATGTTTATTCTATTATTGGATTACAATTATTGCTGTATTAATTATGAACTTTTTTCACTTTGTTACGGGACAAAAAAGTACAATATTTGCCTCTGAGATAGTAGTGAAGTAGAAGCATGAAGTAGCAGAAAATGGAAACACTCAACAGAAGTACATCAAAATTATACTTAAATACAATCCTTGAGTAATTGTATTTAGTTACTTTGTGCAGCTGTCTCAGATCACTCTAAAAAAAAGTTCATGATTTGTACCAGAACCAGACAGCAGATATCTGTTAATCTGTTCTGAATCTGTGTGAAAACTATTTGTTGATTAGTTCATGATTATTGCTAATTTATTTAACTTCTGGTAAAAAGGAAATTATCGGAATAATATCGAGGTCTGGACTGGACTGTTTGTTTGCACACAACAAGCATTGTGAAGGAGTCACCTTTTTCACTTTTTTTTTTAAACAAAGCAAACAATCAATCAATGGATCAATGGAGAAAAGAATCAGCAGATTGATCCAGAATGAAAAGAATCATTAGCTGCAGGTTGAAAATACAAAATAGTTGAAAATGAGCTCACAACCACCTCCAACAGTAAAGTCCTGCTTTAACTGGCCTGTTGGTGGAAAGCACACACAGCACTGAAACAAATCCCAGAATGCACTGCAAAAGCTTCAACAGCCCCTCCCAAAGCTTTATTTACATGTCCTATTGCAGACGTGTGCTGGCTGAGTCGAGGGAAAGTCCCGAGAAAAGAAAAGGGAGAGACACACCGCAGAGCTCATTTTGCTGAAAATACTTGATAATTCTTTTTTTTATCCTCTCAGTCATCAGTTTGGAGTTGAGGTGAAAAGAGACCTACAGACTGATTGAACTGAATGTAATGACGCACTCAAAGCAAAGTAAGACTCTGTGAGAGCTGCACAGTTCCCACATTTCATCCCTGTAACGATGCCTCGACTCCGCCTACAAGCTGCTCAAATGCTCTGCAGGTTTTGCAGCACATACCTGAGTGAGCGACCTTTCAAAGCATCACACAGGAGTGACAGAGTTTCCACAGCTCAGACAGAGACCCCAAACACTCATCAACTTGTATCCAAGAAAAGAGGCCAAGCAGCTCAGGCTGATGTTCCTCAGAGAGGAAGTGTGCTTAAATGGAAAGCTGTTCTTCTTTGTATTATCCTCCTGTAGTCACAAGGTGGACTGTTCATAGCTCTACATTTTAAATGTTTTCACACTTTCAACAGAGTACTTTTACAGAACCACCATAAACACTCTTGAACCCTGACTTCCTGCTGTTATCGTTCATCTGTTCACACTGTTCAGTTCGTTCATACAATACAAATCAACCGGTCCAACCACTTCTGGCTAGTTAAATACCGTGGGAACCAGCAAACTCTGAGTCAAAAACTAACACCTAAAGTACTGTCGCTTTTTTAACATTAGATAAATCTACCGAAAGATTAAAGAGAGGAAGCGTCAATCAACTGCAGGAAATTTTGATTTCAGTGATTCAGGACAAGTTAAAGGACACATGAGTGGTACCAGATTTATCAGGTATTAATATTACTAAAAATCAAGATTATATCTCCACTAAATCTCCACCACATTAGAATAAGTAACATGAGGTGTCTCTTCATCTTTCAGTTGGTACCACAGACTGTACATACAGAATAAACCTGCAGAGATCTACTGTGTCAACAACCAACGATCAACAACAATCAACAGATTCTGTTAATCTGATTGATTAACTGACATCTGCTGTCTGATATGAGCATTTATTGTTGATGAGTAATCTGAGCTGTGGAAAGTAACTAAGTACTCAATTCAAGTACAATTTTGAGGTACTTGTACTTCCACTTTATACTTCTACTCCAGAACATCTCAGAGGCAAATATTGTATATTTAATCCATTACAATCTTTAGATTCTATTCTAATCTTCTAATTCTAATCCTAATCTTTAGATATTTATGAACATACTACATATTTTTTTACATTTATTTATGTTGAAAGCTGGAAGTCACCAATCTTAATTTCAAGTTATGTGAAAACATGATGACAATAAAGATTCTTGATTCAAGCTGTATTAAAGTGATAAATGTAAAAATAAATGCATCAATAATTATAATCCAATAATATAATGTATTTGTATTATTAATGTATTGTATTATTCTGCCATTCTGCATAATCAGTACTTTTGTACTTTTACTTTCATTTTGAATGCAGAACTTTTAATTGAAGTATTTTTTCATACTGCTACCTTTTAGTAAAACGAGTAGGATTTTCCTAAAAAAAAACAATGTAGGCAGGAGTAATAGACTTTTTCTTTGACTAAAAAAACCTAAATTAAGATGAATGCTTCACAAATACACTGAGTTCAGACTCAGAGATTATAAATCAGATGTGTTAGAAAATTGATCATAAATCAACAAGAGAACTGGTGATAGCATTGGTAATGACTGGCATGGGAACCAGGTGAGGAGAGGGGAAGCAAGTAAATGTATTTTAGAGGAACTAGATCCGTGTTGACATATGAGGTGTGTTTACTGGTCTCACAGATGTCACACACAGTTATCAGTGGCAGAGCAGCTAAACAAACACCTGCAGACGAAGAACAACCTGTAACGACTGAAGCTCTTCTCACAAAGACAAATCAGGCAGAGACGAGGTCCAGAAGAAACTTGGCCAAAAGTCAAAAACCAGGAAACACTAAACACCTGGAGAAGATGCTGAAATACTTTCATAAAGACAAAGGAGATCTGGGGAAAATACACAAGGGGAGGAAGTGAAGTGTCTGAACAGGAAGAGAGAAACACAAAGTCTCAGCTCCACAGCCTCCAAAAAAAATTTAAAAAGCACAAAATCTGATACCAGAAAAAGTACTATATCAAAACATGGCAAGTACCAAAGTAAAAGTATTTATAATGCACAATGACCCATCACAGAATAATGTATATTATATTACTGGATTATAAACGCTCTGTGCCCCCTGTCCACTGCTCCTCCTGTGCCCCCTCCCCCCTCTCATGACCTTCAGCTCACACCCACCTGACACTTCCAGTTCACACTCTGTCCTGTGCACCTCCCCCCCATCAACACCTCCCTGCTCCAGCCTGCTCCTCACATCACACCAGGTGAGGAATGCCCTGAAGAAGAACAGGGCCAGAAAGAAAGCAGCAGGTCCGGATGGCATCAGCTCCAGGCTCCTGAAGTCCTGCGCGCAGACCAGCTGTGTGGGATTTTTGGGTATTTTTGGCACATGTTCAATTCAACCTGAGCCTGAAGCTGGGGAGAGTGCCACAACTCTGGAAGACGTCCTGCATCGTCCCAGTGCCAAAGACACCGCACCCCAAGGAGCTCAACAGCTCCAGGCCGGTAGCTCTGATGTCTCATCTGAAGACGCTGGAGAGACTGGTCCTCGCCCTCGCCCATCGCCTGACATCGGGGTGGATGATGCCGTCATCTACCTCCTTCACACCTCCCTCACTCACCTGGAGAAGGCTGGAAGCACTGTGAGGATCATGTTCTTTGATTTCTCCAGTGCATTCAACACCATCCAGCCCAGGCTGCTGGGGGACAAGCTGCAGCTAGCTGGGGTGGATCATCACCTCACTTCCTGGATTCTGGACTACCTCACACACAGACCACAGTTTGTGAGGGTGCAGGGCTTTGAGTCAGATCGGCTTCTCTGCAGCACCGGTGCTCCGCAGGGAACGGTTCTGGCTCCTTTCCTGTTCACCCTCTACACTGCAGACTTTTCATACAACACACCATCATGTCATCTCCAGAAGTTCTCTGATGACTCTGCTGTTGTTAGCCTCATCACAGATGGGGACGACGACAGAGACTACAGAGGATTTATTCAGGACTTTGCGGACTGGTGCCTGCGGAACAACCTCCAGATCAACGCTGGTAAAACCAAGGAGCTGGTGGTGGATTTCCGCAGGCGTCCGCAGGCGTAGACACTCTCCGCCTGCACCGGTGAGCATCCAGGGAACGGACATCGACACTGTGAAGTCCTACAAGTACCTGGGTGTTCACCTAAATGACAGTCTGGACTGGTCGGACAACACCAATGCCCTTGTCAAGAAGGGCAACAGCAGACTGTTCCTGCTCAGGAGGCTGAGGTCTTTTGGAGTGCAGGGACTCTCCTCAGGACCTTTTATGACTCTGTGGTGGCATCAGCCATCTTTTATGGGATAGTCTGCTGGGCCAGCAGCATCACGGACAGGGACAGGAGGAGGATGGACAGACTGGATGAGGAGGGCCAGCTCTGTCCTGGGATGCCCCCTGGACTCAGTGGAGGTGGTGGGAAACGGCGAGGATGATGGCTAAGCTGTCGTCGAAGGAAGGAGAGGTACCGCAGGTCCTTCCTTCCTGCCTGCTGCTGTCAGACTGTACACACAACAAACAAAATGTGCCCGCTAGTCTGCAGACAATAGACAATGAACAAATAACTTACTAATAACTGGACTCTTGCTCAATACACTCCACTTCACCTCACTATTCATTTCACTGTTTCACTGTTTCATCACTTTTTTCTACCTGAGATATTATATATTCTTATATGTATTCTCAGGCAGATCCTGCTCTCTGTACTGTGTACAGGTATAATTATAATTAAAGTTATAATTATTTATTTTTTCAGATTTTTATGCTAAATATCTTTTCTTATTTTTTATCTTACCTTATGTCTTGCATTTCCTCTATTTATTTTCCATTGTGTTTCGTTTGCTGCTGTTACACTGTGAATTTCCCCACCTGTGGGACTAATAAAGGAAATCTGAATTGGAATCTGAATCTGAAAATGTAATTATTGATGTATACACTATTGACATTATTTCCTTTTGTAATGGAGTAAAAAGTCTAATATTTGCCTCTGAGATGGAGTGACGTAGGAGTATAAACTTGCAGAAAATGGAAATACTCAAGTAGTTTTACTTCAAAACTGTACATTACAATTGTACCACTGTAGATAGAGTACTTGAGTAAATGTACTTAGTTACTTTCCACAGCTGTCTTAAGATTACTCATCAACGATAAATGCTCATATCAGACAGCAGATCTCAGTTAATCTCTTCTGTATCTGAGGCAATCTTACAGGAAGAAGAAAGAAAAGAATTATTTTTTCCTGATTAGTTCAGGATTATTTTATATAAAAGAATATATGCAATATGCAAAGATCCACCATCACCTAAACCACTTATCCTCATGAGTTATTGTGTGAAAACCTCCTAACTCCAGTTCTTACTTGATCAAATAGTTTGTGGTTTGAGAAACTTGCTTCAGCCGTTTCAGCAGATATAAACCATTTCACATCGTTCTGGAGAAAATCAGTACAGCCATCATCTGAAATCAGTGTGGAGCTGTGAGGTTTACACTCAACACCAACAACATGATCTTTATCATCCAGTGAAAACAGGACAGGGACAAAGATTTCAAAAGACTTAGAAACACTTTATAAGACTAATACACACTTTATAAGACTAATACACACTTTATAAGACTAATACACACTTTATAAAAGTAAAAAATTACAAAAAAAGTTACAATACGAACTCTATACAAATGGTAATGAACTGTTAAACTGCAAAACAAGAAAACAATTAGTGTTTACCCAAGTTACAAAAATATTTTCATCATCTGTTGTCTCTTTATCAGTTTGCTCACTTTTCCTCATCAGCTAACGTTTAATGTATTTTAGTTAAATTTCTTCTAGATGTGTGCAATAACAGGCAGACTGTGTATGTTAACAGGAAACATGTATGTGAAATGTCACATTGACCTTTTGAAGTAGCTGCAACAAGATATGAAGCCTGAAATGGCTGTAAAATATGTTTTAGTGTAAGTTTCTGAGTTTAGTGTGTAATCTCTGATGACAGTCAAATCATTTTAGCTTAAACTGAAGAAGAAGCCACAAAGGGAAGATGATCCTTCCCTGAAATACTAAAAAGACAAAAAGTTCATGTGTTCACTCCAAAGCACATGAACACATCTGAGTGTCATTTAATCCTTCAGGCCTCAGAGGTTCATTTGTCTTCACCTCTTTCTGTTTCTCTTCTTGTCCATTTGAATCTTCTTCCTCTTTTCTTCCATTAAGCAGATGTTTGTCAGCTGATGCTCCACAGTTCTCACCAGGTTTTCTTTTCATCTTTATTTCCAAGTTCAGTTTCCCTGCAGACTAGATTACAAACTAGATTTTAACTTTTAATACATTTTAATACAGAAGATTTACTTACAATGTCCCATCATTGTTTGGCTCTGTGTCTCTTTGGCAACCTGTGATTTTCAACAGACAATATGAGGGTCATTCCAGAATTGGAGGACAATTTAAGCATCAGAACCAGAAAAATCTACCCTTTATTTTATAATTTTCTGTCATATATTTAAGAAAACTAGGTAATAAACCATCAAATAAGTGATTCGTCCAGCTCAAGCATCAAAGTTACACTTTTTATGAGATGTTTTATTTGTTGTGTGCTATGCTTAGTGGAACCCTGTTATGAATACTCAGGAACCTGAAAAAGTATATTTTTAAAAAAAAATGTTTAATAAATCCTTTACCATTAAGTAAAGAAAGCCACATTCACATTGAATAATCATTTAATTTCAGATAAGACTTGACCTCTATTAATTTAAGCAACTTTTGAAACTTTTGAAATCTGGCTTGCTTGCCCAACTTTTCAATATTTGCATGCTTCTTTTTTTTTACTAATTTACTTCTTTACTAATTTCAGCCTCTCTCCACTTTTTACGCTGGGCAAGCTGCTCTCTCATACTTCTGTGCTTCTGCTTTTTGTCTTTTTGTCTTTTTTTCTTCCCTGTTTCTATATCTTTCCTCCACTTCTCTTTCTCTTTTTCTAAGTACCTTTGTCTCCTCTGTTCATCTGCATCACGCCTGGCTAACGGTACTGTCTCTGCTTTTCAGCAGCACTCAGTGTTGTGCAAGAACTCTGTAGAAATTAATTAAAACATTTTAAAATGTCTGTTGTAAATAATCTGAACATGAACACTTAAAAAGAGTTGAGTTCATGTTCAGTTAATAATCTCATCCAGGTAGTTATAGCAACATTGACATACTTATGCTACCTGGTGGCAATAAAAGAAAAAAATAGCAAATTATATTCCAGAAAATATGGTAATACATTTAAAACAAGTAAATTATGCTAAATTATACATACACATTTCATTTTACTATAGATAATGGGTTGTCCCTTTTGAGTGAACTGAGGGAAATGCAACCCTGTTACTCTAATTACAGTAACAGATCAAAATAAAATAAAATAAAAAGAATCAATATAAAATCAATGCTAATGTTAGCTTTTTTTCAGGAATAGATGTGCTAGCTGTGGAATGTAATGTTACTGTTAGCATCAAGGACAGACTTAGTTATATTAATAAATAAAGAAAACTGAATTCATTTGTCTTATTCTGATAATATGACTAACAGGGTTGCGTTGGTTGGAGTGACACACTCAGTCAAGGCTGAAAAGAGGCAAAATATGAAAGATAGAAGAGAGGACTTACCTTTGGTCTACGCATGGTGTCAGCATACGGCTTGATGATGTCATTTCCTCTGTGTCACGTAACTCAGTGTTTTTCTTCTTCTTCTGCCATGCTAAACAGGTTTCGGTAACAGGGTTGCACATATGTTGTGCGCGCATTAAGAAGGTGGGACAAGAGAAAAATGTCATTTTAGGGGGTGCTTGAGATCTATTTGGTATTTTAAAAATATTTTGTAACACATTTTCCTACAACTATATTTACATTTAGTCTCAGAACAAGTATAATTTACACAACAAGTGCATGTGTTAGTGTTTTGTGCTTGGATTATTTGAAATTTTATGGGTGGGACAGCAAATGTCCTTCAATTCTGGAATGTCCCATATAAACATCAATCAATAATCAATAAACAACATTATCAGAGAGATCAATAAACATTATCAGAGGAAGTAGAAAACACAGCAGAGTGACTGAGAGCTGATGAGGATATCAACACAGGGATGTTTTTGTGCCTTAAACTACACAAATCACAAAGTTCTGGGTGGAAAATGTTCATTATTCCAAGAAGGAAACTTCCTGTTTGGCTCTGAGCTTTGAGGCTTCCTCTTGTCTGGCCTGTGATTTGTTCAGGCAGCGTGACACAGATCCTGAGAGCAGGTGTTGGTAACTCTGACTTATTAAATCAGGTACTGACGTGTTTTTACTTTGTTATGAGTGAAGCTTTGCTTCTGTGCACTGCAGACAGGAAATGTGTGTGTGTTTTCTCTGTGTGTGAGTGTTTGCAAATGGAAAACTACTCAATGCAGAAAACATGAAATGAATTAAAGAGTGAAGGCAGGTTGTTTTACCTCGTGTCTTTTTACAGTAGATTACCAGGACAACTAAAACTGCTCCGACAATCACAGAGGCTGCAACCACCACCGATTATAAAACCTACAACACTGGTTGAAATCCCTGAAATGGAAAGAGCTTCAGTTAATTGAATTTAACAACTGAAGTGACACTAAATTAAAAAAACTTTACATAGACTGTATTTTAGTGTACAGAGTTCACATATTTACATGCTAAGTGAGTTTCACTTTTTAATGTGTTCACCTTCTATGTTTCTATCTCATGATGACATTTTCTTATTATTTTAGTTATAAAGTTCCTCATTTCTGCCACCTTACCTTGACAGTTGTCTGTCCTCTTAGAAAGGTGTTTGTTATCTTCGTCTCCTCTTCATTTCTGAGCTCACAGGTGTATATTCCCTCCTGATTTGAAGATAACTCCTGTAGTGTGAGCTTTCCTGACTCAGACACATCCTTCACCTGCTGCCTCCACTCCTCTGAGACTGTGCGGTCAGTCCTGGTCTGGATCAGGATGATCTGACTGTGGTTGAACCTCCAGATGAGCTTTGTTAGAGTCGTGTTGGAGGAGGTGCAGGGGATTGTTGTTTCAGCGCCACAAACACTGAAGATAGAAGCTGAAATGAGAAAACACACAAAGTTGCAAAAAATGATGCAGTTGCTGATTTCAAACGTTGAACATTATTTATTATTATAATGACTAAATTGTGAGGATGGTGGCATCATTAACATTTCATATCAGCTGTTTAAAGCAGTCTAACCCACCACATACAGGTCCACAGTGGCTGCAGGTCTTCTTAGAAACACTTACGAGCTTTAAACAAAGAGGCTCTCCTGCTGTTTGTGCGAGTGCTGACGGTGCAGCTGTAGACCAGATCAGTAACACTGTCTGAAACTATCAGAGAACTGCTGATGTTGTAAAGCTGCTGTTCAGTCTGCTGGACTGTGGCTGTGTTGTTGAAGGTCACGTTGGACGGAGGGCTGGTGGACCAGGTGAGCTCAGGTTCAGTCAGGGTAGATCCCCTCTGAGCTGCAGGTGATCCTGTTTCCTACCTGCTGAATGTCGACTTCACTGACCGGAGCTGAAAAAAAAATGAGTGGATTCACTAATAATTTTAGATAACAAATATTTTTCATTTTGACACTGCACAGAAATAAAATACAAACATGTTCATGGTTTTGTGTTTCTCATACCGTCCACTTTAACGTTGATAATTGACTCCTTGTTTCCAATGACGAGACTGGTGAAGCATTTATATCTTTCCTGGTCCTGAACCTCCACCTCTGTCAGCTGCAGCGAGGCGTTTCCTCTGGAGATCTGCTCCTTGAACAGTGATGTTCTGCCTCTGAAACGCTGCTCCTGGTGTGCGAGCTGGTCTCTGTTGTTGTAGTAGGAGTGGACAATAGTGTCTCCCTTCACATTAACCCAGTGGAGAACCACATCAGTGCCGCCCTGGAAGCTGCACGGTAAGATGCAGCTCTTCCCAAAAACACAGAACACGTCAGCATCTGCAACACATCAAGAAAAGAGAAACTCATTAAGGTTCAATTCAGGAAAAACTGCAGCTGAATGAATGTAAGTTATTTCGCTCTTGTTTTTCTGACTCAGTGGTTTTTATTTGGAGAGTTAAACTTTGCTCTCCTTCGCTTGTTTCTCTCCTGCTCTGCTCTGTCCTGCACTGTTCTCATTTCTCACAGCAGGTTTCAACTTGTTTTCCAGTTTCATTTTCTCATGTTGAATATCAGGTATTGTGTTTTCTCTGTGAACCATTTTGCCTTCACACATTTTAGACATGGTGGACTGGTTTTGTGTTGCAGGAAGTGAAAGTTTATTTGTGAATGTAGAAACATCATCTTTAATCCTTATCCCTCTACATGCCTGAGGAGATGAAACCTGATAGTATCTGGAGTCATGAACATTATTAATGTTTAGAAAGAGCAACGGTCAAAGAGGAAACTCAAAAACTGACTCAGTCACAACTGACTGTTTAGAGGATGACCTGTTTTTATTTGCTGCAGTTCATCAAAAAAAGATTTATGATCTGTTGAGACAATGTGTTTCCATTTTACAAAAATCCTTCAAGGACGTGGTTATCTGATTCAGTTAAAGGTTTCACAGACATCACATTTTACAGAAAGAAGAATGTGAAAGTTACTTTAATACAAATTAAACCAACAAATGTGCAATAAGTGTTTTTTTTCTCTCCTGCAAGTCACAGTCAATATCTGATTGTTGGCCAAAGGTTTTCTTATTGTTCAACACTGAATGTGACTCTCTTTGTTTTCCTGAATCATTACATCTCCATCTTTGTGTGACTCAGCACATGCTTGGTCTCTCTAAAAACACTTTTTCTTCAGTGTTAAACTTCCCTTTTCTTTTTCCTGGCTGCAGGACTTGATGTCTTTACATTTAGAAAAAATAAATAGAGCTTGATAACTTGTATAAGAGATGATATTCTGCAGAGGCTTATACTGAGTCACTTAACTATCTAATAAGTGGTGGTATATTATCCAACCTTTATTATCAACAAGTTGGAGAGCTGCTGTGTTACAACATAATTATCATGATTATTTCACTCCCTTATTCTGTATATAATCATTTCATTAGTTTTCTTTGTTCTTTTTGTCCATGTGTTTGAATAAGGTCTCTTATGGTGGATGACAAAGGAACTGGTTGGTTTGGTACATTTCAAATCCAGCAGCAATCATCTGCTTTTTGTGAAGCTTCATGTTTCTTATACCAACGAGTGGATGAGACAGAAAGAGTCAGTATGAAAGTCCAGGAAAATAAAGTGGCTGTAAACGCTTCACTTACCTCCTCTGGCAGGAGTCCAACCAGACACAACCAGGAAACACAAAGAAGAGCTGATCCAGATCATCCTGTTCTGTAAAAACACTTTTCCATGATGAAATGTCCTGATGTCACTGAATATCTAACATGTATTCCAAGGATCTTTCCTGAATTTGCTAATAATCCATCCTGATCTGTATTCCTCAACACATCTATGAAGTGAGACTGAGAGGATAAAAACCGTTGGAGCAGCTGTGAGTTCAGCTCCTCCCTTTTCTTTTCCTTTTTTTCCTTGTGGGTTGGTCCACGGCCTCCAAAAAAAATAAAAATGCACAAAAACTGTTACCAGTAAAAGTATGAACATCAAAACATGTGTAAAAATACCAAAGTTAAAGTATTCATAGTGCAAAATGACCCATTACCCATTACAGAATAATGTTTATTATATTATTGAATTACAATTATTGCTGTATTAATTGTTAATTTTTTTCACTTTGTTACGGGACAAAAAAGTACAATATTTGCCTCTGAGAAAGCAGTGAAGTAGAAGCATGAAGTAGCAGAAAATGGGAACACTCAATAGAAGTACATCAAAATGATACTTAAATACAATCCTTGAGTAATTGTATTTAGTTACTTTGTGCAGCTGTCTCAGATCACTCTAAAAAAAAGTTCATGTTTTGTACCAGAACCAAACAGCAGATCTCTGTTAATCTGTTCTGAATCTGTGTGAATCCTACAGGAAGAAGAAAGAAAACTATTTGTTGATTAGTTCATGATTATTGCTAATTTATTTAACTTCTGTTAAAAAGGAAATTATCTGAATAATGTCGAGGTTTGGACTGTTTGTTTGTGCACAACAAGCATTGTGAAGGAGTCACCTTTTTCACTTTTTTTTTTTACAAAGCAAACAATCAATCATTGGATCAATGGAGAAAGGAATCAGCAGATTGATCCAGAACAAAAAGAATCATTAGCTGCAGGCTGAAAATACAAAATAGTTGAAAATGAGCTCACAACCACCTCCAACAGTAAAATCCTGCTTTAACTGGCCTGTTGGTGGAAAGAACACACAGCACTGAAACAAATCCCAGACTGCACTGCAAAAGCTTCAACAGCCCCTCCCAAAGCTTTATTTACATGTCCTATTGCAGACGTGTGCTGGCTGAGTCGAGGGAAAGTCCCGAGAAAAGGGAGAGACACAGCAGAGCTCATTTTGCTGAAAATACTTGATAATTCTTTTTTTTATCCTCTCAGTCATCAGTTTGGAGTTGAGGTGAAAAGAGACCTACAGACTGATTGAACTGAATGTAATGACGCACTCAAAGCAAAGTAAGACTCTGTGAGAGCTGCACAGTTCCCACATTTCATCCCTGTAACGATGCCTCGACTCCGCCTACAAGCTGCTCAAATGCTCTGCAGGTTTTGCAGCACATACCTGAGTGAGCGACCTTTCAAAGCATCACACAGGAGTGACAGAGTTTCCACAGCTCAGACAGAGACCCCAAACACTCATCAACTTGTATCCAAGAAAAGAGGCCAAGCAGCTCAGGCTGATGTTCCTCAGAGAGGAAGTGTGCTTAAATGGAAAGCTGTTCTTCTTTGTATTATCCTCCTGTAGTCACAAGGTGGACTGTTCATAGCTCTACATTTTAAATGTTTTCACACTTTCTACAGAGTATTTTTACAGAACCACCATAAACACTCTTGAACCCTGACTTCCTGCTGTTATCGTTCATCTGTTCACACTGTTCAGTTCGTTCATACAATACAAATCAACTGGTCCAACCACTTCTGGCTAGTTAAATACCGTGGGAACCAGCAAACTCTGAGTCAAAAACTAACACCTAAAGTACTGTCGCTTTTTTAACATTAGATAAATCTACCGAAAGATTAAAGAGAGGAAGCGTCAATCAACTGCAGGAAATTTTGATTTCAGTGATTCAGGACAAGTTAAAGGACACATGAGTGGTACCAGATTTATCAGGTATTAATATTACTAAAAATCAAGATTATATCTCCACTAAATCTCCACCACATTAGAATAAGTAACATGAGGTGTCTCTTCATCTTTCAGTTGGTACCACAGACTGTACATACAGAATAAACCTGCAGAGATCTACTGTGTCAACAACCAACGATCAACAACAATCAACAGATTCTGGATCAGAATTTAAATGAACAAAAACACAAACTAATCAGGAAAAAAACATTTATATTTTCTTATTTCTTACTGTAAGATACAGAAGAGATTAACTGACATCTGCTGTCTGATATGAGCATTTATCATTGATGAGTAATCTGAGCTGTGGAAAGTAACTAAGTACATTTACTCAAGTACTCAATTCAAGTACAATTTTGAGGTACTTGTACTTCCACTTTATACTTCTACTCCAGAACATCTCAGAGGCAAATATTGTATATTTAATCCATTACAATCTTTAGATTCTATTCTAATCTTCTAATTCTAATCCTAATCTTTAGATATTTATGTACATATTACATATTTTTTTACATATTTTTACATTTATTTATGTTTAAAGCTGGAAGTCACCAATCTTAATTTCGTTATGTGAAAACATGATGACAATAAAGATTCTTGATTCAAGCTGTATTAAAGTGATAAATGTAAAAATAAATGCATCAATAATTATAATCCAATAATATAATGTATTTGTATTATTAATGTATTGTATTATTCTGCCATTCTGCATAATCAGTACTTTTACATTTGGTACTTTAAGTTTGTTTTGATTTATAACTTTTGTACTTTTACTTTCATTTTGAATGCAGAACTTTTAATTGAAGTATTTTTTCATACTGCTACTTTTAGTAAAACTAGTAGGATTTTCCTAAAAAAAACAATGTAGGCAGGAGTAATAGACTTTTTCTTTGACTAAAAAAACCTAAATTAAGATGAATGCTTCACAAATACACTGAGTTCAGACTCAGAGATTATTAATCAGATGTGTTAGAAAATTGATCATAAATCAACAAGAGAACTGGTGATAGCATTCGTAATGACTCCGGCTTGGGAACCAGGTGAGGAGAGAGGAGGCGAGTAAATGTATTTTAGAGGAACTAGATCCGTGTTGACATATGAGGTGTGTTTACTGGTCTCACAGATGTCACACACAGTTATCAGTGGCAGAGCAGCTAAACAAACACCTGCAGACGAAGAACAACCTGTAACGACTGAAGCTCTTCTCACAAAGACAAATCAGGCAGAGACAAGGTCCAGAAGAGACTCAGCCAAAAGTAAAAAACCAGGAAACACTAAACACCTGGAAAAGATGCTGAAATACTTTATTAAAGACAAAGGAGATCTGGGGAAAATACACAAGGGGAGGAAGTGAAGTGTCTGAACAGGAAGAGAGAAACACAAAGTCTCAGCTTCACAGCCTCCAAAAAAAATTTAAAAAGCACAAAATCTGATACCAGAAAAAGTACTATATCCAAGCATGGCAAGTACCAAAGTAAAAGTATTTATAATGCACAATGACCCATCACAGAATAATGTATATTATATTACTGGATTATAAACGCTCTGTGCCCCCTGTCCACTGCTCCTCCCTGTGCCCCCCCCTCCCCCCCTCTCATGACCTTCAGCTCACACCCACCCTGACACTTCCTGTTCACACTCTGTCCTGTGCACCTCCCCCCCATCAACACCTCCCTGCTCCAGCCTGCTCCTCACATCACACCAGGTGAGGAATGCCCTGAAGAAGAACAGGGCCAGGAAAGCAGCAGGTCCGGATGGCATCAGCTCCAGGCTCCTGAAGTCCTGCGCAGACCAGCTGTGTGGGATTTTTGGGTACATGTTCAACCTGAGCCTGAAGCTGGGGAGAGTGCCACAGCTCTGGAAGACGTCCTGCATCGTCCCAGTGCCAAAGACACCGCACCCCAAGGAGCTCAACAGCTACAGGCCGGTAGCTCTGACGTCTCATCTGATGAAGACGCTGGAGAGACTGGTCCTCATGCCCATCTGCGCCCGCTGGTGAGCTCCTTCATGGACCCGCTGCAGTTCGCCTATCAGCCTGACATCGGGAGTGGATGATGCCGTCATCTACCTCCTTCACACCTCCCTCACTCACCTGGAGAAGGCTGGAAGCACTGTGAGGATCATGTTCTTTGATTTCTCCAGTGCATTCAACACCATCCAGCCCAGGCTGCTGGGGACACAGTTTGTGAGGGTGCAGGGTTTTGAGTCGGATCGGCTTCTCTGCAGCACCGGTGCTCCGCAGGGAACGGTTCTGGCTCCTTTCCTGTTCACCCTCTACACTGCAGACTTTTCATACAACACACCATCATGTCATCTCCAGAAGTTCTCTGATGACTCTGCTGTTGTTGGCCTCATCACAGATGGGGACGACAGAGAGTACAGAGGATTTATTCAGGACTTTGCGGACTGGTGCCTGCGGAACAACCTCCAGATCAACGCTGGTAAAACCAAGGAGCTGGTGGTGGATTTCCGCAGGCGTAGACACTCTCCGCCTGCACCGGTGAGCATCCAGGGAACGGACATCGACACTGTGAAGTCCTACAAGTACCTGGGTGTTCACCTAAATGACAGTCTGGACTGGTCGGACAACACCTAATGCCCTTGTCAAGAAGGGCAACAGCAGACTGTTCCTGCTCAGGAGGCTGAGGTCTTTTGGAGTGCAGGGACTCTCCTCAGGACCTTTCTATGACTCTGTGGTGGCATCAGCCATCTTTTATGGGATAGTCTGCTGGGCCAGCAGCATCACGGACAGGGACAGGAGGAGGAATGGACAGACTGGTGAGGAGGGCCAGCTCTGTCCTGGGATGCCCCCTGGACTCAGTGGAGGTGGTGGGAAACGGGAGGATGATGGCTAAGCTGTCGTCGAAGGAGAGGTACCGCAGGTCCTTCCTGCCTGCTGCTGTCAGACTGTACAACAAACAAAATGCCCGCTAGTCTGCAGACAATAGACAATGAACAAATAACTTACTAATAACTGGACTCTTGCTCAATACACTCCACTTCACCTCACTATTCATTTCACTGTTTCACTGTTTCACTGTCATCACCTTTTTTTCTACCTGAGATATTATATATTCTTATATGTATTCTCAGGCAGATCCTGCTCTCTGTACTGTGTACAGGTATAATTATAATTAAAGTTATAATTATTTATTTTTTCTAGATTTTTTATGCTAAATATCTTTTCTTATTTTTTATCTTACCTTATGTCTTGCATTTCCTCTATTTATTTTCCATTGTGTTTTCGCTGCTGTTACACTGTGAATTTCCCCACTGTGGGACTAATAAAGGAAATCTGAATTGGAATCTGAATCTGAAAATGTAATTATTGATGTATACACTATTGACATTATTTCCTTTTGTAATGGAGTAAAAAGTCTAATATTTGCCTCTGAGATGGAGTGACATAGGAGTATAAACTTGCAGAAAATGGAAAAACTCAAGTAGTTTTACTTCAAAACTGTACATTACAATTGTACCACTGTAGATAGAGTACTTGAGTAAATGTACTTAGTTACTTTCCACAGCTGTCTCAAATTACTCATCAACGATAAATGCTCATATCAGACAGCAGATCTCAGTTAATCTCTTCTGTATCTGAGGTCAATCTTACAGGAAGAAGAAAGAAAAGAATTATTTTTTCCTGATTAGTTCAGGATTATTTTATATAAAAGAATATATGCAATATGCAAAAATCCACCATCATCTAAACCACTTATCCTCATGAGTTATTGTGTGAAAACCTCCTAACTCCAGTTCTTACTTGATCAAATAGTTTGTGGTTTGAGAAACTTGCTTCAGCCAGTTTTCAGCAGATATAAACCATTTCACATCGTTCTGGAGAAAATCAGTACAGCCATCATCTGAAATCAGTGTGGAGCTGTGAGGTTTACACTCAACACCAACAACATGATCTTTATCATCCAGTGAAAACAGGACGAGGACAAAGATTTCAAAAGACTTAGAAACACTTTATAAGACTAATACACATTTTATAAAAGTACAAAATTACAAAAAAAGTTACAATACGAACTCTATACAAATGGTAATGAACTGTTAAACAGCAAAACAAGAAAACAATTAGTGTTTACCCAAGTTACAAAAATATTTTCATCATCTGTTGTCTCTTTATCAGTTTGCTCACTTTTCCTCATCAGCTAACGTTTAATGTATTTTAGTTAAATTTCTTCTAGATGTGTGCAATAACAGGCAGACTGTGTATGTTACAGGAAACATGTATGTGAAATGTCACATTGACCTTTTGAAGTAGCTGCAACAAGATATGAAGCCTGAAATGGCTGTAAAATATGTTTTAGTGTAAGTTTCTGAGTTTAGTGTGTAATCTCTGATGACAGTCAAATCATTTTAGCTTAAACTGAAGAAGAAGCCACAAAGGAAAGATGATCCTTCCCTGAAATACTAAAAAGACAAAAAGTTCATGTGTTCACTCCAAAGCACATTAACACATCTGAGTGTCATTTAATCCTTCAGGCCTCAGAGGTTCATTTGTCTTCACCTCTTTCTGTTTCTCTTCTTGTCCATTTCAATCTTCCTCTTCTTCCTCTTTTCTTTCATTAAGCAGATGTTTGTCAGCCGATGCTCCACAGTTCTCACCAGGTTTTGTTTAATCTGGATTTCCAAGTTCAATATCCCTGCAGACAAAATGAAATACCATTTCATACCAATTCAGCACCAAAACATAAAACTCAAAACCATTTCTGGTTTATTCTCCTTCAGTAAAAATAACTTCTGCAGAGCGACAAACCATCACAATAATCCTGATTCTGTTAGGGCTGATACAAGGTGAAGTAGAGTCTTGGACCCAGTATGCAGACGAGGTAGACAAGTAGACTCTTTATTGATGGCCACACGGGAACACAGGCAAAACGGGAGGAACCAAACAGGAAGGCAGGAACACACAAGGGTTGGTGCCAACAGAACAGCACAGACGACACAACAAAGAACAAAGGAGAACCAGCAAAAATACACTGTGAGGGAAAGGGAAGTGGAAACAGGTGAGGAGACTAATAGGGGACAGATGAAACGAATTGGGGTGGAGCAGGTAATCAAAATGGGAGGGAAACACAAAAGGACAGGAAGTAAAGTGCTCACTCAAGTGAGGAGAGGCAAGAATACAAAACAAAACAGGAAGTGCACACAGCCAGACAGGAACAAGAACTAACAGAAAACACACTGAGGGAGACAAATAAGAAAACAATATAAGGACCGGGAAACAAGAAATGCGATGGACACCAGGAACACGACAACCACAAGGAAGACAATGAACACAAGACAGGAAAACACAAGGGGCACAAGAACCAGACAACATGCAAACCATAACAGATTCCTTCATTTCATTTGCTCAGATTTTATATTTTATCCTCATTTGACTGAGTGAGTTTAATGTTTTCATGGTATTTATTTAGTTTCATTTCTGACACTCACACTTTGACTCAGATCATCTTTGATTAATTACAAACTAGATTTCAACTTTTAATACATTTTAATACAGAAGATTTACTTACAGTGTCCCATCATTGTTTGGCTCTGTGTCTCTTTGGCAACCTGTGATTTACAACAGACAATATGATCAATAAACATCAATCAATAATCAATAAACAACAGTATCAGAGAGATCAATAAACATTATCAGAGAGATCAATAAACATTATCAGAGGAAGTAGAAAACACAGCAGAGTGACTGAGAGCTGATGAGGATATCAACACAGGGATGTTTTTGTGCCTTAAACTACACAAATCACAAAGTTCTGGGTGGAAAATGTTCATTATTCCAAGAAGGAAACTTCCTGTTTGGCTCTGAGCTTTGAGGTTTCCTCTTGTCTGGCCTGTGATTTGTTCAGGCAGCGTGACACAGATCCTGAGAGCAGGTGTTGGTAACTCTGACTTATTAAATCAGGTACTGACGTGTTTTTACTTTGTTATGAGTGAAGCTTTGCTTCTGTGCACTGCAGACAGGAAATGTGTGTTTTCTCTGTGTGTGAGTGTTTGCAAATGGAAAACTGCTCAATGCAGAAAACATGAAATTAATTAAAGAGTGAAGGCAGGTTGTTTTACCTCGTGTCTTTTTACGGTAGATTACCAGGCCAACTAAAACTAAAACTGCTCCGATCACAGAGGCTGCAACCACCCCGATTATAAAACCTCTCAAACTGGTTGAAATCCCTGAAAGAGAAAAAGTGTCAGTTAATTGATTGTCATGACTGAAGCATCACAAAACTAAGAAACCATTTTCAAAGACTATGACTCATTGTATAAAGAATGCATATTTTCATGCTAAGTGAGTTTTCCATTGTATTTCTAATTTGTTCACTTTCTATGTTTCCTCATTTCTGCCACCTTACCTTGACAGTTGTCTGTCCTCAGAAAGGTGTTTGTTATCTTCGTCTCCTCTTCATTTCTGAGCTCACAGGTGTATATTCCCTCCTGATTTGAAGATAACTCCTGTAGTGTGAGCTTTCCTGACTCAGACACATCCTTCACCTGCTGCCTCCACTCCTCTGAGACTGTGCGGTCAGTCCTGGTCTGGATCAGGATGATCTGACTGTGGTTGAACCTCCAGATGAGCTTTGTTAGAGTCGTGTTGGAGGAGGTGCAGGGGATTGTTGTTTCAGTGCCACAAACACTGAATGACAGAAGCTGAAATGAGAAAACACAAAAAAGTGAAAAAATAACATTTTGATGCACATCTGGTTTCAGATTTTGAAATGATGAAACAAAAAGACAGGCTAAATGTTAAAAGGCTTCATCCGTCTGTTCCAAAGAAGAAGGATCGAGCTCTGATGACAGGATGGATGTTTAATGGTATAATATGAAGTTCTGCTAGCATCTCTTCTTTTTTTCTTTCTTTTGCAGATATCAATCAGGATCATTGGTTTAGATGTGATACTCACAAAATTTCAAAGAGGCTCTCCTGCTGTTTGTGCGAGTGCTGACGGTGCAGCTGTAGACCAGATCAGTAACACTGTCTGAAACTATCAGAGAACTGCTGATGTTGTAAAGCTGCTGTTCAGTCTGCTGGACTGTGGCTGTGTTGTTGAAGGTCACGTTGGACGGAGGGCTGGTGGACCAGGTGAGCTCAGGTTCAGGGTAGATCCCCTCTGAGCTGCAGGTGATCCTGTTTCCTACCTGCTGAATGTCGACTTCACCGACTGGAGCTGAAAAAAAAACAGAGAATTTCAGGGTCGAAAATCACTTCAGATAAAAAATAAATTTGGAATTCACCAGTTTGACAACATGTTTGCATTATTTAGAAATACACTACACGTAATAAAATACAAACATGTTCATGGTTTTGTGTTTCTCATACCGTCCACTTTAACGTTGATAAATGACTCCTTGTTTCCAATGACGAGGCTGGTGAAGCATTTATATCTTCCCTGGTCCTGAACCTTCACCTCTGTCAGCTGCAGCGAGGCGTTTCTTCTGGAGATCTGCTCCTTGAACAGTGATGTTCTGCCTCTGAAACGCTGCTCCTGGTGTGCGAGCTGGTCTCTGTTGTTGAAGTAGGAGTGGACAATAGTGTCTCCCTTCACATTAATCCAGTGGAGGACCACATCAGTGCCGCCCTGGAAGCTGCATGGTAAGATGCAGCTCTTCCCAAAAACACAGAACACGTCAGCATCTGCAACACATCAAGAAAAGAAAAACTCATTAAAGTTTAATTCAGGAAAAACAACAGCTGAATCAAAGTGAGTTTTCCTTTTGAAATAGTTATCTCTTCCAGACACCAAGCATCTGACCAGCTGGATCCTCAACGATCAACCTGCAACCACACAGTGGCTGACTGCAGCCTTCATCTTGTGCATCCACCATCTACAACTTGGCAGTCCCCATCCCATCCCACAAAGCCAGGCTTTTCCAGTTCTTCGTGTCCTCACCACCCCCATCAGCCATTCCCTTCAGCGTTTCCCCATTTGCACCACCTGCATGTAGCACAGTGATGACATCACAACACAGATCAAACCACTCCCGTCCTCGCTGAAGGCCCAGTGGTATCATCTCTCACATCTTCTCCTTCCATATCTACTCAGCTCCAGGTTTTTCTTCTTTCCCAGCATCCCTGCATCTGCAGGCTGCCCATGCCACTCTATTAATACTTAATAGTCTGATGCAGCTCTGTGGTTGTGGAAGACCACCATCTTGGGATTCAGCTCTGGGGTTTGGCGGCACCAGTTACTATACATATCACTTCCCCATGTCAGGCCATCTCCATCTATGATACTGTGGCAACAGCCTCACTCCACCCACACACTAGCTCTTCTTTTGCAAGCCATCACATCTGCCCTATCAGTATTGCCACCAGAAAGCAACATGACAGGAAGAGACACATTATAAATCCCCCCCCCACCACCATTACCAACGCCAGGCACCATCGACCTCATCCCCAGTCCAGATTTACCATACATTACTTAACTTCCACACATACAATCAACTCATCCATCTCGCCAGTCACGGAGCCCGGTCAGCTTAAACAGCTAAAGTCGACACCACAAGCGGCTTTAAAGTCTGGCCTATACATCCACAATTCTGGAGATTCTTTAGTGGTTTCCTCAAAAGTTTTCACTATTTCAATAGCTATTCCACTTTCAGGTGCAAGAGCAGCCCCAAAATTTGATTCCCCTTAGAAACTTGGCTGATACTACCCTCTGGCCACAAATTTCCTAACAGCATTCGATTTGCGACAACTTCCTCTCTCCGCCACACATCCCGCAAGATTGATCCTTCCTCTCCCACTCACCTTCTGTGTCTGCCGCCATCCTCTCCCCCATGTACACACCTGATAACGCCTCTTAAAAGGAACCAAGACTATTCCTGTTCTCTTTTAGCAGAACCCTTCTCTTCACTATGATTTCTTAACTCTGCCTGAAGATATCCAGCCATTTTCTGCTCATTCAATCGTACCATATAATCACTGTTGTCCATCTTTGGGACGAGTGATCCAAAAGCTGTTTCAAAGATTCTCACACTACTGGTGCTTCTTCATCGACCTTACCCTTGAACCTCCTAGTGTTCTCCAGCTCTCTTTTGATGCTCAGAATTCACCACCTAAGATATTTCACAGTATGTGAACCCCTCTGACATTTCCATCTACTTCCAGACACCATCAGATTTGAATCCAACAACAGCACACTGACGAACCTCTCACCACTTTTTCACTCTCTTTGAAACTTCATCTAAATCCTTTCAAACTCATCCTCACGTATATTAAGACCTTCTGAAAAACTCCATCTCCACCACCAAACCCGGCAAAGTTGCAGCATGCCTCTAGTTCCACCACCTCCTTTACTGAGTTCAGTCTAAACCAAGGATTTTCCTGAACCATATTTCAGCCACTCCTCCTGCACAGAGTTGTCCCATCTGCTTCCAGACAACATCATCAGCCCTCGGCACTGGTCTTCTCTAGCTTAGAAGAACTACATACACATCCACCTTCTCGACATCCAAAGAATCCATTTTCACTCAGTCCAGCAAGTCATTTTGGGGGGATCTTGAAGCTGGAAGTCCATAGAGACGTGCCTCCACTCAGTCTCAATCCTAAACCCTAACTTCCTAAACGCTCTAACTTGGCCACCACAACAACAAGTTTGGTCTCCAGTTAATCCCTTTGCAGCAGACGCCCACTTTTCATCCCTCTCCTGGACTGCTTATC
The DNA here is from genome assembly GCA_023238725.1 of Scortum barcoo. NCBI lineage: Eukaryota > Metazoa > Chordata > Actinopteri > Centrarchiformes > Terapontidae > Scortum > Scortum barcoo. The sequence goes on from CM041551.1 coordinate 20,149,515, forward strand.
ATCCCACCGAACACGACCCCTTACGATCCTTACCGAACCCTCAAGCCACTCCAAATAAAAGTAACACATTAAGATTACATTAACATTAACTTCAGTATTCTTGAACCTCATTACTTCCCTTTATGGGACAACATATAAACATGAACTAAAGCTGGAGGAAGACACTGAAAGATGACATTATTATTATTCAGTTTCTCATCAAAAAAAAGATGAGGGGGTAGTAATATTTGTTCTTCAATGTTACTGATGTAGCACATCACATGAAAACATGTTTTGATTTGGTTTGACTAAAAAACATTGTTGCACCCAAATGAAGAAACACAGAGACAGAGATAATACTGATGATGATTTAATGGGAGTTTATCAACAAGCAGACACAGGAAACATGAAGGTTAACATGAATGAAGTCCAAAGAAACACTGACAAACTGACAAAGGAGTCTTGAAACTGGGCTGATATCAGAGTGAGTGTGGCTGATGAGGGAATGAGCTGATTGTTGTGATGGGAGCGGCTGCAGGAAAGATCTGACAAGTCTGAGGACATCTGGTGGAGGGATGGAGAACGACAACAGTTAGATAGATGTGGCAGTTCTGGTTCAAAGGTGCATTTGTGCAAAATGGCAGTGTGTGACATACAGTTGTGCAACAGTCGGTTTGTACACACTTGAGTCCACATATAAATGTGTGTGTGTGTGTGTTTGTGATAAAGTGCGTGTGTCCAAGCTGCGTGTGGTGAGTGTGTGTGTGTGTGTGTGTGTTTGTTTGTGTGTGTGTGTGTGTGTGATAAAGTGCGTGTGTCCAAGCTGCGTGCTGTGTGTGTGTGTGTGTGTGTGTGTTTGTTTGTGTGTGTGTTTGTGTGTGATAAAGTGTGTGTGTGTGTTGTGTGTGTGTGTGTGTGTGTGTGGTGTGAGCGGTGTGTGTGTGTGTGTGTGTGTGTGTGTGTTTGTGTGTGTTTGTGTGTGTTTGTGTGTGTGTGTGTGTGTGTGTACAAGGTGCGTGTGTCCAAGTGCGTGTGTGTGTGTGTGTGTGTGTGTGTGTGTTGTGTTGTGTATGTGTGTGTTTGTGTGTGATAAAGTGCGTGTGTCCAAGCTGCGTGGTGTGAGTGTGTGGTGAGTCCGGAGCTTGTTTTGTGTTATCACTATATGGTATGGTCGTATGGTCCGTGGAGCAGGACAGTGACCACAGTCTGTCTCTGAAGCTGCTCCTCTGCCTGGAGATGGCGCTGTGCAGTGGATGACTTAGGATTGTCTGTGATGGACAGGAGCCTGTTCAGCGTCCGTCGCTCTGCCACAGATGTCAGGCTGTCCAGCTCTGTGCCAACGACAGAGCCTGCCTTCCTCACCAGTTTGTGCAGAAGATCTGCAGCAGCTTCTTGCAGATGTTGAAGGACGCCTGAGGAAGTACAGGCGGCTCTGTCCTTTCCTGCACAGAGCATCTGTGTTCGGCAGTCCAGTCCAGTTTATCATCCAGCTGCACTCCCAGGTATTTGTAGGTGTATGAAAGTCCACGAAAATTAAATTTCTGTAAACGCTTCACTTACCTCCTCTGGCAGGAGTCCACAGGCCAGACACAACCAGGAGACACAAAGAAGAGCTGATCCAGATCATCCTGTGCTGTAAAAACACTTTTCCATGATGAAATGTCCTGATGTCACTGAATATCTAACGTGTATTCCAAGGATCTTTCCTGAATTTGCTAAAAATCCACCCTGATCTTTATTCCTCAACACATCTATGTGAGATTGTGAGAAAAAAAGACAGTTTAGAGCAGCGGTCAGCTGTGTTTCAGCTCCTCCATTTTCTTTTTTCCTGTTTCTCTTCTGTGGTTGGTCCACAGCCTCCAAAAAAATAAAAAAGCACAAACTGTTAAAGTGAAAGTACCACATCAAAACATGCCAAGTACCAAAGTAGAAGTAATGACTCATCACAGAGTAATGTATATTATATTATTGGCTAATAATTATTAAACAGTTTAATATTACATGTCATGCCTCTTTTAATGAACTCAGGCAAAATGTCAAAAATACTCAAGCCCTCATGGAAAGTTTCCTGGAAAGTTTCCTCTCATTTGCAGTCCTAAGGTAAATTATTAAATTAATTGTAAAATATTGAATCATTTTGACACACTTAAATCAGATGAATATCATTACGTTATATTATTCATTACTCATGTTTTTTTTAAGAGATAGTTTTTATTTCTTCTTTCAGCAGGTATTTCACATCAGTATTTGTCATCAAACTTGTATTTTACAGTGTTGATATAATCAGATATTTCAGATTGGATATTTAATCTTGGTAGAGTCCAAAAGGTGTGCTGGTTAGACAAATATTTAGCTTTTCTTGCACATTCATTATTCTGTTCTCAGGTTTGTGGTTAATGTCGCCTTTGTGTGGTGGAATGGTGCCATCTGGTGGCCGGGTTGTGCAGTTGTCTGTCCTCAGAAAGATGTTTGTTATCTTCGTCTCCTCTTCATTTCTGAGCTCACAGGTGTATATTCCCTCCTGATTTGAAGATAACTCCTGTAGTGTGAGCTTTCCTGACTCAGACACATCCTTCACCTGCTGCCTCCACTCCTCTGAGACTGTGCGGTCAGTCCTGGTCTGGATCAGGATGATCTGACTGTGGTTGAACCTCCAGATGAGCTTTGTTAGAGTCGTGTTGGAGGAGGTGCAGGGGATTGTTGTTTCAGTGCCACAAACACTGAAGATAGAAGCTGAAATGAGAAAACACAAAAAAGTGAAAAAATAACATTTTGATGCACATCTGGTTTCAGATTTTGAAATGATGAAACAAGACAGGCTAAATGTTTAAGGCTTCATCCGTCTGTTCCAAAGAAGAAGGTCGAGCTCTGATGGAAGGATGGAGGTTTAATGTATGGTATAATATATATATATATATATATAATATTATGTTCTGCTAGCATCTCTTCCATTTCTTTCCTTTGCAGATATCAGTCAGGATCATTGGTTTAGATGTGATACTCACAAAATTTCAAAGTGGCTCTCCTGCTGTTTGTACGAGTGCTGATGGTGCAGCTGTAGACCAGATCAGTAACACTGTCAGAGAACTGCTGATGTTGTAAAGCTGCTGTTCAGTCTGCTGGACTGTGGCTGTGTTGTTGAAGGTCACGTTGGACAGAGGGCTGGTGGACCAGGTGAGCTCAGGTTCAGGGTAGATCCCCTCTGAGGACATCTGGTGGAGGGATGGAGAACCGACAACAGACAGATGTGAGGAAACAAACAAGGAAGGAGGCAAGAGACAAGAAACAGAAGATGAAAAATGTTATAAATGAAGTTACAAGAAAAAAATCTTTCCTCTCATATCTTACAATGTTTGATTAAAAAGAGAAATTCTTCTGACTAATCCAGTGATGTTTTAACTCTCCTGCTTTCGTTCTTTTCTATCTGCAGGATGTCTCTTGTTTTTCTGACTCACTCTGTGTTCAGTGTTTTGTCTCAGTGGTTTTTATTTGGAGAGTTAAACTTTGCTCTCCTTCACTTGTTTCTCTCCTGCTCTGCTCTGTCCTGGACTGTTCTCATTTCTAACGGCCACTTCCTCCTCTCACAGCAAGTGTCAGCCTGTTTGATCCAGTCTGACTCTCTGAAGATGATTATCAGGTATTGTGTTGTCACTGTGAACCATTTTGCCTTCACACATTTTAGACATGGTGGACTGTTTTTGTGTTGCAGGAAGTGAAAGTTTATTTGTGAATGTAGACACATCATCTTCAATCCTTATCCCTCTACACGCCTGAGGAGATGAAGCCTGATAGTATCTGGAGTCATGAACATTATTAATGTTTAGAAAGAGCAACGGTCAAAGAGGAAACTCAAAAACTGACTCAGTCACAACTGACTGTTTAGAGGACGACCTGTTTTTATTTGCTGCAGTTCATCAAAAAAAGATTTATGATCTGTTGAGACAATGTGTTTCCATTTTACAAAAATCCTTCAAGGACGTGGTTATCTGATTCAGTTAAAGGTTTCACAGACATCACATTTTACACAAAGAAGAACGTGAAAGTTATTTTAAATCCAAATCTAAATTAAACTAACAAATGTGCAATTTTTTTCTCTCCTGCAAGTCACAGTCAATATCTGATTGTTGGCCAAAGGTTTTCTTATTGTTCAACACTGAATGTGACTATCTTTGTTTTCCTGAATCATTACACCACCATCTTTGTGTGGCTGAGCACATACTTGGTCTCTCTAAAAACACTTTTTTGTTCAGTGTTAAACTTCCCTTTTCTTTTTCCTGGCTGCAGGACTTGATGTCTTTACATTTAGAAAAAATAAATAGAGCTTGATAACTTGTATAAGAGATGATATTCTGCAGAGGCTTATACTGAGTCACTTAACTATCTAATAAGTGGTGGTATATTATCCAACCTTTATTATCAACAAGTTGGAGAGCTGCTGTGTTACAACATAATTATCATGATTATTTCACTCCCTTATTCTGTATATAATCATTTCATTAGTTTTCTTTGTTCTTTTTGTCCATGTGTTTGAATAAGGTCTCTTATGGTGGATTACAAAGGAACTGGTTGGTTTGGTACATTTCAAATCCAGCAGCAATCATCTGCTTTTTGTGAAGCTTCATGTTTCTTCTACCAATGAGTGGATGAGACAGAAAGAGTCAGTATGAAAGTCCAGGAGAATAAAGTGGCTGTAAACGTTTCACTTACCTCCTCTGACAGGAGTCCAACCAGACACAACCAGGAGACACAAAGAAGAGCTGATCCAGATCATCTTGTGCTGTAAAAACACCTTTTCCATGGTGAAAAGTCCTGATTTCACTAAAAATCTTGCAGGATCTTTTCTGAATTTGCTAATAATCCATCCTGATCTGTATTCCTCAACACATCAATGTGATGAGACTATGAGGATAAAAACCGTTGGAGCAGCTGTGAGTTCAGTCCCTCCCTTTTCTTCCCTTTTTTTCTTGTGGGTTGGTCCACGGCCTCCAAAAAAATATAAAAAAAAAATAAAAAAGCACAAACACTACCAGTAAAAGTATGAACATCAAAATATGTGTGAAGTACCAATACCAAAGTAAAAGTATTTATGATGCTGAATGACCCATCACAGAATAATGTTTTTTATATTATTGGATAATAATTATTAAATAGTTTGCCTCTGAGGTGGAGGAGTAGAAGTATAAAGTAGCAGAAAATGAAAATAGTCAAGTAGAAGTACCTCAAAATTGTACTTAGATACAGTACTTGGATAAATGTACTTCATGACTTTCTACAGCTGTCTCAGCTAAAAACACTCTTTATAACAAAGCAAACAATCAATCAATAGATCAATGGAGAAAAGAATCAGCAGATTGATCCAGAATGAAAAGAATCATTAGCTGCAGTCCCAAAATACAAACTAGTTGAAAATGATCCACCTCAACCAACTGTTAACTTTTGTCTCTTCAGTCTGTTCATTTTAATCATAAAGTGCAAATCAACAGTGGGAGTGACTGTTAGAACCCGTCCAACCATTTCTGCAAACTTACTGTGAGATACTGTGAGAAAATCATGAACCAAAGTGATGCTGAAGCTCCGTTCTGCACCATTTCAGTCACCAGACAAATCAGTAATAAAAATGTTAAAAACTACTGTTCCTGTTTTAATACTAGATAATTATTATAAATATTTTTTTTTTTTTTTTTTTTGTATTTTCATACTGCGACTGTTAGACAAATGTAGAGGAGGAGAAGCAGTTTCCATCTAAAGACAATGAGAAGGTTGTTTTTGTTCTTCAGGTTTATACTCCATTTTCTATCACTGGCATCAATTCAGTCGTCTCTGCAAACAAAATGTAAAATGTAAAAATCAGCACTGAAACACATCAAGCTCAACCTCAAAATGATCATCATCACAACTGTGTCGACTTATTGAAGCATCTTTTTAGCTGAGACAGAGGTTCATTTTAAGGTTGATTTTAGCTGAAGGAAGGGCAAATTGATCAATATGGAGTTGATGTATTTTTCTGGAAACTGTTGCATTGAGGGAATACATTTGTCTTTTCACACCAATAAAAAACACAACTCAAATAAAAAACATCTAAAGTTATTAATTTAAATAAAAGAGTGACAGCATGTCACATCCTCCAAAATGATTTTGGGGAACTAGAAATGCCATGAAAACAGCATTCAGCTTCAACATAATCACAACTCACAGAGTTCATTACATTGCAGCTGTGCTACTGGATTCAGTACAGAAGATAGACTTACTTTTGACCATTTGGTTGAGTGTGATAGTTTGTTCTCTCTTCTTTCTGTTTCTTTTTGTCTGTTTTTTAAATTAATTTAATAAAAAGAAAACAAAATTTATTATTATTAATTTATTATTATTATTATTTTAAATTAATTTAACTTTCTATTTTTTAATCCTTCTTAAAATATCACTATAATTAGAAACATACAACAAGAGAAAAGCAGTAAATTCTCACAGCTCAGAAATGATTTATTAAGAGAAAACTGACCTACTGACATATTTTATTCTTTTTTATATTTTTTGATACCACTGTCCACTTTACAATGTCGATTTTATATTTAATTTATATTTCTAGATTGAAGTACTTGCTTTGCCTTTTTTTCTGCTTACAATGTTTATATTTTTTGCACCAACATATCCAGACAGAGTCCTTGTACGTGAAAACCTGATTAGAAATAAACTCGAGTCCAACGCCGCAACAATGATGTGTGATGCTGCAGCAGCCTCCAACTTTAACTTACTTATAATCTAAGTTACAATTAATTTTTTCACTTTACACTAACTGTAGTTAAATTGCATTTAATTTTTATGGAAAGAGAACTCTGTGATGACTCGTTCGTTTGTCAGGTTTCTGTTTCTGGTGCCCTGTGTTTCTTGTGGTTTTTCATGTCAGGTTATGTCTTGTCAAGTCAGGTTTTCATTTTGTCATGTTTCTTATTCTGTTTTGTCTCTCGTCATGCATGTTGTCATGTTTCGGGTTCTGTTCTGTCTAGTGTTTCATGTTTCATAGGTCTTGTGTTCAGTGTTTTATTGGTTTGAATGTCATGTCTGTTTTCTGCTTCTGTTATGTTAAGTTTTCATGTCTGTCATGTTTTCTGGTTCCTTGTTCTGGCGTGTCATGTTTTATTTTGAAATCTACTCTCCCTCATGTTTCAGGTCCCTTTACTTCCTGCCACTGTGTTTCCCACCTGTCTGATTGTCTGCCCCGCCCTGATTGTGTTCACCTGTTTCCCATTACCTTACCTCACCTGTGTGTGTATATATAGTCCTTGTCTTCCCTTGTCTTGTGGCCAGATCGTCGTTCCTCGTCATGCGTTCCATGTCATGTGTTTCATGCCCGGCGGTTCATGTCAAGCGTTCTCATGCCAAGCGTTTTCATGCCTCATGTTTCATGTCATGTTCAGGAGTTTCCATGTTTCATGTTCTACGCTTCATGTTCTGGATCTAGCCACCCCAAGAGTGAGTTTCTAAGTTCTTGTGATTTTGGATTGGACTTGCTTTTTGAGCCACGGATCAAGTTCTGTTTTTTTTTTTTGGATTATTGATTTTGTGGTGCCCTTTTTGTTATAATTAAAACCCTGCAAACTTTTCCCGGAGTCTGTGTCCTGCATGTGGGTCCTCCTGCTCTGCCTGGTTCAGTAAGAACCGTAACAGAACGATCTGGCCCGACATGGACCCAGCGGACACGGACGGAGCCCAGGAGCATGGGACGGGTACTTTCTGCATGGTCAAGAACCTCGTCGCCATGTACCCGCACCTGGACCCCGTAGACCGAAGAATGTTGCAGGAAGATGTAACAGATCGCTTGGCTCGCATGACTCGTGGCTGATTAAAAGAGTTCCAGGCTTGTTCAAAGAACTGCTGACTGCCCTGAACACTCTGCCAGCCAAGCTCCAGTTGCTCAGTCTGCCACACTCTCTCGAGCCTGCTACCGTCAAGCCAAAGCCTCAACTCCAGCCTGTCAAGCCCAAGCCTCGGCCTGCTAGCCCTGCTAGGCCGCAGCCACAGCCACAGCCTCGGCCTGCTAGCCCTGCTGCCCAGGCCAGCAGCCACAGCCTGCTAGGCCGCAGCCTGCCACAGTCTCACAGACGCAGCCCCGGCCTGCTAACTCACAGACGCAGCCTGCAGCCCAGCCTTCGAGCTCGCCGAGTCCACAGCCTGCAGCCCAGCCTTCGAGAGCTCGCCGAGTCTTCAGCCTGCACCACAGCCGCCAAGTCCTCAGCCGCCAAGTCCACAGCCGCCCAGCCCAGCGCCTCAACGAAATCCTTGGTGGGGGACTCGCCTGGCGATATTCCCAGGGTCTCGGGGAGGCCACAGGAAAGGGCGTGGATTCCAACGGCAGTTGCCATCCCTCCATGCCACGAATCCTTGGTGGGGAACTCGCCTGGCAATTTTCCCAGGGTCTCGGGGAGGCCGACGAGGAGGGGGTCTGGGGTCAATCAGCCATCCAAGTGCTCCCAGCCGCCAGAGACTGAGTCCCAGCGCCGCCGAGCCAGAGACCGAGTCCTCGCTTCCCAGCGCCGCCGAGCCAGAGACCGAGTCCTCGCTTCCCAGCGCCGCCGAGAGACGGTCCCGGAGGCCACAGCCGAGCTAGCCAGCGCCGCAGAGAAGGAGCCGGAGGCCGAGATTCCCAGCTCCACAGTCCCAGAGGCCGAGATTACCTTTGCCACAGTTTGCATTGCCACAGTTCCTGAGGCCGAGATTCCCAGTGCCACAGTTCCCAGTGCCACAGTTCAGTCCAGTGCCAGTTCCCAGTGCAGTGCCACAGTTCCCAGTGTCAGTGTCACAGTTCCAGAGACTATGTGTCGGAGCGCCCTGTTGGCCTTCACTGCCGGCGCTCTGCCCGACCCCTGTGGGTCTCCGTCGGCCTTCCTCGCTGACACACACTACCTGAGGGGGTTCGCCGTCGCGGTCACCACAGAGGAGGTCCGTCGCCGGCCACCAGATTCGCCTTAAAAGTACCGTCGCCGGCCGCCTGAGGGGCTTCGGTGACGCCGCCTTGCTTCGCCGCCTTCAGCCGCCGAAACCGCCTTGCATCGCCGCCCGGCCTCGAAGGTTTTGCCTTCATCGCCCGGCCCGCCTGAGGCTTCGTCGCCGCCGGTCTCTCAAAAGGTTCTGCCTCCGTCGTCGACCGCCGGAGGGTTCCTGTGCCTTCGCCATCGCCTCTGTTGTCGACCGCGGAGGGTTCCGGTCCTCGTCCATCGCCTTAGCTGCTACCGTCTGCCGCCGGAGAGTTCCTGTCGGATCGCCGTCATTGCCTCGTTCCTGTCGTCGACCGCCAGAGAAAGGTTCGCTTATACCGCTGCCGTCTGCCGCGGAGAGTTCCTGTCATCGCCGTCACATGCCTCCGTCGTCGACCGCCAGAGAAGGTTCGCCTTAGCCTTCGCTCGCCGCCTGTCGTCTGCCGCCGGAGAGTTCCTGTCATCGTCATCGCCTCCGTCGACCGCCAGAGAAGGTTTGCCTTAGCCGCTGTCGTCGGCCGCCGGAAGGTTCCTGTTCACGCCCAGTCACCCAAAGTTTTACCGCCTCCGCCACTGGCCGCCAGAGAGGGTCATCAACGACGCTGCCGGCCACCAGAGAAGGATTCGCCGCCATCGCCGCCGACCCCCAAAATTTTTCACCTTCTCACGTCGCCGGTCACCGGAGGGTTACACCGCCAGCCGCCGTCGCCGGCCACCAGTGTCCACGTCTTTGCCGCCATTGTCGTCACCGGAGGGTCATCGCCGCCGCTGGCCACCACTGTGTCCACGTCTTTGCTGCCGTCGCCGGCCGCCTTACAGTCCATAGTTTTTTTTTTTTTCATAGACTTTGGTTTATAGAAGATGGCAGTGTGCTCGTCCAATGATGAGTGGTCGCCTAATGGAGCTATCCAGGTAAACAAGGGGAGGCAGAATCAACACATAACACGTAACCAGACACGTGAGGTAAATTATTTTCTACTCGGAGAAGGAAACCTTGAAGAGTCAAAACTCTACACAGCAAAAATGTGTTGGTCTCACAATAAACTTACTCTGTCTGCAAATGTTGTTGAATGGAATGAGGAGTTTGGGATGAAACCATTACAGACAGTTTATAAAAACATAAAATTCACACACAATAAAATTATTCATTTGGTGGTGGACAAGCTGAGCCGACCACATAAAGCAAAAAGATGGACATCAAATCTATTGTTTTATTTGTTAGAGAGTTGGAGAGCCCCTCCTTGAACCGCCACCTTACTGTGGTGGAGGGGTTTGTGTGCCCGAATGATCCTAGGAGCTATGTTGTCGAGGGGCATTACGCCCCTGGTAGGGTCTCCATGGCAAACCAGGTCCTAGGTGACGGGCCAGACTAAGAGCGGTTCACAAGCCCACCATGGATAAAAGAACAAGGAAGGACCATTCGTCGCCCGGATTGGCGTTACTGGGTCCCACCCTGGAGCCAGGCCTGGGGTTGGGGCTCGCAGGCGAGCGCCTGGTGGCTGGGTCTTTGCCCACGGGACCCGGCCGGGCTCAGCCCGAAATGGCAACGTGGCCCGCCTTACGCCTTCCAGTAGGCTCACCACCCGCAGGAAGGTCCATGAGGGGCCGGTGCAATGTGGTTTGGGTAGCAGTCGTGGCAGGGGGCCTCGACGACCCAATCCCTGGAACAAAACTCTGGCCATAGGGACATGGAATGTCACCTCGCTGGGGGGGAAGGAGCCTGAGCTGTCGTGCGGGAGGTTGAGAGGTACCGGCTAGAGATAGTCGGGGCTCACCTCCACGCATAGCTTGGGCTCTGGAACCCAGCTCCTTGAGAGGGGCTGGACCCTCCACTACTCTGGAGTTGCCCAGGGTGAGCGGCGGCGAGCTGGTGTGGGCTTGCTTATAGCTCCCCAGCTCAGCCGCCATGTGTTGGAGTTCACCCCGGTGAACGAGAGGGTCGCTTCCCTGCGCCTTCCGGGTTGGGGATAGGTCTCTTGCGGTTGTTTGTGCCTACGGGCCGACAACAGCAGTACAGAGTACCCGGCCTTCTTGGAGTCCCTGGGAGGGGTACTTGATAGTGCTCCGACTGGTCCACTGGGGACTCCATTGTTCTACTGGGGGACTTCAACGCTCACGTGGGGTAGCGACAGTGATACCTGGAGGGGCGTGATCGGGAGGAACGGCCTCCCCGATCTGAACCCGAGCGGTGTTCTGTTATTGGACTTCTGTGCTAGTCACAGTTTGTCCATCAATGCCATACGAACACCATGTTCAAGCATAAGGGTGTCCATCAGTGCACGTGGCACCAGGACACCCTAGGCCGGAGGTCGATGATCGACTTTGTTGTTGTTGTCGGACACTCGGGTAAAGAGAGGGGCTGAGCTGTCAACCGATCACCACCTGGTGGTGAGTTGGAGCTCCGCTGGCAGAGGAGGAAGTTGGACAGACCTGGCAGACCCAAACGTATTGTGAGGGTCTGTTGGGAACGCGTCTGGCCGAGCCCTCTGTCAGGGAGGTCTTCAACTCCCACCTCCGGAAGAGCTTCTCACAGATTCCGAGGGAGGCTGGGGACATTGAGTCCGAGTGGACCATGTTCTCTGCCTCCATTGTCGACGCGGCAGTTCGAAGTTGTGGACGCAAGGTCTCTGGTGCCTGTCGTGGTGGCAATCCCCAGAACCCAGTGGTGGACACCGGAAGTAAGGGATGCTGTTAGGCTGAAGAAGGAGTCCTATCGGACCATGTTGGCCTGTGGGACTCCTGATGCAGTTGACAGGTACCGGCAGGCCAAGCAAGCTGCAGCCCGGACGGTCCTGGAAGCAAAAACTCGGGTCTGGGAGGAGTTCGGTGAGGCCATGGAGGAGGACTATCGGTCGGCCTCGAAGAGATTCTGGCAAACCGTCCGGCGCCTCAGAAGGGGGGGGAAGCAGTACTCTGCCAACACTGTTTACAGTGCGGGTGGGGAGCTGTTGACCTCGACTGGGGACATTGTCGGACGGTGGAAGAAATACTTTGAGGATCTTCTCAATCCCACCGACACTTGCCTTTCAGTGAGGAAGCAGAGGCTGGGGACTCTGAGGTGGACTCGTCCATCACCCAAGCCGAAGTCACTGAGGTAGTTCGTCAAGCTCCTCGGTGGCAAGGCGCCTGGGGGTGGATGACATCCGCCCTGAGTACCTCAAGTCTCTGGATGTTGTGGGGCTGTCTTGGCTGACACGCCTCTGCAACATTGCATGGAGGTTGGGGACAGTGTGCCTCTGGTGTGGCAAACTGGGGTGGTGGTCCCTCTTTTTAAAAAGGGGGACCGGAGAGTGTGTTCCAACTACAGGGGATCACACTTCTCAGCCTCCCCGGGAAGGTCTCTACGCCAGGGTACTGGAGAGGAGAATTGGCCTATAGTCGACCCACTTCGGATTCAGGAGGAACAATGCGGTTTTCGTCCCTGGTCGTGGAACAGCTGGACCAGCTCTATACCCTCCACAGGGTGCTGGAGGGTTTATGGGAGTTTGCCCAACCAGTCCACATGTGCTTTGTGGATCTGGAGAAGGCATTCGACCGTGTCCCTCGTGGTATTCTGTGGGGAGTGCTCCGCATGAGTATGGGGTCCGGGGGCCTTTGCTAAGGGCTGTTCGGTCTCTGTACGACCGGAGCAGGAGCTTGGTTCGCATTGCCAGCAGCAGTAAGTCAGACCTGTTCCCAGTACATGGTGGACTCCGGCAGGGCTGCCCTTTGTCACCGGTCCTGTTCATAATCTGTTTATGGACAGGATTTCTAGGCGTAGCCAGGGGCCGGAGGGAGTCCGGTTTGGGAACCACAGGATTTCATCTCTCTGCTTTTTGCGGATGATGTTGTCCTGTTGGCTTCATCAAGCCAGGACCTTCAGCAGCATGTGCTGGGAGCGGTTTGCAGCCGAGTGTGAAGCGGCTGGGATGAGAATCAGCACCTCCAAATCCGAGGCCATGGTTCTCGACCGGGAAAAGGGTGGCGTGCCCTCTCCAGGTGGAGTGGAGAGGTCCTGCCTCAAGTGGAGGAGTTCAAGTATCTCGGGGTCTTGTTCACACGAGTGAGGGAAAGATGGAGCGTGAGATTGACAGGCGGATTGGTGCAGCGTCCGCAGTTATGCGGTCGGTGTACCGGACCGTCGTGGTGAAGAAGGAGCTGAGTCGAAAGCGGCGAAGCTCTCGATTTACCGGTCAATCTACGTTCCCACCCTCACCTATGGTCATGAACTTTGGGTAATGACCGAAAGGACAAGATCGCGGATACAAGCGGCCGAAATGAGTTTCCTCCTGCAGGGTGGCTGGGCGCTCCCTTAGAGATAGGGTGAGAAGCTCGGTCACTCGGGAGGAGCTTCGGAGTAGAGCCGCTGCTCCTTCGCATCGAGAGGAGTCAGCTGAGGTGGCTTGGGCATCTGTTTCGGATGCCCCCTGGACGCCTCCCTAGGGAGGTGTTCCAGGCATGTCCCCCACCGGGAGGAGGCCCTCGGGGAAGACCCAGGACACGCTGGAGAGAGACTATGTCTCTCGGCTGGCCTGGGAACGCCTCAGGGTCCCCCCGGAAGAGCTGGAGGAAGTGTCTGGGGTGAGGGAAGTCTGGGCATCTCTGCTCAGACTGCTGCCTCCGCGACCCGGTCCCGGACCAAGCGGATGAAAATGGATGGATGGATGGAAGAGTTGGAGAGATTGGCATATCTAAGATACCTGCCACCACTATTTCCAGCCGGGGAGGTGGAGTTTGCAGTCCCATCTGTCCAAAGGTTTAGTTCTCTTATCCAAAGGTCTCCCTCTCAGGACAGACTCTAGGAATCTCTCTCCAAGATTCATTTCAAAATCCAGAAAATCATTAACAGGGCCACTGTCAGACTCCAGCTACCTAGAATCTGTTCGCCGCCATCAGCAGCCTCCGTCCTGTCCTGTGTTTTTCAATAAACCTGTTAAATGTTCACTTGAGTCAGTGTTTTGTCATGTGGATCAGCTGTGTGTTCATCACTTCCCAACATCACTGACAGTGTTAGTTTTTCTTGGCTTTTTCACCTTTCTCTCATCTCCTCCTCCTCTTAGACGGTTCTTCTCTGGGCCTGATTCTCTGTCCATACCAGGACTGTTACACATGGATCTTGGAGCTTTGAAGTCCCTTTTATAAGATTTTGACATTAAACTCAGGCAAAATTTCCAAAGTACCCAGGCTCCCTTGGATAATTTCCTGGAAAGTTTCCACTATTTTGCAACTCAAAAGTAAATTGTTGAATTAATTATAAGTGATTAAATTGTTCAAGACTGTTCAATGTTTCAGTACTTTTTACACAGCTTGCTGTTCTCTAACAAGGAGCTTAATGGCAAAATTCACAACACGTGTTTGATCCATGAATTGACCAAAACATTTCCTGCTTCAATCAGAATTGGTATTTAAACAGTCCTCCTCATCATGCTGTTCACATTTTGACATCATGAGACCAAGACGCCGCCTAACACCACCAGGCAAAGGTGTCACCGTCTTGCATGGGCCAGGGAGCATTTACGCTGGACGAGGGACCAGCAGGCCTCTGTTCTCTGATGAAAGTTGATTCACGATGAGCAGAAATGATGGCCGCCAACAATGTTGGAGATATCAAGGCGAGCGCTATGCATCAGCCACTGTTGTCACCAGACGAGCCTTTGGTGGTGGTGGTGTTACAGTGTGGACAAGTGTGTCTAGTCAATACAGAACGGCCCTACACTTTGTGAATGATACAGTGACAAGCCCATACTACCTGAATAACATCATTAATCCAGTCATTGTGCCCCTGCATGACACACACAACACAGGCCTAATTTCATCTTCATGGACGACAATGCTCCAGCTCATCGAGGTCGCATCATTAGGGAACGGCTGCTGGAGACTGGGGTACCTCGAATGGAGTGGCCTGCACTTTCTCCAGACCTGGCTCAAGGGCACATGACACGTTATTGAGACACTGACATTTTTTGTTGTGGTATACCCACCACTGTTGTTGGCTTTTGTTTCAATAAATTGTTTGAGATGAGGAAATCACCATTGCATGCTTCTACTTAAATGCCCTACTTTCATGATATAATATCACTGTAGCGTGAACTTTTTACATTTTCCATAAATTTCACCCGAAAGCCAAATATCCCTAACTTTTGTGAGTAGTGTACTTACAAACTTACAAAATATGAACTTTTAAATTTATATTATTTCATTATTCATGTTTTCTTAAGAGATAGTTTTTATTTATTTATATTATCAATATTTGTCATCAAATTTATATTTCACACTGGTGATATAATCAGACATTTCAGATTGAATATTTAATCTTGGTAGAGTCCAAAAGGTGTGTTGGTTGATGATTGATGATGTTCTCTGTACGTGTGGCATCTATTGCACGTCTGTCCGTCCCAGGGAGAGGGATCCCTCATCTGTGGCTCTTCCTCAGGTTTCTTCTTTTTCCCATAAAGGGTTTTTTTGAAGTTTTTCCTGACTCGGTTCGAGGGTCTAAGGACAGAGGGTGTCACAACTGTGCAGATTGTAAAGCCCTCCGATGAGGCAAACAATGTTTGTGATTTTGGGCTCTAAATAAATGAATTTGAATTTGATTTTGAATTTGCTTAGACAAATGAATAATAATATAATAATAATAATATAAAGACTTATTTCAGACTCGTTCATAGAATAAATTTATTGTGCAGATGGGACATATGGCAAAAAACTAAACAAGAATCAAGAATCAAGTATCATTTATTGTCATCATGTTTTCACATGACAATTAATTGAGATTGGTGACTTCCAGCTTTAAAACGTAAATATATAGTAAAAATATGTAATATGTACACAAATATCCAAATCCAAAGTTGCAGCAGTCAAGTGCACAGTAGGGGGGTGGGACAGCTGATCAAATGTAGTCAGGTGCATGTCTCAAGTTCTCAATAGGGGGAAATGCATTGTACAGCTCTGGGGGAAAAGCTGTTTCTTCAGTCTGGTAGTTGTTGTCTTTCATGTTTCTGTACCGTTTTCCAGAAGGAGGCGGTACGAACAAAGACGAAACAAGACACTAATACAGACTCAAAACAAAATACAATCACACAAGTATCATCATATTTAAAATTTAAGCATTTAAAGTACTATCAATATAAAAAAAACTGCTTAGAGAATTGTGACAAAGTGCATTCACCTGACAAAACACACACACAGACACACACACACACACACACAGTAGTGATGATCTCATGCTACATCTGTTTAGTAGCACTCTAGCTGCTGGTACTGAAATAAATTTGTTTGTATTCAGATATTGAACCTCTCTTGGACGTCTGTGGACGTTCTAGTCAAGTTCAGATAAAATGCAGCTGATCAGGTAGTTCAACATAAATACAAACAACTTCAAACGTGCCAGGAATACACATTCAAAGCAAAATACATTCAAACATGTATAGACACATAAAATAAATTTCTATATACATATAAACTCTCTCTATATAGCTATACCTATATCTATTTGTAGCAGCATAGAAATGTCAGTTTTCATTTTTCTTGGTTAGTGTGATCCCACTAATTTTCCTTCAGTTGTTATAGGCTGGTGACCTGAGTGACGGTAGACTGTGTTTACACCCCCCCTGGTTCCTCGCTTTTCTCCGCTGGCCACCACATATCTAAAAAATAACCTAAAAAAACACAGTGAAAAAATCACAAAGGAAAGATCATTCTTCTCTGAGACGACAAAAACTTAATGTGTTTCCTTAGTAGCATATTTGTCTTAATTTCCCTGAAGCAGAGGATTGTTGGATGAAGTTTCAGGCTCCTGAGGTGTTGCTCCATTCATACCACCAACTTCTCTGCAGACAAAATGAAATATAATTCAGCACCAAAACATAAAACTCAAATAAATTTCTGCAGAGCAACAAACCATTACATTAATCCTGATTCCTTCATTTCATTTGGTCAGGTTTTCTATTTTATCCACATTTGACTGATTTTAATGTTTTCATGTCATTTAGTTTGATTTCTGATGCTCACGCTGCAACTGATATTATTTTTTGATTAATATTAAACCTTTCCTTGTTTAAACATTTTAATACAGAAGATTTACTTACTGTGGTGTTCCTTCATTGTTTCTGTTTCCATGACAACCTGAGATTTACAACAGACAATATGATCAATAAAGATTATCAGAGAGGAAGTAGAAAACACAAAGAAATTATGTTCATGTCTGTCAGTTTGTCATATCATGAGGTTAGCTTGCAACACTTCTTAACACTAATTAACGGAACAAAACTCCTCACAAAATGTCTAACAATGAATTTTAAGCATTACACAAGTGACCACCACAAACAACTACAACTAATATTTCTAACCAAAAGAAAAATAATACAGTATTTTCACACAGCTCATACTAGTGTGACTGATCATGAGGACAGTGTACAGCAGACTGGCAGAGTAAAGCGGGCTGCAACCCACAAATACACAGGGCTCCCACTAGAGGGCGCTCTATCCATACAAATGTCCCAGTGGGTTACAGTATTAAAAATACAACAGGAAAATAACAAATCAATACTAAACAAAGGCAAAGTATGAACATTAATCACAGCTGATGAAATATAAGGATAAAGAAGACGAGTGGTGAAAATGATGTAACATAATGATAAATAATGGTAGACAATGATAAGGGAAGGCAAGTGGAGTCATTTATCTCGCTTCATTTACTCAACTACTAAAATCAGTTTTCATCATCTGTTGTCTCTTTATCAGTTTGCTTACTTTTCCTCATCAGCTAACGTTTAATGTATTTTAGTTAAATTTCTTCTAGATGTGTGCAATAACAGGCAGACTGTGTATGTTACAGGAAACATGTATGTGAAATGTCACATTGACCTTTTGAAGTAGCTGCAACAAGATATGAAGCCTGAAATGGCTGTAAAATATGTTTTAGTGTAAGTTTCTGAGTTTAGTGTGTAATCTCTGATGACAGTCAAATCATTTTAGCTTAAACTGAAGAAGAAGCCACAAAGGGAAAGATGATCCTTCCCTGAAATACTAAAAAGACAAAAAGTTCATGTGTTCACTCCAAAGCACATTAACACATCTGAGTGTCATTTAATCCTTCAGGCCTCAGAGGTTCATTTGTCTCCACCTCTTTCTGTTTCTCTTCTTGTCCATTTCAATCTTCCTCTTCTTCCTCTTTTCTTCCATTAAGCAGATGTTTGTCAGCCGATGCTCCACAGTTCTCACCAGGTTTTGTTTCATCTGTATTTCCAAGTTCAGTTTCTCTGCAGACAAAATGAAATAAATTCAGCACCAAAACATAAAACTCAAAACCATTTCTGGTTTATTCTCCTTCAGTAAAAAGAACTTCTGCAGAGCGACAAACCATCACATTAATCCTGATTCCTTCATTTCATTTGCTCAGATTTTATATTTTATCCTCATTTGACTGAGTGAGTTTAATGTTTTCATGGTATTTATTTAGTTTTATTTCTGACACTCACACTTTGACTCAGATCATCTTTGATTAATTACAAACTAGATTTCAACTTTTAATACATTTTAATACAGAAGATTTACTTACAGTGTCCCATCATTGTTTGGCTCTGTGTCTCTTTGGCAACCTGTGATTTTCAACAGACAATATGATCAATAAACATCAATCAATAATCAATAAACATCACTACCAGAGAGATCAATAAACATTATCAGAGGAAGTAGAAAACACAGCAGAGTGACTGAGAGCTGATGAGGATATCAACACAGGGATGTTTTTGTGCCTTAAACTACACAAACCACAAAGTTCTTGGTGGAAAATGTTCATTATTCCAAGAAGGAAACTTCCTGTTTGGCTCTGAGTGCAGAATTAGCTGTTAGCTCAGAGATCTGGTCCTGGACTTTATCTGGATCCAAGTACTCAAAGGTGGTTTTAAAGTGAGACAGCTGACACTGTTCCTGTGTGTTTAACTCGACTATCAGCAGGGTTTGTTTTTTTTTTTTAACTCTGATCAGTGTTTTGAGTCTCTGATGGCTGAAGATGGAAAATGCTTCACATTATTATGATAATTTTTCATAAGAATAACTCAAACGGGTCTGCAGAGTCTCTTTGAAGGATTCTTTGTGAGGTCTGTGTGTTCAACTTTAGAGTTTAGATGTTCGACTCTTTTTACTCTCGAGTTTGTGCGAGTTATTCACTAAGGAGGTTCAGGATATTTTGTAAATCTGACTTATGTGAACACTGAAATTAAAAATATATTTTTCCTTGCTGTCAGATTTTTATACCATAATGGTATGAACGCTGGTTGGACGCCCCCTGATGAATAATGGACTCCAGAATCGCATATCAGCAGTGTGAGAGCCTCCATCATCTCACACAAACTGAGTCCTTTTTCACTCTCTACAGTACGTTACTGTATATTGGTGAAATGAAATATAAGTCTGATGTTCAGATTTTGTATTTTGTGCAGAGAACATCTATTTACTCCAATAATGATCATTTTTCAGGAAGGTATTTTCCCTTTTATGTGTCTCATGTCTGACTTATTCAGTCATGTATCAGCTCAGATCATCAGTGACACTTGTTTGTTTCTTTGTGTGTTTTCCACTGATGTGACATATCTGATGTGGATTATTTTGAGAAAAGACTCAGGTTTTCATACATGATATGATATAAAATTTACAATAATGGAAGTTCTGTGGTCTTGACTTGTGGTAAACATCAGAAGTATCCTCACATTGTCTTGGTTCACATCAACACCTTCTCGGTGTTAGAGAGCCGAAACAGGCTAATACAGACGTGTGGCAGGAAGTTTGGAAAATGCAAGGTGTTGCATACAAATTTAACTTTAAACTGTATTTTGATGTATTTAAAGCAAGAAAGTTATTTTACCTTGTTTTCTTTTGTAGTAAACCAGGCCGACAACAAGTCCAAAAATCAGAAGGGCTGTAACCACCAACATTATAATATTGGTTAAATTCTCTGAAAAAGAAAAAGCATCAGTTAATTGATTTTCACGACTGAAGAATCACAAAATAAAGTAACTCCTTACAGACTATCAAGAATCCATATTTTCATGGTAAAATTTCAAAGTGAGTTTTCTATTTTATTTATAATTTCTTCACTTTCCAAAGTCATGATGACATTTTTTCTTTTTATTTCTTGAGGTTGAATTTTTGAACAGTTGATAGTAGAGATACAGACAGAAAACAAGGAGAGACAGAAAGAGAAATGACGCAGCAAAGGTCCTTTCTTGTGAAACCTTACCTTGACAGTTGTCTGTCCTCAGAAAGGTGTTTGTTATCTTCATCTCCTCTTCATTTCTGAGCTCACAGGTGTATATTCCCTCCTGATTTGAAGATAACTCCTGTAGTGTGAGCTTTCCTGACTCAGACACATCCTTCACCTGCTGCCTCCACTCCTCTGAGACTGTGCGGTCAGTCCTGGTCTGGATCAGGATGATCTGACTGTGGTTGAACCTCCAGATGAGCTTTGTTAGAGTCATGTTGGAGGAGGTGCAGGGGATTGTTGTTTCAGTGCCACAAACACTGAAGATAGAAGCTGAAATGAGAAAAGACAAAACACACAAAGTTGCAAAAAATGATTCAGTTGCTAATTTCAAACTTTGAACATTATTATTTATTATAATGACTAAATTTTGAGGATGGTGGCATCATGAACATTTCATATCAGCTGTTTAAAGCAGTCTGATCCACCACATACAGGTCCACAGTGGCTGCAGGTCTTCTTAGAAACACTTACGAGCTTTAAACAAAGTGGCTCTCCTGCTGTTTGTGCGAGTGCTGACGGTGCAGCTGTAGACCAGATCAGTAACACTGTCTGAAACTATCAGAGAACTGCTGATGTTGTAAAGCTGCTGTTCAGTCTGCTGGACTGTGGCTGTGTTGTTGAAGGTCACGTTGGACGGAGGGCTGGTGGACCAGGTGAGCTCAGGTTCAGGGTAGATCCCCTCTGAGCTGCAGGTGATCCTGTTTCCTACCTGCTGAATGTCGATTTCACCGACCGGAGCTGAAAAAAAACGGAGAATTTCAGAGTCGCAAATCACTTCAGATAAAAAATTAATTTGGAATTCACCAGTTTGACATCACATTTGTGATAATTAGAAATACACTACACGTAATAAAACACAAACATGTTAATGTTTTTGTGTATTTCCTGTATGTTCCTCATACCGTCCACTTTAACGTTGATAAATGACTCCTTGTTTCCAATGACGAGGCTGGTGAAGCATTTATATCTTCCCTGGTCCTGAACCTCCACCTCTGTCAGCTGCAGCGAGGCGTTTCCTCTGGAGATCTGCTCCTTGAACAGTGATGTTCTGCCTCTGAAACGCTGCTCCTGGTTGTGCGAGCTGGTCTCTGTTGTTGTAGTAGGAGTGGACAATAGTGTCTCCCTTCACATTAACCCAGTGGAGGACCACATCAGTGCCGCCCTGGAAGCTGCACGGTAAGATGCAGCTCTTCCCAAAAACACAGAACACTCAGCATCTGCAACACATCAAGAAAAGAGAAACTCATTAAGGTTCAAATCAGGAAAAACAACAGCTGAATCAAAGTGAGCTTCCTTTTGAATCAAGTTATAACTGAGGTCAGGAACAAGATGGTGCCTCTCCCCTCCACTAATACCATCACCTGTGCCTCGCCAATCCAACCACACACCTGACTTACATATGTTCACCTGCCATTTGTGTCAGGTTCCCACAACCGTTCATTCGTTCATTCATAGACTGACAGATCTATGTAACTAACAGTTATCTCTTCCAGACACCGCGTATCTGACCAGCTGGATCCTCAACGATCAACCTGCAAACACACAGTGGCCGACTGCAGCCTTCATCTTGTGCATCCACCATCTACAACTTGGCAGTCCCCATCCCATCCCACAAAGCCAGGCTTTTCCAGTTCTTCGTGGCCTCACCACCCCCAATCAGCCGTTCCCTTCAGCATTTCCCCATTTGCACCACCTTCATGTAGCACAGTGATGACATCACAACACAGATCAAACCACTCCCGTCCTCGCTGAAAGCCCAGTGGTATCATCTCTCACATCTTCTCCTTCCATATCTACTCAGCTCCAGGCTTTTCTTCTTTCCCAGCATCCCTGCATCTGCAGGCTGTCCATCCCACTCGCACTATTCACACTGCCACAAAAACCATGACCCTCCGCACTTCCTCCTCCAGACCTCTTCCATTTCCTCCTTTTTTATGGCTGTTCCTCTCCTACTGCCAACCATACAGCTGAGTCAGACTATTAATACTTAATAGTCTGATGCAGCTCTGTGGTTGTGGAAGACCACCATCTTGGGATTCAGCTCTGGGGTTTGGCGGCACCAGTTACTATACATATATCACTTCCCCATGTCAGGCCATCTCCATCTATCATACTGTGGCAACAGCCTCACTCCACCCACAAACTAGCTCTTCTTTTGCAAGCCATCACATCTGCCCTATCAGTATTGCCACCAGAAAGCAACATGACAGGAAGAGACACATTATAGATCCCTCCCACCACCACAATTACCAACGCCAGGCACCATCAACCTCATCCCCAGTCCAGATTTACCATACATTACTTAACTTCCACACATACAATCAACTCATCCATCTCGCCAGTCACGGAGCCCGGTCAGCTAAACAGCTAAAGTCGACACCGCAAGCGGCTTTAAAGTCTGGCCTATACATCCACAATTCTGGAGATTCTTTAGTGGTTTCCTAAAAAGTTTTCACCATTTCAATAGCTATTCCACTTTCAGGTGCAAGAGCAGCCCCAAAATTTGATTCCCCTTAGAAACTTGGCTGATACTACCCTCTGGCCACAAATTTCCTAACAGCATTCGATTTGCGACAACTTCCTCTCTCCGCCACACATCCCGTAAGATTGATCCTTCCTCTCCCACTAACCTTCTGTGTCTGCTGCCATCCTCTCCCCCATGTACACACCTGATAACGCCTCTTAAAAGGAACCAAGAATATTCCTGTTCTCTTTTAGCAGAACTCTTCTCTTCACTATGATTTCTTAACTCTGCCTGAAGATATCCAGCCATTTTCTGCTCATTCAATCGTACCATATAATCACTGTTGTCCATCTTTGGGACGAGTGATCCAAAAGCTGTTTCAAAGATTCTCACACTACTGGTGCTTCTTCATCGACCTTACCCTTGAACCTCCTAGTGTTCTCCAGCTCTCTTTTGATGCTCAGAATTCACCACCTAAGATATTTCACAGTATGTGAACCCCTCTGACATTTCCATCTACTTCCAGACACCATCAGATTTGAATCCAACAACAGCACACTGACGAACCTCTCACCCACTTTTTCACTCTCTTTGAAACTTCATCTAAATCCTTTCAAACTCATCCTCACCTATAGAAAGACCTTCTGAGAAACTCCATCTTCACCACCAAGCCAGGCAAAGTTGCAGCATGCCTCTAGTTCCACCACCTCCTTTACCGAGTTCAGTCTAAACCAGGGATTTTCTTGAACCATATAGTTGTCCCGTCTGCTTCCAGACAACATCATCAGCCCTCGGCACTGGTCTTCTCTAGCTTAGAAGAACTACATACACAGCCACCTTCTCGACATTCAAAGAATCCATTTTCACCCAGTCCAGCAAGTCATTTTTGGGGGATCTTGAAGCTGGAAGTTCATAGAGACGTGCCTCCACTCAGTCTCAATCCTAAACCCTAACTTCCTAAATGCTCCAACATGGCCACCACAACAACATGTTTGGTCTCCAGTTAATCCCTTTGCAGCAGACGCCCACTTTTCATCCCTCTCCTGGACTGCTTATCATCGCACCGAACACGACCCCTTCCCATCCTCACCGAACCCTCAAACCACTCCAAATAAAGGAACACATTAACATTAACTTCAGTATTCTTGAACCTCATTACTTCCCTTTATGGGAAAACATATAAACATGAACTAAGCCTGGAGGAAGACACTGAAAGATGACATTATTAACTATTCAGTTTCTCATCAAAATAAAAATGAGGGGGTAATAACATTTGTTCTTTAACATTACTGATGTAGCACATCACATGAAAACATGTTTTGATTTGGTTTGAGTAAAAAACATTGTTGCACCCAAATGAAGAAATACAGAGACAGAGATAATACTGATGATGATTGAATGGGAGTTTATCAACAAGCAGACACAGGAAAAATGAAGGCATGCATGAATGAAGTAAAAAAAAAAAAAAAACACTGACAAAGGAGTCTTGAAACTGGGCTGATATCAGAGTGAGTGTGGCTGATGAGGGAATGAGCTGATTGTTGTGATGGGAGCGGCTGCAGGAAAGATCTGACAAGTCTGAGGACATCTGGTGGAGGGATGGAGAACGACAACAGACAGATGTGAGGAAACAAACAAGGAAGGATGCAAGAGACAGCCTGCCTTGTGCCGAACGTAATATCAAGTTAATCTAATTAAAATAATTATTTATGATCTGTTGAGACAATGTGTTTCCATTTTACAAAAATCCTTCAAGGACGTGGTTTATCTGATTCAGTTAAAGGTTTCACAGACATCACATTTTACAGAAAGAAGAATGTGAAAGTTACTTTAATACAAATTAAACCAACAAATGTGCAATAAGTGTTTTTTCTCTCCTGAAAGTCACAGTCAATATCTGATTGTTGGCCAAAGGTTTTCTTATTGTTCAACACTGAATGTGACTCTCTTTGTTTTCCTGAATCATTACATCTCCATCTTTGTGTGACTCAGCACATGCTTGGTCTCTCTAAAAACACTTTTTCTTCAGTGTTAAACTTCCCTTTCTTTTTCCTGGCTGCAGGACTTGATGTCTTTACATTTAGAAAAAATAAATAGAGCTTGATAACTTGTATAAGAGATGATATTCTGCAGAGGCTTATACTGAGTCACTTAACTATCTAATAAGTGGTGGTATATTATCCAACCTTTATTATCAACAAGTTGGAGAGCTGCTGTGTTACAACATAATTATCATGATTATTTCACTCCCTTATTCTGTATATAATCATTTCATTAGTTTTCTTTGTTCTTTTTGTCCATGTGTTTAAATAAGGTCTCTTATGGTGGATGACAAAGGAACTGGTTGGTTTGGTACATTTCAAATCCAGCAGCAATCATCTGCTTTTTATGAAGCTTCATGTTTCTTCTACCAACGAGTGGATGAGACAGAAAGAGTCAGTATGAAAGTTCAGGAAAATAAAGTGGCTGTAAACGCTTCACTTACCTCCTCTGACAGGAGTCCAACCAGACACAACCAGGAGACACAAAGAAGAGCTGATCCAGATCATCCTGTGCTGTAAAAACACTTTTCCATGATGAAATGTCCTGATGTCACTGAAAATCTTGCAGGATCTTTCTTGAATTTGCTAATAATCCACCTTGATCTGTATTCCTCAATACATCTATGTGAGATTGTGAGAAAAAAGACAGTTTAGAGAGCAGCTGTCAGCTCCTCCGTTTTCCTTTTTCCTGTTTCTCTTCTGCTGGTTGGTCCACAGCCTCCAAAAAAAAAAAAAGCACAAACTGTTAAAGTAAAAGTACCACATCAAAACATGCCAAGTACCAAAGTAGAAGGTAATGACTCATCACAGAGTAATGTACATTATATTATTGGATTATAATTATTAAACAGTTTAATATTACATGTCATATTATTATTACATGTATCACTTTAATGCTGCAGCTTGTAATGGACTAAATAGTACAATATTAGTAGAAGTATAAAGTAGAAGTACAAGTACCTTAAAATTGTACTTAAATACAGCACATTAGTGAATGTACTTAGTTATTTTGTGCAGCTGTCTCAGATTACTCTTAAAAACAGGAAGAAAACTTTTTATTTTTTTGCTTGATTAGTTCATGTTTCTTGTTCCTCAAATTTATGTAAAACAGGAAAGTATTTGAATAATGTTGAGTCCTTCTCCAGCTTTATTTACATGTCCTATTGCAAAGTCATGTTGGCTGAGTCGAGGTAAAGTGCCGAGCAAAGGGAGAGACACCGCAGAGCTCTGGGACGCTCATTTTGCTGAAAATATTTGATAATAATTCAGTTTCTTGCAGACTGCTTAGCCCAGAATATTGAGTTTGATCCTCTCAGTCATCCATTTGCAGTCGATGTGAGAAAGAGCACCTACAGACTGTCTGAACTCCAATGTAATGACACACTCGAGGCAAAGTCAGAGAACAGGTGAAACTAATAAGGACAGAGCAGAAGAAGCAAAGAGGTGGGAAACACACAAGGGCAGGAAGTAAAGTGTCAGACATGTGAGGAGAGGAGGAAGAATACAAAATAAAACAGGAAGTGAGCAGAACTGGAGCAGACAAATACAAGGAGGGGAGCTAGCAGGGAACAACAGGGACATACAGCAGAACCATGACATTTAAGGACCTTCATCATCTTCTCTAGTAACACATTAAATTCCACTAACATCACCCATTCAAGTCATTCAAAATAAATAACATTTTACAACAAATGTCACATATAAATTGTATTGCTGTTGTGCTCTCTACAAAAAATACAAATATTCAAGTTCCCACATGTGTTTAAGGCAGCTTCTTTCAAATGTCCAAATGTTCGGCACATTTTCAGGAAATTTCTGAAGTCTGCAAATATCTGTGACATTTATACAGAAGAAGTTTTGAATCTTCATTTTTAATAACTTAAAGAGTATTGAGCCCAAAATGGCTGTTTTTGTGCCTTTGTGTTTCTCAGCACTACATTAAACCTCTTCATTAAAAACATCTGGTAGGTCAGCTCCGTACATTTACCACCTACTCATCTGACCTGCTTTTTACAGGTAAACCAGAGCCGCCTCTGTTCCACCTGTTTCTGCTTTTACTTTGTCTTTGAGGTTTGAGGTCGAGCAATAAAATCCCTCTAAAGTATATGTTGGTGTGGAAGCAGTGTCGTGCAGAGCCTCACAGTCGTAGTGAGAAAAGTTTCCTTCGTTGATTCGTCTGGACGTTTGCTGCTGATCGACCCTGAAAGGCCTGAAAATAAATGAGTACTATACTACACTGAAAATCTCACGTGGAATCGCAGGATCTTTCCTGAATTTGCTAATAATCCATCCTGATCTGTATTCCTCGACACATGTATGAAGTGAGATTGTGAGGATAAAGACAAAACATGCCAAGTACCAAAGTAAAAGTACTTACAGTGGGGCAATAAAGTATTTAGTCAGCCACCAATTGTGCAAGTTCTCCCACTTAAAAAGATGAGAGAGGCCTGTAATTTTCATCATAGGTACACTTCAACTATGAGAGACAGAATGGGGGGAAAGAATCCAGGAAATCACATTGTAGGATTTTTAATGAATTAATTGGTAAATTCCTCGGTAAAATAAGTATTTGGTCACCTACAAACAAGCAAGATTTCTGGCTCTCACAGACCTGTAACTTCTTCTTTAAGAGGCTCCTCTGTCCTCCACTCCATTCCACTCTGTTACATTACTTTATTAATGGCACCTGTTTGAACTCGTTATCAGTATAAAAGACACCTGTCCACAACCTCAAACAGTCAGACTCCAAACTCCACTATGGCCTAAGACCAAAGAGCTGTCAAAGGACATCAGAAACAAAATTGTAGACCTGCACCAGGCTGGGAAGACTGAATCTGCAATAGGTAAGCAGCTTGGTGTGAAGAAATCAACTGTGGGAGCAATTATTAGAAAATGGAAGACATACAAGACCACTGATAATCTCCCTCGATCTGGGGCTCCACGCAAGATCTCACCCCGTGGGGTCAAAATGATCACGAGAACGGTGAGCAAAAATCCCAGAACCACACGGCATGGGGACCTAGTGAATGACCTGCAGAGAGCTGGGACCAAAGTAACAAAGGCTACCATCAGTAACACACACTACGCCGCCAGGGACTCAAATCCTGCAGTGCCAGACGTGTCCCCCTGCTTAAGCCAGTACATGTCCAGGCCCCCGTCTGAAGTTTGCTAGAGAGCATTTGGATGATCCAGAAGAGGACTGGGAGAATGTCATATGGTCAGATGAAACCAAAATAAGAACTTTTTGGTAAAAACTCAACTTGTCGTGTTTGGAGGAGAAAGAATGCTGAGTTGCATCCAAAGAACACCATACCTACTGTGAAGCATGGGGGTGGAAACATCATGCTTTGGGGCTGTTTTTCTGCAAAGGGACCAGGACGACTGATCCGTGTAAAGGAAAAGAATGAATGGCGGCCACGTGTATCGTGAGATTTTGAGTGAAAACCTCCTTCCATCAGCAAGGGCATTGAAGATGAAAAACGTGGCTGGGTCTTTCAGCATGACAATGATCCCAAACACACCGCCCACCCGGGCAACGAAGGAGTGGCTTCGTAAGAAGCATTTCAAGGTCCTGGAGTGGCCTAGCCAGTCTCCAGATCTCAACCCCATAGAAAATCTTTGGAGGGAGTTGAAAGTCCGTGTTTCCCAGCGACAGCCCAGCAGTGACAGCCCCAAAACATCACTGCTCTAGAGGAGATCTGCATGGAGGAATGGGCCAAAATACCAGCAACAGTGTGTGAAAACCTTGTGAAGACTTACAGAAAATGTTTGACCTCTGTCATTGCCAACAAAGGGTATATAACAAAGTATTGAGATGAACTTTTGTGTCATTGACCAAAATACTTATTTTTCCACCATAAGTTTGCAAATAAATTCTTTAAAAATCAGACAATGTGATTTTCTGGATTTTTTTTTTCTCATTTTGTCTCTCATAGTTGAGGTATACCTATGATGAAAATTGGAGACCTCTCTCATCTTTTTAAGTGGGAGAACTTGCACAATTGGTGGCTGACTAAATACTTTTTTGCCCCACTGTAAGAGTATTCACTTTAACCACTTTAACTACTTTAACCAGTTTATAAACTGACTCCAGTTTGTGCACTACTACCATAATAAGAGTAGAGGAAGCAAAGGAAGAGGAAGCAGAGAAAGAGGAAGCAGAGAGACAGAGGAAGAGGTGCCCGATGCCCATGCATCATGGGAGCCCCCCCCCCGGCAGTCTAAGCCTATAGCAGCATCATAACTAAGGGCGAGCCTGTGCCTGTGCCCACCCTAACTATAAGCTTTATCAAAAAGGAAGGTTTTAAGTCTATTCTTAAACACTGACACTGTGTCTGCCTCTCGGACCCAGACTGGGAGCTGGTTCCAAGAGAACAGGGGCCTGATAGCTGAAGGCTCTGCCCCCTAGACTACTTCTGGAAACCCTGGGAACTACAAGTAAGCCTGCGTTTTGGGAGCGCAGCACTCTAGTCGGATGATAAGGAGTTATCAATTCATTAAGATATGATGGTGCCAGACCATGTAGAGCCTTATATGTGAGGAGTAGGATTTTAAAATCCACTCTAAATTTTACAGGGAGCCAATGCAGAGAAGCCAGTACTGGAGTAATATGGTCTCTTTTCCTGGTTTTAGTCAGCACCCGAGCAGCGGCATTCTGGACCAGCTGTAGAGTCTTTAACGACTTGTTTGGGCAGCCTGATAAAAGTGAATTACAATAATCCAGCCTGGAAGAGACAAATGCATGGACTAATTTTTCAGCATCGCTTTGGGACAAAAAGTGCCGAATTTTTTGCGATGTTGCGCAGGTGGTAAAAGGCAGACCTTGAAATATGCTTAATATGGGTGTCGAAGGACATATCCTGATCAAATAAAAAACACA
The DNA here is from genome assembly GCA_023238725.1 of Scortum barcoo. Classification (NCBI taxonomy): domain Eukaryota; kingdom Metazoa; phylum Chordata; class Actinopteri; order Centrarchiformes; family Terapontidae; genus Scortum; species Scortum barcoo. The sequence continues at coordinate 20,179,093 of CM041551.1, forward strand.
CCGAGGTTCCTTACAGTGGTGCTGGAGGCTGGAGGCCCAGTTAATGCCATCCAACAAGGCTATCTTAGGAGAAAGCGTGTTCCTCAGGTGTTTCGGACCTAATAGGATCACTTCAGTTTTATCTGAGTTCAACAGCAGGAAATTTCTTGTCATCCAAGCCTTTATATCTTTAAGGCAGGCCTGGAGTTTCAGGAGCTGATCAGTTTTGTGTGGCTCCACTGATAAATATAATTGGGTGTCATCAGCATAACAATGGAAATCTATGGAGTGCCTCCTGATGATATTGCCAAGGGGCAGCATATACAAAATAAAAACTATGTTTTAGTGTAAGTTCCTGACTTTTGTGTAATCTCTGATGGTCTGACAGTCAAATAATTTAGCTTACCGTGAAGAAGAAGAGTCTGAGTCTGCATCCTCCTGAAGGAGGAGGTTGTTGGCTGGATTTCCACAATCATCACAAGGTTTTGCTTCATCTGTTTTTCTTCAGTTTGCCTGCAGAGAAAAATGAAATAAATTCAGCAGCAAATTATTCTCCTACAACAACTTCTGAAGAGTGACATTTTGAATTAGTCATATTTTCTAGTTTATCTTCATTTAACTGAGTGAGTTTAATGTTTTCATGTTATTTAGTTTGTTTAATTTCTGACACATTTTGACTAAGATCATCTTTTTTACTAATTATAAACTACCAACCTTTAATGCATTTTAATTTACAGAATATTTACTGAATGTGGTGCTCCATCATTGTTTCTGTTTCCATGACAACCTGTGATTTACAACAGACAATATGATCAATAGATAGAATAAAATATAATTATCAGAGAAATCAATGAACATTATCAGAGAGATCAATAAACATTATCAGAGAGATCAATAAACATTATCAGAGAAGTAGAAAACACAGCAGAGTGACTGAGAGCTGATGAGGATATCAACACAGGGATGTTTTTGTGCCTTAAACTACACAAATCACAAAGTTCTGGGTGGAAAATGTTCATTATTCCAAGAAGGAAACTTCCTGTTTGGCTCTGAGCTTTGAGGCTTCCTCTTGTCTGGCCTGTGATTTGTTCAGGCAGCGTGACACAGATCCTGAGAGCAGGTGTTGGTAACTCTGACTTATTAAATCAGGTACTGACGTGTTTTTACTTTGTTATGAGTGAAGCTTTGCTTCTGTGCACTGCAGACAGGAAATGTGTGTTTTCTCTGTGTGTGAGTGTTTGCTAATGGAAAACTGCTCAATGCAGAAAACATGAAATGAATTAAAGAGTGAAGGCAGGTTGTTTTACCTCGTGTCTTTTTACACGGTAGATTACCAGGCCAACTAAAACTGCTCCGACAATCACAGAGGCTGCAACCACCCCGATTATAAAACCTACATCACTGGTTGAAATCTCTGAAAGAGAAAAAGTGTCACCAAATTAAACAAACTCTTTACAAAGGCTGTCTACACTGTTTCAGTTTACATGCTAAGTGAGCTTTATATTATATTTCCAATTTGTTCATCTTCTATGTTTCTGTCACAATGTTATTTTCTTTTTATTTTATTTTGATTCCTCATTTCTGCCACCTTACCTTGACAGTTGTCTGTCCTCAGAAAGGTGTTTGTTATCTTCGTCTCCTCTTCATTTCTGAGCTCACAGGTGTATATTCCCTCCTGATTTGAAGATAACTCCTGTAGTGTGAGCTTTCCTGACTCAGACACATCCTTCACCTGCTGCCTCCACTCCTCTGAGACTGTGCGGTCAGTCCTGGTCTGGATCAGGATGATCTGACTGTGGTTGAACCTCCAGATGAGCTTTGTTAGAGTCGTGTTGGAGGAGGTGCAGGGGATTGTTGTTTCAGTGCCACAACCACTGAAGATAGAAGCTGAAAGAGAAAACACAAAAATGAAAAAGTGAAAAAATAACATAATGAGGCACATCTGATTTCAGTTTTTGAACATGATGCTTTATTATAATAATGATGAACATTTCATATCAGCTGTTTAAAGCAGTCTGATCCACCACATACAGGTCCACAGTGGCTGCAGGTCTTCTTAGAAACACTTACGAGCTTTAAACAAAGAGGCTCTCCTGCTGTTTGTGCGAGTGCTGACGGTGCAGCTGTAGACCAGATCAGTAACACTGTCTGAAACTATCAGAGAACTGCTGATGTTGTAAAGCTGCTGTTCAGTCTGCTGGACTGTGGCTGTGCTCTTGAAGGTCACATTGGACGGAGGGCTGGTGGACCAGGTGAGCTCAGGTTCAGGGTAGATCCCCTCTGAGCTGCAGGTGATCCTGTTTCCTACCTGCTGAATGTCGACTTCACCGACTGGAGCTGAAAAACAGAAGATCTTGATGTTCTGTAACGAGTGGATTCACTAATAATTTTAGATAACACAAATATTTTTTATTGTCACACTGCACAGAAATAAAACACAAACATGTTCATGGTTTTGTGTTTCTCATACCGTCCACTTTTAGGCACTGATAAATGACTCCTTGTTTCCAATGACGGTTCTGGTGTAGCACAGGTATCTTCCCTGGTCCTGAACCTCCACCTCTGTCAGCTGCAGCGAGGCGTTTCCTCTGGAGATCTGCTCCTTGAACAGTGATGTTCTGCCTCTGAAACGCTGCTCCTGGTGTTTGAGCTGGTCTTGATCCTTGTAGTAGGAGTGAACATAGATGTCTTTTGTAGTCCAGTGGATGAGTACAGAATCATCATATATGAAGATGCATGGTAAGATGCAGCTTCCCATTGGAGCACAGGACACTTCAGTATCTGCAACACATCAGATAAAGAGAAACTCATTCAGGTTCAGGATAAAACAGCTGCTGTGTTGGAGGGAAAAGGGTAATCCCAATTTGCAAACAAAAGAAGAAAAGCACTCTGCAGTCCCAAAGAATGAATCAGAAATACAGCAAGATCTTGTTGCAAAGAAAAGTGTATTATCCACAGAAAGAAGACAGCAAACTGAGCGGTTCTGCATCTTTTATACACAGTTTTCAGGGCACGTCCCCTTGATGTGTATTTAACAATGCAAATTCAACAAGTGTGCTAACACTGTTTATGTCTATGTCTATGAGAGTTGTGTACTTCTAGCGGACACCCAAAAATGGGATTTCTCTCATTACGCTGCATATTTAACACCTCAAGATGTCTCCCACGTCTGGTGCTGACACTCATTCTGCATTAGCAGCACTTTGTCCCTCTAGGAGGGGTGCCTCCTCCACTTCCTCCCTTGTGAAGTCTCTGTCTGCTGGATCCATGTTGGTCAGATCGTAGTGTTACGATGATGTGAGGGTTAGGGTTAGGGTGGATGAGCAGATGTAGATGACTTTATTTGTGGCTTCCTGGAGGCAGATAGCAGGCACGTATAAATGCTGACAAACTTGGGAAACATACATGATGATCTGACAAAGGAAACAAAGGAAGGGAACTGATATATATAGTGAGGGTTATAGGGAAGTGGAGACAGGTGAGGAGACCAACAGGGGACAGGTGAAAGCAGAAAGCAGAAGTCAGGAATAATCAAAGTGAAGCAGAAATAAATGATCAAAGTGGTGGAAAATAAAGGAGAAAATAAAGTGACAGACATGTGAGGAGAGGAAAGAATACAAAATAAAACAGGAAGTGCACCAAACAACTGGAACTGACAAATACAAGGGCAGAGAAAAAGACAACCAACAGAACACAAAGGGGACAGAAACAAATAGATCATGAGGAAACACTGGGAGCACAGGGCAGGACCATGATAGACAGGTTCAGCAGTTTGGTTGGCAGGATAATACGCTTCATCCTTTCACCTTTACAGTACATTTATTTTTATGACAGCCCACTTGTTAGCTACAATTGATTTATTTTATTTGATTGTCAGCAAAACGTTTTGTTTAGAAGATGCACATAGTTTCAGTTCATAGATGAACATTGTGCTCAAACTGGTGAAACTCAGCATGTGGTGATATTTCCAGAGTTACTTTGATAAATCTCAGTGAGCTGTGAACAGTTTTCATGAGACGTCGTCACCAAGTACAACAGCACCAACATTAAACCATTTATTCCTCTTTATTCTTTTCTCTTCGTTTGTTGGTCAGCACTGTTAACATCTCACACCAGCAGTGAAGCAGCTGATCATCTGATTCTTTATTCTCTCTCCTCAGGTCTGACAGAGGCTTGTTATTGCACTTTGAAGAGTCAAGAATCAGCACAAATCAGAGTTTATGTTGACCATAAATAATGTGCATTTTTAATCTGCAGTAACTTACTTTTGTATTTCTATGCTAAATAAAGACTGTCAACATTTCTGTGTCATTACTTCTTTTTATTACATTACTTTTGAGACATTTCATGTCAAGTGTTGACCCTGTGATTTAAATTGTTCTAAATGGTGGTTATAGTGTTTAAAACTGGCCCAAAAGTTATTTCAGTAATGCAGAATAATATAGCAATTAGGTGTGTTTGTTTTTACATTAATTCAATTAGAAACAAACCACTGCAGAAAACATACTTTGATTAATAATGACATTACATAAATGTGTTAAAATACACACTTTTTGAAGCTTTACAATAAATCTATGTATGTTCAGTGCCGAGGTAACATCTCTTGTTTCTCTCTGCTCTGCTCTTTATTTTCTTCTCTAACCGTCGTCTTCTCTCACAGCAGGTTTCAACTTGTTTTCCTGTTTCTACCTGAGGATTAATATCAGGTATTTTGCTGTCTCTGTGCCAACTGTGAACCATTTTGCCGTGATGCATTACAGAGTGTGGACTGTTTTTTTGTGTTCCTGGGAAGTCAAACTTTGTGTTTGTGTATATATGCTCTTCACTCTTATCCCTCTACACACCTGAGGAGATGAAGCCTGAAAGTATCTAGAGTCACAAACATTATTAATGTTTAGTCAAAGCAACACCCGAAGAGAAACTCCAACACTGGCTCCATCACAACAGACTGTTTAGAGCAATGGTTCTCAAATGCTCAAACTTATTTAATGAAAAGATGGTGCAGTTTGTGCCTCACAGCAAGAGGGTCCTGGGTTCAATCCCTGGATCGAAGCAGGCCCTTCTGTGTGGAGTTTGCATGTTCTCCCTGTGCTTGTGTGCTTCCCTGCTTTCCCACAATCCAAAGACATGCAGGTTAACTGACAACTCTAAATTGCCCCTAGGTGTGAATGTGAGTGCCAATGGTTGTTTGTCTTTCAGTGTTAGCCCAGCGACTGACTGGCGTCCAGTCCAGGGTGTACCCCGCCTCTCGCCCAAAGATAGCTGGGACAGCTGGGATAGCTGGCTCCAGCACCCCTCTGCGACCCTGTGTGTGTGTGCTCAGGATAAGCAGGTTAGAAGATGGATGGATGGGTGGAATTATAAACCAAAATGACCACCAGGTGTCGATGCTAGAGATGGAAATATTCCCTTTTGCACTCAATTAGCTGCATTTTAATTAAAACCAAATAGTGCATCTAAGGCATGCAAAGGTTTCAAGAATATTAATGTAGCTGTGATAACCCTTGATCAGTGGATACATACTGAACAGCCCTGTATTAATAATATTCAATCAGTAGCATTTAATAAGCCGCTGATCTTAAGGCTGTTACAACATACATAACACCTCAGTAACTTCAGCCTTTGTTAACAAACTCAACAGTGCTTTCATCCACAAACATGAAATAGTCCAACTATTGAGAAGTCTCACTTGTTATGAGCACTCACTCAATGAACATATAACAAACACTGTACTATTAAATCTATTCAGTCACTTATTCAAGCCCGCGACCCACGTTTGGGTCGGGACCCACCAGTTGAGAACCAGTGGTTTAGACGACGACCTGTTTTTATCATTTTTCAGTTCATGAAAAAAGATTTATGATCTGTTGAGACAATGTGTTTCCATTTTACAAAAATCCTTCAAGGACGTGGTTATCTGATTCAGTTAAAGGTTTCACAGACATCACATTTTACAGAAAGAAGAATGTGAAAGTTACTTTAATACAAATTAAACCAACAAATGTACAATAAGTGTTTTTTTTTTCTCTCCTGCAAGTCACAGTCAATATCTGATTGTTGGCCAAAGGTTTTCTTATTGTTCAACACTGAATGTGACTCTCTTTGTTTTCCTGAATCATTACATCTCCATCTTTGTGTGACTCAGCACATGCTTGGTCTCTCTAAAAATACTTTTTCTTCAGTGTTAAAATTCCCTTTTCTTTTTCCTGGCTGCAGGACTTGATGTCTTTACATTTAGAAAAAATAAATAGAGCTTGATAACTTGTATAAGAGATGATATTCTGCAGAGGCTTATACTGAGTCACTTAACTATCTAATAAGTGGTGGTATATTATCCAACCTTTATTATCAACCAAGTGGAGAGCTGCTGTGTTACAACATAATTATCATGATTATTTCACTCCCTTATTCTGTATATAATCATTTCATTAGTTTTCCTTTGTTCTTTTTGTCCATGTGTTTGAATAAGGTCTCTTATGGTGGATGACAAAGGAACTGGTTGGTTTGGTACATTTCAAATCCAGCAGCAATCATCTGCTTTTTGTGAAGCTTCATGTTTCTTCTACCAACGAGTGGATGAGACAGAAAGAGTCAGTTTTAAAGTCCAGGAAAATAAAGTGGCTGTAAACGCTTCACTTACCTCCTCTGGCAGGAATCCAACCGGACACAACCAGGAAACACAAAGAAGAGCTGATCCAGATCATCCTGAGCTGTAAAAACACCTTTTCAAAACAAAATGTCCTGATTTTACTAAAAATCTCATGTGGAGTCGCAGGATCTTTCCTGAATTTGCTAATAATCCATCCTGATCTGTATTTCTCAACACATCTATGTGATGAGACTGAGAGGATAAAAAACGTTGGAGCAGCTGTGAGTTCAGTTCCTCCATTTTCCTTTTTTTCTGTTCAGTTCCTCCCTTTTCTTCCCTTTTTTTCTTGTGGGTTGGTCCACGGCCTCCAAAAAAATAAAAAAGCACAAACACTCTGCCCAAAATCAAAAACCCGTTACCAGTAAAAGTATGAACATCAAAATATGTGTGAAGTACCAAAGTAAAAGTATTTATGATGCTGAATGACCCATCACAGAATAATGTTTTTTATATTATTGGATAATAATTATTAAATATTTCTCCTCTGATGTGGAGGAGTAGAAATATAAAGTAGCAGAAAATGAAAATAGTCAAGTAGAAGTACCTCAAAATTGTACTTAGATACAGTACTTGGATAAATGTACTTCATTACTTTCCACAGCTGTCTCAGATTTAAAAAAAAGCTCATATTTTGTACCAGAGAGCAGCAGATCTCACTTAATCTCTTCTGTATCTGAGTCAATCTTACATGAAGAAGAGAGAAAATAATAATTTGACCTGATTAGTTCATGATTATTTTAATAATTTTCACTGAATAATATCGAGGTTTGGACTGTTGGTTGGACGCAACAAGCATTGTGAAGGTGTCACTTTGGGCTCTGGGTCATTGTGACGGCATTTCTCACTATTTTCACTCTTTTTACAAAGCAAACAATCAATCAATGGATCAATGGAGAAAAGAATCAGCAGATTGATCCAGAATGAAAAGAATCATTAGCTGCAGTCTGTTAAAATACAAACTAGTTGAAAATAAGCTCCACCTCAACCAACTGTTAACTTTTGTCTCTTCAGTCTCTTCAGTTTAATCATAAAGTGCAAATCAACAGTGGGAGTGACTGTTAGAACCCGTCCAACCATTTCTGCAAACTTACTGTGAGATACTGTGAGAAAATCATGAACCAAAGTGATGCTGAAGCTCCGTTCTGCACCATTTCAGTCACCAGACAAATCAGTAATAAAAATGTTAAAAACTACTGTTCCTGTTTTAATACTAGATAATTATTATAATTATTTTCTTTCTTCTTCCTGTAAGATTGACTCAGATACAAAAGAGATTAACTGAGATCTGCTGTCTGATATCAGCATTTACCGTTAATGTGTAATCTGAGACAGTTGTGGAAAGTAACTGAGTATATTTACTCAAGTACTGTATTCAAGTACAAGTTTGAGGTACTTGTACTTCTACTTGCTCCTTGATTGAAGTACTTGCTTTTGCCTTTTTTCTGCTTACAATGTTTATATTTTTTGCACCAACATATCCAGACAGAGTCCTTGTACGTGAAAACCTGATTAGAAATAAACTCGAGTCCAACGCCGCAACAATGATGTGTGATGCTGCAGCAGCCTCCAACTTTAACTTACTTATAATCTAAGTTACAATAAATTTTTTTACACTAACTGTAGTTAAATTGCATTTAATTTTTATTTAACAAAATTTTTATTTTACTAAAAAGCACTTCCTTTGTATATATGTCATATCTAATATTTGGTCATCTGATTTTTGATCTCTAGTATCTTTTGAGAGAAAATGTTTATATTAAAAAATATAGAGTGATATATAAATATATCATTACATTGTGCTGTGAATACAATGTAGTGACTGCATCAACATTTTTATCATCTCCTCCTCCATTTTGGTGAGAAACTAACTGACAGTAAACAGAAAACAAAAAATACAGATTTTGAAAAGTCCGAGCAAAGGGCGTCACTGTTTATGATGGAAGGACTCAAATATGAAACTGTTGATTTTATGGTGATAGTTTAATACTGATACTGTGATCTGACCTTTGGAAATCTTTAGATCCGTGACAGTTACGCGTCTCCTCTTAATTTCTGAGCTCACAGAAACTGAACTTACAGAGGAGATCCTTTATTATGAGTGTTTACATGCACGTTTTGGGGCTTAGTTTAGATCTGTAGCAACAGACAGGTCAGATCACCTGGTTCAGGTGTTTACATGGCATTGTGCTCTGACTTTACAGTACTCTAGGTAGCATATTTAGGTTTCTCAAAACAAGGACGTGATGTTTGCTTATGAATAAATATATACAGCTGCCAAGGCAAGATGGCACTGCAGGTGGCAGCCTCAATACAACAGTCTCTAGTTCTTTTTGTGTGTTTGTTTATGAGGTCAGCCCACCTGTGGGTCATAGCAGTGGGGCGCTTAACACCTATAAACATACAGAGTGTTTTCATGCACGTTTTGGATTCAGCCCACCTGTGGGTCACAGTACATCTACCGAGCTTCCAACGATGAGTGGTCGCCTAATGGAGCTATCCAGGTAAACAAGGGGAGGCAGAATCAACACCTAACACATAACCAGACACGTGAGGTAAATTATTTTCTGCTCGGAGAGGGAAAACTTGAAGAGTCAAAACTCTACACAGCAAAATGTGTTGGTCTCACAATGAACTTACTCTGTCTGCAAATGTTGCTGAATGGAACGAGGAGTTTGGGATGAAACCATCGCAGACAGTTTATAAAAACATAAAATTCACACACAATAAAATAATTCATTTGGACAACAACAAGCTGTTAAAAGCAGCGGCTGGTGGACGAGCTGAGCCGACCACATAAAGCAAAAAGATGGACATCAAATCTATTGTTTTATTTGTTAGAGAGTTGGAGAGATTGACATATCTAAGATACCTGCCACCGCTGTTTCCAGCCGGGGAGGTGGAGTTTGCAGTCCCATCTGTCCAAAGGTTTAGCTCTCTTATCCAAAGGTCTCCCTCTCAGGACAGACTCTAGGAATCTCTCTCCAAGATTCATTTCAAAATCCAGAAAATCATTAACAGGGCCACTGTCAGACTCCAGCTACCTAGAATCTGTTCGCCGCCATCAGCAGCCTCCGTCCTGTCCTGTGTTTTTCAATAAACCTGTTAAATGTTCACTTGAGTCAGTGTTTTGTCATGTGGATCAGCTGTGTGTTCATCACTTCCCAACATCACTGACAGTGTTAGTTTTTCTTGGCTTTTTCACCTTTCTCTCATCTCCTCCTCCTCTTAGACGGTTCTTCTCTGGGCCTGATTCTCTGTCCATACCAGGACTGTTACACATGGATCTTGGAGCTTTGAAGTCCCTTTTATAAGACTTTGACATTAAACTCAGGCAAAATTTCCAAAGTACCCAGAGAGAGCTATGCATCAGCCACTGTTGTCACCAGACGAGCCTTTGGTGGTGGTGGTGTCACAGTGTGGGCAGGTGTGTCTAGTCAATGTGTGTGTGGCTTTTGTTTCAATAAATTGTTTGAGATGAGGAAATCACCATTGCATGCTTCTACTTAAATGCCCTGCTTTAATGATATAATATCACTGTAGCGTGAACTTTTTACGTTTTCCCATAAATTTCACCCGAAAGCTAAATATCCCTAACTTTTGTGAGTAGTGTAGTTACAAATTTACAAAATATAAACTTTTAAATTTATATTATTTCATTATTCATATTTTTTTAAGAGATAGTTTTTATTTTCTTTTTCAGCAGGTATTTCAATATTTGTTTATATTTATTTATATTATCAATATTTGTCATCAAATTTATATTTCACACTGGTGATATAATCAGACATTTCAGATTGGATATTTAATCTTGGAAGAGTCCAAAAGGTTTTCTTGCACATTCATAGATGTCATTTTAACAGTGACACTACCGTATAAAGACTTGTTTCAGACTCATTCATAGAATAAATTTATTGTGCAGATGGGACATATGGCAAAAAACTAAACAAGAATCAAGAATCAAGTATCATTTATTGTCATCATGTTTTCACATGACGAAATTAAGATTGGTGACTTCCAGCTTTAAACGTAAATATATAGTAAAAATATGTAATATGTACACAAATATCCAAATCCAAAGTTGCAGCAGTCAAGTGCATGTCTCAAGTTCTCAATAGGGGGAAATGCATTGTGCATTGTACAGCTCTGGGGAAAAAGCTGTTTTTCAGTCTCTGGTAGTTGTTGTCTTTTATGTTTCTGTACCGCTTTTCCAGATGGAAGCGGTACGAACAAAGATGAAACAAGACACTAATACAGACTCAAAACAAAATACAATCACACAAGTATCATCATATTTAAAATTTAAGCATTTAAAGTACTATCAATATTAAAAAACTGCTTTGAGAATTGTGACAAAGTGCATTCAAACACACACACACACACACACACATGCACACACATGCACACATGCACACACACACACACACACACACACACACACACACACACACAGTAGTGATGATCTCATGCTACATCTGTTTAGTAGCACTCTAGCTGCTGGTACTGAAATAAATTTGTATTCAGCTATTGATTCTCTCTTGGACGTCTGTGGACGTTCTAGTAGTCAGTGTCAGATAAAATGCAGCTGATCAGGTAGTTCAACATAAATACAAACAACTTCAAACGTGCCAGGAATACAGATCCAAAGCAAAATACATTCAAACATGTATAGACACATAAAATAAATTTCTATATACATATAAATTCTCTCTATATAGATATACCTATATCTATCTGTAGCAGCATAGAAATGTCAGTTTTCATTTTCTTGGTTAGTGTGATCCCACTAATTTTCCTTCAGTTGTTATAGGCTGGTGACCTGGGTGACGGTAGACTGTGTTTACACCCCCCCAGTTCCTCGCTTTTCTCCGCCGGCCACCACATATCTAAAAAATAACCTAAAAAAACAAAGTGAAAAAATCACAAAGGAAAGATCATTCTTCTCTGAGACGACAAAAACTTAATGTGTTTCCTTAGTAGCATATTTGTCTTAATTTCCCTGAAGCAGAGGGTTGTTGGATGAAGTTTCAGGCTCCTGAGGTGTTGCTCCGTTCATACCACCAACTTCTCTGCAGACAAAATGAAATATAATTCAGCACCAAAACATAAAACTCAAATAAATTTCTGCAGAGCAACAAACCATCACATTGGTACTGATGCAGCACATCACATGACACGAGCAGAGTGGACCCAAATGTAAGACAAAGTTAATACTGATGATGATTTAATGGGAGCTTATAGACAGGTAGACAGGCAGGTTCAGGCAGGTGGACACAGGAAACATGAAGGTTAACATGAATTAAGTCCAAAGAAACACTGACAAACTGACAAAGGAGTCTTGAAACTGGGCTGATATCAGAGTGAGTGTGGCTGATGAGGGAATGAGCTGATTGTTGTGATGGGAGCGGCTGCAGGAAAGATCTGACAAGTCTGAGGACATCTGGTGGAGGGATGGAGAACGACAACAGACAGATGTAAGGAAACAAACAAGGAAGGAGGCAAGAGACAAGAAACAGAAGATAAAAAATGTTATAAATGAAGTTACAAGAAAAAATCTTTCCTCTCATATCTTACAATGTTTGATTAAAAAGAGAAATTCTTCTGACTATTCCAGTGATGTTTTAACTCTCCTGCTCTCGTTCTTTTCTATCTGCAGGATGTCTCTTGTTTTTCTGACTCACTCTGTGTTCAGTGTTTTGTCTCAGTGGTTTTTATTTGGAGAGTTAAACTTTGCTCTCCTTCACTTGTTTCTCTCCTGCTCTGCTCTGTCCTGGACTGTTCTCATTTCTAACGGTCACTTCCTCCTCTCACAGCAAGTGTCAGCTTATTTGATCCAGTTTGACTCTCTGAAGATGATTATCAGGTATTGTGTTTTCTCTGTGAACCACTTTACATGCCTGAGGGGCTGAAGCCTAATAGTGAGTTCAGTTCCTCCCTTTTCCTTTTTTTCTTGTGGGTTGGTCGATAGCCTTCAAAAAATAAAAAAGCACAAAAACTGTTACCAGTAAAAGTATGAACATCAAAATATGTGTGAAGTACCAAAGTAAAAGTATTTATGATGCTGAATGACCCATCACAGAATAATATTTATTATATTATTGGATTATAATTAGTTCATTTTAATTATTGATTCACTTTTTTAAAGGACAAAAAGTACAATAATTGTCTGAGTTTTTTCTTGATTAGTTAAAGATTTTTTTTTTTTTCAATTTCAGATTAGATGAATAGACAGGCATCAGGAGACAGTTTACTGCAAAGAGTACTTTTATTTTTAGTACTTTAAGTAAATTTTCAGGTATATTCTCAGTGCAGGACTTTTACTCATAACAGGGTGTTTTTTTTACTTGATGATGTGAATACTTTGTGACTTTCTGGATTAATACTTAGACTGGAATAAGATCAGATGCCTCACTCTGCTGACCTCTCAGGAAGTTATTGCTGAGCAGATTTTCACACAAAAAGTATGAGATTTCCTCATTCTGATCTAAAACAGTAACATAGTAAAATAAAATTAAAAACACAAAAGAAGTCCAAAAAATCAAGAATAAAACAATCTTTTGTTTAAATAGAACAAACGGTAGACAGTTTGAAAAAATAGAATAAAACTGTAATGTCTCATTGTGTTTGTTAAGTTTCCATGTCTGTCATGTTTCTGTTTCCTCTATTTCTTATATCCTCCTCTTGAATTGTCCTTACGATGTCCGCAGAAGCTGGGGTTCTTGGGGTATGTTGAGGATATGTTATCTTCTCTTGATTTGATGTCACACCACTGTCAAATCTTTTCAACGTCTTGGTCAATTGTGATAAAGAGACACACAGGCAAAGCTATTTATTTGTTGTGTCCTGCCCTGAAATGTGCAGCCAGGATAGAGCATGAGAAAATATAGAAAGGTTCCCGCAAAACAGAAGGTAAAATGTGCGGGAGGGTTAGCAGAAAAACAAAACTCACACACAAATGCATATACAAACACATCTCTTCTTGTCTTTGTGGTGTCATGAGGACACAAGACCAGATCATGCATAGTGGGAACCGTCCTTTCTGGTGGTGAAGATAAAAACAAATCCCTCTTCAAATCATCAAAAAGGCAAAGTAGAGGTCCCTGACCAGACAAGAAACAACTCCCTGGGGCTTGTCTGGTATTAAGTTATTTGTGAGGTCAATTTCTATACACTCACACTGTTTTTCTTGCCTCCTGAGTACCACATTCAGGTTAATCTGACTTTGGTGAAACCACTATGCATCTTTGACTGTTAAGGTGAGTGCTCTGCATCCACAATACATCCAGAGGAGATTGGCAATGGGTGTGAAAATATGCGGGAATCACAAGAGCAGAAAGACAAAAAACACACAAACACATACAAACACACAAACATACATACACTAAAAGCAGTTACAGCAACACTTTTATTACCCTCAGGTTCAGTAGACCCGACCACAACATATGTAATATAAATGTGTAGGGAGGTACAGTGTGGAGTCATAAAACATATATATTTTTTTTATGTTCTTCACAGAAAATGAGGCCAATGACTCTGAGGTTGAAAAAATAATGAACTGCATAATTCTCCTTTTTACAAACACTGAAAACACATCCCACACCCCCAAACATGACACAAGGATCAAACAGTGAGTACTAAGGAGTAAAAGTTGGACTCTCTGTCTTACATATCACTTTCATGCTGTAAAATGATAAAAGTGATATGTAAACCTATAAACCTCAGCACATTTAAAAGCTTTTCAAACCTGTATAAAAAAGAAAAAAAAGAAATGCAGTGCCATCATGTGAAACAATGCTTGTCTTCATTTGTGGACATTTACTGCCAATACCTATAATATATAACAACAAAAACACAAAATACAAACTGGATTTCTTTACAAGTACAATACAAATATGAAACCAATGATTAACTGTCACAAGTTCGCTCACTAACTAGTTTCCTGACTTTTGATGGAGGAAGCCTCAGTCACTTTAAAACAATCAAACATACCTTTGAAACAGTGGCAGAAACTCTTCCATAAGACATTAATACTTTATAGTAAGTAAATAATAATAATACGGTATATTTTGTCCTCATAAATCATTTTTTACTTTACATTTATTTAGCTGACACTTATCCAAAGACACTAAAAAAGGTCATGTGTGGACACATCCCAAATTGCAAGAATGCCCAAAAAATGTAATAAACTTCATCAAGTATGCTGAAGAGCTTCAAGTGCAACAAATGGGCCAAAAATAAATGAGCCTGAACAGATGAGATGGAAAAAATGTAAAGTTTAAGCTGTTCTGATGTCAGCGGGGTTCATCAAAACTGTACTTAGATGCAGTCCTTGAGTAAATGTACTTAGTTACTTTGTGCAGCTGTCTCAGATTACTCATCAAAATAAAAGCTCATATCTTGTAGCGGGATGGGACAGCAGATCTCAGTTAATCTTTTCTGTATCTGTGTCATTTTCTTACTTGATTGAATGATGTGAATACTTCATGCATCTCTAGATTTATCTTTAGACTGGACTAAGATCACATCACGCCTAATATAAAATAAGTAATAACTCACTTTGCTGGGTGAGCAGAGTGAGTTATTACTGTGCAGATTTCCACACAAAAGGAATTCAATTTCTTCATTCTGGGGCAAAACAGTAAGATGAAAAAGAAAAGTAAAAATATAATAAGAATAAGAAATAAAAATATTTTGTTTAAGTAAACCAAGACAGTATGAAAAAAAAGGATGATATGCACAAATAAAGTGACAAAAGAAAGTGCAAAAGTTCACAGAAGAAAGTAAAAAGAATATTTGCAATGTGCAAAAATGTGGAAACTTTCAATTAATGTAAAGTGTTTCTGTTTAAAGATGCTGTGCAGAAGAGCTGGATGGACTACGACTGTTTATTGATCAGTTTCATGTGTTTTTGTTCGTTTTAGCAGTGAAAAGTTCATTACATTTGTATGGAGCAGTTGTAAATGTTTGTTTTAATACATTTATTTAAAAAATTAATATTTTAATTATATATATATATATATATATATATATATATATATATATATATATATATATATATATATATATATATATATAATATATTAATTATAAAATATATCTTTATGTAAAAAAATCAATTTTACCAAATCTGTTTTGAATTCTTTCTTCGCATCCATTTTGATTTATTGTTAAAGATCATGTTGTTGGTGTAAACCTCCACACTCCACCCTGATTTTTAAATGTAATTGCTAGTGTTTTATATATGCTGAAAGGTTGAAGCACATTACTCAAAGTCTTTTATCAGTCAGGTGAAGTAAAAAATGGAGTTATGAGGTCACAACAACTCTCAAATGTAAAAATGTCCCATCGTGACAAATTAACTTTCCACATCAGCTGACTTTAAAAAAATGTAACTTCATGTTTTGTAAATGTCCTTCAATCAATTTCTTCATAACGTGTGCAATAACAGGCAGACTGTGTATGTTAAAGGAAACATGTATGTGAAATGTCACATTGACCTTTTAAAGTAACTGGTGTAAAATATGTTTTAGTGTAAGTTTCTTTAGTGTAAGTGTAATCTGTGCTGAGCTGACAGTCAAATCATCAATCAAGAAGAAGCCACAAAGGAAAGATTATCCTTCCCTGAAATACTAAAAAGACAAAAAAGTTCACGTGTTCACTCCAAAGCACATTAACACATCTGAGTGTCATTTAATCCTTCAGGCCTCAGAGGTTTGTTGTTTCCATCATTTTCTGTTTCTCTTCTTGTCCATTTGAATCTTCCTCTTCTTCCTCTTTTCTTTCCATTAAGCAGATGTTTGTCAGCCGATGCTCCACAGTTCTCACCTGGTTTTGTTTCATCTTTATTTCCAAGTTCAATATCCCTGCAGACAAAATGAAGTAAATTCAGCATCAAAACATAAAAATATTTTATCGTCAATGTTACATTAATGTTTTCATGTCATTTATATTTATATACACTCACACATAAACTGAGATAATCTTTTTATTATTTATAAACTAGATTTCAAATGAGGAGAAAGGTTTAGTTGGTTTATTAATTAAGTAAATTACAACATACCAACATGCTTTAACAGGGTAATCATTTCCTATAGTTTATACAGCACTATAGTTCATTTTAATACAGAACATTTACTTACTGTGGTGCTTACTGTTTGGCTGTCTGTTTCCTCGTCGACCTGTGATTTACAACAGACAATATGATCAATAATCATTATCAGAAAGATCAGTTACATTTTCCTAGATTACATATCGAGCAAAGTACTAATGAGACAGCTGACACTGTTCCTGTGTGTTTAAATCAACTGTCAGCAGGTTTATCAAACTCTGATCAATAATGAGCAGGTGTTGGTAACTCTGACTTATTAAATCAGGTACTGACGTGTTTTTACTTTAGTTATGAGTGAAGCTTTGCTTCTGTGCACTGCAGACAGGAAATGTGTGTTTTCTCTGTGTGTGAGTGTTTGCAAATGGAAAACTGCTCAATGCAGAAAACATGAAATGAATGAAAGAGTGAAGGCAGGTTGTTTTACCTTGTGTCTTTTTACAGTAGATTACCAGGCCAACTAAAACTGCTCCGACAATCACAGAGGCTGCAACCACCACCGATTATAAAACCTACATCACTGGTTGAAATCCCTGAAATAGAAAGTGTCAGTTAATTGACTTTAACAACTGAAGGATCACAAAACTAAATAAGTATTTACAAAAAGTGTGTTTCGGTGCATAAAGAATACACATATTTTCATGCCTAAATGTAAAAGTGATTTTTCCATTTTATTTCTAATTCACCTCTGTACACTTTCCGTTTCGATGTCAATGTCATGACATTTGCTTTTTACTTTATTTAAAAAGTTCCTCATTTCTGCCACCTTACCTTGACTGTTGTCTGTTGTCAAGTAAGGTTGAAAACCCCTCTCTGCCATCACTATGAAAGGCCTTACAACAGGCCCACCTAGGAGCAGTAAGGTACTGTTCATCTAAAGATAACAGGAATCAGGGGTGCTTTCCACCGAGGCAATGTAACACAATGCATATACAAGCAAGAGCAGTATGTGACCATATATGATGATTAAAGTAACTATGACCGAGAGTTAAGTAAAATGTGAAATAATTAATGAAGTGATTTTTGAGATTTTATAATCTTTTAATGAATCAATATGAATGATTTGATGAAATGATCGTGTATAAGAGGTGTAAAAACTGTTGATTTGTGTGTTGTAATCATCTTGTGACTGTCTTGTGACAATGAAGTCATCCTTAGCCAAAACGGGAAAAAGAAGAAGTAAGCTTGACCAGCGACTGTAACCAATGATAAGGTCAGATATGAAAATATAACCAAAAAAGGGATTAAAGTGGGCATCAACTGTGTATCAGACCATATCACGTAAGAATAAATTATAAAAAAGGTATAAAAAGGGAGAGTAAAAGGGAAGTTTAGTGTTAGTCTTCGGGGGATCTTCGGCAGCGGAGACCTGATGTCAGATCGACCACATCTAGGCATTAAAACTCCAGCTGAAAAATCACCACAAGAGAGAGAGTTTTTGAGCAGTTATTCAACATCAAGAAATTTCCAGATTGGACTTCAACTGAAAATAGAGGATCGACCGAACGAAGATTATCCATCGCCACCCAGTTGAGGAACTTCAAATCAAACTCTGGACATTCTCTCCTGCTCATGCAGCAAGATTGTGAACACTGTATTATTTTGGACTTTGTACAAGGTCAAGATTTTTACCAGATTTCACAACTCGGCTGAAAAGAAGAACTGCTGTGGCCAAGTGGCTCTTCTCTTTTTCTCTATTTTTGGGACATTTTCCACACAGCAACAGCCTCTGATTCAGGTCATATTATTGAACTTTTAATCATTAAAATTTTTAAATTAACTATTAACTTTAATTAATTTTAATTATTCAACTATTATTTTAATCGTAATTTTTATGCTGTATGCTTGCCCTTGCCTATTTTTTGCAATAAAACTAAGCACTGCAATTAAAGTATAGAATCTGGACATTGGATTTTTGATTGGAAAAGTGTTTTGGGTAATAGGGTGTGTCATCATCACAGAGGTTCTATTTTTGGATTACTCTAGCCAACAAAAATCAACCGACGACCCTTGGGACCTGCTGTCCAGGTCTCTAAATTTATTCCTAGTAACCACACCAAGTGCCAGGATCACTTAGAGGAGAGCTGCCGTGAACGGGCGTGGCCGATGGATCGGGTACTGGGCTCATTGGCTATTCAGCCTAGTGCCAGGTTGGAGGTAGCAGGGTAGACGCTCGGATGTAGGCAGTGAGAAACTAGGCGAGTCTCCTCGACACCAGCTTAAATTATCCCTAAAGTAAACTACTAGGTAATACCTATAGGCTATTAGGGATCGGACCCTTTGAACGGAGAGCTGGTCCAGTTCCACCTGTACAGGGGAAAACTCGGGATTCAACACTGTCCTCAGAAAGGTGTTTGTTATCTTCGTCTCCTCTTCATTTCTGAGCTCACAGGTGTATATTCCCTCCTGATTTGAAGATAACTCCTGTAGTGTGAGCTTTCCTGACTCAGACACATCCTTCACCTGCTGCCTCCACTCCTCTGAGACTGTGCGGTCAGTCCTGGTCTGGATCAGGATGATCTGACTGTGGTTGAACCTCCAGATGAGCTTTGTTAGAGTCGTGTTGGAGGAGGTGCAGGGGATTGTTGTTTCATTGCCACAAACACTGAAGATAGAAGCTGAAATGAGAAAACACACAAAGTTGCAAAAAATGATTTCAAACTTTGAACATTATTTTTTAATATAATGACTAAAATTTGAGGATGGTGGCATCATTAACATTTCATATCAGCTGTTTAAAGCAGTCTGATCCACCACATACAGGTCCACAGTGGCTGCAGGTCTTCTTAGAAACACTTACGAGCTTTAAACAAAGAGGCTCTCCTCCTGTTTGTGCGAAAAGTGCTGACGGTGCAGATGTAGACCAGATCAGTAACACTGTCTGAAACTATCAGAGAACTGCTGATGTTGTAAAGCTGCTGTTCAGTCTGCTGGACTGTGGCTGTGTTGTTGAAGGTCACGTTGGACGGAGGGCTGGTGGACCAGGTGAGCTCAGGTTCAGGGTAGATCCCCTCTGACCTGCAGGTGATCCTGTTTCCTACCTGCTGAATGTCGACTTCACCGACCGGAGCTGAAAAACAGAAGATCTTGATGTTCTGTACGAGTGGATTCACGAATTATTTTAGATAACAAATATTATTTATTGTCACACTGCACAGAAATAAAACACAAACATGTTCATGGTTTTGTGTTTCTCATACCGTCCACTTTAACGTTGATAAATGACTCCTTGTTTCCAATGACGAGGCTGGTGAAGCATTTATATCTTCCCTGGTCCTGAACCTCCACCTCTGTCAGCTGCAACGAGGCATTTCCTCTGGAGATCTGCTCCTTAAACAGTGATGTTCTGCCTCTGAAACGCTGATCCTGCTGTGCGAGCTGGTCTCTGTTGTTGTAGTAGGAGTGGACAATAGTGTCTCCCTTCACATTAATCCAGTGGAGGACCACATCAGTGCCTGGAAGCCCTGGAAGCTGCACGGTAAGATGCAGCTCTTCCCAAAAACACAGAACACGTCAGCATCTGCAACACATCAAGAAAAGAGAAACTCATTAAGGTTTAATTCAGGAAAAACAACAGCTCAGCAGCAGCTCAGTCAAAGTGAGTGATTTCTCCACTTCAATTGTACTGATGCAGCACATCACATGACACGAGCAGAGTGGACCCAAATGTAAGACAGAGTTAATACTGATGATGATTTAATGGGAGCTTATAGACAGGTAGACAGGCAGGTTCAGGCAGGTGGACACAGGAAACATGAAGGTTAACGTGAATGAAGTCCAAAGAAACACTGACAAACTGACAAAGGAGTCTTGAAACTGGGCTGATATCAGAGTGAGTGTGGCTGATGAGGGAATGAGCTGATTGTTGTGATGGGAGCGGCTGCAGGAAAGATCTGACAAGTCTGAGGACATCTGGTGGAGGGATGGAGAACGACAACAGACAGATGTGAGGAAACAAACCAGGAAGGATGCAAGAGACAGCCTGCCTTGTGCCGAACGTAATATCAAGTTAATCTAATTAAAATAATTATTTATGATCTGTTGAGACAATGTGTTTCCATTTTACAAAAATCCATCAAGGACGTGGTTTATCTGATTCAGTTAAAGGTTTCACAGACATCACATTTTACAGAAAGAAGAATGTGAAAGTTACTTTAATACAAATTAAACCAACAAATGTGCAATAAGTGTTTTTTCTCTCCTGCAAGTCACAGTCAATATCTGATTGTTGGCCAAAGGTTTTCTTATTGTTCAACACTGAATGTGACTCTCTTTGTTTTCCTGAATCATTACATCTCCATCTCTGTGTGACTCAGCACATGCTTGGTCTCTCTAAAAACACTTTTTCTTCAGTGTTAAACTTCCCTTTTCTTTTTCCTGGCTGCAGGACTTGATGTCTTTACATTTAGAAAAAATAAATAGAGCTTGATAACTTGTATAAGAGATGATATTCTGCAGAGGCTTATACTGAGTCACTTAACTATCTAATAAGTGGTGGTATATTATCCAACCTTTATTATCAACAAGTGTTGAGAGCTGCTGTGTTACAACATAATTATCATGATTATTTCACTCCCTTATTCTGTATTATAATCATTTCATTAGTTTTCTTTGTTCTTTTTGTCCATGTGTTTGAATAAGATCTCTTATGGTGGATGACAAAGGAACTGGTTGGTTGGTTGGGTACATTTCAAATCCAGCAGCAATCATCTGCTTTTTGTGAAGCTTCATGTTTCTTCTACCAATGAGTGGATGAGACAGAAAGAGTCAGTATGAAAGTCCAGGAGAATAAAATGGCTGTGAACGCTTCACTTACCTCCTCTGACAGGAGTCCAACCACACACAACCAGGAGACACAAAGAAGAGCTGATCCAGATCATCCTGTGCTGTAAAAACACCTTTTTCAAAACAAAATGTCCTGATTTTACTAAAAATCTCATGTGGAGTCGCAGGGATCTTTCCTGAATTTGCTAATAATCCATCATGATCTGTATTTCTCAACACATCTATGTGATGAGACTATGAGGAAAACAAACCGTTGGAGCAGCTGTGAGTTCAGCTCCTCCCTTTTCCTTTTTTCTTGTGGGTTGGTCCACGGCCTCCAAAAAAATAAAAATGATCATAAAATGCAAATCAACAGTTAGAGTGACTGTTAGAACCCGTCCAACCATTTCTGCAAACTTACTGTGAGATACTGTGAGAAAATCATGAACCAAAGTGATGTTGAAGCTCCGTTCTGCACCATTTCAGTCACCAGACAAATCAGTAATAAAAATGTTAAAAACTACTGTTCCTGTTTTAATACTAGATAATTATTATAAATATTTTCTTTCTTCTTCCTGTAAGATTGACTCAGATACAGAAGAGATTAACTGAGATCTGCTGTCTGATAACAGCATTTATCGTTGATAAGTAATCTGAGACAGTTGTGGAAAGTAATTGAGTATATTTACTCAAGTACTGTATTCAAGTGCAAGTTTGAGGTACTTGTACTTCTACTTGCTATTTCTACTCCACCACATCTCAGAAGTAAATATTGTACTATTTAGTCCATTACAAGAAGCATTAAAGTGATAGTTATGTGATAGTTGTGTGATGGTAGTACTTTTGTACTTTTACTTTTTTACTTTTTTCTTTAATTTTGAATGCAGAACTTTTAATTGAAGAATTTTTAAGTTTTTTTTTAAGTTTTTTATTTTTTTGTATTTTCATACTGCGACTTTTACTTTAAAGTAAAACAGCTAAAAAAAAAAAAAAAAAAACAATGTAGGCAGGGGTAATAGACTTTTTCTTTGCCAAAGAAAACCTAAATGAAGATGAACACTGCACAAATACACTGAGTTCAGCCTCAGAGATTATAAATCAGATGTGTTATAAAACTGATCATAAATCAACAAGAGAACTGGTGATAGCATTGGTAATGACTCTGGCATGGGAACCAGGTGAGGAGAGGGGAAGTGAGTAAATGTATTTTAGAGGAACTAGATCCTCTGAGCGGTCACATGAAGTCGTCATGTGACATTTGAGGTGTGTTTACTGGTCTCACAGATGTCACACACTGTTATCAGTGGCAGAGCAGCTAAACAAACACCTGCAGATGAAGAACGACCTGTAACGACTGAAGCTCTTCTCACAAAGACAAATCAGGCAGAGACGAGGTCCAGAAGAGACTCAGCCAAAAGTCAAAAACCAGGAAACACTAAACACCTGGAGAAGATGCTGAAATACTTTAATAATGAAAGAAAACGTGCAGAACTGAAGTTCAAACCTACAGAAGTGAAGGTTTGTTTCGAGTTTCACTTTCATCACTTTTTTTTGTTCAAACTGTCCACTGTGAGTCCGAACAGTCTTAAAGAAGTGTGATAATAATAACAAGAGTTTTCCTCCTTTTAAAGACCTTCTCCATCTTCATCTCTAGTAATACATTCAATTTCAGTAACGTCATCCACTGTGGTCTCAATAATAAACATAAAGTAAAATCACCTTTCTTCAACAGCTCCCTCGTGAATTCGACTTTTACAAAGTTTATTTGGTTTTTACTTTTTGCTGCTTTTAATAGTATTAGATTATAGACGTGTTCAGTAAAAGTCTGTTTCTCCTTAAAAAGTGTGAAAAGCTGTCAGACAAATGTAGAGGAGGAGAAGCAGTTTCCATCTAAAGACAATGAAAAGGTTGTTTTTGTTCTTCAGGTTTATACTCCATTTTCTATCACTGGCATCAATTCAGTCGTCTCTGCAAACAAAATGTAAGAAAAATCAGCACTGAAACACATCAAGCTCAACCTCAAAATGGTCATCATCACAACTGTGTCGACTTATTGAATCATCTTTTTAGCTTTAGGTTCATTTTAAGGTCAATTTTAGCTGAAGGAAGGGCAAATTGATCAATATGGAGTTGATTTATTTTTCTGGAAACTGTTGCATTGAGGGAATACATTTGTCTTTTCACACCAATAAAAACACAACTCAAATAAAAAACAAGTTAAGTTATTAATTAAAATAAAAGAGTGACAGCATGTCACATCCTCCAAAATAATTTTGGGGAACTAGAAATGCCATGAAAACAGCATTCAGCTTTAACATAATCACAACTTACAGAGTTCATTACATTGCAGCTGTGCTACTGGATTCAGTACAGAAGATAGACTTACTTTTGACCATTTGGCTGAGTGTGATAGTTTGTTCTCTCTTCTTTCTGTTTTTATTATTAATTTATTATTATTCATTTAAATTAATTTAACTTTCTATTTCTTAATTCTTCTTGAAATATCATTATAATTAGAAACATACAACAAGAGAAAAGCAGTAAATTCTCACAGCTCAGAAATGATTTATTAAGAGAAAACTGACCTACAGTAATTCTACCAATCAACTTATTGATCAGTCAGCTAATATTTCTGCTCATATTAATCCCTGAACAACACTTCGTCTCACAGAGACGTCCTAATAACACCTTTTTCCACATTGTCTGGATTGTCATTTGAAAATGGTGGCGTGTACACGAAGGTGCAGCATGTATATCCTGTTTTTACGAATAAAAAGTTTAATAACAAAAAAAAGTAAAGACATTAACTTTTTTTGCACATTTCTGCACAACCGATACAGTTCATATTTAACATATCATCTTTATCATATTTTATTGTTTTTATATTTTTTGATACCACTGTCCACTTTACAATGTCGATTTTATATTTAATTTATATTTCTGGATTGAAGTACTTGCTTTGCCTTTTTTTCTGCTTACAATGTTTATATTTTTTGCACCAACATATCCAGACAGAGTCCTTGTACGTGAAAACCTGATTAGAAATAAACTCGAGTCCAACGCCGCAACAATGATGTGTGATGCTGCTGCAGTCTCCAACTTTAACTTACTTATAATCTAAGTTACAATTAATTTCTTTACACTAACTGTAGTTAAATTGCATTTAATTTTTATGGAAAGAGAACTCATGCTGGACAGATATTATTAATGCATCGTTACTAAAAAGCACTTCCCTTGTATATATGTCATATCTAATATTTGATTTTCATCTGATTTTTGATCTCTAGTATTTTTTGAGAGAAAATGTTTATATTAAAAAATATATAGTGATATATAAATATATCATTACATTGTGCTGTGAATACAATGTAGTGACTGCATCAACATTTTTATCATCTCCTCCTCCATTTTGGTGAGAAACTAACCGACAGTAAACAGAAAACAAATACAGGATTTTGAAAAGTCTGAGCAAAGGGCGTCACTGTCTATGATGGAAGGACTCAAATATGAAACTGTTGATTTTATGGTGATAGTTTAAACGATACTGTGATCTGACCTTTGGAAATCTTTAGATTCGTGATAGTTATGCATGTCTCCTCTTAATTTCTGAGCTCACAGAAACTGAACTTACAGAGGAGATCCCTTATTATGAGTGTTTACATGCACGTTTTGGGGCTTAGTTTAGATCTGTAGCAACAGACAGGTCAGGGGAGGCAAAATCAACACATAACACATAACCAGACACGTGAGGTAAATTATTTTCTGCTCGGAGAGGGAAAACTTGAGGAGTCAAAACTCTACACAGCAAAATGTGTTGATCTCACAATAAACTTACTCTGTCTGCAAATGTTGTTGAATGGAACGAGGACTTTGGGATGAAACCATCGCAGACAGTTTATAAAAACATAAAATTCACACACAATAAAATAATTCATTTGGACAACAACAAGCTGTTAAAAGCAGCTGCTGGTGGACGAGCTGAGCCGACCACATAAAGCAAAAAGATGGACATCAAATCTATTGTTTTATTTGTTAGAGAGTTGGAGAGATTGGCATATCTAAGATACCTGCCACCACTGTTTCCAGCCGGGGAGGTGGAGTTTGCCTCCTCTTAGACGGTTCTTCTCTGGGCCTGATTCTCTGTCCATACCAGGACTGTTACACATGGATCTTGGAGCTTTGAAGTCCCTTTTATAAGACTTTGACATTAAACTCAGGCAAAATTTCCAAAGTACCCAGGCTCCCATAGAAAATTTCCTAGAAAGTTTCCATTGTTTTGCAACTGTAAGGTAAGTTGTTAAATAAATTATATAAATGATTGAAAAATTATGAAATCCTTACAAAATATGAACATTTTAAGTTATATTACTTCATTATTCATGTTTTCTCAAGGGATAGTTTTTATTTCTTCTTTCAGCAGGTATTTCACATCAGTATTTGTCATCAAACTTGTATTTTACAGTTTTGATATAATCAGACATTTCAGATTGGATATTTAATCTTGGTAGAGTCCAAAAGGTGTGCTGGTTAGACAAATATTTAGCTTTTCTTGCACATTCATAGATGTCGTTTTCACAGTGACACTACAGTATAAAGACTTGTTTCAAGCTTCTTCAGATAATGAACCTTTATTGCTCGTCTTCAGTTGTTCACATGTCAATTTGTCAAAACTGTCAGATGTCCAAGACGAGTCCTGGTCAGACATTCAAGCTACAAGGTTTCTTCATTAATACCAAAGAGTAAATCTGATGTGCAGACGGGACATTTGGCAAAAAACTAAACAAGACACTAATACAGACTCAAAACAAAATACAATCACACAAGTATCATCAAATCTTTAAAATACTATCAATATAAAAGATCTCCTTGGAAAAGTGCTCTCTCACACACACACACACACACACACAATCTAAAAGGCTTTAAGTGATGTTCCCATGCTACCTCTATTTAGTAATACAATAGATGTTCAGATAAAATGCAGTTGATCAAGGTAGTTCAACAAAAACAATTTCAAACGTCCCAGGAATACAGATTAAAAGCAAAATACTTACAAACATGTATAGATACATAATTGAATCATATAGAATAATCCTTCCCTGAGATGTGCGACGACAAAAACTTGTTTGTGTTTCTTCAGCACCATATTTGTCCTAATTTCCCTGAAGCAGCGGGTCGTTGGATGAAACTTCAGGCTCCTGAGGTGTTGCTCCAAGTTATTCTCCTTCAGTAAAAAGAACTTCTGCAGAGCGACAAACCATCACATTAATCCTGATTCCTTCATTTCATTTGCTCAGATTTTATATTTTATCCTCATTTGACTGAGTTGAGTTTAATGTTTTCATGGTATTTATTTAGATTCGTTTCTGACACTCACACTTTGACTCAGATCATCGTTGATTAATTACAAACTAGATTTCAACTTTTAATACATTTTAATACAGAAGATTTACTTACAGTGTCCCATCATTGTTTGGCTCTGTGTCTCTTTGGCAACCTGTGATTTACAACAGACAATATGATCAATAAACATCAATCAATGATCAATAAACAACATTATCAGAGACATCAATAAACATAATCAGAGAGATCAATAAACATTATCAGACAGACCAATAAACATTATCAGAGAGATCAATAAACATTGATCAGAGGAAGTAGAAAACACAGCAGAGTGACTGAGAGCTGATGAGGATATCAACACAGGGATGTTTTTGTGCCTTAAACTACACAAATCACAAAGTTCTGGGTGGAAAATGTTCATTATTCCAAGAAGGAAACTTCCTGTTTGGCTCTGAGCTTTGAGGCTTCCTCTTGTCTGGCCTGTGATTTGTTCAGGCAGCGTGACACAGATCCTGAGAGCAGGTGTTGGTAACTCTGACTTATTAAATCAGGTACTGACGTGTTTTTACTTTAGTTATGAGTGAAGCTTTGCTTCTGTGCACTGCAGACAGGAAATGTGTGTTTTCTCTGTGTGTGAGTGTTTGCTAATGGAAAACTGCTCAATGCAGAAAACATGAAATGAATTAAAGAGTGAAGGCAGGTTGTTTTACCTCGTGTCTTTTTACAGTAGATTACCAGGCCAACTAAAACTGCTCCGACAATCACAGAGGCTGCAACCACCACCGATTATAAAACCTACATCACTGGTTGAAATCTCTGAAATAGAAAAAGTGTCAGTTAATTGACTTTAACGACTGAAGTGACACTAAATTAAAAAAACTCTTTACAAAGACTGTATTTCAGTGTAGAAAGAGTCCACATATTTACATGCTAAGTGAGTTTCAGTTTCTTTTTAATGTGTTCACCTTCTATGTTTCTATCTCATGATGACATTTTCTTATTACTTTAGTTATAAAGTTCCTCATTTCTGCCACCTTACCTTGACAGTTGTCTGTCCTCAGAAAGGTGTTTGTTTTCTTCGTCTCCTCTTCATTTCTGAGCTCACAGGTGTATATTCCCTCCTGATTTGAAGATAACTCCTGTAGTGTAAGCTTTCCTGACTCAGACACATCCTTCACCTGCTGCCTCCACTCCTCTGAGACTGTGCGGTCAGTCCTGGTCTGGATCAGGATGATCTGACTGCGGTTGAACCTCCAGATGAGCTTTGTTAGAGTCATGTTGGAGGAGGTGAAGGGGATTGCTGTTTCAGTGCCACAAACACTGAAGATAGAAGCTGAAATGAGAAAACACAAAACACAAAACACACAAATTTTCAAACGTTGAACAGCACACAGGACATTTTCAGTGCAGGACTTTTACATGTAACAGAGTATTTTTACAGACACACACACAAACACAAATCTTCCATCCATGCTGTCAGCTTTTGTCTCTTCAGTCTGTTCAGTTTAATCATAAAGTGCAAATCAACAGTGGGAGTGACTGTTAAAACCCATCCAACCATTTCTGCAAACTTACTGTGAGATACTGTGAGAAAATCATGAACCAAAGTGATGTTGAAGCTCCGTTCTGCACCATTTCAGTCACCAGACAAAGTCCAAAATAAAAATGATTAAAAGTTCCTGTTTCTCTTTTAACATTAGATAAGTCCTCCAGACCAGATGAGAGAGAGTTAATGGTGCTGAAATTACCACTTAGATTTCAAGTCTTTTGAAATCTTTGTCTTCTTTAAAAAAAAAAAAAACCTTACACTATGAGCTCCATAATACTGGAAATTACCTGTTAAAGTGAGAAAACAAGAAAACAATCCGCGTGCTTATTTGGCAGCTGTCACTCTGGCTTACACAAGTGAGCACCACAGACAGCTACATCTCTTATTCTTAACCAAAAGAAAAATAACAATACACGATTTTCACACAGCTCATACTAGTGTGACTTATCATGAGGACAGTGTTCAGTTCAGAGGTGTCTGCCCTCGGTAGATCGGCTGTTTGGGTGCCCGTGGCTCCTGTGTGCGTTATTTGGCCCTGTCATTGTGCCGGAAAATGATGGCTGCTTGGATCCCTCCCTCCTCGTGAGTATTAGCTTCTGTCGGGAGGTGACACTAATCATCTCACTTGCTGCCTTGTCCAGATGCCAGTTTACACGGCTCGCTGTTGGTACACCGTGATTAAAGACATTGTTCTGCAGCTGTGGAAAAATTTTAATTCGGGGTCAATCCATTGTTTTAAACGTGTAAATGAAGAGTGGATTTACGCTGCCGTTTTTGGATTATTTGTATTTTGTTTTGGTTTATTTGTTCGGTTCAGTTATATTTTAATTTGATTTCTTGATTTCCTTTTTTTTTTTTTTTTTTTTTTTGATGCAGTTAAGTTATTTGGTTGGGATAGGTGGGTTTTTGTGTTATGTGAATTGATTTGATTTGGGGGGTAGTTTTGTTTTTTTATACTTTACTTAAGTAGTTCTTTTTAATGCTTATAGATTTGTGTATTTTTTTTTTTTTATTTCTTCCTTTGGGGCAGTGCTACCCACTAATTTTTATTTCCCCTTTCAGTTGCTGAGGGCCGGTGGTGGCGTGTGCTGGTGACCTGGGTGACGGTGTCTTCCTCCCTTCCCTTTCGTGTGTGCAGTGTTTCCCTGGGACGTGGGTCTTTTCATTACTGGGTGTGCCGGTCACGTGTTTGGGTGATTTTACGTTTGTTTGTTTTTGGTGGGCATCCATCTCCCTCTTCACGAGCTCTTGTCCCACCGATAGGCCCCAGCGCTGGTTCACTCTCTCCTCCCTTTTTGTATAACTGGTGTTTATATATTTTTAAGAACTCTTAATAAAGTGGATTTTTTTTTAAATCTTTGAACTCCGTCTCTAGCCTGAGTGGTATCGAACCTGTGTTTAGTAATCTGTTGTACAAAGATAAATAATTCCCTGGGTGGTGTTGTCTGGCAACTAATTGACTATTGGTTATATTGTCCCAACTAAATTGAAGGCTCTACCCGTTGCCCCCGCCGGTCACCACACAAATGTCCCAGTGGGTTAAAGTATTAAAAGTACAACAGGAAAATAACAAATCAATACTAAAGAAAAGCAAAGTATGAACATTAATCACAGCTGATGAAATATAAGGATAAAGAAGACGAGTGGTGAAAATGATGTAACATAATGATAAATAATGGTAGACAATGATAAGGGAAGGCAAGTGGAGTCATTTATCTCGCTTCATTTACTCAACTACTAAAATCAGTTTTCATCATCTGTTGCCTCTTTATCAGTTTGCTCACTTTTCCTCAACAGCTAACGTTTAATGTATTTTAGTTAAATTTCTTCTAGATGTGTGCAATAACAGGCAGACTGTGTATGTTACAGGAAACATGTATGTGAAATGTCACATTGACCTTTTGAAGTAGCTGCAACAAGATATGAAGCCTGAAATGGCTGTAAAATATGTTTTAGTGTAAGTTTCTGAGTTTAGTGTGTAATCTCTGATGACAGTCAAATCATTTTAGCTTAAACTGAAGAAGAAGCCACAAAGGAAAGATGATCCTTCCCTGAAATACTAAAAAGACAAAAAGTTCATGTGTTCACTCCAAAGCACATTAACACATCTGAGTGTCATTTAATCCTTCAGGCCTCAGAGGTTCATTTGTCTCCACCTCTTTCTGTTTCTCTTCTTGTCCATTTGAATCTTCCTCTTCTTCCTCTTTTCTTTCCATTAAGCAGATGTTTGTCAGCCGATGTTCCACAGTTCTCACCAGGTTTTGTTTCATCTGTATTTCCAAGTTCAATATCCCTGCAGACAAAATGAAATAAATTCAGCACCAAAACTTAAAACTCAAAACCATTTCTGATTTATTCTCCTTCAATAAAAAGAACTTCTGCAGAGCGACAAACCATCACATTAATCCTGATTCCTTCATTTCATTTGCTCAGATTTTATATTTTATCCTCATTTGACTGAGTGAGTTTAATGTTTTCATGGTATTTATTTAGTTTCATTTCTGACACTCACACTTTGACTCAGATCATCTTTGATTAAGTTACAAACTAGATTTCAACTTTTAATACATTTTAATACAGAAGATTTACTTACAGTGTCCCATCATTGTTTGGCTCTGTGTCTCTTTGGCAACCTGTGATTTAACAGACAATATGATCAATAAACATCAATCAATAATCAATAAACAACATTACCAGAGAGATCAATAAACATTATCAGAGAGATCAATAAACATTGATCAGAGGAAGTAGAAAACACAGCAGAGTGACTGAGAGCTGATGAGGATATCAACACAGGGATGTTTTTGTGCCTTAAACTACACAAATCACAAAGTTCTGGGTGGAAAATGTTCATTATTCCAAGAAGGAAACTTCCTGTTTGGCTCTGAGCTTTGAGGCTTCCTCTTGTCTGGCCTGTGATTTGTTCAGGCAGCGTGACACAGATCCTGAGAGCAGGT
Organism: Scortum barcoo; assembly: GCA_023238725.1. Lineage (NCBI taxonomy): Eukaryota > Metazoa > Chordata > Actinopteri > Centrarchiformes > Terapontidae > Scortum > Scortum barcoo. Next base: position 20,210,433 of record CM041551.1, read on the forward strand.
GTTGGTAACTCTGACTTATTAAATCAGGTACTGACGTGTTTTTACTTTGTTATGAGTGAAGCTTTGCTTCTGTGCACTGCAGACAGGAAATGTGTGTTTTCTCTGTGTGTGTGTGTTTGCAAATGGAAAACTGCTCAATGCAGAAAACATGAAATGAATTAAAGAGTGAAGGCAGGTTGTTTTACCTCGTGTCTTTTTACAGTAGATTACCAGGCCAACTAAAACTGCTCCGACAATCACAGAGGCTGCAACCACCCCGATTATAAAACCTACAAATAGAAAAAGTGTCAGTTGATTGACTTTCACGACTGAAGCATTACAAAACTAAATAACTATTTACAAAGACTGTATATCAGTGTAAAAAGAATACACATATTTTCATTTTAATTTTATTCATAAAGTTCCTCATTTGTGCCACTTTACCTTGACAGTTGTCTGTCCTCAGAAAGGTGTTTGTTATCTTCGTCTCCTCTTCATTTCTGAGCTCACAGGTGTATATTCCCTCCTGATTTGAAGATAACTCCTGTAGTGTGAGCTTTCCTGACTCAGACACATCCTTCACCTGCTGCCTCCACTCCTCTGAGACTGTGCGGTCAGTCCTGGTCTGGATCAGGATGATCTGACTGTGGTTGAACCTCCAGATGAGCTTTGTTAGAGTCGTGTTGGAGGAGGTGCAGGGGATTGTTGTTTCAGTGCCACAAACACTAAAGATAGAAGCTGAAATGAGAAAACACACAAAGTTGCAAAAAATGATGCAGTTGCTGATTTTAAACTTTGAATATTATTTATTATAATGACTAAATTGTGAGGACGGTGGCATCATGAACATTTCATATCAGCTGTTTAAAGCAGTCTGATCCACCACATACAGGTCCACAGTGGCTGCAGGTCTTCTTAGAAACACTTACGAGCTTTAAACAAAGAGGCAAAGAGGATCTCCTGCTGTTTGTGCGAGTGCTGACGGTGCAGCTGTAGACCAGATCAGTAACACTGTCTGAAACTATCAGAGAACTGCTGATGTTGTAAAGCTGCTGTTCAGTCTGCTGGACTGTGGCTGTGTTGTTGAAGGTCACGTTGGACGGAGGGCTGGTGGACCAGGTGAGCTCAGGTTCAGGGTAGATCCCCTCTGAGCTGCAGGTGATCCTGTTTCCTACCTGCTGAATGTCGACTTCACCGACCGGAGCTGCAACAACAAGAAAAAAAAAGGCTGAAGGAGTTTGCTTCACATAAAAATTCTTTAGAAGCAGTAATTTCAAAGAAAACAGTTAACTGTGATGAAAACATCTTCAGGACTCCTTAAACTTGAGTTTCTGCAGTTTCTGTATCAATGCTCATGCTCAAAAAGTTCTTCCCTGTTTTCCAAACAAAACAAAGCTGTAATGTGTCTCTTCTTCTCTTCAGGTATCTTCAGATTATGTACAAGCTTCAAAACAAGGGGAGCAAACTGATATTTATATAAAATATGAAAAAGTGTTTTTGATTCAGGCTGATTGAATCTATTTAATAGAAAATATACGAGTAAATGTAATTGTCATCATCTACTTTTTTCAAGGCAGAATACAAGAAATCAATGTACTTTTTTGTTCCTGTTCACACGCTGATGATCAAACTTTTGAAACTTAAACTTTGCTTACAAAGTTCAACATGTGACTTCATGTTTTGCAGCTGTAAGAAGCTCCTCCTTTGTTTTGCACTGAATTGTGGGACAATGCACATCAACACTTATTTGTTCATTTGTGTGTATGAAGACTTTGAGTACACTTTTGATTTTACTATTTGATCCTCTTTTCAGTCTGAACACACAAACACATGTGACACCAGCTTAGATTTACTGTGTTCTGCACAGTAAATCTGAATCTTGTGAATCATAAATGTAAAGATAAGATAAGATCTTTTATTGATCCCACAGTGGGGAAATTCCACTGTTACAGCAGCTCAAAACAAGTAAAAGAGACATTAAATAATAGACAAAAAAACACACAAAGACACAAAAAAACAGTATGTACAATAAATAGTGAATAATAATAATAACAACAGAAAAAGAAAGAAACAGAAAAACAGTATTTATATACACAGCCTCACCCAGTTAGATGTGCTGTGGTGAGGTGTTATTGCACAGGTGAATATGGATATGTAGCAGATATGAATTAACAGTATAGTAAATGAGTGGAATGAAAAAAAGACCATAAAGTGCATGGCTAGGACCATCAGTAAACATCAGTAAACATCAGTGCAATGATGAAACATCAGTAAACATCAGTCCTACTGTGGTATGGAAGTGTTTGTTACAATGACAAAGATTCATAGTGCAGCATTAAACAGTCTGATGGTGTTTGGGATGAAGGACCTGCGGAAGCGCTTCCTTCCTACACCTTGGATGTCTGAGTCCAAGTGTCTCCAAAGTGTCTTATATACTAATTTAGCCAATTAGGCTTTATCCTCTCCTCTGGTTCACTGATGCCACACAGCTGGATTCAGTGTGTTTTAACTGCTGGTTCAACTCTATATCCAGGCAGGTGTGCCTCAGGGAAGTTTAACAGTGATGCATTACCTGCCTGTCCCCAGTTTGGCGTGGTGAGTTGTTGCAGTCTTGGGTTTTCTTTTCGCTGCAGGTTCAGTGTGGATGTGTTTGGTATTATATTGGCCTCGTTGCCTTGCAGTGATGTGTGTTTGGCTGACTTCGAGGGCTATCGCTCTGCTTCAAGCCTGTGTTTAATGGGGCTGCACTGCTTGAGTAGTGAGCAAGCTGGCGTCTCTCTCCCTCTCATGCAGGAAGTGACGTCTTATGTGATGTTGCGTTATTTTAATTGGGTGTAATGTGATTTTAATTTTGTGTGTATACATTTTACAGGCCACGGTGGTTGGCCCTTTCCAAGTTCTCGACCTCTGCTCCACCACAGTTTTGTCTTTACCTTTATTTATCATATTTCTTTTACTGTTATCTTCTATTGGTTCTGTTACTGTATTTATTTATTGAGTGTGTGTGTGTGTGTGTGTGTGTGTGTGTGTGTGTGTGTGGTTGATCAGTCCGCTGTGCTGGTCGGAGTCGAGAACGAAGCTCTCTAGGAATCGAGCTGAGTAAAACTCTCTAGGAGTATTTCTGTCTATGAGATCAATTGATTTGTCGGAGTAATGTATACAGCCATAACTGGTCATCTTAAATGATTTTGTTTGGGAAAACTAATTTGCCTTTTTGTGCATGATTATTATTCTTTTATTTCTTGGTTTGCTTTTGTGTTTAAATTGTGTTGCCCTGTTCCTGGCTTATTTAATTGTAGGTCACGAGTAGGCCTTCTGTTGTATATAGTGTATATTGTCTTATATATTCCATAAGAACTTGCTATTTGTTTTTCTTTTAAATTATAATAAATGGATAGATATATTTTTGGAATCACGTCTCCGCCCAGTGTTTATTTTGAACCCATGTGACCTTTTAGTTTGGGGAAGATTAATGAATGATGAGCTTCGCAGCTTCTTCAGCGTTGAGCTCGGAGAATAATCTGACGGAGGCAATAATATTCTTTAGCCCTTTAGGCATATTTATTGGGAGACTAACACGCCCTCACATCCTTTCATCAATTTGAGGGGTCAATGAACTTTGAACTCTCACTTATAGAAAATAAACACAGGGTGTGCCCTTCTTGCGACTCCCTGTGGTGAGAACAAAATACTGCACCTCAACAAACCACAGCTCAATCACCTGTCAACACACAACTGAGTACACTGAATAAAATGTCTCTTAACACTCTAAATTTCCTTGCGGTGAAATTGCCCAAGATAGCGTTGTCGACTCAACTCTGAGCCGTTAGCTCTCACTCCCTCTCACTGCCACACTGACCATAGTGCAGTATCACACTCATACTGTATTTTATTAGTATAGTAAATGTGCAAAAAGGCGTGTGTATTATTTGGACACAGTGCAGTGAACATAAATATCTACACTAATTTGACAGCAGATAGCCAATACTGGAATAAATGCACTGCAAATATAAAAACCATGTACAGTGTTTTCGGTAAATCTGTATTTTCATACCATCCACTTTAAGGTTAATATACGATGAAGTAGCTGTGTCAGTGCTGATGTAGCACAGGTATCTTCCTTCATCCTGAACCTCCACCTCTGTCAGCTGCAGCGAGGCGTTTCCTCTGGAGATCTGCTCCTTGAACAGTGATGTTCTGCCTCTGAAACGCTGCTCCTGGTGTGTGAGCTGGTCTTTATCCTTGTAGTAGGAGTGAACATAGATGTCTTTTGTAGTCCAGTGGATGAGTACAGAATCATTGTTGTTAAAGCTGCAGGGTAAGATGCAGCTTCCCATTGGAGCACAGGACACTTCAATATCTGTAACACATCAGATAAAGAAAAACTCACTCAGGTTCACTTCAACAGAAGCTGAATCTTTAGAGATCTTGAATGTAACTTGTTTGAATATTCAAACAAGCAGAATGCATTATTTTTTTCAGGTGCATTCAACCTGCATCATAAGTGTTCATCAGGTTACACTGAGTGCTTCTGTTTGTCTGCAGGTGTGTGTGAATGCAGCCTGACAGGTTGCAGTTTGGTTGACAGGGTGATTCTCTTGAGCCTTTCCACTTTACAGTAGAAGAACCATCACGGACACGAAACACCTGATCCCAGTCATCCTGCCGTTAACTGTCCTTGGCTGACTGTTTATTGTACTGTAAAGCTGTACACCAGGAGCTGACTCTGGTCTGAACCTCCTCTGACTAGCTGTCTGAAAATCACTGTGCAAATCATGAATCAAACATCTTTGGAATATGTGACAGTTGCAGCTGCTCTCTTCTGAAAGGTGGCTGTGACTCACATGTGAAGCTCTATAAAAAATCTGTGTACATTACAGCACAGCACTCAGACTATTTACAGACGTCCTCAGTGTCGAGCTCCTCGGCTGAACATTTCTTGTTTCTCTCTGCTCTGCTCTTTGTTTTCTTCTCTAACCGTCGTCTTCTCTCACAGCAGGGTTCAAGTTGTTTTCCTCTTTCTACCTGAGGATTAATATCAGGTATTTTGCTGTCTCTGTGCCAACTGTGAGCCATTTTTCCATCATGTGTTACAGAGTGTGGACTGATTTTGTGTTGCTGAGAAGTCAAACTTTGACTGTAGATAAACCCTCTTATCTGGAGTCATGAACATTATTAATGTTTAGAAAGAGCAACGGTCAAAGAGGAAACTAAAAAACTGACTCAGTCACAACTGACTGTTTAGAGGACGACCTGTTTTTATTTGCTGCAGTTCATCAAAAAAGATAAAAAAGATTTATGATCTGTTGAGACAATGTGTTTCCATTTCACAAAAATCCTTCAAGGACGTGTTTATCTGATTCAGTTAAAGATTTCACAGACATCACATTTTACAGAAAGAAGAATGTGAAAGTTACTTTAATACAAATTAAGCCAACAAATGTGCAATAAGTGTTTTTTTCTCTCCTGCAAGTCACAGTCAATATCTGATTGTTGGCCAAAGGTTTTCTTATTGTTCAACACTGAATGTGACTCTCTTTGTTTTCCTGAATCATTACATCTCCATCTTTGTGTGACTCAGCACATGCTTGGTCTCTCTAAAAACACTTTTTCTTCAGTGTTAAACTTCCCTTTTCTTTTTCCTGGCTGCAGGACTTGATGTCTTTACATTTAGAAAAAATAAATAGAGCTTGATAACTTGTATAAGAGATGATATTCTGCAGAGGCTTATACTGAGTCACTTAACTATCTAATAAGTGGTGGAGGTATATTATCCAACCTTTATTATCAACAAGTGGAGAGCTGCTGTGTTACAACATAATTATCATGATTATTTCACTCCCTTATTCTGTATATAATCATTTCATTAGTTTTCTTTGTTTTTGTCTATGTGTTTGAATAAGGTCTCTTATGGTGGATGACAAAGGAACTGGTTGGTTTGGTACATTTCAAATCCAGCAGCAATCATCTGCTTTTTGTGAAGCTTCATGTTTCTTCTACCAACGAGTGGATGAGACAGAAAGAGTCAGTATGAAAGTCCAGGAGAATAAAATGGCTGTAAACGGGAGTCCAACCAGACACAACCAGGAAACACAAAGAAGAGCTGATCCAGATCATCCTGTGCTGTAAAAACACTTTTCCATGATGAAATGTCCTGATGTCACTGAAAATCTTGCAGGATCTTTCCTTGAACTGGATAAAAATCCATTGTGATCTGTATTCCTCAATACATGGATTGAGACTGTCACATGCGGCATCCATCAGCTGTGTTTCAGTCCCTCCCTTTTCCTGTTTCTCTTCTGCGGGTTGGTCCACAGCCTCCAAAAAAATAAAAAAGCACAAACTGTTAAAGTAAAAGTACCACATCAAAACATGACAAGTACCAAAGTAGAAGGAATGACTCATCACAGAATAATGTACATTATATTATTGGATTATAATTATTGATGCATTTATTATTACATGTATCACTTTAATGCTGCAGCTTGTAATGGACTAAATATACAATATTTACCTCTGAGATGTGTTGGAGTGGAAGTATAAAGTAGAAGTACAAGTACCTCAAAATTGTACTTAAATACAGCACATTAGTGAAAGTACTTAGTTACTTTGTACAACTGTCTCAGGTTACTCTTAAAACAGGAAGAAGAAAAGGAAACTTTTCTTGATTAGTCCATGTTTCTTGTTCCTTAAAGTTCTGTTAAAAAGGAAACTATCTGAATAATGTGGAGGTTTGGACTGTTGGTTGGACACAACAAGCATTGTGAAGGTGTCACTTTGGGCTCTGGGTCATTGTGACGGCATTTCTCACTATTTTCACTCTTTTTAACAAAGCAAAAAATCAATCAATGGAGAAAAGAATTAGCAGATTGATCCAGAATGAAAAGAATCATTAGCTGCAGTCTGTTAAAATACAAACTAGTTGAAAATGATCCACCTCAACCAACTCCAACAGTAAACACACACAGCACTGAAACTACAAATCCCAGACTGCACTGCAACAGCTTCAGCAGCCTCTCCCAAAGCTTTATTTACATGTCCTATTGCAGACGTGCTGCTGAAAATACTTGATAATAATTCACACAGTGATTTGCAGACTGCTTAGCCCAGAAAATGAAGTTTGATCCTCTCAGTCATCCGTCTGCAGTTGATGTGCAAAGAGACCTACAGACTGATTGAACTCCAATGTAATGACACACCTGTGTGAGCAACCTTTCAGAGCAGCACACAGGACATTTTCAATGCAGGACTTTTACATGTAACAGAGTATTTTTACAGGACCAACACAAATCTTCCATCCGTGCTGTCAGCTTTTGTCTCTTCAGTCTGTTCAGTTTAATCATAAAGTGCAAATCAACAGTGGGAGTGACTGTTAAAACCCATCCAACCATTTCTGCAAACTTACTCTGAGGTACTGTGAGAAAATCATGAACCAAAGTGATGTTGAAGCTCCGTTCTGCACCATTTCAGTCACCAGACAAAGTCCAAAATAAAAATGATTAAAAGTTCCTGTTTCTCTTTTAACATTAGATAAGTCCTCCAGACCAGATGAGAGAGAGTTAATGGTGCTGAAGGGCAAGAGGGGTTCTTATAATTATTTCTGATTTAGAGCCAATCAGCTGCAGGAAATTTAGATTTCAGTGAGTCAGGACACGATAAAGGACACCAGACTTCATCATATTCATAGATGTCGTTTTCACAGTGACACTACAGTATAAAGACTTGTTTCAAGCTTCTGCAGATAATGAACCTTTATTGCTCATCTTCATTTGTTCACATGACAATTTGTCAAAACTGTCAGACGTCCAAGACGAGTCCTGGTCAGACATTCAAGGTTCAAGGTTTCCTCATTAATACCAAAGAGTAAATTTGTGCAGACGGGACATTTGGCAAAAAAACTAAACAAGACACTAATAGAGACTCAAAACAAAATACAGTCACACAAGTATGATCATATCCACACACACACACACACACACACACACACTAAATGGCTTTAAGTGATGATGTCATGCTCCCTCTCTTTAGTAGTGCAATAGCTGTTTGTGCAAAAGTATATTTGTATTCAGATACTGAACCTCTCTTGGACGTTCTAGTCAGACGTTCAGTTGATCAACGTAGTTCAGCATAAATACAAGCAATTTAAAACATCCCAGGAATAAAGATTCAAAGCTAAATACATTAAAAGAAGTCATCATGAAGTGTATATATAGTTTCACTTCTTGTTCATTTCAGTTGTCGTCTTCTTCATCTTCTTCTCTTCCCTGAAGCAAATGTTTGTCGACTGGTTTTCCACAATTTTCACAAGGTTTTGCTTCATTTGTATTTTGAAATATTGTGTGTTTTCTCTGTGTGTGAGTGTTTGCAAATGGAAAACTGCTCAATGCAGAAAGATTAGATTACCAGGCAAAGTAAAACTGCTCCGACAATCACAGAGGCTGCAACCACCCCGATTATAAAACCTTACAATCACTGGTTGAAATCCCTGAAATAGAAAAAGTGTCAGTTGATTGACTTTCACGACTGAAGCATTACAAAACTAAATAACTATTTACAAAGACTGTATATCAGTGTAAAAAGAATACACATATTTTCATTTTAATTTTTAATTTTTGAATCTTTATTCCTGGGATGTTTTAAATTGCTTGTATTTATGCTGAACTACGTTGATCAACTTTTACTTGGAGAAATCTGACAAAATCCTTCAAGGACGTGGTTATCTGATTCAGTCAAGATCTGATTGTTGGCCAAAGGTTTTCTTATTGTTCAACACTGAATGTGACTCTCTTTGTTTTCCTGAATCATTACATCACCATCTTCATCTTCTTGATAGACTTGACTTGATGTCTTCACATTTAGAAACTTATGAATTAAAAAAATATCTAATATAGATGATGCATTTCAAATCCAGCAGCAATAATCTGCTTTTTGTGAAGCTTCATGTTTCTTCTACCAATGAGTGGATGAGACAGAAAGAGTCAGTATGAAAGTCCAGGAGAATAAAATGGCTGTAAATGTTTCACTTACCTCCTCTGACAGGAGTCCAACCAGACACAACCAGGAAACACAAAGAAAAGCTGATCCAGATCATCCTGTGCAGTAAAAACACTTTTCTATGATGAAATGTCCTGATGTCACTGAAAATCTTGCAGGATATTTGCTTGAATTTGCTAAAAATCCACACTGATCTGTATTCCTCAACACATCTATGAAGTGAAACTGTGAGAAAAAGTCAACAGTCAGGCATACCTGTCCGCTGTCAGCCATTCCCTCTTTTTTTCCCCTTTTGCCTTTTTTCTTCTGTGGGTTTGTCCACAGCCTCCAAACTACTGAAGCTTCCAGTGGAAAAAAAAAAAACTCTGTTCCTGTAGGAGTCCTGATGAAGTATTAAAATCAAAACGTATGTAAAAATGCTTATTATGCAGAATGACCCACATCATAATAATGTATATTCTATTACTGATTATAATTATTGATGTATTCATTATTAACATTCACTTTTGTGTATTTTGTGAGTGTAAGTAAGTGCATTTATTCAAGTATTGTATTTAATTACAATTTTAAGTACTTGTATTTTTTACTTCCACTCCACCACATCTCAGAGGTAAATATTGTATATTTAGTTCATTACAAGCTGCAGCATTAAAGTGATAAATGTAATAATAAATGCATCAATAATTATAATCCAATAATATAATGTACATTCTGCATAATGAGTACTTTTACATTTGGTATGTTGTGATATGTTTTCATGTAATTGAACAGAGTATTTTCATACTGCTACTTTTACTTCAAAGTAAAACGAGAAACCAGAAAAAGTACTATATCAAAACATGGCAAGTACCAAAGTAAAAGTATTTATAATGCACAATGACCCATCACAGAATAATGTATATTATATTACTGGATTATAAAATTTAATTATTGATTTATTAACTATTGACATTATTTCCTTTCGTAATGGAGTAAAAAGTCCAATATTTGTCTCTGAGATGGAGTGAAGTATTAGTATAAGTTACTTTCTACAGCTGTCTCAGATTACTCATAAAAATAAAATGCTCATATCAGACAGCAGATCTCAGGTAATCTGTTCTGTATCTGAGTCAATCTTAAAGGAAGAAGAAAGAAAATAATTTTCGTGATTAGTTCATGATTATTTTAATAATTTTCGCTGAATAATGTGGAGGTTTGGACTGTTGGACACAACAAGCATTGTGAAGGAGTCACTTTGAGCTCTGGGTCATTGTGACGGCATTTCTCACTTTTACTTTTACTTATTAAAGTAAAAAGAAAAAAATTACAGTACGAGCTCCATATTAAACAGTAATGGACTGTTAAACTGAGAAAACAAGAAAACAGTGTTTACTCAAGTTACAAAAATATTATCAGTTTGCTCACTTTCACACATCAGCCAACTTTGAAAAAAACAACTTGATATTTCATGTTTTTAAATGTATTTTAATTATGTAATAATAAGTCTGCAATAACTCCTGATCTCGTGTATGTTACAGGAAACATGTATGTGAAATGGCACATTGACCCTTTAAAGTAGCTGCAACAAGAAACAGCCTGAAATGGCTGTAAAATATGTTTTAGTGAAAGTTCATGAGTTTAGTGTGTAATCTCTGATGGCAGTCAAATCATTTTAGCTTAAACTGAAGAAGAAGCCACAAAGGAAAGATGATCCTTCCCTGAAATACTAAAAAGACAAAAAGTTCATGTGTTCACTCCAAAGTACATTAACACATCTGAGTGTCATTTAATCCTTCAGGCCTCAGAGGTTCATTTGTCTTCACCTCTTTCTGTTTCTCTTCTTGTCCATCTGAGTCTTATTATTATTTTTCTTCATTTTCTTCTTCTTCTTCCTGAAGCAGATGTTTGTCAGCTGATGTTCCACAATTCTCACCAGGTTTTCCTTCATCTGTATTTATTTTGTAGTTCTACTTTACTGCAGACAAATCTATAAATTCAGCACCAAAACATAAAACTCAAAACCATTTCTGGTTTATTCTCCTTCAGTAAAAAGAACTTCTGCAGAGCGACAAACCATCACATTAATCCTGATTCCTTCATTTCATTTGGTCATTTCGAGGCGTTTCCTCTGGAGATCTGCTCCTTGAACAGAGATGTTCTGCCTCTGAAACGCTGCTCCTGGTGTTTGAGCTGGTCTTTATCCTTGTAGTAGGAGTGAACATAGATGTCTTTTGTAGTCCAGTGGATGAGTACAGAAGCATTGTTGTTAAAGCTGCACGGTAAGATGCAGCTTCCCATTGGAGCACAGGACACTTCAATATCTGCAACACATCAGATAAAAAGAAACTCACTCAGGTTCACTTCAACAGCAGCTGAATCTTTACAGATCTTGGATGTAACTTGTTTGACTGTTTAAATAAGCAGAATTATATCCACTGAAATAACAGAATGCATGTTTTCAGGTTCACACACATTCAACCTGCATCATAACAGTAAACAATAAATAAACAAACAAACACGACCTTTCTTCTTCTGTCTGTATCTGTAAAATCAATTCTGGGAGTGACAAAGTTTATGGATTGAGTTTGCACTAACAAGGAAACAAAAACTAAAAAAATATTATTTAAATTGTTAACAAGTAAATAATATCTGGTAACACTACTACCAAAGTTACTGCTGCCACCATTAATAATTATATTACTATAAAGTAAAAGTAAAAACATTTCTCGTATGAAGCCATGCACATAGTTTCAGTTCATAGATGAAAGTTGTGCTCAAACTGGTGAAACTCAACATGTGGTGATATTTCCAGAGTTACTTTGATAAACCTCAGTGAGCTGTGAACAGTTTTCATGAGACGTCGTCACCAAGTACAACAGCACCAACATTAAACCATTTATTCCTCTTTATTCTTTTCTCTTCGTTTGTTGGTCAGCACTGTTAACATCTCACACCAGCAGTGAAGCAGCTGATCATCTGATTCTTTATTCTCTCTCCTCAGGTCCGACAGAGGCTTGTTATTGCACTTTGAAGAGTCAAGAATCCTGTCTTCAGCACAAATCAAGAGTTTATGTTGACCATAAATAATGTGCATTTTTAATCTGCAGTAACTTACTTTTGTATTTCTATGCTAAATAAAGATTGTCAACATTTCTGTGTCATTACTTCTTTTTATTACATTACTTTTGAGACATTTCATGTCAAGTGTTGACCCTGTGATTTAAATTGTTCTAAATGGTGGTTATAGTGTTTAAAACTGGCCCAAAAATTATTTCAGTAATGCAGAATAATATAGCAAAGAGGTGTGTTTGTTTTTACATTAATTCAATTAGAAGCAAACCACTGCATAATGACATTACATGAATATGTTAAAATACACATTTTTGAATCTATATAAAAATCTATGTACATCACAGCTGTAATGTACACAGATTTTTATCCAGATAATCCAGACGTCCTCAGTGTCGAGCTCCTCGGCTGAACATTTCAATTTTCGTTTCTCTCTGCTCTGCTCTTTGATCAGATATTTCATCACTTTATCGACAGTTTGCTGAACTTTTATGTTTTAACCCAAAATATCTAAAGACAAACAACTAACACAGTCACATGTCAAAGTTTTTGGTATTATCACGAATAATTTATTAAAATTAGAATAAAGATGATCACATTTTTACTCTTCATTCACCCAATACCTGAACTTTTTAAAACAGCTTTATGAAGATTTATCAAAATAAAAGATTTCTGCAAGTGAAAAAGTGGATTAAAATGAAAATACTGTCATACTGTTGTATAGTTAAATGTCTAAAACAGACCATTTAAAATGCATACAGAGTAATGGAAGTAATTCAAAATGAATAAAATCTTACAGCAAATGTCCCATATAAATAGTATTGCTGTTCTTGTTACAAAAAAATACAAATATGCAAGTTCCCACATGTGTTTGAGGCAGCTTCTTTCAACTGCCCAAGTGTTCGGCACATTTTCAGGAAATTTCTGAAGTCAGCAACTATCTGTGACATTTATACAGAAGAAGTTTTGAATCTCCATTTTTCATTTTTAATAACTTAAGACGATGACATGTGCAAATAAATTGATCAAAGAATGTGCAAAGATCCACCATTACCTAAACCACTTATCCTCATGAGTTATTGTGTGAAAACCTCCTAACTCCAGTTCTTACTTGATCAAATAGTTTGTGGTTTGAGAAACTTGCTTCAGCCGTTTCAGCAGATAGAAACCATTTCACATCGTTCTGGAGAAAATCAGTACAGCCATCATCTGAAATCAGTGTGGAGCTGTGAGGTTTACACTCAACACCAACAACATGATCTTTATCATCCAGTGAAAACAGGACGAGGACAAAGAAAGACAAAGAAAAACAGTTACAGACATCAATAATATATAATAGTAATAAACTTTAAAACAGTTTTCACAGATTTTATTCTAACAAGCATAAGCTATAATAGAAAATGAGATCGTTTACAGAGCTCTGGACCAAACTAAGTATCCCTGACCAACAACAAGTTGCAGCGTCAGTTCACGAAGTCTGATGCCCTATCTTTCCCTGGTCCAGTTCTTATTACATTTACACAAAAGCAATGACGTATATGAATTGTATCTTCTTCTGATTGGTCGTTCTTCCTCAGCATGTCGTCTCCTCGTGTTATTCGACTCCATCCACATGATCATTCTGTGAGCTGTGCCCACCTGCAACAAGAAGAAGAAGCACAAATACAAGGGCCACACTTTCCCCTCCCGATACCTCTTCTGCATTCCTTGATTTCACTCCCCAGCAGCTCTGAATATTATCTATGTTCCCCAGCAGTGTTGTTTTCCAGATAATGTTCATACTTTGCGAATTGTCTTATTCACTCTGTTACTGACTGCTCTCTTCAGTGTCTGACTCGTCTCATGTTTAAACAACTTATAATAATTTCTAAGCACAGCAAGATTCATTTATTCTATCAAAACATAGCATGTTGTTTCCTAGTCATCTACTAAGCATTAAAGGCACGATTTGTAAGTATATATTCAACATATATATAATATATATATATATATATATATATATATATATATATATATATATATATATATATATATATATATATATATATATATATATGCACATATATACATACATACATACATACACACATATATACATACATATAAACATATATACATTCAGATATTAAGAATATATTAAGAAGAAGCCACAAAGAAGCTTGAGTCTTCTTCTCCTCCCTGAAGCAGATGTTTGTTATCTGATATTTCATAATTCCCACAAGGTTCAGCTCTGTTTATAATTTCAAGTTCAATATCCCTGCAGACAAAATGAAATAAATTCAGCACCAAAACATAAAACTCAAAACCATTTCTGGTTTATTCTCCTTCAGTAAAAAGAACTTCTGCAGAGCGACAAACCATCACATTAATCCTGATTCCTTCATTTCATTTGCTCAGATTTTATATTTTATCCTCATTTGACTGAGTGAGTTTAATGTTTTCATGGTATTTTTTAGTTTCATTTCTGACACTCACACTTTGACTCAGATCATCTTTGATTAATTATAAACTAGATTTCAACTTTTAATACATTTTAATACAGAAGATTTACTTACAGTGTCCCAACATTGTTTGGCTCTGTGTCTCTTTGGCAACCTGTGATTTTCAACAGACAATATGATCAATAAACATAAATCAATAATCAATAAACAACATTATCAGAGAGATCAATAAACATTATCAGAGAGATCAATAAACATTATCAGAGAGATCAATAAACATTATCAGAGGAAGTAGAAAACACAGCAGAGTGACTGAGAGCTGATGAGGATATCAACACAGGGATGTTTTTGTGCCTTAAACTACACAAATCACAAAGTTCTGGGTGGAAAATGTTCATTATTCCAAGAAGGAAACTTCCTGTTTGGCTCTGAGCTTTGAGGCTTCCTCTTGTCTGGCCTGTGATTTGTTCAGGCAGCGTGACACAGATCCTGAGAGCAGGTGTTGGTAACTCTGACTTATTAAATCAGGTACTGACGTGTTTTTACTTTGTTATGAGTGAAGCTTTGCTTCTGTGCACTGCAGACAGGAAATGTGTGTTTTCTCTGTGTGTGTGTGTTTGCAAATGGAAAAACTGCTCAATGCAGAAAACATGAAATGAATTAAAGAGTGAAGGCAGGTTGTTTTACCTCGTGTCTTTTTACAGTAGATTACCAGGCCAACTAAAACTGCTCCGACAATCACAGAGGCTGCAACCACCCCGATTATAAAACCTACAACACTGGTTGAAATCTCTGAAATAGAAAAAGTGTCATTTAATTAACTTTCACAACTGAAGTATTATCAAACTATCTATTTACAAAGACTGTTTCAGTGTTGTTGTATTCATACAGATCTTATAGATTATAAAACTTCCTGCTCATTTAAAATAAGACTTCCTCAATTCTGCCACCTTACCTTGACAGTTGTCTGTCCTCAGAAAGGTGTTTGTTGTCTTCGTCTCCTCTTCATTTCTGAGCTCACAGGTGTATATTCCCTCCTGATTTGAAGATAACTCCTGTAGTGTGAGCTTTCCTGACTCAGACACATCCTTCACCTGCTGCCTCCACTCCTCTGAGACTGTGCGGTCAGTCCTGGTCTGGATCAGGATGATCTGACTGTGGTTGAACCTCCAGATGAGCTTTGTTAGAGTCGTGTTGGAGGAGGTGCAGGGGATTGTTGTTTCAGTGCCACAAACACTGAAGATAGAAGCTGAAATGAGAAAACAACAAAAAAAGAAAAAATAACATTTTGATGCACATCTGGTTTCAGATTTTGAAATGATGAAACAAAAAGACAGGCTAAATGTTTAAGGCTTCATCCGTCTGTTCCAAAGAAGAAGGTCGAGCTCTGATGACAGGATGGATGTTTAATGATATAATATGAAGTTCTGCTAGCATATCTTTCTTTTCTTTCCTTTGCAGATATCAATCAGGATTATTGGTTTAGATGTGATACTCACAAAATTTCAAAGTGGCTCTCCTGCTGTTTGTGCGAGTGCTGAAAATGAAAATGATTTCAAACTTTGAACATTATTTATTATAATGACTAAATTTTGAGGATGGTGGCATCATGAACATTTCATATCAGCTGTTTAAAGCAGTCTGATCCACCACATACAGGTCCACAGTGGCTGCAGGTCTTCTTAGAAACACTTACGAGCTTTAAACAAAGTGGCTCTCCTGCTGTTTGTGCGAGTGCTGACGGTGCAGCTGTAGACCAGATCAGTAACACTGTCTGAAACTATCAGAGAACTGCTGATGTTGTAAAGCTGCTGTTCAGTCTGCTGGACTATGGCTGTGTTGTTGAAGGTCACGTTGGACGGAGGGCTGGTGGACCAGGTGAGCTCAGGTTCAGGGTAGATCCCCTCTGAGCTGCAGGTGATCCTGTTTCCTACCTGCTGAATGTCGACTTCACCGACCAGAGCTGAAAAACAGAAGATCTTGATGTTCTGTACAAGTGGATTCACTAATAATTTTAGATAACACAAATATTTTTTATTGTCACACTGCACAGAAATAAAACACAAACATGTTCATGGTTTTGTGTTTCTCATACCGTCCACTTTAACGTTGATAAATGACTCCTTGTTTCCAATGACGAGGCTGGTGAAGCATTTATATCTTCCCTGGTCCTGAACCTCCACCTCTGTCAGCTGCAGCGAGGCGTTTCCTCTGGAGATCTGCTCCTTGAACAGTGATGTTCTGCCTCTGAAACGCTGCTCCTGGTTGTGCGAGCTGGTCTCTGTTGTTGTAGTAGGAGTGGACAATAGTGTTTCCCTTCACATTAATCCAGTGGAGGACCACATCAGTGCCGCCCTGGAAGCTGCACGGTAAGATGCAGCTCTTCCCAAAAACACAGAACACGTCAGCATCTGCAACACATCAAGAAAAGAGAAACTCATTGAAGGTTCAATTCAGGAAAAACAACAGCTGAATCAAAGTGAGTTTTCCTTTTGAAATAGTTATCTCTTCCAGACACCACGCATCTGACCAGCTGGATCCTCAACGATCAACCTGCAACCACACAGTGGCCTGACTGCAGCCTTCATCTTGTGCATCCACCATCTACAACTTGGCAGTCCCCATCCCATCCCACAAAGCCAGGCTTTTACAGTTCTTCGTGTCCTCACCACCCCCATCAGCCGTTCCCTTCAGTGTTTCCTCATTTGCACCACCTGCATGTAGCACAGTGATGACATCACAACACAGATCAAACCACTCCCGTCCTCTCTGAAGGCCCAGTGGTATCATCTCTCACATCTTCTCCTTCCATATCTACTCAGCTCCAGGCTTTTCTTCTTTCCCAGCATCCCTGGATCTGCAGGCTGTCCATCCCACTCGCACTATTCACACTGCCACAAAAACCATGACCCTCCGCACTTCCTCCTCCAGACCTCTTCCATTTCCTCCTTTTCTATCCCTGTTCCTCTCCTACTGCCAACCATAGAGCTGAGTCAGACTATTAATAGTTAATAGTCTGATGCAGAGCTGCATCAGATTATTATTATTAACTATAGTTGAATCTTGGGATTCAACTCTGGGGTTTGGCGGCACCAGTTACTATACATATCACATCCCCATGTCAGGCCATCTCCATCTATGATACTGTGGCAACAGCCTCACTCCACCCACACACTAGCTCTTCTTTTGCAAGCCATCACATCTGCCCTATCAGTATTGCCACCAGAAAGCAATATGACAGGAAGAGACACATTATAGATCCCCCCCCCACCACCATTATCAGTGCCAGGCACCATCGACCTCATCCCCAGTCCAGATTTACCATACATTACTTAACTTCCACACATACAATCAACTCATCCATCTCGCCAGTCACGGAGCCCGGTCAGCTTAACAGCTAAAGTCAACACCACAAGCGGCTTTAAAGTCTGGCCTATACATCCACAATTCTGGAGATTCTTTAATGGTTTCCTCAAAAGTTTTCACCATTTCAATAGCTATTCCACGTTCAGGTGCAAGAGCAGCCCCAAAATTTGATTCCCTTTAGAAACTTGGCTGATACTACCCTCTGGCCACAAATTTCCTAACAGCATTCGATTTCCGACAACTTCCTCTCTCCGCCACACATCCCGCAAGATTGATCCTTCCTCTCCCACTCACCTTCTGTGTCTGCCTGCCATCCTCTCCCCCATGTACACACCTGATAACGCCTCTTAAAAGGAACCCAAGACTATTCCTGTTCTCTTTTAGCAGAACCCTTCTCTTCACTATGATTTCTTAACTGAGCCTGAAGATATCCGGCCATTTTCTGCTCATTCAATCATACCATATAATCACTGTTGTCCATCTTTGGGACGAGTGATCCAAAAGCTGTTTCAAAGATTCTCACACTACTGGTGCTTCTTCATTCGACCTTACCCTTGAACCTCCTAGTGTTCTTCAGCTCTCTTTTGATGCTCAGAATTCACCACCTAAGATATTTCACAGCACTTGAACCCCTCTGAAATTTCTATCCACTTCCCAACACCATCAGATTTGAGTCTAAAAAAGCAAATTGACCAACCTCTCACCCCTTTTTCCCTCTTCCTTTGAAACTTGGATCTAAGCGCTTTCAAACTTAGCCTCACCTACATAAATGTCTTCTGAAAAACTCCATCTTCACCACCAAACCCGGCAAAGTTGCAGCACGCCTCTAGTTCCACCACCTCCTTTACCTGAGTTCAGTCTAAACCAAGGATTTTCCTGAACCATATTTCAGCCACTCCTCCTGCACAGAGTTGTCCCATCTGCTTCCAAACAACATCATCAGCCCTCGGCACTGGTCTTCTCTAGCTTAGAAGAACTACATACACAGCCACCTTCTCGACATCCAAAGAACCCATTTTCACTCAGTCCAGCAAGTCATTTTTGGGGGATCTTGAAGCTGGAAGTTCATAGAGACGTGCCTCTACTCAGTCTCAATCCTAAACCCTAACTTCCTAAATGCTCCAACTTGGCCACCACAACAACATGTTTGGTCTCCAGTTAATCCCTTTGCAGCAGATGCCCGCTTTATCACATTTTGACCTGAAATATCTCAAATATATTTACTGAAACAGAATTAGGATGAATCTTAATAAAGGACATTTAATTTAATTGTTTTTATATCTGGAATAACAAATTAACTTCAGTATTCTTGAATCTCATTACTTCCCTTTATGGGACAACATGCCTGGAGGAAGACACTGAAAGATGACATTATTAACTATTCAGTTTCTCATCAAAATAAAAATGAGGGGGTAGTAATATTTGTTCTTCAACGTTACTGATGTAGCACATCACATGAAAACATGTTTTGATTTGGTTTGAGTGAAACTGTTGTGTGAATGCAAATGCAAGAAAGCACTGGGACAGAAATAACACTGATGATGACTTAATGGGAAATTATCGACAAGTAGACACAGGAAACATGAAGGTTAACATGAATGAAGTCCAAAGAAACACTGACAAACTGACAAAGGAGTCTTGAAACTGGGCTGATATCAGAGTGAGTGTGGCTGATGAGGGAATGAGCTGATTGTTGTGATGGGAGCGGCTGCAGGAAAGATCTGACAAGTCTGAGGACATCTGGTGGAGGGATGGAGAACGACAACAGACAGATGTGAGGAAACAAACAAGGAAGGAGGCAAGAGACAAGAAACAGAAGATGAAAAATGTTAGAAATGAAGTTACAAGAAAAAATCTTTCCTCTCATATCTTACAATGTTTGATTAAAAAGAGAAATTCTTCTGACTATTCCAGTGATGTTTTAACTCTCCTGCTCTCGTTCTATCTGCGGGATGTCTCTTGTTTTTCTGACTCACTCTGTGTTCAGTGTTTTGTCTCAGTGGTTTTTATTTGGAGAGTTAAACTTTGCTCTCCTCACTTGTGTCTCTCCTGCTCTGCTCTGTCCTGCACTGTTCTCATTTCTCACAGCAGGTTTCTCTCTCTTGTGTTGTCACTGTGAACCATTTTGTCTTCACACATTTTAGACATGGTGAACTGTTTTTGTGTTGCAGGAAGTGAAAGTTTATTTGTGATTGTAGATACATCATCTTCAATCCTTATCACTCTACATGCCTGAGGAGATGAAACCTGATAGTATCTGGAGTCATGTACATTATTAATGTTTAGAAAGAGCAACGGTCAAAGAGGAAACTCAAAAACTGACTCAGTCACAACTGACTGTTTAGAGGACGACCTGTTTTTATTTGCTGCAGTTCATCAAAAAAGATTTATGATCTGTTGAGACAATGTGTTTCCATTTTAAAAAAAGTCCTTCAAGGACGTGGTTATCTGATTCAGTTAAAGGTTTCACAGACATCACATTTTACACAAAGAAGAATGTGAAAGTTACTTTAATACAAATTAAACCAATTTCTCTTCTGCAAGTCACAGTCATAATGAATTCATTAGTTTTCTTTTTTCTTTTTGTCCATGTGTTTGAATAAGGTCTCTTATGGTGGATGACAAAGGAACTGGTTGGTTTGGTACATTTCAAATCCAGCAGCAATCATCTGCTTCTGGTGAAGCTTCGTGTTTCTTCTACCAACGAGTGGATGAGACAGAGTCAGTATGAAAATTAAAGTGTCTGAAATCCCCCAACTTACCTCTTCTGGCAAGAGTCCAACCAGTAACAACCAGGAAACACAAAGAAGAGCTGATCAAGATCATCCTGTGCTGTAAAAACACTTTTCCATGGTGAAATGTCCTGATGTCACTGAAAATCTTGCAGGATATTTCTTGAATTTGCTAATAATTTGCTATAAATTATGAAGTGAGACTGAGAGAAAAACAAACAGTTTAGAGCAGCTGTCAGCTTCAGCTCCTCCCTTTTCCTTTTCCTGTTTCTCTTCTGCGGGTTGGTCCACAGCCTCCAAAAAAATAAAAAAAGCACAAAATGTTAAAGTAAAAGTACCACATCAAAAGATGCCAAAAAAAAGACTCACACTCAGAGATTATAAATGAGATGTGTTAGAGCAAGAAATTGATCAGAAACTTCATAAATCAACAAGAGAACTGATAATAGAATTGGTAATGACACTGGAATGGAAACCAGGTGAGGAGAGAGGAGACGAGTGAATGTATTTTAGAGGAACTAGGTCGTGAAGTGAAAGATGAAGTCGTCATGTGACATTTGAGGTGTGTTGGTTGGTCTCACAGATGTGCACACACAGTTTGTAACAGAGATGTGTTAGACATGAATGTGCAGAACTGAACAGAAACATGAAAATCAGACTGATGTCTTAAAGAAGTGTGATAATAATAACAAGAGTTTTACTCTTTTAAAGACCTTCTCCATCATCATCTCTAGTAATACATTTAATTTAAGTAACATCATCCACTGTGGCCTCAATAATAAACATAAAGTAAAATCACCTTTCTTCAACAGCTCTCTCGTGAATTCGACTTTTACAAAGCTTATTTGTTTTTTACTTTTTGCTGCTTCTGATAGTATTAGATTATAGAGGTGTTCAGTAAAAGTCTGTTTCTCCTTAAAAAGTGTGAAAAGCTGTCAGACAAATGTAGAGGAGGAGAAGCAGTTTCCATCTAAAGACAATGAGAAGGTTGTTTTAATGATCTTCAGTCTGCTGCCCAGCAGAGGGCGCTGCAGACACATCAGATATTTCATCACTTTATCGACAGTTTGCTGAACTTTTATATGTTTTAACCCAAAATATTTAAAGACAAATGTTACAGGCCTCAGTGAAGCCTCAGTTAATAAATAAAGTAACTGGTATAAAGCAGGTAAGAGGAAGAATAAACCATCAGGTGTCTTCCTCTCTCTCCAGATTGCTTCTGGTATTTTATTTACAGCTGTCAAAATCATTTTTCTTCCTTATATCAGTGCATGTACTCACAATAATCTCACATTTTCAACTAAAGTATTGTATATCTCCTGTTTTGATTCATCATTTTAGTACAAATAAAATAAAATGAAATATTCAATTTGCATTGCTTTGCTATCTTTGCAAAAAATACATTCTGTAATAATTGCAGGATAGTGAAATATGCAGGATGACAGAATTATACTTAAACTGTGTTAAACACAATAGAAAACAAACAGCAGAATAAACCACACAAATGACACGTTTTCACACCATAACTTGTGGTCATACATGTTCACAAAATACATATTAATTGACCAGAGATCATTCACAGTCTGGACGGAGCTTTAGAGACACTAACACTGTTAACTACATTAAGTAATGACGGTAACACACCCAAAATGTCGCCGCTACATCCAAACCCGTCAGAACCAGTGAACTTTTCACTGACTTTTTAAGATGTCTAAACTCCTCAGAACTTTATAAACTCTCAATAAACAGTAACACATATACATCCCAACCTTATAAAACACATTTGATCATACATTCACCGTTTACTGATCTGTGTAAAGCAGGTAAGAAGAGGAAGAATAAATCACCATGTGTCTTGCAGCGGAAACGCCCCTCCCTCAGGTGCTCCCACACAGGTACCCCGCAGCAATGATGAACACAAAGTTTCTACCTGACCAAACAACACATATTCTCCCCTCTATTCTCAGCGTACCAAGCAGATAAAAATCTGCAAAAACTACTGGTATATTCAGGAAAATAATTATTGTGTACAGTTGTTATAAATTATTACAATAATGAAAAAAAATAATACAAAATCTTCCATTAAACTGTGCTCCCACATCCCATTGGTGCCACACAAACAACTAACACAGAGCTTGTAAGTACATGTCAAAGTTTTTGGCAGAATCACAAATAATTTATTAAAATTAGATCACATTTTTATTCTTCATTCACCCAATACCTCAACTTTTTAAAATACCTTTATGAAGATTTAGCAGAATAAAAGATTTCTGCAGGTGAAAAAGTGGATTAAACTATAAAAGTTTAAAAGTTTGCTGAACTTGCTGAAGCACAAGTACAGCTTCTGAGTGTGTTATTATTGTAATTGTTATAATGCTGTATAGTTAAGTCTAAAACAGACCATTTAAAGTGCATACAGCGTAACCGGTAGATAGAGGTAGATAGATTTAGCATTATTGACAAGTTTTTACTTCATCTGACTGATAAAACAGCTTCTGGTTTGACCATTTCAAACCCTCGTGGATAAGATATGAGATTTGAGCTTTACACCCAACACCAGCAGCATCTTCACCATTAAATCCAAACAGGACAAGAGGAAGTCCTTCAAAATAAATAACATTTTACAACAAATGTCCCATATAAAGGAAACGAGGGTCGCAGGCCGGAGTCCTAGTCCAGCTGAGGAAACGTGAGAAGTCCGTGCCAAACTTAAAGTACAGACAGACGCCTACAACTCAGGTGATTTGGAGGAGTACAGGAAGTCCAGGTACGCGCTCGCTCCGGAGAGCCATCAGCAGCGCAAATAGACAGTACAGGGACAAAGTGGAGTCTCATTACAAGGGCTCCAACACCAGGAGCATGTGGGCTGGACTAAAAACCATCACGGACTACAAAAAGAAGATCAGCAGTGCTGAGGTGATGTCTTCATCTCTGCCTGACGAGAGCTGAACACTTTTTATGAGCTTTGAGAGCACCTCTCCAGCTGTGGAGGTGCAAAAGGCTCAGGAGGAGGACCACTGCCCACCTGTGATAACCAGGGCAGACGTGTGTAGATCATTTAAACGGATTAACACACGTGACGGCATCTCCGGCCGAGCTCTCAAGGTGTGTGCAGACCAGCTGGCAGACGTCTTTGCAGACATTTTCAACCTCTCAATGCTCCTGTCTGTAGTCCCCACATGCTTCAAGGAGACCATCATCATCCCCAAGAAACCCAAAATCCTCTTCCTGAGGAGTGGTTAGTCAAATCTTTCATCACCTCTTCCATCCCGGACTCACTGGACCCACTTCAGTTTGCCTACAGGCCCAATAGGTCAACTGAAGATGCCATCTCCCTCACCCTCCACACTGCCCTCTCCCACCTGGACCAGAGGGACACATATGTGAGATGCTGTTCATTGACTACAGCTCAGCTTTCAACACCATCGTGCCCTCCAAGCTCGTCACCAAGCTCAGAGACCTCGGGCTCAACAGCGCCCTCTGTGACTGGATCCTGAACTTCCTGACGGGCAGACCCCAGGCTGTGCGGATGGGCAGCACCACATCCTCCACCCTGACTCTGAACACCTGGCGCCCCCCAGGGCTGTGTGCTCAGCCCTCTGCTGTACTCCCTGTTCACGCATGACTGCGTGGCCACCCACAGCTCCAACACCATCGTCAAATTTGCTGATTTGACGACACAATCGTCACTGGCTACGACAAGACGCCTACAGAGAGGTCAGAGGTCAGAGCCCTGACATCTTGGTGCCAGGACAACAACCTCCATCTCAACGTCAGCAAAACTAAGGAGCTGATCGTGGACTTCAGGAGGAGGCAGAGAGAAGGAACACACCCCCCTCTCCATCAACGGGACTACGGTGGAGAGAGTCAGCAGCTTCAGGTTCCTCTGAGTTCACATCAGAGAGGACCTCACCTGGACTCACCACAGTGACTTTTTCACAAAGTCAGCCAGACAGCGGCTCTTCTTCCTCCTGCAGGCTGCGGAGGCTCAACATGGACTCCAGGATCCTCTGCAAGCTTCTACAGGTGACCCATAGAGAGTATCCTGACTGGCTGCATCACCGCCTGGTACAGCAGCTGCACCGCCCTCAATCCGTAAGGCTCTACAGAGGGAGGTGAAAGCTGCTCAGCACATCACCAGGACGGAGCTGCCATCCATGGAGGACCTCTATACCCAGTGGTGTAGGAAGAAAGCCACCAAAATCATTAAGGACCCCAGTCACCCAGCTACAAACTGTTCTGTCTGCTGCTGTCTGGCATTTTTTTTAGTGTCTCTCTTCTTGTTAATATTCTTTTTAGCATTGTTTGGGGAGCCTGAGATTTAAACATTTCATTACTAATGATTGCTGATGTAAATTATTGAATTCTTTTGTTGAAATCTTGAAATCTACTTTTTCTACATGAACGTCTTCATGTTCATATTCTTCTTAATACAATGTCACCTGAGAGCAGCACAGTGCGACCGGAGTCATTTCAACAGAGCCGAGGGTCTTCAGGTTTATACTCCATTTTCTATCACTGGCATTAATTCAGTCGTCTCTGGTGGTCTGCAAACAAAATGTAAGAAAAATCAGCACTGAAACACATCAAGCTCAACCTCAAAATAATCTTTTAATAATAATAATAATAATATGAATGAATAATAATTTATTCATCTTAAGTGTGAATCATCATCACACCTGTGTCGGCTTGTTGAAGTCATCTTTTTAGCTGAGACAGAGGTTCATTTTATGGTAGATTTTAGCTGGAGGAAGGACCAATTTAAAAAAAAAAAGAATGACAGCATGTCACATCGTCCAAAATGATTTTGGGGAAAATAACTAGAAATGCCATGAAAACAGCATTCAGCTTTAACATAATCTCAACTCACAGAGTTCATTACATTGCAGCAGTGCTACTGGATTCAGTACAGAAGAAAGACTTACTTTGAGTTCAGAGAACATCATTTCTGGCTCTTTTCTTTTTATATATACAGATTACTGTCAGGCAGATTACAATGACTCCAATCAGCCCGCCAATAATTCCAGCAACAGTCGTCTTAGACGATGGGGTTGGACAGTCTGAAACAAAAAAGAGATGGTTAATTTAACTTTCCATTTTTTAATCCTTCTTAAAATATCACTATAATTAGAAACATACATCAAGAGAAAAGCAATAAATTCTCACAGCTCAGAAATGATTTATTAAGAGAAAACTGACCTACAGTAATTCTACCAATCAACTTATTGATCAGTCAGCTAATCTTTTCTGCTCATATTAATCCCTGAACAACACTTCATCCCACAGAGACGTCCTAATAAACACCTGTGTACCTCAACTATACTCTTGCACATTGCAAATATTCTTTAAAATAAAGACTGTGAACTTTTTTAGCACATTTCATATTTCACAAATCATCTTTATCATATTTTATTCTTTTTTACATTTTTTGATACCACTGTCCACTTTACAATGTCGATTTTATATGTTCATCTCTAGCATCTTTTGATGGGAAATGTTGATATAAAAAATACAGACCACCGAGGTGAAACGCAGAGCAAAGAAAGTCCATCACTTGTTGATTGAAGCTTTATGGTGATTTTATGGTGATAGTTTAAATGATACTGTGATCTGACCTTTGGAAATCTTTAGATTTGTGATAGTTACGTCTGTATCCTCTTCACTTCTGAGCTCACAGGTGTATATTCCCTCCTGATTTGAAGATAACTCCTGTAGTGTGAGCTTTCCTGACTCAGACACATCCTTCACCTGCTGCCTCCACTCCTCTGAGACTGTGCGGTCAGTCCTGGTCTGGATCAGGATGATCTGACTGTGGTTGAACCTCCAGATGAGCTTTGTTAGAGTCGTGTTGGAGGAGGTGCAGGGGATTGTTGTTTCAGTGCCACAAACACTGAAGATAGAAGCTGAAATGATAAAACAGAAAACACACAAAGTTGCAAAAATGATTTCAAACTTTGAACATTATTATTTATTATAATGACTAAATTGTGAGGAAGGTGGCATCATGAACATTTCATATCAGCTGTTTAAAGCAGTCTGATCCACCACATACAGGTCCACAGTGGCTGCAGGTCTTCTTAGAAACACTTACGAGCTTTAAACAAAGAGGCTCTCCTGCTGTTTGTGCGAGTGCTGACAATGGTGCAGCTGTAGACCAGATCAGTAACACTGTCAGAGAACTGCTGATGTTGTAAAGCTGCTGTTCAGTCTGCTGGACTGTGGCTGTGTTGTTGAAGGTCACGTTGGACGGAGGGCTGGTGGACCAGGTGAGCTCAGGTTCAGGGTAGATCCCCTCTGAGCTGCAGGTGATCCTGTTTCCTACCTGCTGAATGTCGACTTCACCGACCAGAGCTGAAAAACAGAAGATCTTGATATTCTGTACGAGTGGATTCACTAATAATTTTAGATAACACAAATATTTTTTATTGTCACACTGTACATAAATAAAACACAAACATGTTCATGGTTTTGTGTTTCTCATACCGTCCACTTTTAGGTTGATAAATGACTCCTTGTTTCCAATGACGAGGCTGGTGAAGCATTTATATCTTCCCTGGTCCTGAACCTCCACCTCTGTCAGCTGCAGCGAGGCGTTTCCTCTGGAGATCTGCTCCTTGAACAGTGATGTTCTGCCTCTGAGATGCTGCTCCTGGTTTGCGAGCTGGTCTCTGTTGTTGTAGTAGGAGTGGACGTTGCCTCTATCTAACTTAACCCAGTGGAGGACCACATCAGTGCCGCCCTGGAAGCTGCACGGTAAGATGCAGCTCTTCCCAAAAACACAGAACACGTCAGCATCTGCAACACATCAAGAAAAGAGAAACTCATTAAGGTTTAATTCAGGAAAAACAACAGCTGAATCAAAGTCATTTCTTAAATATATTTACTGAAATAACAGAACTAAGATGAATCTTAATTACAGACATTTAATTTAATAAAAGTGTTTTTATAGCTGGAATAACAAATTAACTTGAATAATCTTGAACCTCATTACTTCCCTTTATAAGACAACATATAAACTTCATTGTAGTTTTGAAGTGACAGACTGAAATATGACATTATTAATGACATTATTAACTACCCACAGTTTGTTTAGCTTACATTTCTTCAACTGTACTGATGCAGCACAGCACATGATACGAGCAGAGCGGACCCAAATGTAAGACAGACTTAATACTGATGATGATTTAATGGGAGCTTATAGACAGGTAGACAGGCAGGTTCAGGCAGGTGGACACAGGAAACATGAAGGTTAACATGAATGAAGTCCAAAGAAACACTGACAAACTGACAAAGGAGTCTTGAAACTGGGCTGATATCAGAGTGAGTGTGGCTGATGAGGGAATGAGCTGATTGTTGTGATGGGAGCGGCTGCAGGAAAGATCTGACAAGTCTGAGGACATCTGGTGGAGGGATGGAGAACGACAACAGACAGATGTGAGGAAACAAACAAGGAAGGAATGCAAGAGACAAGAAACAGAAGATGAAAAATGTTAGAAATGAAGTTAAAAGGAAAAAATCTTTCCTCTCATATCTTACAATGTTTGATTAAAAAGAGAAATTCTTCTGACTATTCCAGTGATGTTTTAACTCTCCTGCTCTCGTTCTTTTCTATCTGCAGGATGTCTCTTGATTTTCTCATTTCTCACAGCAGGTTTCAACTTGTTTTCCACACTCATTCCCCCGAAGTGATTATCGGGTAGTGTGTTTTCTCTGTGAACCATTTTGTCTTTACACATTTTAGACATGGTGGACTGTTTTTCTGTTGCAGGAAGTGAAAGTTTATTTGTGAATGTAGATACATCATCTTCAATCCTTATCCCTCTACACGCCTGAGGAGATGAAGCCTGATAGTATCTGGAGTCATGAACATTATTAATGTTTAGAAAGAGCAACGGTCAAAGAGGAAACTCAAAAACTGACTCAGTCATAACTGACTGTTTAGAGGACGACCTGTTTTTATTTGCTGCAGTTCATCAAAAAAAGATTTATGATCTGTTGAGACAATGTGTTTCCATTTTACAAAAATCCTTCAAGGACGTGGTTATCTGATTCAGTTAAAGGTTTCACAGACATCACATTTTACAGAAAGGAGAATGTGAAAGTTACTTTAATACAAATTAAACCAACAAATGTGCAATAAGTGTTTTTTTCTCTCCTGCAAGTCACAGTCAATATCTGATTATTGGCCAAAGGTTTTCTTATTGTTCAACACTGAATGTGACTCTCTTTGTTTTCCTGAATCATTACATCTCCATCTTTGTGTGACTGAGCACATGATTGGTCTCTCTAAAAACACTTTTTTCTTCAGTGTTAAACTTCCCTTTTCTTTTTCCTGGCTGCAGGACTTGATGTCTTTACATTTAGAAAAAATAAATAGAGCTTGATAACTTGTATAAGAGATGATATTCTGCAGAGGCTTATACTGAGTCACTTAACTATCTAATAAGTGGTGGTATATTATCCAACCTTTATTATCAACCAAGTGGAGAGCTGCTGTGTTACAACATAATTATCATGATTATTTCACTCCCTTATTCTGTATATAATCATTTCATTAGTTTTCTTTGTTCTTTTTGTCCATGTGTTTGAATAAGGTCTCTTATGGTGGATGACAAAGGAACTGGTTGGTTTGGTACATTTCAAATCCAGCAGCAATCATCTGCTTTTTGTGAAGCTTCATGTTTCTTCTACCAACGAGTGGATGAGACAGAAAGAGTCAGTATGAAAGTCCAGGAGAATAAAGTGTCTGTAAACGCTTCACTTACCTCCTCTGACAGGAGTCCAACCAGACACAACCAGGAAACACAAAGAAGAGCTGATCCAGATCATCCTGTGCTGTAAAAACACTTTTCCATGATGAAATGTCCTGATGTCACTGCAAATCTTGCAGGATCTTTCCTTGAATTAGATAAAAATCCATTGTGATCTGTATTCCTCAATACATGGAGTGAGACTGTCGCATGCAGCATCCATCAGCTGTGTTTCAGTCCCTCCCTTTTCCTTTTTCCTGTTTCTCTTCTGCAGGTTGGTCCACAGCCTCCAAAAAAATAAAAAAGCTCAAACTGTTAAAGTAAAAGTACCACATCAAAACATGCCAAGTACCAAAATAGAAGTAATGACTCATCACAGAGTAATGTACATTATATTATTGAATTGAAATACTGTATGTAACCAAAAATTGCGGTGTGTTTGGGGGTCCGGAGCGGATTAATGGCATTTCAATTAATTTCAACGATAATTAATGATTAATTAATTTCATGATTTGACATACGAGTAATCTGAGTTACTCAACAGATGTTTACTTTATCCCAATTACAAGTAATATAGACAGCAGATATGATAAATATTTGCCTTTTACCTCTGTTAGATCCCATTTACTACCAAAGATCCCATCTATTTTGTGTGACAAAATGCATTTTAAAGACAAAAAAGATGTTTAACTTGAACAACTACCTGATGACTTGTCATTATTTGTGAAGTCACTATATACACTGTCTGTTTTTTCTCTCCTCCTGAGTACCACTCAACAAACATGATACATCCACAGGAGATTGGCAATGTGTGTGAAAATGTAGTTTGTTAAGTTATTCTACAACATTTTAACAACCTACCATGCTTTGGATGATCAACACACTTAGTGCTGTATTAGCAATACAATCAAGTATTTTAATTTTATTTTATTTACTTTAGAGTGAGAGAAAATATAGAGAGGTTTCCGCAATACAGAAGAAAACATACACACTAACAGCAGACCCAGGTGGGAGGAGGACAGACTGAAAGTACACAGCACCAACAGTTTCCACACTTTTATTACCCTCAGGATCAGTAGACCTGACCACAACATATGTTATATAAATGTGTAAGGGGGTACAATGTGGAGTCATTGAACATATGTTCTCTTATATGTTCTTCACAGAAAATGAGAAAATAAGGCCAATGACTCTGAGGTTAAAAAAATATTTAACTGCATAATTTTTCTTTTAACAAACACTGAAAACGTATCCCACAGACCCAAACATGACACAAGGATCAAACAGTGAGTAGTAAGGAGTAAAAGTTGGACTCTGTCTCTTACATATCACTTTCATCCTGTAAAATCATAAAAGTGATATGTAAACCTGTAAACCTCAGCACATTTAAAAGCTTTTCAAACCTGTATAAAAAAGAAAAAAAAGAAATGCTGTGCCACAACAAAAACACAAAATACAAACTGGATTTCTATACAAGCACAATACAAATATGAAACCAATGATTAACTGTCACAAGTTCGCTCACTAAGTAGTTTCCTGACTTTTTATGAAGGAAGCCTCAGTCACTTTAAAACAATCAGTTTGTGATATGTAAACCTGTAAACGTCAGCACATTTAAAAGCTTTTAAAACCTGTATAAAAAAGGAAAAAAAGAAATGCAGTGCCACCATGAAATAATGCTTGTCTTCACTTGTGGAGATTTGCTCCGAACACCAACATTTAACAACAAAAATACAGAATACAAACTGGATTTCCATACAAGTACAATACAAATATGAAACCAATGACGAACTGTCTCATTAGTCCATCCAGCACCTCTGCACATCATCTTCAGCTGCAGCAGGTATCACCAGGTACGCTCACTGACTAGTTGCCTCAGTTTTGATGAAGGTAGTCTCAGTCACTACAGAGAACAAACCTGGAACCCCACAATGAAAACTGAACTTTTCAGATGCAGACTGATTGTCAAACCTGTAACTGCTGCCGAAAACTACAATGTCTCACTTTTATGCTTCTTATTTCTACAAAAATCAGTGAGGCTACAAATCAGAGGGAGATTAACGTACTTCAAAATGTAGAAACCAAATGCTGAACATCTTAAAAACAATCAAACATGCCTTTGAGACAGTGACAGAAACTCTTCTGTAAAATATTCCTACTTTCTGCTCAATACAGTATATATTGTCTTTATAAAAATACATTTTTTACATTCATTTATTTAGCTGATTTGGTGCAATTTTATCAGGCAGCAATATCTCAGTGCTATTTATCCAGAGGAAGGAGAAGCAGCTCATGCAACATCAGTCTTTACTTTAAAAATGTGTTTTCATTACTTCATTTTACCAAGTTTTCCTCTGTAATCAGGCCCGAATTTGAACTTTTATGTTATTTGTTGATTGAAATTTATGTGAAATGTATGTTCCAACAAACTTCTTTTCAAGTGTTAAAAGTTTACTCTATGTAAAATTTAAAAAATGCTTGTTAGCAATGTCAGCAGAGTGACATTACAGAAATATCTCCATCATGATACTGATTTGTAAAAAGTCTGAATTTGTCCCTTTGTCAG
Source organism: Scortum barcoo (assembly GCA_023238725.1). Lineage (NCBI taxonomy): Eukaryota > Metazoa > Chordata > Actinopteri > Centrarchiformes > Terapontidae > Scortum > Scortum barcoo. The sequence continues at coordinate 20,242,309 of CM041551.1, forward strand.
GTCTCTCTGCAAGATGACGAGAAAACAACTTTTAAAATGCTTGTTTTCTGAATGGAGTTTGGATCCATCAGGGCTTTGCTAACATTGGAGCTGTTCTGTAAACCTTTCAAATAACGTCATCTCTATTTTGTATAAATATGAAATAGTATCACAGAGCTAACTTTAACCAGTGTTGCACACTGTTAGCGCTGTATTGGAGCTGAAAAGCTTGTGCTTTTTACAAGCAAACCAGAGCTGCGTCTGTTTCTTTATTCCTTCTTCGTTAGTCTGAGCAGAGCATCAGAGAGAGGACAGGAACAGCATGTTGTACTTCAGGAGCTGGAGTCTCTAGCACCATAAAATATTGATTCACATTATTGTGTAAAAAACGTCAGATGATGGTGGTGTCATCGGCAGACTTCATGTTGTGAATTTCAGTTGTGGGTGTACAGTGTAAACAGGAGGGGTCCGAGCATGCAGCCCTGAGGAGCTCCAGTGATGAACACTAAAGTTGAGGAGGTGTGACCACCAATCCAAACTGTCTGAGGTCTGTTTGTGAGTAAATCCAACATCCAGCTGCAGTGTGGTACTCGACAAACACCGTTCTGATGTCGGTGTTTTGAACTGACACCTTCAAATTGTCTCAATATATGAAGTGTCAGACGACCAAACCTCAAATAATTTCAGCTGCCAACTGAAACATTTTGGCTTTGCTGTTGCCGAGGATCCCAAAATGTTCATGTGTTCACTCTGCAGCACATTAATGCAGCTGAGTGTCTTTTAATCCACCAGAGGTTCATTTGGCTCATCCTCTTCCTCATTCACTTTTGAGTCTTCCTCTTCTGCTTTCTGCTGAAGGGGGGTGTTGGCTGGATCTTCACAATGCTCATGACGTTGTGCTCTATTTATATTTCTAAGTTCAGTTCGCCTGCAGACAAAACAAATTAAATTCAGAACCAAAACATAAAACTCAAAACCATTTGTGGTGTATTCTCCTTCAGTAAAAAGAACTTCTGCAGAGCGACAAACCATCACATTAATCCTGGTTCCTTCATTTCATTTGCTCATATTTTATATTTTATCCTCATTTTATTGAGTGAGTTTAATGTTTTATTGTCATTTATTTATCATAAAGTGTTTTTTGTTGCATTTCTTACAGTTACACACTTTGACTGAGATCCTCTTTCAATTAATTACAAATTAGATTTTAACTTTTAATACTTTTTAATACAGAAGATTTACTTACAGTGTCCCATCATTGTTTGGCTCTGTGTCTCTTTGGCAACCTGTGATTTTCAACAGACGATATGATCAATAAACATCAATCAATAATCAATAAACAACATTATCAGAGAGATCAATAAACATTATCAGAGAGATCAATAAACATGATCAGAGGAAGTAGAAAACACAGCAGAGTGACTGAGAGCTGATGAGGATATCAACACAGGGATGTTTTTGTGCCTTAAACTACACAAATCACAAAGTTCTGGGTGGAAAATGTTCATTATTCCAAGAAGGAAACTTCCTGTTTGGCTCTGAGCTTTGAGGCTTCCTCTTGTCTGGCCTGTGATTTGTTCAGGCAGCGTGACACAGATCCTGAGAGCAGGTGTTGGTAACTCTGACTTATTAAATCAGGTACTGACGTGTTTTTACTTAGTTATGAGTGAAGCTTTGCTTCTGTGCACTGCAGACAGGAAATGTGTGTTTTCTCTGTGTGTGAGTGTTTGCAAATGGAAAACTGCTTAATGCAGAAAACATGAAATGAATTAAAGAGTGAAGGCAGGTTGTTTTACCTCGTGTTTTTTTACGGTAGATTACCAGACCAACTAAAACTAAAACTGCTCCAACAATCACAGAGGCTGCAACCACCCCGATTATAAAACCTACAACACTGGTTGAAATCCCTGAAAGAGAAAAAGTGTCAGTTAATTGACTCTCACAACTGAAGGATCACAAAACTTAAAAACTATTTCTGTGTGTGTTTGAGTGTATAATGAATACACATATTTTCATGCCTAAATGTAGAAGAGATTTTATCATTTTATTTCTAATTCACCCCTGTACACTTTCTGTTTTGATGTCATCTTGACATTTGCTTTTTACTTTATTTAAAAAGTTCCTCATTTCTGCCACCTTACCTTGACAGTTGTCTGTCCTCAGAAAGGTGTTTGTTATCTTCGTCTCCTCTTCATTTCTGAGCTCACAGGTGTATATTCCCTCCTGATTTGAAGATAACTCCTGTAGTGTGAGCTTTCCTGACTCAGACACATCCTTCACCTGCTGCCTCCACTCCTCTGAGACTGTGCGGTCAGTCCTGGTCTGGATCAGGATGATCTGACTGTGGTTGAACCTCCAGATGAGCTTTGTTAGAGTCGTGTTGGAGGAGGTGCAGGGGATTGTTGTTTCAGCGCCACAAACACTGAAGATAGAAGCTGAAATGAGAAAACACAAATAACTGAAAAAGAAATTGATGCACATCTGGTTTTGAATCTACTTCTGAACTTCCATCGATTCATCCATTTTCTATACCTGCTTATTCATGATACAGGCACAGGGTGCTGGAGCCTATCTCAGCTATCTATCTTGGGCGAGAGGCGGGGTACATTTTGAGTGGTCACAGTCAGTCACAGGGCTAACATAGAAAGACAGACAAACCACTCACACTCACATTCACACCAATTTAGAGTTGTCAATTCAATTAACCTGCATGTCTTTGGATTGTGGCAGGAGGAAGCTGGAGTACCCAGAGAGAACCCACACAGGCACAGGGAGAACATACTTCTGAACTTTTACGTTCCTATTCAGTCTTTTGCATTAGCTCTCAATATGTTTTGTTTTGTTTGTAATATGTTTTACATCCATCTGTCCCAAAGAAGAAGGATGGATGTATAATGGTATAATATGACATTCTTCTAGCATATCTTCCTTTTCTTCCTTTTACTTTGCAGATATCAATCAGGATCATTGGTTTAGATGTGATACTCACAAAATTTCAAAGTGGCTCTCCTGCTGTTTGTGCGAGTGCTGACGGTGCAGCTGTAGACCAGATCAGTAACACTGTCTGAAACTATCAGAGAACTGCTGATGTTGTAAAGCTGCTGTTCAGTCTGCTGGACTGTGGGTGTGTTCTTGAAGGTCACATTGGACGGAGGGCTGGTGGACAACGTGAGCTCAGGTTCAGGGTAGATCCCCTCTGAGCTGCAGGTGATCCTGTTTCCTACCTGCTGAATGTCGACTTCACCGACCGGAGCTGAAAAACAGAAGATCTTGATGTTCTGTACGAGTGGATTCACTAATAATTTTAGATAACAAATATTTTTTATTGTCACACTGCACAGAAATAAAACACAAACATGTTCATGGTTTTGTGTTTCTCATACCATCCACTTTTGCACTGATAAATGACTCCTTTGTTTCACCACTGATGCTTATGGTATAGCACACGTATCTTCCCTGGTCCTGAACCTCCACCTCTGTCAGCTGCAGTGAGAAGTTTCCTCTGGAGATCTGCTCCTTGAACAGTGATGTTCTGCCTCCAAAGTGTGGGTCTTGGTTTGCAAGATGGTCTCTGTTGTTGTAGTAGGAGTGGACAATAGTACCTCCCTTCACCTTAACCCAGTGGAGGACCACATCAGTGCTGCCCTTGAAGCTGCACGGTAAGATGCAGCTCTTCCCAAAAACACAGAACACGTCAGCATCTGCAACACATCAAGAAAAGAGAAACTCATTAAGGTTCAATTCAGGAAAAAAAGCAGTTGAATCAAAGTGAGTAATTTCTTAAAATATATTTACGGAAATAACAGAATTAAAATGAATCTTAATTACAGACATTTAATTTTAGTGTTTTTATAGCTGGAACTACAAATTAACTTCAATCATCTTGAAACTCATTACTTCCCTTTATAACATATAACATATATACTTAGTTGTAATTTTGAAGTAACACACTGAAATATCCCCTCCTTGAACCTCCACCTTACTGTGGTGGAGGGGTTTGAGTGTGCCCGAATGATCCTAGGAGCTATGTTGTCGGGGGCATTACGCCCCTGGTAGGGTCTCCCATGGCAAACAGGTCCTAGGTGACGACGGGCCAGACTAAGAGCGGTTCACAAGCCCATCATGAATAGAAGACCAACAAGGACCGTTATGTAGCCGCCCGGATTTGGTGTTACCAGGGCCCCACCCTGGAGCCAGGCCTGGGGTTGGGGCTATGCAGGCAGAGTGCCTGGTGGCCGGGTCTTTGCCCACAGGACCCAGCTGGGCTCAGCCTGAAATGGCAACATGGGCCCGCCTTCCAGTAGGCTCACCACCCGCAGGAAGGTCCATGAGGGGCCATTGCAATGTGGTTTGGGTAGCAGTCGTGACAGGGGACTTCGATCGACGACTCAATCCCTGGACCAAAACTCTCTGGCCATAGGGACATGGAATGTCACCTCGCTGGGGGGGAATGAGCCTGAGCTTGTGCGGTGAGGTTGAGAGAGGTACCGGCTAGAGATAGTCGGGCTCACCTCCATGCATAGCAGCTTGGGCTCTGGAACCCTGGAAGCTCCAGCTCCTTGAGAGGGGCTGGACCCTCCACTACTCTGGAGTTGCCCAGGGTTTGGGCTTGCTTATAGCTCCTGATAGTTGATAGTTCTCTGACTGGGGACTCTCATTGTTCTACTGGGGGACTTCAATGCTCACGTGGGCAAGCGACAGTGATACCTGGAGGGTGTGATTGGGAGGAACGGCCTCCCCGATCTGACCCGAGCCTCCCGAGCAGCGGTGTTCTGTTATTGGACTTCTGTGCTAGTCACAGTTTGTCCATAATAAACACCATGTTCGAGGACAAGGGTGTCCATCAGTGCACGTGGCAACAGGACACCCTAGGCCGGAGGTTCGATGATCAACTTTGTTGTCGTTTCATCTGATCTCCAGCCGTATGTCTTTTGGACACTCGGGTAAAGAGAGGGGCTGAGCTGTCAACCGATCACCACCTGGTGGTGAGTTGGATCCGCTGGCAGAGGAGGAAGTTGGACAGACCTGGCTGACTCAAACATATTGTGAGGAGTCTGTTGGGAACGTCTGGCCGAGCCCTCTGTCAGGGAGGTCTTCAACTCCCACCTCCGGAAGAGCTTCTCACAGATTCCTGAGGGAGGCTGGGGACTTTGAGTCCGAGTGGACCATGTTCTCTGCCTCCATTGTCGATCGCGGCAGTTCGAAGTTGTGGGACGCAAGGTCTCTGGTGCCTGTCGTGGCAGCAACCCCCGAACCCGGTGGTGGACACCGGAAGTAAGGGATGCCGTCAGGCTGAAGAAGGAGTCCTATCGGGCCATGTTGGCCTGTGGGACTCCTGACGCAGTTGACAGACAGGTACCAAGCAGCTAGCCAGCTGCAGCAAGCTGCAGCCCAGGACTGGAGTTCTGGAGGCAAAAACTCGGGTCTGGGAGGAGTTCTGAGAGGCCATGGAGGAGGACTATCGGTCGGACCTTGAAGAGATTCTGGCAAACCTTCCGGTGCCTCAGAAGGGGAAGCAGTACTCTGCCAACACTGTTTACACGTGCGGGTGGGGAGCTGTTGACCTCAACTGGGGACATTGTTGGACGGTGGAAGAAATACTTCGAAGATCTCCTAAATCCCACTGACATGACATGCCTTCCACTGAGGTGGATTCGTCCATCACCCAAGCAGAAGTCACTGAGGTAGTTTGCAAGGTCCTCAGTGGCAAGGCGCCGGGGGTGGATGAGATCCGCCCTGAGTAAATGGCTAAACCACAGGGTGCTAGAAGGTTTATGGGAGTTTGCCCAACCAGTCCACATGTGCTTTGTGGATCTGGAGAAGGCATTCGACCGTGTCCCTCGTGGTATTCTGTGGGGGGGGTGCTCCAAATCACTGGGGTCCGGGTGGCCTTTGCTAAGGGCTGTTCGGTCTCTGTACGACTGGAGCAGGAGCTTGGTTCGCATTGCCGGCAGTAAGTCAGACCTGTTCCCAGTACATGTTGGACTCCGGCAGGGCTGCCCTTTGTCACCATGGTCCTGTCCATAATCTTTATGGACAGGATTTCTAGGTAAGTAAATCAGGGCCGGAGGGAGTCCGGTTTGGGAACCACAGGATTTCATCTCTGCTTTTAGCCTGCAGATGATGTTGTCCTGATAACCCGAAAATATAAGGGGCGAAATGAGTTTTCTCCAAAGGGTGGCTGTGCGCTTCTTTAGAGATAGGGTAAGAAGCTCAGTCACTCGGCGGAGTTCGGAGTTCGAGCAGAGCTCGAGGTGAGTGAGAACCACTGTTCCTTCACATCAAAAGGAGTCAGCTGAGGTGGCTTTGGCATCTATTTCATCTGTTTCCCTAAGGAGGCGTTCCAGGCATGTCCCACCAGGGAGGAGGTCCCAGGGAAGACCCAGGACACGCTGGAGAGACTATGTCTCTCAGCTGGCCTGGGAACGCCTCAAGGTCCCTCCCTCCCCCCGGAAGAGCTTGGAGTGAAGTGTCTCGGGTGAGGGAAGTCTGGGCATCTCTGCTCGGACTGCTGCATCCACGACTCGGTCCCGGATCAAGCAGATGAAGATGAGATGGATGGATGGATGGATGGATGGATGGATGGATGGATGGATGGATGGATGGATGGATGGATGGACTAAATATGATATTATTAACTACTCACAGTTTGTTTAGTTTACATTCCTTCAACTGTACTGATCACATGACACGAGCAGAGTGTACCCAAATGTAAGACAGAGTTAATACTGATGATGATTTATTGGGAGCTTATAGACAGGTAGACAGGCAGGTTCAGGCAGGTGGACACAGGAAACATGAAGGTTAACATGAATGAAGTCCAAAGAAACACTGACAAACTGACAAAGGAGTCTTGAAACTGGGCTGATATCAGAGTGAGTGTGGCTGATGAGGGAATGAGCTGATTGTTGTGATGGGAGCGGCTGCAGGAAAGATCTGACAAGTCTGAGGACATCTGGTGGAGGGATGGAGAACGACAACAGACAGATGTGAGGAAACAAACCAGGAAGGAGGCAAGAGACAAGAAACAGAAGATGAAAAATGTTAGAAATGAAGTTACGAGAAAAACTCTTTCCTCTCCTATCTTACAATGTTTGATTAAAAAGAGAAATTCTTCTGACTATTCCAGTGATGTTTTAACTCTCCTGCTCTCGTTCTTTTCTATCTGCAGGATGTCTCTTGTTTTTCTGACTTACTCTGTGTTCAGTGTTTTGTCTCAGTGGTTTTTATTTGGAGAGTTAAACTTGCTCTGCTTCACTTGTTTCTCTCCTGCTCTGCTCTGTCCTGGACTGTTCTCATTTCTGACAGCAGGTTTCAACTTGTTTTCCAGTTTCATTTTCTTATGTTGAATATCAAGTATTGTGTTTTCTCTGTGAACCATTTTGCCTTCACACGTTTTAGAAATGGAGGACTGTTTTTGTGTGGGAAGTTTATTTGTGAATGTAGATACATCATCTTCAATCCTTATCCCTCTACATGCCCTGAGGAGATGAAGCCTGATAGTATCTGGAGTCATGAACATTATTAATGTTTAGAAAGAGCAACGGTCAAAGAGGAAACTCAAAAACTGACTCAGTCACAACTGACTGTTTAGAGGACGACCTGTTTTTATTTGCTAAAGTTCATTAAAAAAGATTTATGGTCTGTTGAGACAATGTGTTTCCATTTTACAAAAATCCTTCAAGGACGTGGTTATCTGATTCAGTTAAAGGTTTCACAGACATTACATTTTACAGGAAGAAGAATGTGAAAGTTACTTTAATACAAATTAAACCAACAAATGTGCAATAAGTGTTTTTTTTTTCTCTCCTGCAAGTCACAATCAATATCTGATTGTTGGCCAAAGATTTTCTTATTGTTCAACACTGAATGTGACTCTCCTTTGGTTTCCTGAATCATTACATCTCCATCTTTGTCTGACTGAGCACGTGCTTGGTCTCTCTAAAAAACACTTTTTTCTTCTGTGTTAAACTTCCCTTTTCTTTTTCCTGGCTGCAGGACTTGATGTCTTTACATTTAGAAAAAATAAATAGAGCTTGATAACTTGTATAAGAGATGATATTCTGCAGAGGCTTATACTGAGTCACTTAACTATCTAATAAGTGGTGGTATATTATCCAACCTTTATTATCAACAAGTTGAGAGCTGCTGTGTTACAACATAATTATCATGATTATTTCACTCCCTTATTCTGTATATAATCATTTCATTAGTTTTCTTTGTTCTTTTTGTCCATGTGTTTGAATAAGGTCTCTTATGGTGGATGACAAAGGAACTGGTTGGTTTGGTACATTTCAAATCCAGCAGCAATCATCTGCTTTTTGTGAAGCTTCATGTTTCTTCTACCAACGAGTGGATGAGACAGAAAGAGTCAGTATGAAAGTTCCAGGAGAATAAAAGTGGCTGTAAACGCTTCACTTACCTCCTCTGGCAGGAGTCCAACCAGACACAACCAGGAAACACAAAGAAGAAATGATCCAGATCATCCTGTGCTGTAAAAACACCTTTTCAAAACAAAATGTCCTGATTTTACTAAAAATCTCATGTGGAGTCGCAGGATCTTTCCTGAATTTGCTAATAATCCATCATGATCTGTATTCCTCAACACATCTATGTGATGAGACTGAGAGGATAAAAACCGTTGGAGCAGCTGTGAGTTCAGCTCCCTCCCTTTTCTTCCCTTTTTTTCTTGTGGGTTGGTCCACGGCCTCCAAAAAAAAGTAAAAAAGCACAAAAACTGTTACCAGTAAAAGTAATATATCAAAATATGTGTTTATGATGCTGAATGACCCATCACAGAATAATGTTTTTTATATTATTGGATAATAATTATTAAATAGTTTGCCTCTGATGTGGAGGAATAGAAGTATAAAGTAGCAGAAAATGAAAATAGTCAAGCAGAAGTGCCTCAAAATTGTACTTAGATACAGTACTTGGATAAATGTACTTCATTACTTTCTACAGCTGTCTCAGATAAAAACACTCTTTATAACAAAGCAAACAATCAATCAATGGATCAATGGAGAAAAGAATCAGCAGATTGATCCAGAATGAAAAGAATCATTAGCTGCAGTCCCTGAAAATACAAACTAGTTGAAAATGATCCACCTCAACCAACTGTTAACTTTTGTCTCTTCAGTCTGTTCAGTTTAATCATAAAATGCAAATCAACAGTGGGAGTGACTGTTAGAACCCGTCCAACCAGTTCTGCAAACTTACTGTGAGATACTGTGAGAAAATCATGAACCAAAGTGATGTTGAAGCTCCGTTCTGCACCATTTCAGTCACCAGACAAATCAATAATAAAAATGTTAAAAACTACTGTTCCTGTTTTAATACTAGATAATTATTATAATTATTTTCTTTCTTCTTCCTGTAAGATTGACTCAGATACAGAAGAGATTAACTGAGATCTGCTGTCTGATATCAGCATTTATCATTGATGAGTAATCTGAGACAGTTGTGGAAAGTAACTGAGTATATTTACTCAAGTACTGTATTCAAGTGCAAGTTTGAGGTACTTGTACTTCTACTTGCTATTTCTACTCCACCACATCTCAGAGGTAAATATTATACTATTTAGTCCATTACAAGAAGCATTAAAGTGATAGCTATGTGATAGTTGTGTGATGGTAGTACTTTTGTACTTACCTTTTTACTTTTTTCTTTAATTTTGAATGAAGTTGCAGTTTTTTTGTTGTTGTTTTTTTTTTGTATTTTCATACTGCGACTTTTACTTCAAAGTAAAACAGCTAGAAAAAAAAAACAATGTAGGCAGGAGTAATAGACTTTTTACTTTGACAAAGAAAACCTAAATGAAGATGAACACTGCACAAATACACTGAGTTCAGACTCAGAGATTATTAATCAGATGTGTTAGAAAATTGATCATAAATCAACAAGAGAACTGGTGATAGCATTGGTAATGACTCTGGCATGGGAACCAGGTGAGGAGAGGGGAAGCGAGTAAATGTATTTTAGAGGAACTAGATCCTCTGAGGGGTCACATGAAGTCGTCATGTGACATTTGAGGTGTGTTTACTGGTCTCACAGATGTCACACACTGTTATCAGTGGCAGAGCAGCTAAACAAACACCTGCAGATGAAGAACGACCTGTAACGACTGAAGCTCTTCTCACAAAGACAAATCAGGCAGAGATGAGGTCCAGAAGAGACTCAGCCAAAAGTCAAAAACCAGGAAACACTAAACACCTGGAGAAGATGCTGAAATACTTTAATAATGAAAGAAAATGTGCAGAACTGAAGTTCAAACCTACAGAAGTGAAGGTTTGTTTCGAGTTTCACTTTCATCACTTTTTTTTGTTCAAACTGTCCACTGTGAGTCCGACAGTCTTAAAGAAGTGTGATAATAATAAGAGTTTTCCTCCTTTAAAGACCTTCTCCATCTTCATCTCTAGTAATACATTCAATTTCAGTAACATCATCCACTGTGGTCTCAATAATAAACATAAAGTAAAATCACCTTTCTTTAACAGCTCCCTCGTGAATTCGACTTTTACAAAGCTTATTTGTTTTTTACTTTTTTGCTGCTTCTGATAGTATTAGAGTATAAAGGTGTTCATGTAGTAGGTTGGAAATGCCACATGTTAAGTTTTTATTTAAACAAGCACCAACCCCCCCCCCCCCCCCCATTTTTTGTCAATTATTGAACTATTCTAATCTTTTCTTTATACAGTTTTCATATCAAGGTCATACACTTTTATGTCAGTAGATGGTGCTGTGGTTCCACTGTGGCGCCGCTCATGCGCAGCTCAGAAAAAATTAAGCTCCGGCATGGGCAAGACACTAATGTTGGTCTTCTCTATCGGTCCACAGGTACTGAAAATACTCATTTTTCTATGTTGTAGTTTTTGTCAGACTGTAATGTGAATGCGGTATTAACAGTTACAACTGTTTTAAGACGATTTTGAGATGTGTGTGTTTAACTAGCATGAGCTGTATTTTGTAACTAATCGCCTCGATCAGTGATGCCATGTTGAGACTTTTTTTTCATGAATATCGGTTTATACAGTAGTTTTCTGAGTCCTTGTAACAGACGTTAGCTTTCAGTACTGTAAGGAAATGTGTTTAAAAGTTGTAGCATAGTAGCCAGCTAGTAGTGAGAAAGTTAAGCCATGAGAGATGCTATGTTCAGACTAGTTTTACTTTTATGGTCGCGCCATGTTTCTGTGTGCAAGTGCATGAGAGAATGTAATGTGAAATATGTGTCTAAGGATTTTGTATGTCTTATGTTAATGTAGTGATTGAGTTTTAGTGTAATTGTGTGGAATATATGTTGAATTTATGTGCACTTACTTTCCTTTATGGTTAATGTTTTATGTGATCTATTGTCACTAGTTAACCTTATGTGTTAATTCATTTGTGAAATGTTTTGGTATTAATTTAACATGTATTTTGCAAACCCAGCTACAGTGTGACTGAGAGCTGAACATAGTTGTGCTCGGAAATAAATAAGCTGCCGCATGGCATGGGCAAGACACTAATGTTGGTCTTCTCTCTATCGGTCCACAGTATTTATGCCTTGGCTGCACAGTGCTCCCTAGCCTGTGTAGCCCTTACTACCGGTCCAGGTTTCCCCTAGGCTTGGTGCCGGTAATATTCAGTAAAAGTCTGTTTCTCCTTAAAAAGTGTGAAAAGCTGTCAGACAAATGTAGAGGAGGAGAAGCAGTTTCCATCTAAAGACAATGAGAAGGTTGTTTTCATGATCTTCAGTCTGCTGCCCAGCAGAGGGCGCTGCAGCCACATCAGATATTTCATCACTTTATCCACAGTTTGCTGAACTTTTATATGTTTTAACCCAAAATATCTAAAGACAAACAACTAACACAGTCACATGTCACAGTCACAAGTTTTTGGTATTATCACGAATAATTTATTAAAATTGAGAATAAAGATGATCACATTTTTACTCTTCATTCAACCAATACCTGAACTCTTTAAAACAGCTTTATGAAGATTTATCAAAATAAAAGATTTGTGAAAAAAAAAGGGTTGTTGAATTTCTCTTTTCCTCAGATTATTGAGACTTTTCTCCTGGTTTACAGAGATAATGTGACGCTGCTTTAGAAAACTACTAAGATTTACACTTCAGAAGGCTCTTAAAAGCCAGTTTAGGGGTAAAAAGGTTATTTGTTGAACAATGAGACACAATAATCAGTGAGATTTTAAAACCTTTGGGAGCAACTCATATTTAAAAACCAATCAGAGACAAAGATTTAACCTCGATCTGACAAATGTCTTTAGATTTTACTCAGTGATGTTAATTTGCCAAAAAAAAAAAAAAAAAAACAGTAAATAAAAGTGGTTAAAATGCTCTCATTTTATGTACAAAATTATTACAATTTAAGTAGCAATTAAAGTGATATGAATGACAATTCATTTATGAAATGTAAATATATGAAACGGGAAGACAGGAAGAGGAAATGAATAGAAATGGAAACAAGTAGAAAACTAAACTAGAGCAGGAAAGACGAGGTTCATCAGATAAATCATGAAATAAGGAACATTTAGAGCCACATTTACAGCCGCGATAATGAAGATGTCTGCGATGTTCCTGAAAACTAAATAAATATCAGCTTTATTTTATATTTTCATAATCATGATGAAAGCACATCGAGGCCTCTGCTCTGTTCCCTCTTGTGGATTTTCTCTCCTGCACACAGAAAAGGTGAGCCCTCAAAAATACACTTACATGACCTGTTTTTCTTATCGTCTGTGTCTTTTAAATACAGTTAGAAATTAAACATTTTTACTGGTGGTGGAGTCTTATTCTGAAATAACTGTGAAACTGTGCTTGAATACTTTAAATACATCATTTAGTAATGATAAGTAACTGTTTCATTGCAGGACTTTATTTTATAACACAGTATTACAGCTTTCTGTGGAGCTCAGTGCAGATCACTGATCCCCCCCTCATACTTGGCCTTACCCAGTGACAAGGTGATAAGGTGCACACACCTTTTGTCTCTGGACCACATGGTGGGTATAGTAAGAGGCAGCAGAAAACAAAAAAAAAAAGATAAACTTAAGGCACTCAGAACTGAACCAGTAAACAAAAGTAAATTTAATACTGTTCTGTGTTTTACTTTAAAATAAACTGTTGCTGGTATGTGAACTGTAACCCAACATAATGCAAGAAGACTTTCACTGAGATGGACTAAAATGTCTTTCACTAAACACTCCTGAATGCTGGAAATGATCTGTCATATCATGTGAGATTGTAACCTGGTAATATACACTATACTGATATTATATATCACATCATACTTACATACAACACTGATGTGTGCGTATGTATATCTTACATAGTCAAGTATTTATTATCAGTATTTATTGTTGTTGTCTGCCATCATACATGAATATCATAATTAATAGTATATACTCTCATACTGTGTCATCATTATCATCATTTTATCAGTATTATTACCACCATCACATGCTGAGGTTGGTCTATTGACCTTTTTGCCTCAAGACTTCTTGCACCTTATCTATTTAAACTTCCTTTTTTTTAATCAGTTTCCACTTGTTCTACCTCGGCATTTTATCTTTTATAGTCAGTTTATTGATATATTTTATTAATTTTTTTATTTTATTTGATTTATTCTTATATTATTGTGTATTTTATCTGCCTCAATCCTCTCTGGTAATCTCTCTCTGTCTCTGTCTCTTTCTTCGTCTCATGTTCATGTGTTCACTCCTCAGCATGTCCGTCTTCATGTTCCTGAAGCAGCGGGTTGTTCAGAGAGATCAATAAACATTATCAGAGAGATCAATAAACATTATCAGAGAGATCAATAAACATTATCAGAGGAAGTAGAAAACACAGCAGAGTGACTGAGAGCTGATGAGGATATCAACACAGGGATGTTTTTGTGCCTTAAACTACACAAATCACAAAGTTCTGGGTGGAAAATGTTCATTATTCCAAGAAGGAAACTTCCTGTTTGGCTCTGAGCTTTGAGGCTTCCTCTTGTCTGGCCTGTGATTTGTTCAGGCAGCGTGACACAGATCCTGAGAGCAGGTGTTGGTAACTCTGACTTATTAAATCAGGTACTGACGTGTTTTTACTTTGTTATGAGTGAATCTTTGCTTCTGTGCACTGCAGACAGGAAATGTGTGTTTTCTCTGTGTGTGAGTGTTTGCAAATGGAAAACTGCTCAATGCAGAAAACATGAAATGAATTAAAGAGTGAAGGCAGGTTGTTTTACCTCGTGTCTTTTTACAGTAGATTACCAGGCCAACTAAAACTGCTCCGACAATCACAGAGGCTGCAACCACCCCGATTATAAAACCTACAACACTGGTTGAAATCCCTGAAAGAGAAAAAGCATCAGTTAATTAACTTTGATGAAGCATCACAAAACAAATAACTCTTTACAAAGACTGTTTCAGTGTTGTTGTATTCATACAGATCTTATAGATTCTAAAACTTCCTGCTCATATAAACTAAGACTTCCTCATTTCTGCCACCTTACCTTGACAGTTGTCTGTCCTCAGAAAGGTGTTTGTTATCTTCGTCTCCTCTTCATTTCTGAGCTCACAGGTGTATATTCCCTCCTGATTTGAAGATAACTCCTGTAGTGTGAGCTTTCCTGACTCAGACACATCCTTCACCTGCTGCCTCCACTCCTCTGAGACTGTGCGGTCAGTCCTGGTCTGGATCAGGATGATCTGACTGTGGTTGAACCTCCAGATGAGCTTTGTTAGAGTCGTGTTGGAGGAGGTGCAGGGGATTGTTGTTTCAGCGCCACAAACACTGACAGAAGCTGAAATGAGAAAACACAAAAAAGTGAAAAAATAACATTTTGATGCACATCTGGTTTTGAAATGATGAAACAAAAAGACAGGCTAAATGTTTAAGGCTTCATCCATCTGTTACAAAGAAGAAGGTCGAGCCCTGATGACAGGATGGATGTTTAATGGTATAATATGAAGTTCTGCTAGCATCTGTTCCTTTTCTTTCTTTTGTAGATATCAATCAGGATCATTGGTTTAGATGTGATACTCACAAAATGTCAAAGAGGCTCTCCTGCTGTTTGTGCGAGTGCTGACGGTGCAGCTGTAGACCAGATCAGTAACACTGTCTGAAACTATCAGAGAACTGCTGATGTTGTAAAGCTGCTGT
This sequence comes from Scortum barcoo, assembly GCA_023238725.1. Taxonomy (NCBI): domain Eukaryota; kingdom Metazoa; phylum Chordata; class Actinopteri; order Centrarchiformes; family Terapontidae; genus Scortum; species Scortum barcoo. The sequence goes on from CM041551.1 coordinate 20,257,433, forward strand.
TCAGTCTGCTGGACTGTGGCTGTGTTGTTGAAGGTCACGTTGGACGGAGGGCTGGTGGACCAGGTGAGCTCAGGTTCAGGTGTAGATCCCCTCTGAGCTGCAGGTGATCCTGTTTCCTACCTGCTGAATGTTGACTTCACCAACCGGAGCTGAAAAACAGAAGATCTTGATGTTCTGTAACGAGTGGATTCACTAATAATTTTAGATAACAAATATTTTTTATTGTCACATTTCACAGAAATAAAACACAAACATGTTCATGGTTTTGTGTTTCTCATACCGTCCACTTTAACGTTGATAAATGACTCCTTGTTTCCAATGACGAGGCTGGTGAAGCATTTATATCTTCCCTGGTCCTGAACCTCCACCTCTGTCAGCTGCAGCGAGGCGTTTCCTCTGGAGATCTGCTCCTTGAACAGTGATGTTCTGCCTCTGAAACGCTGCTCCTGGTTGTGCGAGCTGGTCTCTGTTGTTGTAGTAGGAGTGGACAATAGTGTCTCCCTTCACATTAATCCAGTGGAGGACCACATCAGTGCCGCCCTGGAAGCTGCACGGTAAGATGCAGCTCTTCCCAAAAACACAGAACACGTCAGCATCTGCAACACATCAAGAAAAGAGAAACTCATTAAGGTTCAATTCAGGAATAAACAGCATTTGAATCAAAGTGAGTAATTTCTTAAATATATTTACTGAAATGACAAAATTAAGATAAATTTTATTTACAGACATTTAATTTCAGTGTTTTTAAAGCTGGAATAACAAATTAACTTCAATAATCTTTATAAGACAACATATACACTTCATTGTAATTCTGAAGTAACACTGAAATATGACATTTTTAACTACACACAGTTTGTTTGTTTCTCAAATGCAACACATCACATAGAGAACAACAGACAGATGTAAAGAACCATTAACAAGATCAGAGAGGAGGGACAGGAAACAGAAGATGAAAATCTTAGAAATGAAGTTGCAAGATGAAAACTTTCAGCTCAAATCTTCAGATGTTTGATTTAATCGAGAAACTCTTCAAACCAACCAGGTTACAACTCGTTTCCAGTTGTAGTCCATCATGGACTGCTGTCAAACCAGCCGCCGCTGGATTTCATTTGCTTTAAACTTTATGGTGAAAGTAAAGAAACAGCTCTGGAAAGTTTTTGGAAATTACTTTCAATTCCATAACTCAGTCTCACAGATATGGGGCAGATTTAAAGAAATATCTTAACAGTAACTCTCGATTTATCAACCAAAAGAACTGAATAAACTGAAAAATCCACATGGACAGTTTTTAACATACTGCTAACTCTCCCAATCACTACTTCTGGATTTCAAAATAAAGCAAAGCAAAGCCTGCTGTCTGTCTGTCTTGCAGTCCCTTTCAGAAAGCAATAACGAGCATTTTCGTCTAACGTTATAGTGGTATAAAACAAAAAAACTGTGTAGCTTTCCATTAATTCATTCTCAGTTCCTTACAGAGAGCAATAAGAAGCATTTTCGACTAACTTTAAAGTGGAATAAAACACATTTATTAAATAAGTCGTTCACAAAATTTGTACTGCTGGACTTAGTACTTCCTTTACTAGTTGGAGAAATCTGACAAAATCCTTCAAGGATGTGGTTATCTGATTCAGTCAATATCTGATTGTTGGCCAAAGGTTTTCTTATTGTTCAACACTGAATGTGACTCTCTTTGTTTTCCTGAATCATTACATCACCATCTTCATCTTCTTGATAGACTTGACTTGATGTCTTCACATTTAGAAACTTATGAATTAAAAAAATATCTAATATAGATGATGCATTTCAAATCCAGCAGCAATCATCTGCTTTTTGTGAAGCTTCATGTTTCTTCTACCAATGAGTGGATGAGACAGAAAGAGTCAGTATGAAAGTCCAGGAGAATAAAGTGGCTGTAAATCTAAACGCTTCACTTACCTCCTCTGGCAGGAGTCCAACCAGACACAACCAGGAAACACAAAGAAGAGCTGATCCAGATCATCCTGTGCTGTAAAAACACTTTTCCATGATGAAATGTCCTGATGTCACTGAAAATCTTGCAGGATATTTGCTTGAATTTGCTAAAAATCCACCCTGATCTGTATTCCTCAACACATCTATGAAGTGAAACTGTGAGAAAAAGTCAACAGTCAGGCATACCTGTCTGCTGTCAGCCCCTCCCTCTTTTTTTCCCCTTTTGCCTTTTTTCTTCTGTGGGTTTGTCCACAGCCTCCAAACTACTGAAGCTTCCAGTGGAAAAAAAAAAAACTCTGTTCCTGTAGGAGTCCTGATGAAGTATTAAAATCAAAAAGTATGTAAAAATGCTCATTATGCAGAATGACCCACATCATAATAATGTATATTCTATTACTGATTATAATTATTGATGTATTCATTATTAACATTCACTTTTGTGTATTTTGTGAGTGTAAGTAAGTGCATTTATTCAAATATTGTAATTAATTACAATTTTAAGTACTTGCATTTTTTACTTCCACTCCACCACATCTCAGAGGTAAATATTGTATATTTAGTTCATTACAAGCTGCAGCATTAAAGTGATAAATGTAATAATAAATGCATCAATAATTATAATCCAATAATATAATGTACATTCTGCATAATGAATACCTTTACATTTGGTATGTTGTGATATGTTTTGATGTAATTGAACAGAGTATTTTCATACTGCTACTTTTACTTCAAAGTAAAACGAGAAACCAGAAAAAGTACTATATCAAAACATGGCAAGTACCAAAGTAAAAGTATTTATAATGCACAATGACCCATCACAGAATAATGTATATTATATTACTGGATTATAAAATGTAATTATTGATTTATTAACTATTGACATTATTTCCTTTCGTAATGGAGTAAAAAGTCCAATATTTGTCTCTGAGATGGAGTGAAGTAGGAAGATAAGTTACTTTCTATAGCTGTCTCAGATTACTCATAAAAATAAAATGCTCATATCAGACAGCAGATCTCAGTTAATCTCTTCTGTATCTGAGTCAATCTTAAAGGAAGAAGAAAGAAAATAATTTTCCTGATTAGTTCACGATTATTTTAATAATTTTCGCTGAATAATGTGGAGGTTTGGACTGTTGGACACAACAAGCATTGTGAAGGAGTCACTTTGGGCTCTGGGTCATTGTGACGGCATTTCTCACTTTTACTTTTACTTATTAAAGTAAAAAGAAAAAAATTACAGTACGAGCTCCATATTAAACAGTAATGGACTGTTAAACTGAGAAAACAAGAAAACAGTGTTTACTCAAGTTACAAAAATATTATCAGTTTGCTCACTTTCACACATCAGCCAACTTTGAAAAAAACAACTTGATATTTCATGTTTTTAAATGTATTTTAATTATGTTTCTTAATAAGTCTGCAATAACTCCTGATCTCATGTATGTTACAGGAAACATGTATGTGAAATGGCACATTGACATTTTGAAGTAGCTGCAACAAGATATGAAGCCTGAAATGGCTGTAAAATATGTTTTAGTGTAAGTTTATGAGTTTAGTGTGTAATCTCTGATGACAGTCAAATCATTTGAGCTTAAAGTGGAGAAGAAGCCACAAAGAAAAGATGATCTTTCCCTGAAATACTAAAAAGAAAAAAAATTCATGTGTTCACTCCAAAGCACATTAACACATCTGAGTGTCATTTAATCCTTCAGGCCTCAGAGGTTCATTTGTCTGCACCTCTTTCTGTTTCTCTTCTTGTCCATCTGAGTCTTATTATTATTTTTATTCATTTTCTTCTTCTTCTTCCTGAAGCAGATGTTTGTCAGCTGATGTTCCACAGTTCTCACAAGGTTTTCCTTCATCTGTATTTCTTTTGTATTTCTACTTTACTGCAGACAAATGAATAAATTCAGCACCAAAACATAAAACTCAAAACCATTTCTGGTTTATTCTCCTTCAGTAAAAAGAGCTTCTGCAGAGCGACAAACCATCACATTAATCCTGATTCCTTCATTTCATTTGGTCATTTCGAGGCGTTTCCTCTGGAGATCTGCTCCTTGAACAGAGATGTTCTGCCTCTGAAACGCTGCTCCTGGTGTTTGAGCTGGTCTTTATCCTTGTAGTAGGAGTGAACATAGATGTCTTTTGTAGTCCAGTGGATGAGTACAGAATCATTGTTGTTAAAGCTGCACGGTAAGATGCAGCTTCCCATTGGAGCACAGGACACTTCAGTATCTGCAACACATCAGATAAAGAGAAACTCACTCAGGTTCACTTCAACAGCAGCTGAATCTTTACAGATCTTGGATGTAACTTGTTTGACTGTTTAAATAAGCAGAATTAAATCCACTGAAATAACAGAATGCATGTTTTCAGGTTCACACACATTCAACCTGCATCATAACAGTAAACAATAAATAAACAAACAAACACGACCTTTCTTCTTCTGTCTGTATCTGTAAAATCAATTCTGGGAGTGACAAAGTTTATGGATTGAGTTTGCACTAACAAGGAAACAAAAGCTAAAAAAGCTCATTTATTCAGCCTGATTATTAAAATTTTTAACAAGTAAATAATATCTGGTAACACTACTACCAAAGTTACTGCTGCCACCATTAATAATGATATTACTATAAAGTAAAAGTAAAAACATTTCTCGTATGAAGCCATGCACATAGTTTCAGTTCACAGATGAAAGTTGTGCTCAAACTGGTGAAACTCAACATGTGGTGATATTTCCAGAGTTACTTTGATAAACCTCAGTGAGCTGTGAACAGTTTTCATGAGACGTCGTCACCAAGTACAACAGCACCAACATTAAACCATTTATTCCTCTTTATTCTTTTCTCTTCGTTTGTTGGTCAGCACTGTTAACATCTCACACCAGCAGTGAAGCAGCTGATCATCTGATTCTTTATTCTCTCTCCTCAGGTCTGACAGAGGCTTGTTATTGCACTTTGAAGAATCAAGAATCATCAGCACAAATCAAAGTTTATGTTGACCATAAATAATGTGCATTTTTAATCTGCAGTAACTTACTTTTGTATTTCTATGCTAAATAAAGATTGTCAACATTTCTGTGTCATTACTCCTTTTTATTACATTACTTTTGAGACATTTTATGTCAAGTGTTGACCCTGTGATTTAAACTGTTCTAAATGGTGGTTATAGTGTTTAAAATTGGCCCAAAAGTGTTATGTCTCGTCAAGTTTGTTAAGTTTCATGTCTGTCACGTTTCTATTTCCTGTTCTGGCTTGTCTGTTTTATTTTGAAATCCCTAACTCTCCTCTCGTTTCAGGTTCCCTTAATTTCCTGCCTTGTGTGTTTCCCGCCTGTGTGATTGTCTGCCCCGCCCCACCCTGATTGTTTCCACCTGTTCCCCATTACCTCTGTGTGTGTATATATTGTCTGCGTTTCCCCTGTCTCGTTGCCAGATCGTTGTTTGTGTTCCAGCGTCGAGTTCATGTTCCTGAACTAAGCAAAAGAATCAAGTCACGTCGTTTTTTTGGTCTACTACCAGTTCAAGCTCTGAGGTCGTAAGATCTTTTCTGAAATAAATTCTTCTTAACCAGTCTGCTGTGTCCTGCTGTCCTGCATTTGGGTTCTCCTGCTCTGTGTGTCTAGTCGTAACAAAAAGTTATTTCAGTGTTTGTTTTTACATTAATTCAATTAGAAACAAACCACTGCATAATGACATTACATGAATATGTTAAAATACACATTTTTGAATCTATATAAAAATCTATGTACATCACAGCTGTAATGTACACAGATTTTTATCCAGATAATCCAGACGTCCTCAGTGTCGAGCTCCTCGGCTGAACATTTCTTGTTTCTCTCTGCTCTTTGTTTTCTTCTCTAACCGTCGTCTTCTCTCACAGCAGGTTTCAACTTGTTTTCCTGTTTCTACCTGATGAATATCAGGTATTGTGTTGTCTCTGTGCCAACTGTGAGCCATTTTGCCATCATGCATTACAGAGTGTGGACTGGTTTTGTGTTGCTGGGATCTTTGATTGTGCTTGTGGAGAAACCCTCTTCACTTTTATGCCTCAACATGCCTGAGCAGATGAAACCTGATAGTATCATAGTACTATAGTAAATTTCCCCACTGTGGGACTAATAAAGGAAATCTGAATCTGAATCTGGATGGTCATACGTTCATCATCAGTAGCAAGTTTCAACTTGTTTTCCAGTTGAATAATCAAGTATTTTGTTGTGTGTGCAGTTTTGTCAGGACACACTAGAGTGTGTGTAATTCAAAGTGCATTTCAGCATTCTTGTCCCCCTACATGCCTGAGGAGGAAAAGACTAACTGTATTTTGAGTTACGTACATTATTAATGTTTGGAAAAAGCATCTCCCAAAGGGAAACTCCAACACTGACTCAGTCACAACTGACTGTTTAGAGGACGACCTGTTTTTATTTGCTGCAGTTCATCAAAAAAGATTTATGATCTGTTGAGACAATGTGTTTCCATTTTACAAAAATCCTTCAAGGACGTGGTTTATCTGATTCAGTTAAAGGTTTCACAGACATCACATTTTACAGAAAGAAGAATGTGAAAGTTACTTTAATACAAATTAAACCAACAAATGTGCAATAAGTGTGTTTTTTCTCTCCTGCAAGTCACAGTCAATATCTGATTGTTGGCCAAAGGTTTTCTTATTGTTCAACACTGAATGTGACTCTCCTTTGGTTTCCTGAATCATTACATCTCCATCTCTTTGTGTGACTCAGCACATGCTTGGTCTCTCTAAAAACACTTTTTCTTCAGTGTTAAACTTCCCTTTCTTTTTCCTGGCTGCAGGACTTGGCAGGATTTTGGTGTCTGACTCATCATCAAACCTACAAAAGGTTTCGAGTTTCACTTTCATCACTTTTTTTTGTCAAACTGTCCACTGTGAGTCCGAAAGTCTTAAAGAAGTGTGATAATAATAACAAGAGCTTTCCTCTTTTAAAGACCTTCTCCATCATCATCTCTAGTAATACATTCAATTTCAGTAACATCATCCACTGTGGCCTCAATAACAAACATAAAGTAAAATCACCTTTCTTCAACAGCTCCTCTCGTGAATTCGACTTTTACAAAGCTTATTTGTTTTTTACTTTTTGCTGCTTCTGATAGTATTAGATTATAGAGGTGTTCAGTAAAAGTCTGCTTCTCCTTAAAAAGTGTGAAAAGCTGTCAGACAAATGTAGAGGAGGAGAAGCAGTTTCCATCTAAAGACAATGAGAAGGTTGTTTTTCATGATCTTCAGTCTGCTGCCCAGCAGAGGGCGCTGCAGCCACATCAGATATTTCATCACTTTGTCGACAGTTTGCTGAACTTTTATATGTTTTAACCCAAAATATTTAAAGACAAATGTTACAGGCCTCAGTGAAGCCTCAGTTAATAAATAAAGTAACTGGTATAAAGCAGGTAAGAAGAGGAAGAATAAACCAGCAGGTGTCTTCCTCTCTCTCCAGATTGCTTCTGGTATTTTTATTTACAGCTGTCAAAATCATATAAATTTTAACACATTTCTGTTCCTTTAAATTTCAGTTTTCTTCCTTATATCAGTACATGTACTCACAATAATCTCACATTTTCAACTAAAGTATTGTATATCTCCTGTTTTGACTCATTTTAGTACAAATAAAATAAAATGAAATATTCAATTTGCATTGCTTTGCTATCTTTGCAAAAAATACATTCTGTAATAACTGCAGGATAGTGAAATATGCAGGATGACAGAATTATACTTAAACTGTGTTAAACACAATAGAAAACAAACAGCAGAATAAACCACACAAATGACACGTTTTCATACCATAACTTGTGGTCATACATGTTCACAAAGTACATATTAATTGACCAGAGATCATTCACAGTCTGACAGAGCTTTAGAGACACTAACACTGTTAACTACATTAAGTAATGACGGTGACACACCCAAAATGGCGCCGCTACATCCAAACCCGTCAGAACCAGTGAACTTTTCACTGACTTTTTAAGATGTCTAAACTCCTCAGAACTTTATAAACTCTCAATAAACAGTAACACATATACATCCTGACCTTATAAAACATATTTTATCATACATTCACCGTTTACTGATCTGTGTAAAGCAGGTAAGAAGAGGAAGAATAATCTGCAAAAACTACTGGTATATTCAGGAAAATAATTATTGTGTACACTTGTTATAAATGATTACAATAATGAAAAAAAATAATACAAAAGCTCCCGTTAAACTGTGGTCCCACATCCCATTGGTGCCACACAAACAACTAACACAGAGCTTGTAAGTACATGTCAAAGTTTTTGGTAGTATCACAAATAATTTATTAAAATTAGAATAAAGATGATCACATTTTTATTTTTCATTCACCTAATACCTCAACTTTTTAAAATACCTTTATGAAGATTTATCAAAATAAAAGATTTCTGCAACTGAAAAAGTGGATTAAACTATAAAAGTTTAAAAGTTTGCTGAAGCACAAGTACAGCTTCTGAGTGTGTTATTATTGTAATATTGTTATAATGCTGTATAGTTAAAAGTCTAAAACAGACCATTTAAAGTGCATACAGCGTAACCGGTAGATAGAGGTAGATAGATTTAGCATTATTGACAAGTTATTTCTTCTGACTGATAAAACAGCTTCTGGTTTGACCATTTCAAACCCTCGTGGATAAGATATGAGATTTGAGTTTTACACCAAAAAACAGCAACATCTTCACCATTAAATCCAAACAAGACAAGAGGAAGTCATTAAAAATAAATAACATTTTACAACAAATGTCCCATATGAAGGAAACGAGGGTCGCAGGCCGGAGTCCTAGTCCAGCTGAGGAAACATGAGAAGTCCGTGCCAAACTTAAAGCACAGACAGACGCCTACAACTCAGGTGATTTGGAGGAGTACAGGAAGTCCAGGTACGCACTCCGGAGAGCCATCAGCAGCGCAAAGAGACAGAACAGGGACAAAGTGGAGTCTCACTACCAGAGCTCCAACTCCAGGAGCATGTGGGCTGGACTAAAAACCATCACGGACTACAAAAAGAAGATCAGCAGTGCTGAGGTGATGTCTTGCATCTCTGCCTGATGAGCTGAACACTTTTTATGCCCGCTTTGAGAGCACCTCTCCAGCTGTGGAGGTGCAAAAGGCTCAGGAGGGACCACTGCCCACCTGTGATATCCAGGGCAGACGTGTTTAGATCATTTAAAACAGATTAACACACGTAAGTCTCCTGGACCTGACGGCATCCCCGGCCGAGCTCTCGAGGTGTGTGCAGATCTTTGCAGACATTTTCAACCTCTCGATGCTCCAGTCTGTAGTCCCCACATGCTTTAAGGAGACCATCATTGTCCCCAAGAAACCCCAAATCCTCTTCCTGAATGACGACCGCCCAGTAGCACTCACCTCCACCATCATGAAGTGCTTTGAGCGGTTAGTCAAATCTGTGTGCTCAGCCCTCTGCTGTACTCCCTGTTCACGCATGACTGCGTGGCCACCCACAGCTCCAACAACCATCATCAAATTTGCTGACGACACAACCGTCATCGGCCTGATCACCGGCGACGATGAGACGGCCTACAGAGAGGTCAGAAGTCAGAGCCCTGACATCTTGGTGCCAGGACAACAACCTCCATCTCAACGTCAGCAAAACTAAGGAGCTGATCGTGGACTTCAGGAGGAGGCAGAGAGAGGAACACGCCCCCCTCTCCATCAACGGGACTACAGTGGAGAGAGTCAGCAGCTTCAGGTTCCTCTGGGTTCACATCAGCGAGGACCTCACCTGGACTCATCACACTGACTTTATCACAAAGTCAGCCAGACAGCGGCTCTTCTTCCTCTGCAGGCTGAGGAGGCTCAACATGGACTCAAAGATCCTCCTCACTTCTTGTTGTATATATTTTTCTATTGTATATATATTTTATTGTATATATGTTACTTATAATACCTAGTTTACATTTATTTAGTTTATATTTTATTTGTATAACTTATATTTTAAGCTCTATATTTATTTTATTACTCTAGTTTATTATTTATCTTAAATTTTATTTTATATTTTATTTTTATTTTTTTTTTTCTTGTTGAGAGTCTCTATTGTTTTTAATATTCTTTTTAGCATTGTTAGGAGAGCCTGGGATTTAAGAATTTCATTACCAATGATTGCTGATGTAAATGACAATAAATTCTTGAAATCTTGAAATCATCCTGACTGGCTGCATCACCGCCTGGTACAGCAGCTGCACCGCCCTCCAACCGTAAGGCTCTACAGAGGGAGGTGAAAGCTGCACAGCACATCACCAGGACGGAGCTGTAATTGTATTTAGTTACTTTGCGCAGCTGTCTCAGATCACTCTAAAAAAAAGTTCATGTTTTGTACCAGAACCAGACAGCAGATCTGTGTTAATCTGTTCTGAATCTGTGTGAATCTTACAGGAAGAAGAAAGAAAACTATTTGTTGATTAGTTCATGATTATTGCTACTTTATTTAACTTCTGTTAAAAAGGAAATTATCTGAATAATATCGAGGTTTGGACTGTTTGTTTGCGCACAACAAGCATTGTGAAGGAGTCACTTTTTTCACTTTTTTTTTTTTTTTTAACAAAGCAAACAATCAATCAATGGATCAATGGAGAAAAGAATCAGCAGATTGATCCAGAATGAAAAGAATCATTAGCTGCAGGCTGAAAATACAAAATAGTTGAAAATAAGCTCATCTCAACCAACTCCAACAGTAAAATCCTGCTTTAACTGGCCTGTTGGTGGAAAGCACACACAGCACTGAAACTACAAATCCCAGACTGCACTGCAAAAGCTTCAACAGCCCCTCCCAAAGCTTTATTTACATGTCCTATTGCAGACGTGTGCTGGCTGAGTCGAGGGAAAGTCCCGAGAAAAGAGAGAGACACCGCAGAGCTCATTTTGCTGAAAATACTTGATAATTCTTTTTTTTATCCTCTCAGTCATCAGTTTGGAGTTGAGGTGAAAAGAGACCTACAGACTGATTGAACTGAATGTAATGAATGACGCACTCAAAGCAAAGTAAGACTGTGAGAGCTGCACAGTTCCCACATTTCATCCCTGTAACGATGCCTCGACTCCGCCTACAAGCTGCTCAAATGCTCTGCAGGTTTTGCAGCACATACCTGAGTGAGCGACCTTTCAAAGCATCACACAGGAGTGACAGAGTTTCCACAGCTCAGACAGAGACCCCAAACACTCATCAACTTGTATCCAAGAAAAGAGGCCAAGCAGCTCAGGCTGATGTTCCTCAGAGAGGAAGTGTGCTTAAATGGAAAGCTGTTCTTCTTTGTATTATCCTCCTGTAGTCACAAGGTGGACTGTTCATAGCTCTACATTTTAAATGTTTTCACACTTTCTACAGAGTATTTTTACAGAACCACCATAAACACTCTTGAACCCTGACTTCCTGCTGTTATCGTTCATCTGTTCACACTGTTCAGTTCGTTCATACAATACAAATCAACCGGTCCAACCACTTCTGGCTAGTTAAATACCGTGGGAACCAGCAAACTCTGAGCCAAAAACTAACACCTAAAGTACTGTCGCTTTTTTAACATTAGATAAATCTACCGAAAGACTAAAGAGAGGAAGCGTCAATCGACTGCAGGAAATTTTGATTTCAGTGATTCAGGACAAGTTAAAGGACACATGAGTATTATTACTCAGAATATTACTAAAAATCAAGATTATATCTCCGCTAAATCTCCACCACATTAGAATAAGTAACATGAGGTGTCTCTTCATCTTTCAGTTGGTACCACAGACTGTACATACAGAATAAACCTGCAGAGATCTACTGTGTCAACAACCAACGATCAACAACAATCAACAGATTCTGGATCAGAATTTAAATTAACAAAAAACACAAACTAATCAGGAAAAAAAAAATTTCTTACTTCTTCCTGTAAGATACAGAAGAGATTAACTGACATCTCCTGTCAGATATGAGCATTTATTGTTGATGAGTAATCTGAGCTGTGGAAAGTAACTAAGTACATTTACTTAAGTACTCAATTCAAGTATAGTAAATTCAATTTTGAGGTACTTGTACTTCCACTTTATACTTCTACTCCAGAACATCTCAGAGGCAAATATTGTATATTTAGTCAATTACAATCTTTAGATTCTATTCTAATCTTCTAATTCTAATCCTAATCTTTAGATATTTATGTACATATTACATTCATTCATCTTCTAACCTGCTTATCCTGACCACAGAATTCACAGGGTCGCAGGGGTGCTGGAGCCTGTCCCAGCTATCTTGGGCGAGAGTCAGGGTTCACCCTGGACTGGACGCCAGTCAGTCGCAGGACTGACATTAAGAGACAAACAACCACTCACACTCACATTCACACCTAGGGGCAATTTAGAGTTGTCAATTAACCTGCATGTCTTTGGATTGTGGGAGGAAGCTGGAGTACCCAGAGAGAACCCACCCAGGCACAGGCACAGGGAGAACATGCAAACTCCACACAAAAGGGCCCGTGTCAACCAGGGATTGAACCCTCTAGCTGTGAGGCGACAGTGACAGTGCTAACCACTACACCACTGTGCCGCCCTCATATTACATATTTTTACATTTATTTATGTTGAAAGCTGGAAGTCACCAATCTTAATTTCATTATGTGAAAACATGTGTGATGTCTCGTCAGATTTGTTAGTTATGTCTGTCTCATGTATTATGTTTCCTGTTCTGGCTTGTCTTTTACTTTGAAAACCCTAACCTTCCTCTTGTTTCAGGTCCCTTGACTTCCTCCCTTTGTGTGTGTTCCCTGCCGTTGTTATTGTCTGCCCCTGCCCTGATTGTTTCCACCTGTTGCCCCTTTCCTCATGTGTATATATAGTCTGCGTCTCCCCTGTCTCGTTGCCAGATCGTCAAGAGTGTCTTCATGAGAGTCTACAAGAGTATCTTCAATTGTCAAGTATTTTGTTAAGTGTTTTCCCTTGCATCCTGTCTAGAGCACTTTAGAGATCAGGCCTATTACCAAGACCTGGAAGATTGTTTAATTAAAACCTTAAAAACCAGTGCCGTGAGTTGTCCTGCATTTGGGTCCACCTGCCCGTCTCAGTGCCTGTGTAACAACATGATGACAATAAAGATTCTTGATTCAAGCTGTGTTAAAGCGATAAATGTAATAATAAATGCATCAATAATTATAATCCAATAATATAATGTATTTGTATTATTAATGTTTTGTATTATTCTGCCATTCTGCATAATCAGTACTTTTACATTTGGTACTTTAAGTTTGTTTTGATTTATAACTTTTGTACTTTAATTTCATTTTGAATGCAGAACTTTTATTTGAAGTATTTTTTCATACTGCTACTTTTAGTAAAACTAGTAGGATTTTCCTAAAAAACAATGTAGGCAGGAGTAATAGACTTTTTCTTTGACTAAGAAAACCTAAATGAAGATGAATGCTTCACAAATACATTGAGTTCAGACTCAGAGATTATTAATCAGATGTGTTAAAGCAGGAAATTGATCAGAAAATTGATCATAAATCAACAAGAGAACTGGTGATAGCATTGGTAATGACTCCGGCATGGGAACCAGGTGAGGAGAGAGGAAGTGAGTAAATGTATTTTAGAGGAACTAGATCCGTGTTGACATCTGAGGTGTGTTTACTGGTCTCATAGATGTCACACACAGTTATCAGTGGCAGAGCAGCTAAACAAACACCTGCAGACGAAGAACAACCTGTAACGACTGAAGCTCTTCTCACAAAGACAAATCAGGCAGAGACGAGGTCCAGAAGAGACTCAGCCAAAAGTCAAAAACCAGGAAACACTAAACACCTGGAAAAGATGCTGAAATACTTTAATAAAGACAAAGGAGATCTGGAGAGGAGAAACAGAAAACACACAAGGTGTGGGTGGGAGACAAATGTCTGAAACAAGAACAGAGAAACAAAAAATAAAACAGGAAAATGTGCCGAAGTGAACAGAAACACGAAGATCAGACTGATGTAAAGGACGTTACACAACCTGCATGTTGTATTTATCCAGCTGAGAGACAGCAGGATGCTGATATTTATTCACTGTTTCTGGATATTCGAGTTTATTGATATTCTGATGGTCATTTTTTAATAACCAGAACAGAATTTTGATGTCTTGTGACTCATCATCAAACCTTTAAAAAAAACTTTAATAAAACAAGCTGTATAGTGTTTGATAAAAGAGGATGACGTGCAAATAAATTGATCAAAGAAAGTGCAAAAGTTTGCAGAATAAAGAATATGTGCAATGTGCAAAGATCCACCATCACCTAAACCACTTATCCTCATGAGTTATTGTGTGAAAACCTCCTAACTCCAGTTCTTACTTGATCATGAGAATATTATTGTGTGAAAACCTCCTAACTCCAGTCAGAAACTTACTTCTTACTTGATCAAATAGTTTGTGGTTTGAGAAACTTGCTTCAGCTTCAGTTTCAGCAGATAATAAACCATTTCACATCGTTCTGGAGAAAATCAGTACAGCCATCATCTGAAATCAGTGTGGAGCTGTGAGGTTTACACTCACCACCAACAACATGATCTTTATCATCCAGTGAAAACAGGACGAGGACAAAGAAAGACAAAGAAAAACATTTACAGACATCAATAATATAAAATAGTAATAAACTTTAAAACAGTATGGTATGAAACACAGTGCAGGGGGATGTAATACAATAATAATCAGTGACAAAATGAGTGAGTAAGGAGAAAACGTCCTTGTAACTGTGAGGGAGCACAGCAAAGAGCACACTCAGAAAGGTTTGGCGACATTAGTAATGCTAAAGTGCTAAAGTTTTTTGAAGGTTTGTGCACAGCTTATTTTTATTTATTTATTTTTAATGTGTGCAATAACAGGCAGTCTGACACATGTTGGACATGATCTCATATATGTTAAAGCAAACGTGTATGTGAAATGTCAGATTGACCTTTTAAAGTAGCTGCAAAAAGATATGAAGCCTGAAACGTAGTTAACTATGTTGTAGTGTAAGTTTCTCAGTTTAGTGAGTAATCTCTACTCTGTTTAACAGTGAGATTTTTCAGCTTGCAGAAAAGAAGAGGCCACGAAGAAGTTTGAGTCTTCTTCTTCTCCCTGAGATTAGATTTCAACTTTTAATTCAGAAGATTTGCTGAATGTGGTGCTCCATCATTGTTTCTGTTTCCCTGACCACCTGTGATTTACAACAGAAGATATGATCAATAAACATTATCAGAGAAATCAATAAACATTATCAGACAGATCAATAAACATTATCAGAGGAAGTAGAAAACACAGCAGAGTGACTGAGAGCTGATGAGGATATCAACACAGGGATGTTTTTGTGCCTTAAACTACACAAATCACAAAGTTCTGGGTGGAAAATGTTCATTATTCCAAGAAGGAAACTTCCTGTTTGGCTCTGAGCTTTGAGGCTTCCTCTTGTCTGGCCTGTGATTTGTTCAGGCAGCGTGACACAGATCCTGAGAGCAGGTGTTGGTAACTCTGACTTATTAAATCAGGTACTGACGTGTTTTTACTTTTGTTATGAGTGAAGCTTTGCTTCTGTGCACTGCAGACAGGAAATGTGTGTTTTCTCTGTGTGTGAGTGTTTGCAAATGGAAAACTGCTCAATGCAGAAAACATGAAATGAATTAAAGAGTGAAGGCAGGTTGTTTTACCTCGTGTCTTTTTACAGTAGATTACCAGGCCAACTAAAACTGCTCCGACAATCACAGAGGCTGCAACCACCCCGATTATAAAACCTACATCACTGGTTGAAATCCTCTGAAAGAGAAAAAGTGCCAGTTAATTGACGTTGATGACTGAAGTATCACAAAATAAATCTAAAGTCTTTTTTGTTTTCATACAGATCTTATAGATTATAAAACTTCCTGCTCATTTAAACTAAGACTTCCTCATTTCTGCCACCTTACCATGACAGTTGTCTGTCCTCAGAAAGGTGTTTGTTATCTTCGTCTCCTCTTCATTTCTGAGCTCACAGGTGTATATTCCCTCCTGATTTGAAGATAACTCCTGTAGTGTGAGCTTTCCTGACTCAGACACATCCTTCACCTGCTGCCTCCACTCCTCTGAGACTGTGCGGTCAGTCCTGGTCTGGATCAGGATGATCTGACTGTGGTTGAACCTCCAGATGAGCTTTGTTAGAGTCGTGTTGGAGGAGGTGCAGGGGATTGTTGTTTCAGTGCCACAAACACTAAAGATAGAAGCTGAAATGAGAAAACATAAAACACACAAAGTTGCAAAAAATGATGCAGTTGCTAATTTCAAACTTTGAACATTATTATTTATTATAATGACTAAATTTTGAGGATGGTGGCATCATGAGCATTTCATATTAGCTGTTTAAAGCATTCTGATCCACCACATACAGGTCCACAGTGGCTGCAGGTCTTCTTAGAAACACTTACGAGCTTTAAACAAAGAGGCTCTCCTGCTGTTTGTGCGAGTGCTGACGGTGCAGCTGTAGATCAGATCAGTAACACTGTCTGAAACTATCAGAGAACTGCTGATATTGTAAAGCTGCTGTTCAGTCTGCTGGACTGTGGCTGTGTTGTTGAAGGTCACATTGGATGGAGGGCTGGTGGACCAGGTGAGCTCAGGTTCAGGGTAGATCACCTCTGAGCTGCAGGTGATCCTGTTTCCTACCTGCTGAATGTTGACTTCACCGACCGGAGCTGAAAAAAAACGAGAATTTCAGAGTCGCAAATCACTTCAGATAAAAAATTAATTTAGAATTCACCAGTTTGACATCACATTTGTGATATTTAGAAATACACTACACGTAATAAAACACAAACGTTAATGTTTTTGTGTATTTCCTGTATGTTCCTCATACCGTCCACTTTAACGTTGATTAATGATTCCTTGTTTCCAATGACGAGGCTGGTGAAGCATTTATATCTTCCCTGGTCCTGAACCTTCCACCTCTGTCAGCTGCAGCGAGGCGTTTCCTCTGGAGATCTGCTCCTTGAACAGTGATGTTCTGCCTCTGAAACGCTGCTCCTGGTGTGCGAGCTGGTCTCTGTTGTTGTAGTAGGAGTGGACAATAGTGTCTCCCTTCACATTAACCCAGTGGAGGACCACATCAGTGCCGCCCTGGAAGCTGCACGGTAAGATGCAGCTCTTCCCAAAAATACAGAAACACGTCAGCATCTGCAACACATCAAGAAAAGAGAAACTCATTAAGGTTTAATTCAGGAAACAACAACAGCTGAATCAACGTGAGCTTCCTTTTGAATCGAGTTATAACTGAGGTCAGGAACAAGATGGACGCCTCTCCCCTCCACTAATACCATCACCTGTGCCTCACCAATCCAACCACACACCTGACTTACATATGTTCACCTGCCATTTGTGTCAGGTTCCCACAACCGTTCATTCGTTCATTCATAGACTGACAGATCTATGTAACTAACAGTTATCTCTTCCAGACACCGCGCATCTGACCAGCTGGATCCTCAACGATCAACCTGCAACCACACAGTGGCCGACTGCAGCCTTCATCTTGTGCATCCACCATCTACAACTTGGCAGTCCCCATCCCATCCCACAAAGCCAGGCTTTTCCAGTTCTTCGTGGTCCTCACCACCCCCATCAGCCGTTCCCTTCAGCGTTTCCCCATTTGCACCACCTTCATGTAGCACAGTGATGACATCACAACACAGATCAAACCACTCCCGTCCTCTCTGAAGGCCCAGTGGTATCATCTCTCACATCTTCTCCTTCCATATCTACTCAGCTCCAGGCTTTTCTTCTTTCCCAGCATCCCTGCATCTGCAGGCTGCCCATCCCACTCGCACTATTCACACTGCCACAAAAACCATGACCCTCCGCACTTCCTCCTCCAGACCTCTTCCATTTCCTCCTTTTCTATGGCTGTTCCTCTCCTGTTCCAACCATAGAGCTGAGTCAGACTATTAATAGTTAATAGTCTGATGCAGCTCTGTGGTTGTGGAAGACCACCATCTTGGGATTCAACTCTGGGGTTGGCGGCACCAGTTACTATACATATCACTTCCCCATGTCAGGCCATCTCCATCTATCATACTGTGGCAACAGCCTAACTCCACCCACAAACTAGCTCTTCTTTTGCAAGCCATCACATCTGCCCTATCAGTATTGCCACCAGAAAGCAACATGACATGAAGAGACACATTATAGATCCCCCCCCCACCACCACCATTACCAATGCCAGGCACCATCAACCTCATCCCCAGTCCAGATTTACCATACATTACTTAACTTCCACACATACAATCAACTCATCCATCTCGCCAGTCACGGAGCCCGGTCAGCTTAACAGCTAAAGTCGACACCACAAGCAGCTTTAAAGTCTGGCCTATACATCCACAATTCTGGAGATTCTTTAGTGGTTTCCTCAAAAGTTTTCACCATTTCAATAGCTATTCCACGTTCAGTTGCAAGAGCAGCCCCAAAATTTGATTCCCTTTAGAAACTTGGCTGATACTACCCTCTGGCCACAAATTTCCTAACAGCATTCGATTTCCGACAACTTCCTCTCTCCGCCACACATCCCGCAAGATTGATCCTTCCTCTCCCACTCACCTTCTGTGTCTGCCTGCCATCCTCTCCCCCATGTACACACCTGATAACGCCTCTTAAAAGGAACCAAGACTATTCCTGTTCTCTTTTAGCAGAACCCTTATCTTCACTATGATTTCTTAACTCTGCCTGAAGATAATCAGCCATTTTCTGCTCATTCAATCGTACCATATAATCACTGTTGTCCATCTTTGGGACGAGTGATCCAAAAGCTGTTTCAAAGATTCTCACACTACTGGTGCTTCTTCATCGACCTTACCCTTGAACCTCCTAGTGTTCTCCAGCTCTTTTGATGCTCAGAATTCACCACCTAAGATATTTCACAGTATGTGAACCCCTCTGACATTTCCATCTACTTCCAGACACCATCAGAATCCAAAAACAGCACACTGACGAACCTCTCACCACTTTTTCACTCTCTTTGAAACTTCATCTAAATCCTTTCAAACTCATCCTCACGTATAGAAAGACCTTCTGAGAAACTCCATCTTCACCACCAAGCCAGGCAAAGTTGCAGCATGCCTCTAGTTCCACCACCTCCTTTACCGAGTTCAGTCTAAACCAGGGATTTTCCTGAACCATATAGTTGTCCCGTCTGCTTCCAGACAACATCATCAGCCCTCGGCACTGGTCTTCTCTAGCTTAGAAGAACTACATACACATCCACCTTCTCGACATTCAAAGAATCCATTTTCACCCAGTCCAGCAAGTCATTTTTGGGGTATCTTGAAGCTGGAAGTCCATAGAGACATGCCTCCACTCAGTCTCAATCCTAAACCCTAACTTCCTAAACGCTCCAACATGGCCACCACAACAACATGTTTGGTCTCCAGTTAATCCCTTTGCAGCAGACGCCCACCTTTCATCCCTCTCCTGGACTGCTTATCATCGCACCGAACACGACCCCTTACGATCCTTACCGAACCCTCAAGCCACTCCAAATAAAAGTAACACATTAACATTACATTAACATTAACTTCAGTATTCTTGAACCACATTACTTCCCTTTATGGGACAACATATAAACATGAACTAAAGCCTGGAGGAAGACACTGAAAGATGACATTATTAACTATTCAGTTTCTCATCAAAATAAAAATGAGGGGGTAATAACATTTGTTCCTCAACATTACTGATGTAGCACATCACATGAAAACATGTTTTGATTTGGTTTGATTAAAAAACATTGTTGCACCCAAATGAAGAAACACAGAGACAGAGATAATACTGATGATGATTTAATGGGAGTTTATCAACAAGCAGCCACAGGAAACATGAAGGCATGCATGAATGAAGTAAAAAAAAAAAAAAAACACTGACAAAGGAGTCTTGAAACTGGGCTGATATCAGAGTGAGTGTGGCTGATGAGGGAATGAGCTGATTGTTGTGATGGGAGCGGCTGCAGGAAAGATCTGACAAGTCTGAGGACATCTGGTGGAGGGATGGAGAACGACAACAGACAGATGTGAGGAAACAAACCAGGAAGGAGGCAAGAGACAGCCTGCCTTGTGCCGAACGTAATATCAAGTTAATCTAATTAAAAAAATTATTTATGATCTGTTGAGACAATGTGTTTCCATTTTACAAAAATCCTTCAAGGACGTGGTTATCTGATTCAGTTAAAGGTTTCACAGACATCACATTTTACAGAAAGAAGAATGTGAAAGTTACTTTAATACAAATTAAACCAACAAATGTGCAATAAGTGTTTTTTCTCTCCTGAAAGTCACAGTCAATATCTGATTGCTGGCCAAAGGATTTCTTATTGTTCAACACTGAATGTGACTCTCTTTGTTTTCCTGAATCATTACATCTCCATCTTTGTGTGACTCAGCACGTGCTTGGTCTCTCTAAAAACACTTTTTTCTTCAGTGTTAAACTTCTCTTTTCTTTTTCCTGGCTGCTTGATGTCTTTACATTTAGAAAAAATAAATAGAGCTTGATAACTTGTATAAGAGATGATATTCTGCAGAGGCTTATACTGAGTCACTTAACTATCTAATAAGTGGTGGTATATTATCCAACCTTTATTATCACCAAGTGGAGAGCTGCTGTGTTACAACATAATTATCATGATTATTTCACTCCCTTATTCTGTATATACATTTCAAATCCAGCAGCAATCATCTGCTTTTTGTGAAGCTTCATGTTTCTTCTACCAACGAGTGGATGAGACAGAAAGAGTCAGTATGAAAGTCCAGGAGAATAAAAGTGTCTGCAAACGCTTCACTTACCTCCTCTGGCAGGAGTCCAACCAGACACAACCAGGAAGACACAAAGAAGAGCTGATCCAGATCATCCTGTGCTGTAAAAACACTTTTCCATGATGAAATGTCCTGATGTCACTGAAAATCTTGCAGGATCTTTCTTGAATTTGCTAAAAATCCACCCTGATCTTTATTCCTCAACACATCTATGTGAGATTGTGAGAAAAAAAGACAGTTTAGAGCAGCGGTCAGCTGTGTTTCAGCTCCTCCCTTTTCCTTTTTCCTGTTCCTCTTCTGTGGTTGGTCCACAGCCTCCAAAAAAATAAAAATGCACAAACTGTTAAAGTAAAAGTACCACATCAAAACATACCAAGTACCAAAGTAGAAGTAATGACTCATCACAGAGTAATGTACATTATATTATTGGCTAATAATTATTAAACAGTTTAATATTACATGTCATATTATTATTACATGTATCACTTTAATGCTGCAGCTTGTAATGGACTAAATATACAATATTAGTAGAAGTATAAAGTAGAAGTACAAGTACCTTAAAATTGTACTTAAATACAGCACATTAGAGAATGTACTTAGTTATTTTGTGCAGCTGTCTCAGATTACTCTTACAAACAGGAAGAAAACTTTTTTTTTTTTGCTTGATTAGTTCATGTTTCTTGTTCCTCAAATTTATGTTAAACAGGAAAGTATTTGAATAATGTTGATTCCTTCTCCAGCTTTATTTACATGTCCTATTACAAAGTCATGTTGGAGTTGAGGGAAAGTGACGAGCAAAGGTAGAGACACCGCAGAGCTCTGTGACGCACATTTTGCTGAAAATACTTGATAATAATTCAGTTTCTTGCAGACTGCTTAGCCCAGAATATTGAGTTTGATCCTCTCAGTCATCCATTTGCAGTCGATGTGAGAAAGAGCACCTACAGTGTGTCTGAACTCCAATGTAATGACACACTCGAGGCAAAGTCAGAGAACAGGTGAAACTAATAAGGACAGAGCAGAGGAAGCAAAGAGGTGGGAAACACAACAAGGGCAGGAAGTAAAGTGTCAGACATGTGAGGAGAGGAAAGAATACAAAAAAATAAAACAGGAAGTGAGCAGAACTGGAGCAGACAAATACAAGGAGGGGAGCCAGCAGGGAACAACAGGGACATACAGCAGAACCATGACATTTAAGGACCTTCATCATCTTCTCTAGTAACACATTAAATTCCACTAACATCACCCATTCAAGTCATTCAAAATAAATAACATTTTACAATAAATGTCACATATAAATTGTATTGCTGTTGTGCTCTCTACAAAAAATACAAATATTCAAGTTCCCACATGTGTTTAAGGCAGCTTCTTTCAAATGTCCAAATGTTCAGCACATTTTCAGGAAATTTCTGAAGTCTGCAAATATCTGTGACATTTATACAGAAGAAGTTTTGAATCTTCTTTTTTAATAACTTAAAGAGTATTGAGCCCAAAATGGCTGTTTTTGTGCCTTTGTGTTTCTCAGCACTACATTAAACCTCTTCATTAAAAACATCTGGTAGGTCAGCTCCGTACATTTACCACCTACTCATCTGACCTGCTTTTTACAGGTAAACCAGAGCCGCCTCTGTTCCACCTGTTTCTGCTTTTACTTTGTCTTTGAGGTTTGAGGTCGAGCAATAAAATCCCTCTAAAGTATATTTTGGTGTGGAAGCAGTGTCGTGCAGAGCCTCACAGTCGTAGTGAGAAAAGTTTTCTTTGTTGAACCTTCTGGATGTTTGCTGCTGATCGACCCTGAAAGGCCTGAAAATAAATGAGTACTATACTACACTGAAAATCTCACGTGGAATCGCAGGATCTTTCCTGAATTTGCTAATAATCCATCCTGATCTGTATTCCTCGACACATGTACGAAGTGAGATTGTGAGGATAAAGACAGTCAAAACATGCCAAGTACCAAAGTAAAAGTACTTATAATATACAATGACCCATCACAGAAAAATGTCTATTATATTTTGGATTATAATTATTGATGTATTAATTAGACATTTACTTTTTTAATGGACTATACAACATTTGCCTCTAAGATGTAGGAGTAGGAGTATAAACTTGCAGAAAATGGAAATACTCAAGTAGTTTTACTTCAGAACTGTACATTACAATTGTAGATAGAGTACCTGAGTAAATGTACTTAGTTACTTTCCACAGCTGTCTCAGATTACTCATCAACGATAAATGCTCATATCAGACAGCAGATCTCAGTTAATCTCTTCTGTATCTGAGTCAATCTTACAGGAAGAAGAAAGAAAACTTTTTTTTCTTGATTAGTTCTTGTTTTTTGTTCATTTATTCAACTTCTGTTCAAAAAGGAATGACTTTCATAATGTGGAAGTTTGGACACAACGAGCATTGTGAAGGTGTCACTTTGAGCTCTGGGTCATTGTGACAGCATAAAGAAAATGTGCAAAGATCCACCATCACCTAAACCACTTATCCTCATGTTATTGTGTGAAAACCTCCTAACTCCAGTTCTTACTTGATCAAATAGTTTGTGGTTTGAGAAACTTGCTCAGATTCAGCAGATAAAACATTTCCCATCGTTGTTCATCCACATCACACAGTTGCATAAATAGGTAAAAAAAAGTTAAAATGTTTAATTTAATGCTTTTATTATTATTAATTTATGCGTTAGAGAGTCACTGCCCCTTTAAGAGAAAGGTGGCAGCACCTGAGTGACGCAGCAGAAGCAGAGAGGTGAAGGAGAGCAGAGGAGAAGGCAGGAACAACGAGCGGTGATTAATAATGGGTAAAAGAGTTGATCTAAAACCTGTAAAATAGCACTTACCTAGTCGGGAAAAGACGAGGAACAGATAAAAATTAAGCGACACCGGTTTTGGTGAGTTTCGTGTTCATTTTATTGTATTTTCACCGCGTCATTCTGTTTAAATGCTAGCAGAGAGCTAATGCTAATAGCGTAGCTGTGTACAAGGACAGTTTTCATCATAAACAGGTTTCCAGTTAATATTTTCGGTTTATCAGGAGTAACCACTGTGAATGTAAAGTGAGATAAAGTATATTGTGTAAATGAGAGATGTGTTCAGTTATTTGTGTGAAAGATGGAGCCGTGAGTTCAAGAAGGCTCCGGCGCCATTTTAGGTTCACAGAGCACCGCAGCAGTAATGTTACGACTCAGGAGACTGTAAAACTTTGTTAGTGTTGTTGAGTAGTTAGAAATCATTTATTTTGTTTATGACCTGCTATACAGGTCAGGTTTTTGTTTTCTTGATTGGAAGCTCGGTCAGAGAGGACTCACCTGTGGCGTGCACGTGGCACAGACGGACACGATTCAAGATGGCGAGCCAGACTCAGATCCACTGACCTTGATTTCATCTTCTTCATCATCACGCGAGTGAGGCGATTTTCTGCGCACAAGTTGGACGGTGAGTCGCTGCCAGAGTGGTAGAGCGGCAGGAGAGAAAGGATTTGATTTGAACTGAACTAGGAAGTGAACTATTTTTCCTTTTTTATTTCTTTGAACTGAATTGAAGTGAAACTCTTCCTGAAACTGAACTTGTTGGACTGCACAATGGGACCTGAGCCTGAACTGATTGGAAATATTGCACTTTCATTGTATTCTTTATTCATTATTGTTAATACTTTGATCTGAGGTGATTGTAGTCCATTTTATTTTGATTCTGAAATTGTGAAGGTGTTTTTCCTACCTGTGAGAGAACGAAAGGGAAATAGAGTTAACTCAGGAAAATAAACAGGAAATCCAAAATGGGTGCAACGTATTCATATAAATAAGAATAATTTAATTAGACCAGTCTAATTAAATCTAAATTAGACCTAAATTAAATTAGACCGGTCTAATTAAATCTAAATTAGCCTGATTAAGATGATTTCAAACCTAGGTGGATAAAAAAGGGTAAATTATACTTACCTGCTACCATACTTACCTTTCCAGAACCTGCAGGATTATTTTTTGTTTTTATGTTTGCTGTCTATTATGTTTATTGCATGCAGTAACATGCCGGCCTTTGCATTTAAAGCCTTGGTCTCTGGTCTGTTTATTTTGCTCCCCACTCCTTAGAATCCTAGAACTGGTCCAGTGGCACAGCTAGTGGTGTTAGCTGACACCCGTGCTACATAAGGGAAGGCAAGTGGAATAATTTATCTCGCTTCATTTACTCAACTACTAAAATCAGTTTTCATCATCTGTTGTCTCTTTATCAGTTTGCTTCACTTTTCCTCATCAGCTAACGTTTAATGTATTTTAGTTAAATTTCTTCTAGATGTGTGCAATAACAGGCAGACTGTGTATGTTACAGGAAACATGTATGTGAAATGGTCACATTGACCTTTTGAAGTAGCTGCAACAAGATATGAAGCCTGAAATGGCTGTAAAATATGTTTTAGTGTAAGTTTATGAGTTTAGTGTGTAATCTCTGATGACAGTCAAATCATTTTAGCTTAAACTGAAGAAGAAGCCACAAAGGAAAGATGATCCTTCCCTGAAATACTAAAAAGACAAAAAGTTCATGTGTTCACTCCAAAGTCCAAAGCACATTAACACATCTGAGTGTCATTTAATCCTTCAGGCCTCAGAGGTTCATTTGTCTCCATCTCTTTCTGTTTCTCTTCTTGTCCATTTGAATCTTCCTCTTCTTCCTCTTTTCTTCCATTAAGCATCTTTATTTTGTTTCATCTTTATTTCCAAATTCAATATCCCTGCAGACAAAATGAAATAAATTCAGCACCAAAACATAAAACTCAAAACCATTTCTGGTTTATTTACCTTCAATAAAAAGAACTTCTGCAGAGCGACAAACCATCACATTAATCCTGATTCCTTCATTTCATTGGCTCAGATTTTATATTTTATCCTCATTTGACTGAGTGAGTTTAATGTTTTCATGGTATTTATTTAGTTTCATTTCTGACACTCACACTTTGACTCAGGTCATCTTTGATTAATTACAAATTAGATTTCAACTTTTAATACATTTTAATACAGAAGATTTACTTACAGTGTCCCATCATTGTTTGGCTCTGTGTCTCTTTGGCAACCTGTGATTTTCAACAGACAATATGATCAATAAACATCAATCAATAATCAATAAACAACATTACTAGAGAGATCAATAAACATTATCAGAGAAATCAATACACATTATCAGAGAGATCAATAAACATTGATCAGAGGAAGTAGAAAACACAGCAGAGTGACTGAGAGCTGATGAGGATATCAACACAGGGATGTTTTTGTGCCTTAAACTACACAAATCACAAAGTTCTGGGTGGAAAATGTTCATTATTCCAAGAAGGAAACTTCCTGTTTGGCTCTGAGCTTTGAGGCTTCCTCTTGTCTGGCCTGTGATTTGTTCAGGCAGCGTGACACAGATCCTGAGAGCAGGTGTTGGTAACTCTGACTTATTAAATCAGGTACTGACGTGTTTTTAGGGCTGGTGTGTTTTTACTTAGTTATGAGTGAAGCTTTGCTTCTGTGCACTGCAGACAGGAAATGTGTGTTTTCTCTGTGTGTGAGTGTTTGCAAATGGAAAACTGCTCAATGCAGAAAACATGAAATGTCAATTAATTAAAGAGTGAAGGCAGGTTGTTTTACCTCGTGTCTTTTTACAGTAGATTACCAGGCCAACTAAAACTGCTCCGACAATCACAGAGGCTGCAACCACACCGATTATAAAACCTACATCACTGGTTGAAATCTCTGAAATAGAAAAAGCTGAATGTCAGTTAATTGAATTTAACGACTGAAGTGACACTAAATTAAAACAAACTCTTTACAAAGACTGTATTTCAGTGTACAGAGTCCACATATTTACAATGTTTGATTAAAAAGAGAAATGCTAAGTGAGTTTCACTTTCTTTTTAATGTGTTCACCTTCTATGTTTCTATCTCATGATGACATTTTCTTATTACTTTAGTTATAAGGTTCCTCATTTCTGCCACCTTACCTTGACAGTTGTCTGTCCTCAGAAAGGTGTTTGTTTATCTTCGTCTCCTCTTCATTTCTGAGCTCACAGGTGTATATTCCCTCCTGATTTGAAGATAACTCCTGTAGTGTGAAAGCTTTCCTGACTCAGACACATCCTTCACCTGCTGCCTCCACTCCTCTGAGACTGTGCGGTCAGTCCTGGTCTGGATCAGGATGATCTGACTGTGGTTGAACCTCCAGATGAGCTTTGTTAGAGTCGTCATGTTGGAGGAGGTGCAGGGGATTGTTGTTTCAGTGCCACAAACAATGACAGAAGCTGAAATGAGAAAACACAAAAAAGTGAATCAACACAAAGGTTTCTAACACATAACCAAATGTGATAAATTATTTTCTGGGAAAATGAAGAGTCAAAACTTACACAGCAAAATGTGTTGTCTCACAATAAACTCCAGATACTGCACACTTGTCTCAAATGTTGTTGAATGGAACAGGATTTGGGATGAAATGCAGACAGTTTATCACAAAAGTGCTGACACTAAAATTCACACACAATAAAATAATTGACATGACAACAAAACTGTTAAAAGCAGCTGGCTGGTGGAAAGACAGCACTTAAATAAACAAAAAGAGGACATCAAATCTATTGTTTTATTTGTTAGACAGAGTTAAATTGCATATCTAAGATACCTGCCACCACTGTTTCCAGGCGGGGAGGTGTTTAATGAGTTTGCAGTCATCTGTCCAAAGGTTTAGCTCTCTCCAAAGGTCTCCCTCTCAGGACAGACTCTAGGAATCTCTCTACAAAGATTCATTTCACAAAATCCAGAAAATCATTAACAGCCACTGTCGACTCCAGCTACCTAGAATCTGTTGCCATGCAGCCTCTTTACGTCCTGTCCTGTGTTTTTCAATAAAGTTAAATGTTCACTTGGAGTGTTTTGTTTATCAGCTGTGGTTCATACTTCCCAAATATGACAGTGTTAGCTTAATTTTTTCTTACAGAGGGCTTTTTCACCTTTCTCTCATCTCCTCCTGTTTCTAGACGGTTCTTCTTGGGCATTCTCTGTCTACCAGGACTGTTCCTGGATTTGGAGCTTTGAAGTCTTTTATAAGCCACTTTGACATTAAACTCAGCAAAATTTCCAAATACCCAGTCAGAACTCAATTTCCTAGAGTTTCAATTGTTTTGCAACTTAAGGTAGTTGTTAAATAAATTATATAAATGATTGAAAAATTCTGAAATCCTCAAAATATGAACATTGGAAGTATACTTTATTCAGGCAAAATTTCAATTCATGTTTTGTCAAGGGATAGTTTTTATTTCTTCTTTCAGAGTATGAAATTTACATCAATTATTTGTCATCAAACTTATATTTCACACTGGTGATATAATCAGATATTTCAGATTTGATATTTAATCTGCTCCAAAAGGTTTGTGCGATATTCATAGTGTTTTCACTGACGTATAAAGTGCAGCTTCTTCAGATAATGAACCTCTATTGCTCGTCTTCATTTGTTCCAGACAATTTTTCAAAATCAGTAACACTGACATTCTGTTTCTTCATTAAACTATCAGACGGGACATTTGGCAAAAAAAACTAAACAAGCAGTAATACAGACTCAAAACAAAATACAATCACACAAGTATGATCACACATATCTTTAAAATACTATCAATATAAAAGAACTCCTTGGAAAAGTGCTCACACACACAATCTAAAAGGCTTTAAGTGATGTTCCCATGCTACCTCTGTTTAGTAATACAATAGATGTTCAGATAAAATGCAGCTGATCAAGGTAGTTCAACAAAAACAATTTTAAACGTCCCAGGAATACAGATTAAAAGCAAAATACTTACAAACATGATAGATGTAAAATCTATTTCTATATATATAAACTCTCTATATATAGCTATATCTATATCTATCTAAAAATAACGTAAAAAATAACCACTATGAAAAAGAAGATGAAGCCACAAAGGAAACATCATCCTTCCCTGAGATATGGGATTTGTGTTTCTTCAGCAGCATATTTGTCCTAATTTCCCTGAAGCAGCGGGTTGTTGGATGAAGTTTCAGGCTCCTGAGGTGTTGCTCCATTCATACCACCAAGTGAATTCAAAATGAAACCATAATTCAGCATCAAAACATCAAAACCATTTCTGGTTTATTTACCTTCAATAAAAAGAACTTCTGCAGAGCGACAAACCATCACATTAATCCTGATTCCTTCATTTCATTTGGTCAGATTTTATATTTTATCCTTATTTAACTGAGTGAGTTTAATTTTTCATGTCATGTATTTGGTTTAATTTCTGACACTCACACTTTGACTCAGATCATCTGTGATTAATAATAAACAAGACTTGAGACCTGAGAGCAGGTGTTGGTAACTCTGACTTATTAAATCAGGTACTGACGTGTTTTTACTTTGTTATGAGTGAAGCTTTGCTTCTGTGCACTGCAGACAGGAAATGTGTGTTTTCTCTGTGTGTGAGTGTTTGCAAATGGAAAACTGCTCAATGCAGAAAACATGAAATGAATTAAAGAGTGAAGGCAGGTTGTTTTACCTCGTGTCTTTTTACAGTAGATTACCAGGCCAACTAAAACTGCTCCGACAATAACAGAGGCTGCAACCACCCCGATTATAAAACCTACAATCACTGGTTGAAATCCCTGAAAGAGAAAAAGTGTCAGTTAATTGACTTTAACGACTGAAGTGACACTAAATTAAACAAACTCTTTACAAAGACTGTATTTCAGTGTATAAAGAGTCCACATATTTACATGCTAAATGAGTTTCAGTTTCTTTTTAATGTGTTCACCTTCTATGTTTCTATCTCATGATGACATTTTCTTATTATTTTAGTTATAAAGTTCCTCATTTCTGCCACCTTACCTTGACAGTTGTCTGTCCTCAGAAAGGTGTTTGTTATCTTCATCTCCTCTTCATTTCTGAGCTCACAGGTGTATATTTCCCTCCTGATTTGAAGATAACTCCTGTAGTGTGAGCTTTCCTGACTCAGACACATCCTTCACCTGCTGCCTCCACTCCTCTGAGACTGTGCGGTCAGTCCTGGTCTGGATCAGGATGATCTGACTGTGGTTGAACCTCCAGATGAGCTTTGTTAGAGTCGTGTTGGAGGAGGTGCAGGGGATTGTTGTTTCAGTGCCACAAACACTGAATGATAGAAGCTGAAATGAGAAAACACAAAAAAGTGAAAAAATAACATTTATGATGCACATCTGGTTTCAGATTTTGAAATGATGAAACAAAAAGACAGGCTAAATGTTTAAGGCTTCATCCGTCTGTTACAAAGAAGAAGGTCGAGCTCTGATGGAAGGATGGAGGTTTAATGTATGGTATAATATATATATATATATATATATATATATATATATATATATATATATATATATATATATATATATATAATATTATGTTCTGCTAGCATCTCTTCCATTTCTTTCCTTTGCAGATATCAGTCAGGATCATTGGTTTAGATGTGATACTCACAAAATTTCAAAGTGGCTCTCCTGCTGTTTGTACGAGTGCTGATGGTGCAGCTGTAGACCAGATCAGTAACACTGTCAGAGAACTGCTGATGTTGTAAAGCTGCTGTTCAGTCTGCTGGACTGTGGCTGTGTTGTTGAAGGTCACGTTGGACGGAGGGCTGGTGGACCAGGTGAGCTCAGGTTCAGGGTAGATCCCCTCTGAGCTGCAGGTGATCCTGTTTCCTACCTGCTGAATGTCGACTTCACCGACTGGAGCTGAAAAACAGAAGATCTTGATGTTCTGTAAGAGTGGATTCACTAATAATTTTAGATAACACAAATATTTTTTATTGTCGCTCTGCACAGAAAGAAAACACAAACATGTTCATGATTTAGTGTTTCTCATACCGTCCACTTTAACGTTGATAAATGACTCCTTGTTTCCAATGACGAGGCTGGTGAAGCATTTATATCTTCCTTGGTCCTGAACCTCCACCTCTGTCAGCTGCAGCGAGGCGTTTCTTCTGGAGATCTGCTCCTTGAACAGTGATGTTCTGCCTCTGAAACGCTGCTCCTGGTTTGCGAGCTGGTCTCTGTTGTTGTAGTAGGAGTGGACAATAGTGTTTCCCTTCACTTTAATCCAGTGCAGTGGAGGACCACATCAGTGCCGCCCTGGAAGCTGCATGGTAAGATGCAGCTCTTCCCAAAAACACAGAACACGTGAGCATCTGCAACACATCAAGAAAAGAGAAACTCATTAAGGTTCAATTCAGGAAAAACAACAGCTGAATCAAAGTGAGCTTCCTTTTGAATCGAGTTATAACTGAGGTCAGGAACAAGATGGTGCCTCTCCCCTCCACTAATACCATCACCTGTGCCTCGCCAATCCAACCACACACCTGACTTACATATGTTCACCTGCCATTTGTGTCAGGTTCCCACAACCGTTCATTCGTTCATTCATAGACTGACAGATCTATGTAACTAACAGTTATCTCTTCCAGACACCGCGTATCTGACCAGCTGGATCCTCAACGATCAACCTGCAACCACACAGTGGCCGACTGCAGCCTTCATCTTGTGCATCCACCATCTACAACTTGGCAGTCCCCATCCCATCCCACAAAGCCAGGCTTTTCCAGTTCTTCGTGGCTTCACCGCTCCCATCAGCCGTTCCCTTCAGGGTTTCCCCATTTGCACCACCTGCATGTAGCACAGTGATGACATCACAACACAGATCAAACCACTCCCGTCCTCGCTGAAGGCCCAGTGGTATCATCTCTCACATCTTCTCCTTCCATATCTACTCAGCTCCAGGCTTTTCTTCTTTCCCATCATCCCTGCATCTGCAGGCTGTCCAACCCACTCGCACTATTCACACTGCCACAAAAACCATGACCCTCCGCACGTCCTCCTCCAGACCTCTTCCATTTCCTCCTTTTCTATCCCTGTTCCACTCAGTCTCAATCCTAAACCCTAAGTTCCTAAATGCTCCAACTTGGTCACCACTCAGTTTGGTCCCCGGTTTGGTCTCCAGTTAATCCCTTTGCAGGAGACCGCCCACTTTTCATCCCTCTCCTGGACTGCTTATCATCCCACCGAACACGAGCCCTTCCCATCCTTACCGAACATTTTGACCTGAAATATCTCACATATATTTACTGAAACAGAATTAGGATGAATCTTAATGATTAAATAACAAACATTTATTCATTTTTTTTTACAGGAATAACAAATTCACTTCAATAATCTTGAACCTCATTACTTCACTTTATGGGACAACATATAAACATGAACTAAGCCTGGAGGAAGACACTGAAAGATGACATCATTAACTGTTCAGTTTCTCATCAAAATAAAAATGAGGTGGTAGTAATATTTGTTCTTCAACATTACTGATGTAGCACATCACATGAAAACATGTTTTGATTTGGTTTGAGTGAAACTGTTGAGTGTGGACGCAAATGCAAGAAAGCACTGAGACAGAAATAACACTGATGATGACTTAATGGGAAATTATCGACAAGTAGACACAGGAAACATGAAGGTTAACATGAATGAAGTCCAAAGAAACACTGACAAACTGACAAAGGAGTCTTGAAACTGGGCTGATATCAGAGTGAGTGTGGCTGATGAGGGAATGAGCTGATTGTTGTGATGGGAGCGGCTGCAGGAAAGATCTGACAAGTCTGAGGACATCTGGTGGAGGGATGGAGAACGACAACAGACAGATGTGAGGAAACAAACCAGGAAGGAGGCAAGAGACAAGAAACAGAAGATGAAAAATGTTATAAATGAAGTTACAAGAAAAAAATCTTTTCTCTCATATCTTATAATGTTTGATTAAAAAGAGAAATTCTTCTGACTATTCCAGTGATGTTTTAACTCTCCTGCTCTCGTTCTTTTCTATCTGCAGGATGTCTCTTGTTTTTCTGACTCACTCTGTGTTCAGTGTTTTGTCTCAGTGGTTTTTATTTGGAGAGTTAAACTTTGCTCTCCTTCACTTGTTTCTCTCCTGCTCTGCTCTGTCCTGGACTGTTCTCATTTCTCACAGCAGGTTTCAACTTGTTTTTCAGTTTCATTTTCTCATGTTGAATATCAGGTATTGTGTTCTCTCTCTGTACCATTTTGCCTTCACACATTTTAGACATGGTGGACTGGTTTTTGTGTGAATGTAGATACATCATCTTCAATCCTTATCCCTCTACACGTCTGAGGAGATGAAACCTGATAGTATCTGGAGTCATGAACATTATTAATGTTTAGAAAGAGCAACGGTCAAAGAGGAAACTCAAAAACTGACTCAGTCACAACTGACTGTTTAGAGGACGACCTGTTTTTATTTGCTGCAGTTCATCAAAAAAAGATTTATGATCTGTTGAGACAATGTGTTTCCATTTTAACAAAAAGTCCTTCAAGGACGTGGTTATCTGATTCAGTTAAAGGTTTCACAGACATCACATTTTACAGAAAGAAGAATGTGAAAGTTACTTTAATACAAATTAAACCAACAAATGTGCAATAAGTGTTTTTTTTTTTCTCTCCTGCAAGTCACAGTCAGTATCTGATTGTTGGCCAAAGGTTTTCTTATTGTTCAACACTGAAAGTGACTCTCTTTGTTTTCCTGAATCATTACATCTCCATCTTCATCTTCTTGATGGACTTGACTTGATGTCTTCACATTTAGAAATTAAAAAAAATATCAAATATAGATAATACATTTCAAATCCAGCAGCAGAAAGAGTCAGTATGAAACTCCAGGAGAATAAATCTGTGAAGGCTCACTTACCTCCTCTGGCAGGAGTCCAAACAGACACAACCAGGAGACACAAAGAAGAGCTGATCCAGATCATCCTGAGCTGTAGAAACACTTTTTTATGATGAAATGTCCTGATTTACTGCAAATCTTGCAGGATATTTCTTGAATTTGCTAAAAATCCATTGTGATCGGCATTAGTCAACTTCATCTCTGAAGTGAGATTGAGAGGAAAAAGCAGACAGTCAGGTAGACACATCTGTCCTGTCAGCTCCTCCCCTTTTTCCCAAAGGGGTTCACCTTTGCCGCTGGCTTCCCGAAAGATCCTGCCTACACTGCCGGCCTCTCTAAGTCTGCAATCTGCAAGCCCAGATCCAGCTAGCTAGCAGTCTCCCTGGGATGGGACCTGCTTGGCTATCATTATGGGGTTTATGGGGTTATGGGGTCATTATATGGCCTGACACATATACCTGTCCCCTTTCTTTGTTCTTTGTCAGACCATTAACATCATCTTCTGAGTTTGTTCCTGCCTTGTTCCTGTCCTGTGCCTGCTTGTCTCGTCCCTGCCTGCCCAGCTGAACCAAATACCTTTCTGTATTTGTCTTTGCTGTTTTCATGTTTCTGGTGTTTCCTGTCTGTTTCACATACCATCAACTTTTAGGCTGATCAATGACTCCTTTTCTTCACCACTTATGGTTCTGGTGTAGCACAGGTATCTTCCCTGGTCCTGAACCTTCCACCTCTGTCAGCTGCAGCGAGGCGTTTCCTCTGGAGATCTGCTCCTTGAACAGTGATGTTCTGCCTCTGATGCTCTGGTCTTGGTTATTGTAATAGGAGTGGACAACAGTGTCTCCCTCTACCTTAATCCAGAGGATGACTGAGTCAGTGCCGCCCTGGAAGCTGCCCGGTAAGATGCAGCTATTCCTAAAAAACACAGGACACATCAGCATCTGCAACACATCAAGAAAAGAGAAACTCATTAAGGTTTAATTCAGGAAAAAACAGCAGCTGAATCAAAGTGAGTCATTTCTTAATGATATGTACAGAAATAACAGAATTAAGATGAATCTTAATAACAGACATTTAATTTCAGTGTTTTTGTAGCTGGAATAACAAATTAACTTCAAAAACTTCATTGTAATTTTGAAGTAACACACTGAAAATTATTAACTACTCACAGTTTGTTTACCTCCTCCAGTTTGTTTGTTTCTCAAGCACATAGAGAACGACAACAGACGGACATTTGTGCTTGTGCCTCACCCTTATTCCTCTACACGCCTGAGAAGATGAAGCCTGATAGTATCTGGAGTCATGAACAATATTAATGTTTTAAAAGAACAACACCCAAAGAGGAAAATTAAAAAACGGACTCAGTCACAAATGACTGTTTGTTCTCACTAAAAGTACTTTTTGCATTTAGTTTTTTCCTCAGTGTTAAACTTGCTTTTTATTTTCCTGGCTGCTTTTTGTGAAGCATCGTGTTTCTTCTACCAACGAGTGGATGAAACAGAGTCCAGGAAAATAAAGTGGCTATAAACGCTTCACTTATCTCCTCTGGCAGGACTCCACAGTCCAGACACAACCAGGAAACACAAAGAAGAGCTGATCCAGATCATCCTGTGCTGTAAAAACACTTTTCCATGATGAAGTGTCCTGATTTCACTGCAGGATCTTTCTTGAATTTGAATGTGCAGTTTGAATGTGTGAATGCTGCAGCTTAGAGACAGCAGGATGCTGATATTTATTCACTGCTTCTGGATATTTGAGTTTATTGATATTCAGATGGTCAGTTCATTGTTTAATAACCAGAACAGGATTTTGGTGTCTGACTCATCATCAAACCTACAGAAGTGAAGGTTTGTTTCAAGTTTCACTTTCATCACTTTTTTTTGTTCAAACTGTCCACTGTGAGTCCGACAGTCTTAAAGAAGTGTGATAATAATAACAAGAGTTTTACTCTTTTAAAGACCTTCTCCATCTTCATCTCTAGTAATACATTCAATTTCAGTAACATCATCCACTGTGGCCTCAATAATAAACATAAAGTTGCTGCTTCTGATAGTATTAGATTATAGAGGTGTTCAATAAAAGTCTGTTTCTCCTTAAAAAGCTCAGTGGTAGAGCGGGCACACACATGTCTGAGTCTGGGTCTCAGTGCAGTAGACCCCTGTTCAACTCCCAGCCGGGGTCCCTTTGCTGCTGTGTGTCTTCCTCCTCTCTCTCACTGTCCTATCCTTAAAACAAAAAAACAATAAAGGGTGTAACCACCTAAAAAAAGTGTCCTCTGAAAAGCTGTCAGACAAATGTAGAGGTGGAGAAGCAGTTTCCATCTGAAGAAAATGAGAAGGTTGTTTTAATGATCTTCAGTCTGCTGCCCAGCAGAGGGCGCTGCAGACACATCAGATATTTAGACACTTTCTCAACATATCCAGAGTCCTTGTATGTGAAAACCTGATCAGCAATAAACTTGATTCCAACGCAGCAACAATGATGTGTGATGCTGCATCAGCCGCCAGCTTTAACTTATTTATAACTTACTTATTTTGGCAGTATTGTTTTTTTCCCCCCATACCCTTCATTAAATTACACTGTATGCTAAGCTGATGTTGCAGCATGTTGTTTGTATTTTTATAACTTAATCAGAGGTCAAACTTTCTCTGTAAACTACACTGAGTCTGTCAGCAGCAAATCATGAACTTCAGTCTGCTGCCCAGCAGAGGGACGCTGCAGCCACATCAGATATTTCATCACTTTATCCGACAGTTTGCTGAACTTTTATGTTTTAACCCAAAATATCTAAAGACAAATGTTACAGGCCTCAGTAAAGCCTCAGTTAATAAATAAAGCAACTGGTATAAAGCAGGTAAGAAGAGGAAGAATAAACCAGCAGGTGTCTTCCTCTCTCTCCAGATTGCTTCTGGTATTTTTATTTACAGCTGTCAAAATCATATAAATTTTAACACATTTCTGTTCCTTTAAATTTCAGTTTTCTTCCTTATATCAGTGCATGTACTCACGATAATCTCACATTTTCAACAAAAGTATTGTATATCTCCTGTTTTGATTCATATTAGTACAAATAAAATAAAATGAAATATTCAATTTGCATTGCTTTGCTATCTTTGCAAAAAATATATTCTGTGATAATTGCAGGATAGTGAAATATGCAGGATGACAGAATTATACTTAAACTGTGTTAAACACAAATGAAAACAAACTGCAGAATAAACCACACAAATGACACGTTTTCATACCATAACTTGTGGTCATACATGTTCACAAAGTACATATTAATTGACCAGAGATCATTCACAGTCTGACAGAGCTTTAGAGACACTAACACTGTTAACTACATTAAGTAATGACGGTAACACACCCAAAATGTCGCCGCTACATCCAAACCCGTCAGAACCAGTGAACTTTTCACTGACTTTTTAAGATGTCTAAACTCCTCAGAACTTTATAAACTCTCAATAAACAGTAACACATATACATCCTGACCTTATAAAACATATTTTATCATACATTCACCGTTTACTGATCTGTGTAAAGCAGGTAAGAAGAGGAAGAATAAATCACCATGTGTCTTGCAGCGGAAACGTCCCTCCCTCAGGTGCTCCCACACAGGTACCCCGCAGCAATGATGAACACAAAGTTTCCACCTGACCAAACAACACATATTCTCCCCTCTATTCTCAGCTTACCAAGCAGATTAAAATCTGCAAAAACTACTGGTATATTCAGGAAAATAATTATTGTGTACAGTTGTTATAAATGATTACAATGATGAAAAAAATAATACAAAAGCTCCCATTAAACTGTGGTCCCACATCCCATTGGTGCCACACAAACAACTAACACAGAGCTTGTAAGTACATGTCAAAGTTTTTGGTAGTATCACAAATAATTTATTAAAATTAGAATAAAGATGATCACATTTTTATTCTTCATTCACCTAATACCTCAACTTTTTAAAATACCTTTATGAAGATCTGCAAGGTGAAAAAGTGGATTAAACTATAAAAGTTTAAAAGTTTGCTGAACTTGCTGAAGCACAAGTTCAGCTTCTGAGTGTGTTATTATTGTAATATTGTTATAATGCTGTATAGTTAAAAGTTTAAAACAGACCATTTAAACTGCATACAGAGTAAACGGTAGATAGAGGTAGATAGATTTAGCATTATTGACAAGTTATTTCTTCATCTGACTGATAAAACAGCTTCTGGTTTGACCATTTCAAACCCTCGTGGAGAAGATATGAGATATGAGCTTTACACCCAACACCAACATCTTCACCATTAAATCCAAACAGGACAAGAGGAAGTCATTCAAAATAAATAACATTTTACAACAAATGTCCCATATAAAGGAAACGAGGGTCGCAGGCCGGAGTCCTAGTGCAGCTGAGGAAACCATCTGGCTCAACATGGACTCAAGGATCCATCCATGGAGGACCTCTACACCCAAGCGGTGTAGGAAGAAGGCCACCAAAATCATTAAGGACCCCAGTCACCCAGCTACAAACTGTTCTGCCTGCTGCCTGTCTGGCCGACGGTTCCTGCAGCATTCGAGCCCTGAACCACCAGGCTCAGGGAAGCTTCATCCCGCAGGCCATAAGACTTTTAAACTGTGTTCACAACACCACCACTTCTCAATAACCCACCACTTCTCTGCTGTGTATATTCTCTATTGTATATATATCTATTTGTATATATGTTACTTATAATACCTACTTACATTTACAGTTTATATTTATTTTTGCATAACTTATATTTTAAGGGTCTTTACTTATTTTATTACTCTAGTTTATTATTTATCTTAAATTTTATTTTATATTTTTATTTTTTTATTATCTTATCTTTTTTTTCTTGTTGACAGCCTCTATTGTTGTTAATAATCTTTTTATCATTGTTAGGAGAGCCTGGTTCTGTCTGCTGCTGTCTGACATTTTGTTGAGTGTCTCTACTTGTTAATATTTTTAATTTTTTTTAACAATGATTGCTAATGTAAATTGTTGAATTCTCTTGTTGAAATCTTGAAATCTACTTTTTCTACATGAACGTCTTCATGTTCATATTCTTCTTAATACAATGTCACCTGAGAGCAGCACAGTGCGACCGGAGTCATTTCAACAGAGCCGAGGGTCTTCAGGTTTATACTCCATTTTCTATCACTGGCATCAATTCAGTCGTCTCTGGTGGTCTGCAAACAAAATGTAAGAAAAATCAGCACTGAAACACATCAAGCTCAACCTCAAAATAATCTTTTAATAATAATAATAATAATATGAATGAATAATAATTTATTCATCTTAACGTGTGAATCATCATCACACCTGTGTCGGCTTATTGAAGTCATCTTTTTAGCTGAGACAGAGGTTCATTTTATGGTAGATTTTAGCTGGAGGAAGGACCAATTTAAAAAAAAAAAGAATGACAGCATGTCACATCCTCCAAAATGATTTTGGGGAAGGTAACTAGAAATGCCATGAAAACAGCGTTCAGTTTTAACATAATCACAAATCTCAGAGTTCATTACATTGCAGCAGTGCTACTGGATTCAGTAGAGAAGATAGACTTACTTTGAGTTCAGAGAACGCCATTTCTGGCTCTTTTCTTTTTATATATACAGATTACTGTCAGGCAGATTACAATGACTCCAATCACCCCGCCAACAATTCCAGCAACAGTTGTCTGAGACGATGGGGTTGGACAGTCTGAACCAAAAAAGAGATGGTTAATTTAACTTTCCATTTTTTTCCAACTTTTTTTGAACATTTCTGCACAACCGATACAGTTCATATTTCACATATCATCTTTATCATATTTTATTCTTTTTTACATTTTTTGATACCACTGTCCACTTTACAATGTCGATTTTATATGTTCATCTGAAGCATCTTTTGATGGAAAATGTTGATATAAAAAATATAGACCACCATTCAGTAGCCTGAGAGGTGAAACGCAGGGCAAAGAAAGTCCATCACTTGTTGATTGAAGCTTTATGTTGATTTTATGGTGATAGTTTAAATGATACTGTAATCTGACCTTTGGAAATCTTTAGATTTGTGATAGTTACGTCTGTCTCCTCTTCATTTCTGAGCTCACAGGTGTATATTCCCTCCTGATTTGAAGATAACTCCTGTAGTGTGAGCTTTCCTGACTCAGACACATCCTTCACCTGCTGCCTCCACTCCTCTGAGACTGTGCGGTCAGTCCTGGTCTGGATCAGGATGATCTGACTGTGGTTGAACCTCCAGATGAGCTTTGTTAGAGTCGTGTTGGAGGAGGTGCAGGGGATTGTTGTTTCAGTGCCACAAACACTGAAGACAGAAGCTGAAATGATAAAAGAAAAGTTGCAAAAAATGATGCAGTTGCTGATTTCAAACTTTGAACATTATTATTTATTATAATGACTAAATTTTGTGGATGGTGGCATC
Organism: Scortum barcoo; assembly: GCA_023238725.1. Taxonomy (NCBI): domain Eukaryota; kingdom Metazoa; phylum Chordata; class Actinopteri; order Centrarchiformes; family Terapontidae; genus Scortum; species Scortum barcoo. Next base: position 20,297,334 of record CM041551.1, read on the forward strand.
ATGAACATTTCATATTAGCTGTTTAAAGCAGTCTGATCCACCACATACAGGTCCACAGTGGCTGCAGGTCTTCTTAGAAACACTTACGAGCTTTAAACAAAGAGGCTCTCCTGCTGTTTGTGCGAGTGCTGACGGTGCAGCTGTAGACCAGATCAGTAACACTGTCTGAAACTATCAGAGAACTGCTGATGTTGTAAAGCTGCTGTTCAGTCTGCTGGACTGTGGCTGTGTTGTTGAAGGTCACGTTGGACGGAGGGCTGGTGGACCAGGTGAGCTCAGGTTCAGGGTAGATCCCCTCTGAGCTGCAGGTGATCCTGTTTCCTACCTGCTGAATGTTGACTTCAGTGACCGGAGCTGAATAAAAACGAGAATTTCAAAATCACAAATTTTTTAAATTAAAGAAATTTGTAATTCACCAGTTTGACATCACGTTTGTGATATTTAGAAATACACTACACGTAATAAAACACAAACACAAACATGTAAATGTTTTTGTGTATTTCCTGTATGTTTCTCATACCGTCCACTTTAACGTTGATAAATGACTCCTTGTTTCCAATGACGAGGCTGGTGAAGCATTTATATCTTCCCTGGTCCTGAACCTCCACCTCTGTCAGCTGCAGCGAGGCGTTTCCTCTGGAGATCTGCTCCTTGAACAGTGATGTTCTGCCTCTGAAACGCTGCTCCTGCTGTGCGAGCTGGTCTCTGTTGCTGTAGTAGGAGTGGATAATACTGTTTCTCATCTCAGTAATCCAGTGGAGGACCACATCAGTGCCGCCCTGGAAGCTGCACGGTAAGATGCAGCTCTTCCCAAAAACACAGAACACGTCAGCATCTGCAACACATCAAGAAAAGAGAAACTCATTAAGGTTTAATTCAGGAAAAACAACAGCTGAATCAAAGTGAGTTTCCTTTTGAATCGAGTTATAACTGAGGTCAGGAACAAGATGGTGACGCCTCTCCCCTCCACTAATACCATCACCTGTGCCTCGCCATCCAATCCAACCACACACCTGACTTACACATGTTCACCTGCCATTTGTGTCAGGTTCCCACAACCGTTCATTCGTTCATTCATAGACTGACAGATCTATGTAACTAACAGTTATCTCTTCCAGACACCGCGCATCTGACCAGCTGGATCCTCAACGATCAACCTGCAACCACACAGTGGCCGACTGCAGCCTTCATCTTGTGCATCCACCATCTACAACTTGGCAGTCCCCATCCCATCCCACAAAGCCAGGCTTTTCCAGTTCTTCGTGGCCTCACCACCCCCATCAGCCGTTCCCTTCAGCATTTCCCCATTTGCACCACCTGCATGTAGCACAGTGATGACATCACAACACAGATCAAACCACTCCCGTCCTCGCTGAAGGCCCAGTGGTATCATCTGTCACATCTTCTTCTTCCATATCTACTCAGCTCCAGGCTTTTCTTCTTTCCCAGCAGGCTGCCCATCTCACTCGCACTATTCACACTGCCACAAAAACCATGACCCTCCGCACTTCCTCCTCCAGACCTCTTTCATTTCCTCCTTTTCTATCCCTGTTCCTCTCTTTCCCTACCCATGATCCATCCACAGCACCCTCAGCAACCCACCCTCTCATTTCACCCATTATTAATCTCACAACAGCAATTTTACTTTCACCACTGATATCAACCATACCCCATTTCACCTACGCTCAGACAGAAAATGCCAGCAGGTAACTATGAAGACCTTCCTCTACTCATTCAATCATCCTCTAACACTACTGCCAACCACAGGAAACGCCAAACACACCACGATGCAGCCTCGCTCAGACACCCCTCGCCTTCACATTCAAGGTTTCTCACACATTGGGGATTCACCTTAACAAATTTTTGTTGCTGTAGAGGGAAAAGGCTGATTCTTCCACAACCACAGAGCTGAGTCAGACTATTAACCATCCACCATCTTGGGATTCAAACCTGCGGTTTTGCAGCACCAGTTACTATACATATCACATCCTCTTTTACATGTCAGGCCACAGGCCACTTCCATCTATCATACTGTGGTGACAAACTCACTCCGCCCACACACTAGCTCTTCTTTTACAAGCAGCAAAGCAACATGACAGGAAGAGACACTCACTCCACTCAGTCTCAATCCTAAACCCTAAGTTCCTAAATGCTCCAACTTGGTCACCACTCAGTTTGGTCCCCGGTTTGGTCTCCAGTTAATCCCTTTGCAGCAGACGCCCACTTTTCATCCCTCTCCTGGACTGCTTATCATCCCACCGAACACGAGCCCTTCCCATCCTTACCGAACATTTTGACCTGAAATATCTCACATATATTGTTATGGTTTGCATGTTGTCTGGTTCTTGTGCCCCTTGTGTTTTCCTGTTTTGTGTTCATTGTATTCCTTGTGTTTTTCGTGTTCCTGGTGTCCATCTTGTTTCTTGTTTCCCTGTCCTTGTATTTTTGTTACCTTGTTTGTCTCCCTCAGTGTGTTTTCTGTTAGTTCTTGTTTCTGTCTGGCTGTGTGCACTTCCTGTTTTATTTTGTATTCTTGCCTCTCCTCACTTGTTGAGCACTTTGCTTCCTGCCCTTTTGTGTTTCCCTCCCATTTTGATTACCTGCTCCGCCCCAATTAGGTTTCACCATATCCCCTGTTAGTCTCCTCACCTGTTTCCACTTCCCTTTCCCCACAGTGTATTTATACCGGTCCTTCTCCTTTGTTCTTTGTTGTGTCGTCTGTGCAATGTCGCCAACATTGGTCCTGTTCCTCCTGTTTGCCTGTGTTCTGGTAATAAAGAGTCATTCAACCTACTCTGCCTCCTGCCTCGTCTGCATACTGGGTCCAAAACTCCACTTCGCCCTGCACCTTCCCTGACATATATTTACTGAAACAGAATAAGGATGAATCTTTAATTAAGTAACAAACATTTATTCATTCTAGCAGGAAAAACATATTAACTTCAATAATCTAGAACCTCATTACTTCCCTTTATGGGACAACAAATAAACATGAACTAAGCCTGGAGGAAGACACTGAAAGATGACTAACTATTCAGTTTCTCATCAAAATAAAAATGAGGTGGTAGTAATATTTGTTCTTCAACATTACTGATGTAGCACATCACATGAAAACATGTTTTGATTTGGTTTGAGTAAAACTTGTGTGAACGTAAATGCAAGAAAGCACTGAGAAAGAAATAACACTGATGATGATTTAATGTGAAATTATCGACAAGTAGACACAGGAAACATGAAGGTTAACATGAATGAAGTCCAAAGAAACACTGACAAACTGACAAAGGAGTCTTGAAACTGGGCTGATATCAGAGTGAGTGTGGCTGATGAGGGAATGAGCTGATTGTTGTGATGGGAGCGGCTGCAGGAAAGATCTGACAAGTCTGAGGACATCTGGTGGAGGGATGGAGAACGACAACAGACAGATGTGAGGAAACAAACAAGGAAGGAGGCAAGAGACAAGAAACAGAAGATGAAAAATGTTAGAAATGAAGTTACAAGAAAAAATCTTTCCTCTCATATCTTACAATGTTTGATTAAAAAGAGAAATTCTTCTGACTATTCCAGTGATGTTTTAACTCTCCTGCTCTCGTTCTTTTCTATCTGCAGGATGTCTCTTGTTTTTCTGACTCACTCTGTGTTCAGTGTTTTGTCTCTGTGGATTTTATTTGGAGAGTTAAACTTTGCTCTCCTTCACTTGTTTCTCTCCTGCTCTGCTCTGTCCTGCTCTGTTCTCATTTCTAATGGCCACTTCCTCCTCTCACAGCAAGTGTCAGCCTGTTTGATCCAGTCTGACTCTCTGAAGATGATTATCAGGTATTGTGTTTTCTCTGTGAACCATTTCACCTTTCACATTTTAGACATGGTGGACTGTTTTTGTGTTGCAGGAAGTGAAAGTTTATTTGTGACTGTAGATACATCATCTTCAATCCTTATCCCTCTACATGCCTGAGGAGATGAAACCTGATAGTACCTGGAGTCATGAACATTATTAATGTTTAGAAAGAGCAACGGTCAAAGAGGAAACTCAAAAACTGACTCAGTCACAACTGACTGTTTAGAGGACGACCTGTTTTTATTTGCTGCAGTTCATCAAAAAAGATTTATGATCTGTTGAGACAATGTGTTTCCATTTTACAAAAATCCTTCAAGGACGTGGTTATCTGATTCAGTTAAAGGTTTCACAGACATCACATTTTACAGAAAGAAGAATGTGAAAGTTATTTTAAATCCAAATCCAAATTAAACCAACAAATGTGCAATTTTTTTCTCTCCTGCAAGTCACAGTCAATATCTGATTGTTGGCCAAAGGTTTTCTTATTGTTCAACACTGAATGTGACTCTTTATTTTCCTGAATCATTACATCTCCATCTTTGTGTGACTCAGCACGTGCTTGGTCTCTCTAAAAACACCTTTTTCCTCAGTGTTAAAATTCCCTTTTCTTTTTCCTGGCTGCAGGACTTGATGTCTTTACATTTAGAAAAAATAAATAGAGCTTGATAACTTGTATAAGAGATGATATTCTGCAGAGGCTTATACTGAGTCACTTAACTATCTAATAAGTGGTGGTATATTATCCAACCTTTATTATCAACAAGTGGAGAGCTGCTGTGTTACAACATAATTATCATGATTATTTCACTCCCATTATTCTGTATTTAATCATTTCATTAGTTTTCTTTGCTCTTTTTGTCCATGTGTTTGAATAAGGTCTCTTATGGTGGATGACAAAGGAACTGGTTGGTTTTGTTTAGTACATTTCAAATCCAGCAGCAATCATCTGCTTTTTGTGAAGCTTCATGTTTCTTCTACCAACGAGCGGATGAGACAGAAAGAGTCAGTATTAAAGTCCAGGAAAATAAAGTGTCTGTAAAGGTTTCACTTACCTCCTCTGACAAGAGTCCAACCAGACACAACCAGGAAACACAAAGAAGAAATGATCCAGATCATCCTGTGCTGTAAAAACACTTTTCTATGATGAAATGATTTCACTGAAAATCTTGCAGGATCTTTGAATTTGAATTTGCTAAAAATCCCCCCGATCTGTATTCCTCAACACGTCTATGAACTGAGACTGTGAGAAAAACAAACAGTTTAGATCAGCTGTGTTTCAGCTACTGCATTTTCCTTTTCCTGTTTCTCTTCTGCAGGTTGGTCCACAGCCTCCAAAAAAATAAAAAAGCACAAACTGTTAAAGTAAAAGTATCACATCAAAACATGCCAAGTACCAAAGTAGAAATAATGACTCATCACAGAGTAATGTACATTATATTATTGGATCATAATTATTGATGCATTTATTATTACATTTATCACTTTAATGCTGCAGCTTGTAATGGACTAAATATACAATATTTACCTCTGAGATGTGGTGGAAGTGGAAGTATAAAGTAGAAGTACAAATACCTCAAAATTGTACTTAAATACAGCACATTAGTGAAAGTACTTAGTTACTTTGTAAAACTGTCTCAGATTACTCTTATAACAGGAAGAAGAAAAGGAAACTTTTCTTGATTAGTCCATGTTTCTTGTTCCTTCAGTTTCTGTTAAAAAGGAAACTATCTGAATAATGTGGAGGTTTGGACTGTTGGTTGGACACAACAAGCATTGTGAAGGTGTCACTTTGGGCTCTGGGTCATTGTGACGGACATTTCTCACTATTTTCACTCTTTTTACAAAGCAAACATGATCAATCAATGGATCAATGGAGAAAAGAATCAGCAGATTGATCCAGAATGAAAAGAATCATTAGCTGCAGTCTGTTAAAATACAAACTAGTTGAAAATGATCCACCTCAACCAACTCCAACAAGTAAACACACACAGCACTGAAACTACAAATCCCAGACTGCACTGCAAAAGCTTCAGCAGCCCCTCCCAAAGCTTTATTTACATGTCCTATTGCAGACGTGCTGCTGAAAATACTTGATAATAATTCACACAGTGATTTGCAGACTGCTTAGCCCAGAAAATGAAGTTTGATCCTCTCAGTCATCCGTCTGCAGTTGATGTGCAAAGAGACCTACAGACTGATTGAACTCCAATGTAATGACACACCTGTGTGAGCAACCTTTCAGAGCAGCACACAGGACATTTTCAGTGCAGGACTTTTACATGTAACAGAGTATTTTTACAGGACCAACACAAATCTTCCATCCATGCTGTCAGCTTTTGTCTCTTCAGTCTGTTCAGTTTAATCATAAAGTGCAAATCAACAGTGGGAGTGACTGTTAGAACCCGTCCAACCATTTCTGCAAACTTACTGTGAGATACTGTGAGAAAATCATGAACCAAAGTGATGCTGAAGCTCCGTACTGCACCATTTCAGTCATCAGACAAAGTCCAAAATAAAAATGATTAAAAGTTACTGTTTCTCTTTTAACATTAGATAAGTCCTCCAGACCAGATGAGAGAGAGTTAATGGTGCTGAAGGGCAAGAGGGGTTATTATAATGATTTCTGATTTAGAGTCAATCAGCTGCAGGAAATTTTGATTTCAGTGAGTCAGGACACGATAAAGGACGGCAGACTTTATCAGGACGTAGGACAGGTATCATAAGCGACACATACAATGGGGCAAAAAAGTATTTAGTCAGTCACTTAAAAAGATGAGAGAAGTCTCCAATTTTTATCATAGGTATACTTGGTTGATCGTGCTGTGGGGTGCTTGGTTGTGGCACCGCAACTGCGTGGTGAGTCCGCCTTGTCCGTAATTCTTGTGTGTAATGTGGCTTCCTGCTGACTTTTATATTATGCTGCAGAGGGATTTTGCCGTTTGGCCCTCCATCTTCCTCTGGGGTCGTGCTGACGCTGCACCATTGGTATGTATGGGTTTTACTTCTTATTGTGCAATTATCAATCAGTGTTATTTTATAATAAATTTATTTGTTCTACATTTTAGCCGTCCTGGATAATTGCCAACCCTCCTGTGGGTTTCATTAATCCCTGGCCAGCTCTGCTGTTTTGGCTCTATCAAGCTTTCCGTGTTTTGACTCTGCAAGGCTGTTTTGGCTCAGAACTCCCCCGTTCTGGTTTTACAGGGTTCTCGAGGTTCTACAGAGGTCCCCCCGTTTTCGCATTTCTAGCTCGCTCTGGGCTTGCTGCGGCTCCATTGGGCCCTCTGGTTCTGGCTTCACGGCATCATTCATGCTCTCCCTCTCTGGAGGCGTTTGGCCCTGTTCTAGCCCTGCTGAACTCTTTAGTCCATTAGGTTTCATTTCTTTTGTGTAATTTTGGTTCTGTTTATGGTATTTTTGGTTTATTTGTTTGGTTATATTTAGTAGATTGTTCTTTGTTTGTTGTGGTTGTATTGTTTTAGGTTTGAGATAGTTTGTGGCTTGATTTTTAACATTTATTTTGTGTGCAGGTGCTGTGCGGGCCCTGAGGCAGCATCCCCCTTCCCTGGTGGTGGTTTTCTTCTTCACGAGTGCTTTATTTGGTGTAGCACGGGTGGTTTGGTTTGAGAGTGTTATGCCCTTTTTGGTTATGCTGCTGCTGGTTAGCCCCAGTATTAGCCCCATACTTTTAATTGATCTTGCCCAAACGTTCATTTTGATTTAGTTTTGTTTTTTTCATTATATTGTTAAATAAAATGTTTTGATTAATTTGAACTGTCTGCCCTGTGGTGTAAACGAACCTGTGTGCCAAACCATTACATTTGGGTTTGAAGTTTCCCAGGGGTGAAATTCCCCTGGGTGGCGTTGTCGCAACAAACATTTCTTCTTTCAACTGCACGCTCGTGCGCCCCTCGTCCCGCCACAAATAGAGTGATCATAAATCAACAAGAGAACTGGTGATAGCATTGGTAATGACTCTGGCATGGGAACCAGGTGAGGAGAGGGGAAGCGAGTAAATGTATTTTAGAGGAACTAGATCCTCTGAGGGGTCACATGAAGTCGTCATGTGACATTTGAGGTGTGTTTACTGGTCTCATAGATGTCACACACAGTTATCAGTGGCAGAGCAGCTAAACAAACACCTGCAGACGAAGAACAACCTGTAACGACTGAAGCTCTTCTCACAAAGACAAATCAGGCAGAGACGAGGTCCAGAAGAGACTCAGCCAAAAGTCAAAAACCAGGAAACACTAAACACCTGGAAAAGATGCTGAAATACTAAATATTAAGGGACTCTGCGGAGGAGAAACAGAAAACACACAAGGGGAGGAAGTCTGAAACAAAAAGAAACACAGTCCCAGCTCTACAGCCTCAAAAATAAAATAAAAAATAAAAAAACCCCAAATCTTTTACCAGAAAAAAATACTGTTCATCCAGAATGAAAAGAATCAGAAGTCCTGTAAAATAAAATGACCTATATTGTGTTTGGAAAAATGAGGATGACATGCAAATTGATCAAAGAATGTGCAAAAGCTCGCAAAATGTGCAATATGCAAAGATCCACCATCACCTAAACCACTTATCCTCATGAGTTATTGTGTGAAAACCTCCTAACTCCAGTTCTTACTTGATCAAATAGTTTGTGGTTTGAGAAACTTGCTTCAGCTGTTTCAGCAGATATAAACCATTTCACATCGTTCTGGAGAAAATCAGTACAGCCATCATCTGAAATCAGTGTGGAGCTGTGAGGTTTACACTCAACACCAACAACATGATCTTTATCATCCAGTGAAAACAGGACAGGGACAAAGATTTCAAAAGTCATTTTTTTTAGTTAAAAAAAATTACAATACAAGCTCTATACAATGGTAATGAACTGTTAAAGTGAGAAAACAAGAAAACAATCAGTGTTTACCCAAATTACAAAAATATTTTCATCACCTGTTTTCTCTCTATCACTCTGCTCACTTTTCCACATCAGCTAAAAACAACTTGATATTGTGTTTTTTAATATATGAGCAATAACAGGCAGACTGATGCATGTTGGACATGATCTCATGTATGTTAAAGCAAACACGTATGTGAAATGTCAGACTGACATTTTAAAGTAGCTGCCAAAAGATATGAAATGGGTGTAAACAAATTTCAAAAATCAAATTTATTTATTTAAAGCCCAAAATCACAAACATCGTTCGTTTGCCTCGGAGGGCTTTACAAGTCTGTACAGTTGTGACACCCTCTGTCCTTAGACCCTCGAACCGAGTCAGGAAAAACTTCAAAAAACCCTTTATGGGAAAAAGAAGAAACCTGAGGAAGAGCCACAGATGAGGGATCCCTCTCCCTGGGACGGACAGACGTGCAATAGATGCCACATGTACAGAGAACATCATCATCAATCATATATGGAGTTAAACATGGGTCGTAATAAGCTGTAGATAAACTGAGTTCATGGGTTTAGTCCATGTGTGAAGGTATCACAGGTAATGGAAATGAGTCCTGTGAGTCCAGGTGCATTTCTAGATGTCCTCATATGGAGCTCTGGGCCACTCGACCTTCTCTCCACAGCACAGACACAGATCATGTCCCCACCAGGCCAGTGAACCTCAGACAGATGGACCACAACCAGAATCAGTGAGGAACCTGCAAGACTGGAGAGAACAAAGAGGACCGGGGCTCCGGCAGTAACATGCACTTTACAGGACATACAGTGGGGCAAAAAAGTATTCAGTCAGCCACCAATTGTGCAAGTTCTCCCACTTTAAAAAGATTAGAGAGGCCTGTAATTTTCATCATAGGTAGTGCACTTCAACTATGAGAGACAGAATGGGGGGAAAGAATCCAGGAAATCACATTGTAGGATTTTTAATGAATTAATTGGTAAATTCCTTCGGTAAAATAAGTATTTGGTCACCTACAAACAAGCAAGATTTCTGGCTCTCACAGACCTGTAACTTCTTCTTTAAGAGGCTCCTCTGTCCTCCACTTCGTTACCTGTATTAATGGCACCTGTTTGAACTCGTTATCAGTATAAAAGACACCTGTCCACAACCTCAAACAGTCAGACTCCAAACTCCACTATGGCCAAGACCAAAGAGCTGTCAAAGGACACCAGAAACAAAATTGTAGACCTGCACCAGGCTGGGAAGACTGAATCTGCAATAGGTAAGCAGCTTGGTGTGAAGAAATCAACTGTGGGAGCAATTATTAGAAAATGGAAGACATACAAGACCACTGATAATCTCCCTCGATCTGGGGCTCCAGGCTCCACGCAAGATCTCACCCCGTGGGGTCAAAATGATCACGAGAACGGTGAGCAAAAATCCCAGAACCACACGGGGGGACCTAGTGTAAATGACCTGCAGAGAGCTGGGACCAAAGTAACAAAGGCTACCATCAGTAACACACTACGCCGCCACCAGGGACTCAAATCCTGCAGTGCCAGACGTGTCCCCCTGCTTAAGCCAGTACATGTCCAGGCCCGTCTGAAGTTTGCTAGAGAGCATTTGGATGATCCAGAAGAGGACTGGGAGAATGTCATATGGTCAGATGAAACCAAAATAGAACTTTTTGGTAAAAACTCAACTTGTCGTGTTTGGAGGAGAAAAAATGCTGAGTTGCATCCAAAGAACACCATACCTACTGTGAAGCATGGGGGTGGAAACATCATGCTTTGGGGCTGTTTTTCTGCAAAGGGACCAGGACGACTGATCCGTGTAAAGGAAAGAATGAATGGGGCCATGTATCGTGAGATTTTGAGTGAAAACCTCCTTCCATCAGCAAGGGCATTGAAGATGAAACGTGGCTGGGTCTTTCAGCATGACAATGATCCCAAACACACCGCCCGGGCAACGAAGGAGTGGCTTCGTAAGAAGCATTTCAAGGTCCTGGAGTGGCCTAGCCAGTCTCCAGATCTCAACCCCATAGAAAATCTTTGGAGGGAGTTGAAAGTCCGTGTTGCCCAGCGACAGCCCCAAAACATCACTGCTCTAGAGGAGATCTGCATGGAGGAATGGGCCAAAATACCAGCAACAGTGTGTGAAAACCTTGTGAAGACTTACAGAAAATGTTTGACCTCTGCCATTGCCAACAAAGGGTATATAACAAAGTATTGAGATGAACTTTTGTCATTGACAAAATACTTATTTTTCACCATAGTTTGCAAATTCTTTAAAAATCAGACAATGTGATTTTCTGGATTTTTTTTCTCATTTTGTCTCTCATAGTTGAGGTATACCTATGATGAAAATTGGAGACCTCTCATCTTTTAAGTGGGAGAACTTGCACAATTGGTGGCTGACTAAATACTTTTTTGCCCCACTGTAAGAGTATTCACTTTAACCACTTTAACTACTTTAACCAGTTTATAAACTGACTCCAGTTTGCACTACTACCATAATAAGAGTAGAGGAAGCAAAGGAAGAGGAAGCAGAGAGAAAGAGGAAGCAGAGACAGAGGAAGAGGGAGAGGTGCCCGATGCATCATGGGAGCCCCCCGGCAGTCTAAGCCTATAGCAGCATAACTAAGGGCGAGCCTGTGCCCACCCTAACTATAAGCTTTATCAAAAAGGAAGGTTTTAAGTCTATTCTTAAACACTGACACTGTGTCTGCCTCTCGGACCCAGACTGGGAGCTGGTTCCAGAGAACAGGGGCCTGATAGCTGAAGGCTCTGCCCCCTAGACTACTTCTGGAAACCCTGGGAACTACAAGTAAGCCTGCGTTTTGGGAGCGCAGCACTCTAGTCGGATGATAAGGAGTTATCAATTCATTAAGATATGATGGTGCCAGACCATGTAGAGCCTTATATGTGAGGAGTAGGATTTTAAAATCCACTCTAAATTTTACAGGGAGCCAATGCAGAGAAGCCAGTACTGGAGTAATATGGTCTCTTTTCCTGGTTTTAGTCAGCACCCGAGCAGCGGCATTCTGGACCAGCTGTAGTAGTCTGTTAACGACTTGTTTGGGCAGCCTGATAAAAGTGAATTACAATAATCCAGCCTGGAAGAGACAAATGCATGGACTAATTTTTCAGCATCGCTTTGGGACAAAAAGTGCCGAATTTTTGCGATGTTGCGCAGGTGGTAAAAAGGCAGACCTTGAAATATGCTTAATAATGGGTGTCGAAGGACATATCCTGATCAAATAAAACACAGAGGTTCCTTACAGTGGTGCTGGAGGCCCAGTTAATGCCATCCAGCAAGGCTATCTTAGGAGAAAAGCGTGTTCCTCAGGTGTTTCGGACCTAATAGGATCACTTCAGTTTTATCTGAGTTCAACAGCAGGAAATTTCTTGTCATCCAAGCCTTTATATCTTTAAGGCAGGCCTGGAGTTTCAGGAGCTGATCAGTTTTGTGTGGCTCCACTGATAAATATAATTGGGTGTCATCAGCATAACAATGGAAATCTATGGAGTGCCTCCTGATGATATTGCCAAGGGGCAGCATATACAAAATAAAAACTATGTTTTAGTGTAAGTTCCTGACTTTTGTGTAATCTCTGATGGTCTGACAGTCAAATAATTTAGCTTACCGTGAAGAAGAAGAGTCTGAGTCTGCATCCTCCTGAAGGAGGAGGTTGTTGGCTGGATTTCCACAATCATCACAAGGTTTTGCTTCATCTGTTTTTCTTCAGTTTGCCTGCAGAGAAAAATGAAATAAATTCAGCAGCAAATTATTCTCCTAAGACAACTTCTGAAGAGTGACATTTTGAATTAGTCATATTTTCTAGTTTATCTTCATTTAACTGAGTGAGTTTAATGTTTTCATGTTATTTAGTTTGTTTAATTTCTGACACATTTTGACTAAGATCATCTTTTTTACTAATTATAAACTACCAACCTTTAATGCATTTTAATTTACAGAATATTTACTGAATGTGGTGCTCCATCATTGTTTCTGTTTCCATGACAACCTGTGATTTACAACAGACAATATGATCAATAGATAGAATAAAATATAATTATCAGAGAAATCAATGAACATTATCAGAGAGATCAATAAACATTATCAGAGAGATCAATAAACATTATCAGAGAAGTAGAAAACACAGCAGAGTGACTGAGAGCTGATGAGGATATCAACACAGGGATGTTTTTGTGCCTTAAAAACTACACAAATCACAAAGTTCTGGGTGGAAAATGTTCATTATTCCAAGAAGGAAACTTCCTGTTTGGCTCTGAGCTTTGAGGCTTCCTCTTGTCTGGCCTGTGATTTGTTCAGGCAGCGTGACACAGATCCTGAGAGCAGGTGTTGGTAACTCTGACTTATTAAATCAGGTACTGACGTGTTTTTACTTTGTTATGAGTGAAGCTTTGCTTCTGTGCACTGCAGACAGGAAATGTGTGCTTTCTCTGTGTGTGAGTGTTTGCAAATGGAAAACTGCTCAATGCAGAAAACATGAAATGAATTAAAGAGTGAAGGCAGGTTGTTTTACCTCGTGTCTTTTTACGGTAGATTACCAGGCCAACTAAAACTGCTCCGACAATCACAGAGGCTGCAACCACACCCGATTATAAAACCTACATCACTGGTTGAAATCTCTGAAAGAGAAAAAGTGTCACCAAATTAAACAAACTCTTTACAAAGGCTGTCTACACTGTTTCAGTTTACATGCTAAGTGAGCTTTATATTATATTTCCAATTTGTTCATCTTCTATGTTTCTGTCACAATGTTATTTTCTTTTTATTTTATTTTGATTCCTCATTTCTGCCACCTTACCTTGACAGTTGTCTGTCCTCAGAAAGGTGTTTGTTATCTTCGTCTCCTCTTCATTTCTGAGCTCACAGGTGTATATTCCCTCCTGATTTGAAGATAACTCCTGTAGTGTGAGCTTTCCTGACTCAGACACATCCTTCACCTGCTGCCTCCACTCCTCTGAGACTGTGCGGTCAGTCCTGGTCTGGATCAGGATGATCTGACTGTGGTTGAACCTCCAGATGAGCTTTGTTAGAGTCGTGTTGGAGGAGGTGCAGGGGATTGTTGTTTCAGTGCCACAAACACTGAAGATAGAAGCTGAAGCTGAAATGAGAAAACACACAAAGTTGCAAAAAATGATTGCAGTTGCTGATTTCAAACTTTGAACATTATTATTTATTATAATGACTAAATTTTGAGGATGGTGGCATCATGAACATTTCATATCAGCTGTTTAAAGCAGTCTGATCCACCACATACAGGTCCACAGTGGCTGCAGGTCTTCTTAGAAACACTTACGAGCTTTAAACAAAGAGGCTCTCCTGCTGTTTGTGCGAGTGCTGACGGTGCAGCTGTAGACCAGATCAGTAACACTGTCTGAAACTATCAGAGAACTGCTGATGTTGTAAAGCTGCTGTTCAGTCTGCTGGACTGTGGCTGTGTTGTTGAAGGTCACGTTGGACGGAGGGCTGGTGGACCAGGTGAGCTCAGGTTCAGGGTAGATCCCCTCTGAGCTGCAGGTGATCCTGTTTCCTACCTGCTGAATGTCGACTTCACTGACCGGAGCTGAAAAACAGAAGATCTTGATGTTCTGTACGAGTGGATTCACTAATAATTTTAGATAACACAAATATTTTTTATTGTCACACTGCACAGAAATAAAACACAAACATGTTCATGGTTTTGTGTTTCTCATACCGTCCACTTTTACGTTGACAAATGACTCCTTTATACTGATACCATCCATACTGATGGTTCTGGTGAAGCACTCATATCTTCCTTGGTCCTGAACCTCCACCTCTGTCAGCTGCAGCGAGGCGTTTCTTCTGGAGATCTGCTCCTTGAACAGTGATGTTCTGCCTCTGAAACGCTGCTCCTGGTTGTGCGAGCTGGTCTCTGTTGTTGTAGTAGGAGTGGACAATAGTGTTTCCCTTCACATTAATCCAGTGGAGGACCACATCAGTGCCGCCCTGGAAGCTGCACGGTAAGATGCAGCTCTTCCCAAAAACACAGAACACGTCAGCATCTGCAACACATCAAGAAAAGAGAAACTCATTAAGGCTTTAATTCAGGAAAAACAACAGCTGAATCTAAGTAAGTGATTTCTTAAAGATATTTACAACTTCATTGTAGTTTTGAAGTAACACACTGAAATATGACATTATTAACTACCCACAGTTTGTTTAGCTTACATTTCTTCAACCGTACTGATGCAGCACATCACATGACACGAGCAGAGTGGACCCAAATGTAAGACAAGAGTTAATACTGATGATGATTTAATGGGAGCTTATAGACAGGTAGACAGGCAGGTTCAGGCAGGTGGACACAGGAAACATGAAGGTTAACGTGAATGAAGTCCAAAGAAACACTGACAAACTGACAAAGGAGTCTTGAAACTGGGCTGATATCAGAGTGAGTGTGGCTGATGAGGGAATGAGCTGATTGTTGTGATGGGAGCGGCTGCAGGAAAGATCTGACAAGTCTGAGGACATCTGGTGGAGGGATGGAGAACCACAACAGACAGATGTGAGGAAACAAACAAGGAAGAATGCAAGAGACAAGAAACAGAAGATGAAAAATGTTAGAAATGAAGTAGAAGAAAAACTCTTTCCTCTCATATCTTACAATGTTTGATTAAAAAGAGAAATTCTATTCCAGTGATGTTTTAACTCTCCTGCTCTCATTCTTTTCTATCTGCAGGATGTCTCTTGTTTTTCTGACTCACTCTGTGTTCAGTGTTTTGTCTCAGTGGTTTTTATTTGGAGAGTTAAACTTTGCTCTCCTTCACTTGTTTCTCTCCTGCTCTGCTCTGTCCTGCACTGTTCTCATTTCTAACGGTCACTTCCTCCTCTCACAGCAAGTGTCAGCTTATTTGGTCCAGTTTGACTCTCTGAAGATGATTATCAGGTATTGTGTTGTCACTGTGAACCATTTTGCCTTCACACATTTTAGACATGGTGGACTGTTTTTGTGTTGCAGGAAGTGAAAGTTTATTTGTGAATGTAGATACAGTATCTTCAATCCTTATCCCTCTACATGCCTGAGGAGATGAAGCCTGATAGTATCTGGTGTCATGAACATTATTAATGTTTAGAAAGAGCAACGGTCAAAGAGGAAACTAAAAAACTGACTCAGTCACGACTGACTGTTTAGAGGACGACCTGTTTTTGTTTGCTGCAGTTCATCAAAAAAGATTTATGATCTGTTGAGACAATGTGTTTCCATTTTACAAAAATCCTTCAAGGACGTGGTTATCTGATTCAGTTAAAGGTTTCACAGACATCACATTTTACAGAAAGGAGAATGTGAAAGTTACTTTAATACAAATTAAACCAACAAATGTGCAATAAGTGTTTTTTCTCTCCTGCAAGTCACAGTCAAGATCTGATTGTTGGCCAAAGGTTTTCTTATTGTTCAACACTGAATGTGACTCTCTTTTTTTTCCTGAATCATTACATCTCCATCTTTGTGTGACTCAGCACATGCTTGGTCTCTCTAAAAACACTTCTTTCTTCAGTGTTAAACTTCCCTTTTCTTTTTCCTGGCTGCAGGACTTGATGTCTTTACATTTAGAAAAAATAAATAGAGCTTGATAACTTGTATAAGAGATGATATTCTGCAGAGGCTTATACTGAGTCACTTAACTATCTAATAAGTGGTGGTATATTATCCAACCTTTATTATCAACAAGTTGGAGAGCTGCTGTGTTACAACATAATTATCATGATTATTTCACTCCCTTATTCTGTATATAATCATTTCATTAGTTTTCTTTGTTCTTTTTGTCCATGTGTTTGAATAAGGTCTCTTATGGTGGATGACAAAGGAACTGGTTGGTTTGGTACAGTACATTTCAAATCCAGCAGCAATCATCTGCTTTTTGTGAAGCTTCATGTTTCTTCTACCAACGAGTGGATGAGACAGAAAGAGTCAGTATGAAAGTCCAGGAGAATAAAGTGGCTGTAAACGTTTCACTTACCTCCTCTGGCAGGAGTCCAACCAGACACAACCAGGAGACACAAAGAAGAGCTGATCCAGATCATCTTGTGCTGTAAAAACACCTTTTCCATGGTGAAAAGTCCTGATTTCACTAAAAATCTTGCAGGATCTTTTCTGAATTTGCTAATAATCCATCCTGATCTGTATTCCTCAACACATCAATGTGATGAGACTATGAGGATAAAAACCGTTGGAGCAGCTGTGAGTTCAGTCCCTCCCTTTTCTTCCCTTTTTTTCTTGTGGGTTGGTCCACGGCCTCCAAAAAAATAAAAAAGCACAAACACTACCAGTAAAAGTATGAACATCAAAATATGTGTGAAGTACCAAAGTAAAAGTATTTATGATGCTGAATGACCCATCACAGAATAATGTTTTTTATATTATTGGATAATAATTATTAAATAGTTTGCCTCTGAGGTGGAGGAGTAGAAGTATAAAGTAGCAGAAAATGAAAATAGTCAAGTAGAAGTACCTCAAAATTGTACTTAGATACAGTACTTGGATAAATGTACTTCATGACTTTCTACAGCTGTCTCAGCTAAAAACACTCTTTATAACAAAGCAAACAATCAATCAATAGATCAATGGAGAAAAGAATCAGCAGATTGATCCAGAATGAAAAGAATCATTAGCTGCAGTCCCTGAAAATACAAACTAGTTGAAAATGATCCACCTCAACCAACTGTTAACTTTTGTCTCTTCAGTCTGTTCAGTTTAATCATAAAGTGCAAATCAACAGTGGGAGTGACTGTTAGAACCCGTCCAACCATTTCTGCAAACTTACTGTGAGAAAATCATGAACCAAAGTGATGCTGAAGCTCCGTTCTGCACCATTTCAGTCACCAGACAAATCAGTAATAAAAATGTTAAAAACTACTGTTCCTGTTTTAATACTAGATAATTATTATAAATATTTTCTTTTTCTTTTTTTTTTTTTTGTATTTTCATACTGCGACTGTTAGACAAATGTAGAGGAGGAGAAGCAGTTTCCATCTAAAGACAATGAGAAGGTTGTTTTTGTTCTTCAGGTTTATACTCCATTTTCTATCACTGGCATCAATTCAGTCGTCTCTGCAAACAAAATGTAAAATGTAAAAATCAGCACTGAAACACATCAAGCTCAACCTCAAAATGATCATCATCACAACTGTGTCGACTTATTGAAGCATCTTTTTAGCTGAGACAGAGGTTCATTTTAAGGTTGATTTTAGCTGAAGGAAGGGCAAATTGATCAATATGGAGTTGATTTATTTTTCTGGAAACTGTTGCATTGAGGGAATACATTTGTCTTTTCACACCAATAAAAAACACAACTCAAATAAAAAACATCTAAAGTTATTAATTTAAATAAAAGAGTGACAGCATGTCACATCCTCCAAAATGATTTTGGGGAACTAGAAATGCCATGAAAACAGCATTCAGCTTTAACATAATCACAACTCACAGAGTTCATTACATTGCAGCTGTGCTACTGGATTCAGTACAGAAGATAGACTTACTTTTGACCATTTGGTTGAGTGTGATAGTTTGTTCTCTCTTCTTTCTGTTTCTTTTTGTCTGTTTTTTAAATTAATTTAATAAAAAGAAAACAAAATTTATTATTATTAATTTATTATTATTATTATTTTAAATTAATTTAACTTTCTATTTTTTAATCCTTCTTAAAATATCACTATAATTAGAAACATACAACAAGAGAAAAGCAGTAAATTCTCACAGCTCAGAAATGATTTATTAAGAGAAAACTGACCTACTGACATATTTTATTCTTTTTTATATTTTTTGATACCACTGTCCACTTTACAATGTCGATTTTATATTTAATTTATATTTCTAGATTGAAGTACTTGCTTTGCCTTTTTTTCTGCTTACAATGTTTATATTTTTTGCACCAACATATCCAGACAGAGTCCTTGTACGTGAAAACCTGATTAGAAATAAACTCGAGTCCAACGCCGCAACAATGATGTGTGATGCTGCAGCAGCCTCCAACTTTAACTTACTTATAATCTAAGTTACAATTAATTTTTTCACACTAACTGTAGTTAAATTGCATTTAATTTTTATGGAAAGAGAACTCTGTGATGACTCGTTCGTTTGTCAGGTTTCTGTTTCTGGTGCCCTGTGTTTCTTGTGGTTTTTCATGTCAGGTTATGTCTTGTCAAGTCAGGTTTTCATTTTTGTCATGTTTCTTATTCTGTTTTGTCTCGTCATGCATGTTGTCATGTTTCGGGTTCTGTTCTGTCTAGTGTTTCATGTTTCATAGGTCTTGTGTTCAGTGTTTTATTGGTTTGAATGTCATGTCTGTTTTCTGCTTCTGTTATGTTAAGTTTTCATGTCTGTCATGTTTTCTGGTTCCTTGTTCTGGCGTGTCATGTTTTATTTTGAAATCTAACTCTCCCCTCATGTTTCAGGTCCCTTTACTTCCTGCCACTGTGTTTCCCACCTGTCTGATTGTCTGCCCCGCCCTGATTGTGTTCACCTGTTTCCCATTACCTTCATGTGTGTGTATATATAGTCCTTGTCTTCCCTTGTCTTGTGGCCAGATCGTCGTTCCTCGTCATGCGTTCCATGTCATGTGTTTCATGCCCGGCGGTTCATGTCAAGCGTTCTCATGCCAAGCGTTTTCATGCCTCATGTTTCATGTCATGTTCAGGAGTTTCCATGTTTCATGTTTTACGCTTCATGTTCTGGATCTAGCCACCCCAAGAGTGAGTTTCTAAGTTCTTGTGATTTTGGATTGGACTTGCTTTTTGAGCCACGGATCAAGTTCTGTTTTTTTTTTTTGGATTATTGATTTTGTGGTGCCCTTTTTGTTATAATTAAAACCCTGCAAACTTTTCCCGGAGTCTGTGTCCTGCATGTGGGTCCTCCTGCTCTGCCTGGTTCAGTAAGAACCGTAACAGAACGATCTGGCCCGACATGGACCCAGCGGACACGGACGGAGCCCAGGAGCATGGGACGGGTACTTTCTGCATGGTCAAGAACCTCGTCGCCATGTACCCGCACCTGGACCCCGTAGACCGAAGAATGTTGCAGGAAGATGTAACAGATCGCTTGGCTCGCGACTCGTGGCTGATTAAAAGAGTTCCAGGCTTGTTCAAAGAACTGCTGACTGCCCTGAACACTCTGCCAGCCAAGCTCCAGTTGCTCAGTCTGCCACACTCTCTCGAGCCTGCTACCGTCAAGCCACAGCCTCAACTCCAGCCTGTCAAGCCCAAGCCTCGGCCTGCTAGCCCTGCTAGGCCTGCAGCCACAGCCACAGCCTCGGCCTGCTAGCCCTGCTAGGCCGCAGCCACAGCCTGCTAGGCCGCAGCCACAGTCACAGACGCAGCCCCGGCCTGCTAACTCACAGACGCAGCCTGCAGCCCAGCCTTCGAGCTCGCCGAGTCCACAGCCTGCAGCCCAGCCTTCAGAGCTCGCCGAGTCTTCAGCCTGCACCACAGCCGCCAAGTCCTCAGCCGCCAAGTCCACAGCCGCCCAGCCCAGCGCCTCAACGAAATCCTTGGTGGGGGACTCGCCTGGCGATATTCCCAGGGTCTCGGGGAGGCCGACGATCAGTCAGGCCGAGGAGGTCTGGGGTCAATCAGCCATCCAAGTGCTCTCCCAGCGCCGCCGAGCCAGAGACCGAAGTCCTCGCTTCCCAGCGCACGCCCGAGCCAGAGACCGAGTCCTCGCTTCCCAGCGCCGCCGAGACGGTCCTGGTCCGGAGGCCACAGCCGAAGCTAGCCAGCGCCGCAGAGAAGGAGCCGGAGGCCGAGATTCCCAGCTCCACAGTCCCAGAGGCCGAGATTACCTTTGCCACAGTTTGCATTGCCACAGTTCCTGAGGCCGAGAGATTCCCAGTGCCACAGTTCCCAGTGCCACCGTTTCCAGTGCCACAGTTCCCAGTGTCACAGTTCCAGAGACTATGTGTCGGAGCGCCCTGTTGGCCTTCACTGCCGGCGCTCTGCCCGACCCCTGTGGGTCTCCGTCGGCCTTCCTCGCTGACACACTACCTGAGGGGGTTCACCAGAGGAGGCCGTCGCCGGTCACCAGAGGAGGTCCGCCGCCGCCACGGCCAGAGAAGGTTCGCCGCCGCCGGGCCGCCTGAGGGGCTTCGACTTTCGCCGCTTCACCGGCCGCCTTTTAGGGGCTTCGTCATTGCCGCCGCCAGCCTCCTCGGCGGTTTGCCATCGCCGGCCACCTGAGGGGCTTCTTCGCCGCCGGTCTCCCAAAGGTTCTGCCTCCTCGCCGACCGCCGGAGGGTTCCTGTCTTCGCCATCGCCTTCTGTTGTTTCATCGCCGGAGGGTTCCGGTCCTCGCCATCGCTTTTTAGTACCGCGCTGCCGCCTGCCGCCGGAGAGTTCCTGTCTCATCGCATTCATTGCCTCCGTCTGGCCATCGACCGCCAGAGAAGGGTTCGCTTTAGCCGCCGCTGCCGTCGCCGGAAAGTTCCTTCCTGTCATCGCCATCGCCTCCGCCGTCGACCGCCAGAGAAGGTTCGCTTAGCCGCCGCTTGCCGCCTGTCGCCGGAGAGTTCCTGTTCATCGCTATCATCCGCCGTCGACCGCCAGAGAAGGTTCGCCTTAGCCGCCTGTCGTCAATCGGTCAGCCGGAGGGTTCCTGTTCACGATCCAGTCACCCAAAGTTTTTCGCCTCCGCCACTGGCCGCCAGAGGCCAGGGTCATCAACGACGCTGCCGGCCACCAGAGAAGGTTCGCCGTCGCCGCCCCCAAAATTTTTTTTTCACCTTCACCGTCCGGTCACCGGAGGGTTACAGCCGCCGTCGCCGGCCACCAGTGTCCACGCGTCTTTGCCGCCATTGTCGTCACCGGAGGGTCATCGCCGCCGCTGGCCACCACTGTGTTCCACGTCTCTGCTGCGTGCGCTGCCGTCGCCGGCCGCCTTACAGTCCATAGTTTTTTTTTTTTTCATAGACTTTGGTTTATAGAAGATGGCAGTGTGCTCGTCCAATGATGAGTGGTCGCCTAATGGAGCTATCCAGGTAAACAAGGGGAGGCAGAATCAACACATAACACGTAACCAGACACGTGAGGTAAATTATTTTCTACTCGGAGAAGGAAACCTTGAAGAGTCAAAACTCTACACAGCAAAAATGTGTTGGTCTCACAATAAACTTACTCTGTCTGCAAATGTTGTTGAATGGAATGAGGAGTTTGGGATGAAACCATTACAGACAGTTTCTAAAAACATAAAATTCACACACAATAAAATAATTCATTTGGTGGTGGACAAGCTGAGCCGACCACATAAAGCAAAAAGATGGACATCAAATCTATTGTTTTATTTGTTAGAGAGTTGGAGAGCCCCTCCTTGAACCGCCACCTTACTGTGGTGGAGGGGTTTGTGTGCCCGAATGATCCTAGGAGCTATGTTGTCGGGGGCATTACGCCCACTGGTAGGGTCTCCCATGGCAAACCAGGTCCTAGGTGACGGGCCAGACTAAGAGCGGTTCACAAGCCCACCATGGATAAAAAAGAACAAGGACCAAGTTACGTCGCCCTGGATTGGCGTTACCTGGGTCCCACCCTGGAGCCAGGCCTGGGGTTGGGGCTCAGCAGGCGAGCGCCTGGTGGCCGCTGGTCTTTGCCCACGGGACCCGGCCGGGCTCAGCCCGAAATGGCGACGCGTGGGCCCGCCTTCCAGTAGGCTCACCACCCAGCAGGAAGGTCCATGAGGGGCGGCGGTGCAATGTGGTTTGGGTAGCAGTCGTGGCAGGGGGGCCTCGACGACCCAATCCTGGACTGGAACAAAAAACTCTGGCCATAGGGACATGGAATGTCACCTCGCTGGGGGGGAAGGAAGCCTGAGCTCTGTGCGATGCCGGGAGGTTGAGAGGTACCGGCTAGAGATAGTCGGGCTCACCTCCACGCATAGCTTAGTTGGGCTCTGGAACCCAGCTCCTTGAGAGGGGCTGGACCCTCCACTACTCTGGAGTTGCCCAGGGTGAGCGGCGGCGAGCTGGTGTGGGCTTGCTTATAGCTCCCCAGCTCAGCCGCCACGTGTTGGAGTTCACCCCGGTCGAATTTGGCTCACCCCGGTGAACGAGAGGGTCGCTTCCCTGCGCCTTCGGGTTGGGGATAGGATCTCTTGCTGTTGTTTGTGCCTACGGGCCGAATCAACAGCAGTACAGAGTACCCGGCCTTCTTGGAGTCCCTGGGAGGGGTACTTGATAGTGCTCCAACTGGGGACTCCATTGTTCTACTGGGGGACTTCAACGCTCACGTGGGCAGTAGCGACAGTGATACCTGGAGGGGCGTGATCGGGAGGAACGGCCTCCGATCTGAACCGAATTGAGCGGTGTTCTGTTGTTATTGGACTTCTGTGCTAGTCACAGTTTGTCCATAACGAACACCATAAGTTCGAGCATACAAGGGTGTCCATCAGTGCACGTGGCACCAGGACACCCTAGGCCGGAGGTCGATGATCGACTTTGTTGTTGTTGTTGTCGGACACTCGGGTAAAGAGAGGGGCTGAGCTGTCAACCGATCACCACCTGGTGGTGAGTTGGCTCCGCTGCAGCAGAGGAGGAAGTTGGATAGACCTGGCAGACCCAAACGTATTGTGAGGGTCTGTTGGGAACGTCTGGCCGAGCCCCTCTGTCAGGGAGGTCTTCAACTCCCACCTCCGGAAGAGCTTCTCACAGATTCCGAGGGAGGCTGGGGACATTGAGTCCGAGTGGACCATGTTCTCTGCCTCCATTGTCGACGCTGCAGCAGTTCGGAAGTTGTGGACGCAAGGTCTCTGGTGCCTGCCGTGGTGGTGGCAATCCCCGAACCCAGTGGTGGACACCGGAAGTAAGGGATGCTGTTAGGCTGAAGAAGGAGTCCTATCGGACCATGTTGGCCTGTGGGACTCCTGATGGCAGTTGACAGGTACCGGCAGGCCAAGCAAGCTGCAGCCCGGACGGTCCTGGAAGGCAAAAAACTCGGGTCTGGGAGGAGTTCGGTGAGGCCATGGAGGAGGACTATCGGTCGGCCTCGAAGAGATTCTGGCAAACCGTCCGGCGCCTCAGAAGGGGGAAGCAGCACTCTGCCAACACTGTTTACAGTGCGGGTGGGGAGCTGTTGACCTCGACTGGGGACATTGTCGGACGGTGGAAGAAATACTTTGAGGATCTCCTCAATCCCACCGACTTGCCTTTCCAGTGAGGAAAGCAGAGGCTGGGGACTCTGAGGTGGACTCGTCCATCACCCAAGCCGAAGTCACTGAGGTAGTTCGTAAGCTCCTCGGTGGCAAGGCGCCGGGGGTGGATGAGATCCCGCCCTGAGTACCTCAAGTCTCTGGATGTTGTGGGGCTGTCTTGGCTGACACGCCTCTGCAACATTGCATGGAGGTTGGGGACAGTGCCTCTGGAGTGGCAAACTGGGGTGGTGGTCCCTCTTTTTTAAAAAGGGGGACCGGAGAGTGTGTTCCAACTACAGAGGGATCACACTTCTCAGCCTCCCGGGAAGGTCTACGCCAGGGTACTGGAGAGGAGAATTCGGCCTATAGTCGACCCTTCGGATTCAGGAGGAACAATGCGGTTTTCGTCCCTGGTCGTGGAACGCTGGACCAGCTCTATACCCTCCACAGGGTGCTTGGAGGGTTTATGGGAGTTTGCCCAACCAGTCCACATGTGCTTTGTGGATCTGGAGAGAAGGCATTCGACCGTGTCCCTCGTGGTATTCTGTGGGGAGTGCTCCTCCATGAGTATGGGGTCCGGGGGCCTTTGCTAAGGGCTGTTCGGTCTCTGTACGACCGGAGCAGGAGCTTGGTTCGCATGTGACATTGCCAGCAGTAAGTCAGACCTGTTCCCAGTACATGTTGGACTCCGGCAGGGCTGCCCTTTGTCACCGGTCCTGTTCATAATCTTTATGGACAGGATTTCTAGGCGTAGCCAGGGGCCGGAGGGAGTCCGGTTTGGGAACCACAGGATTTCATCTCTGCTTTTTGCGGATGATGTTGTCCTGTTAGGCTTCATCAAGCCAGGACCTTCAGCATGTGCTGGGAGCGGTTTGCAGCCGAAAGTGTGAAGCGGCTGGGATGAGAATCAGCACCTCCAAATCCGAGGCCATGGTTCTCGACCGGAAAAGGGTGGCGTGCCCTCTCCAGGGTGAGTGGAGAGGTCCTGCCTCAAGTGGAGAGAGTTCAAGTATCTCTCGGGTCTTGTCTTGTTCACGAGTGAGGGAAAGATGGAGCGTGAGATTGACAGGCGGATTGGTGCAGCGTCCTGCAGTTATGCGGTCGGTGTACCGGACCGTCGTGGTGAAGAAGGAGCTGAGTTGAAAGGCGTGAAGCTCTCGATTTACCGGTCAATCTACGCTCCCACCCTCACCTATGGTCATGAACTTTGGGTAATGACCGAAAGGACAAGATCGCGGATACAAGCGTTGGCCGAAATGAGTTTCCTCCCGCAGGGTGGCTGGGCTCCCTCCCTTAGAGATAGGGTGAGAAGCTCGGTCACTCGGGAGGAGCTCGGAGTAGAGCCAGCTGCTGCTGCTCCTTCGCATCGAGAGGAGTCAGCTGAGGTGGCTTGGGCATCTATTTCGGATGCCCCCTGGACGCCTCCCTAGGGAGGTGTTCCAGGCATGTCCCACCGGGAGGAGGCCCTCGGGGAAGACCCAGGACACGCTGGAGAGACTATGTCTCTCGGCTGGCCTGGGAACGCCTCAGGGTCCCCCCGGAAGAGCTGGAGGAAGTGTCTGGGGTGAGGGAAGTCTGGGCATCTCTGCTCAGACTGCTGCCTCCGCGACCCGGTCCCGGACCAAGCGGATGAAAATGGATGGATGGATGGAAGAGTTGGAGAGATTGGCATATCTAAGATACCTGCCACCACTATTTCCAGCCGGGGAGGTGGAGTTTGCAGTCCCATCTGTCCAAAGGTTTAGTTCTCTTATCCAAAGGTCTCCCTCTCAGGACAGACTCTAGGAATCTCTCTCCGAGATTCATTTCAAAATCCAGAAAATCATTAACAGGGCCACTGTCAGACTCCAGCTACCTAGAATCTGTTCGTTCGCCATCAGCAGCCTCCGTCCTGTCCTGTGTTTTTCAATAAACCTGTTAAATGTTCACTTGAGTCAGTGTTTTGTCATGTGGATCAGCTGTGTGTTCATCACTTCCCAACATCACTGACAGTGTTAGTTTTTCTTGGCTTTTTCACCTTTCTCTCATCTCCTCCTCCTCTTAGACGGTTCTTCTCTGGGCCTGATTCTCTGTCCATACCAGGACTGTTACACATGGATCTTGGAGCTTTGAAGTCCCTTTTATAAGATTTTGACATTAAACTCAGGCAAAATTTCCAAAGTACCCAGGCTCCCTTGGATAATTTCCTGGAAAGTTTCCACTATTTTGCAACTCAAAAGTAAATTGTTGAATTAATTATAAGTGATTAAATTGTTCAAGACTGTTCAATGTTTCAGTACTTTTTACACAAGCTTGCTGTTCTCTAACAAGGAGCTTAATGGCAAAATTCACAACACGTGTTTGATCCATGAATTGACCAAAACATTTCCTGCTTCAATCAGAATTGGTATTTAAACAGTCCTCCTCATCATGCTGTTCACATTTTGACATCATGAGACCAAGACGCCGCCTAACACCACCAGGCAAAGGTGTCACCGTCTTGCATGGGCCAGGGAGCATTTACGCTGGACGAGGGACCAGCAGGCCTCTGTTCTCTGATGAAAGTTGATTCACGATGAGCAGAAATGATGGCCGCCAACAATGTTGGAGATATCAAGGCGAGCGCTATGCATCAGCCACTGTTGTCACCAGACGAGCCTTTGGTGGTGGTGTTACAGTGTTACAGTGTGGACAGGTGTGTCTAGTCAATACAGAACGGCCCTACACTTTGTGAATGATACAGTGACAAGCCCATACTACCTGAATAACATCATTAATCCAGTCATTGTGCCCCTGCATGACACACACAACACAGGCCTAATTTCATCTTCATGGACGACAACAATGCTCCAGCTCATCGAGGTCGCATCATTAGGGAACGGCTGCTGGAGACTGGGGTACCTCGAATGGAGTGGCCTGCACTTTCTCCAGACCTGGCTCAAGGGCACATGACACGTTATTGAGACACTGACATTTTTTGTTGTGGTATACCCACCACTGTTGTTGGCTTTTGTTTCAATAAATTGTTTGAGATGAGGAAATCACCATTGCATGCTTCTACTTAAATGCCCTACTTTAATGATATAATATCACTGTAGCGTGAACTTTTTACATTTTCCATAAATTTCACCCGAAAGCCAAATATCCCTAACTTTTGTGAGTAGTGTACTTACAAACTTACAAAATATGAACTTTTAAATTTATATTATTTCATTATTCATGTTTTCTTAAGAGATAGTTTTTATTTATTTATATTATCAATATTTGTCATCAAATTTATATTTCACACTGGTGATATAATCAGACATTTCAGATTGAATATTTAATCTTGGTAGAGTCCAAAAGGTGTGTTGGTTGATGATTGATGATGTTCTCTGTACGTGTGGCATCTATTGCACGTCTGTCCGTCCCAGGGAGAGGGATCCCTCATCTGTGGCTCTTCCTCAGGTTTCTTCTTTTTCCCATAAAGGGTTTTTTGAAGTTTTTCCTGACTCGGTTCGAGGGTCTAAGGACAGAGGGTGTCACAACTGTAGCAGATTGTAAAGCCCTCCTGAGGCAAACAATGTTTTGTGATTTTGGGCTCTAAATAAATGAATTTGAATTTGATTTTGAATTTGCTTAGACAAATGAATAATAATATAATAATAATAATATAAAGACTTATTTCAGACTCGTTCATAGAATAAATTTATTGTGCAGATGGGACATATGGCAAAAAACTAAACAAGAATCAAGAATCAAGTATCATTTATTGTCATCATGTTTTCACATGACAAAATTGAGATTGGTGACTTCCAGCTTTAAACGTAAATATATAGTAAAAATATGTAATATGTACACAAATATCCAAATCCAAAGTTGCAGCAGTCAGCAAGTGCACAGTAGGGGGGTGGGACAGTTGCTGATCAAATGTAGTCAGGTGCATGTCTCAAGTTCTCAATAGGGGGAAATGCATTGTACAGCTCTGGGGAAAAAGCTGTTTTTTCAGTCTGGTAGTTGTTGTCTTTCATGTTTCTGTACCGTTTTCCAGAAGGAGGCGGTACGAACAAAGACGAAACAAGACACTAATACAGAGTCAAAACAAAATACAATCACACAAGTATCATCATATTTAAAATTTAAGCATTTAAAGTACTATCAATATAAAAAAAACTGCTTAGAGAATTGTGACAAAGTGCATTCACCTGACAAACACACACACACACACACACACACACACACACACACACACACACACACAGTAGTGATGATCTCATGCTACATCTGTTTAGTAGCACTCTAGCTGCTGGTACTGAAATAAATTTGTATTCAGATATTGAACCTCTCTTGGACGTCTGTGGACGTTCTAGTCAAGTTCAGATAAAATGCAGCTGATCAGGTAGTTCAACATAAATACAAACAACTTCAAACGTGCCAGGAATACACATTCAAAGCAAAATACATTCAAACATGTATAGACACATAAAATAAATTTCTATATACATATAAACTCTCTCTATATAGCTATACCTATATCTATTTGTAGCAGCATAGAAATGTCAGTTTTCATTTTCTTGGTTAGTGTGATCCCACTAATTTTCCTTCAGTTGTTATAGGCTGGTGACCTGAGTGACGGTAGACTGTGTTTACACCCCCCCTGGTTCCTCGCTTTTCTCCGTGGCCACCACATATCTAAAAAATAACCTAAAAAAACACAGTGAAAAAATCACAAAGGAAAGATCATTCTTCTCTGAGACGACAAAAACTTAATGTGTTTCCTTAGTAGCATATTTGTCTTAATTTCCCTGAAGCAGAGGATTGTTGGATGAAGTTTCAGGCTCCTGAGGTGTTGCTCCATTCATACCACCAACTTCTCTGCAGACAAAATGAAATATAATTCAGCACCAAAACATAAAACTCAAATAAATTTCTGCAGAGCAACAAACCATTACATTAATCCTGATTCCTTCATTTCATTTGGTCAGGTTTTCTATTTTATCCACATTTGACTGATTTTAATGTTTTCATGTCATTTAGTTTGATTTCTGATGCTCACGCTGCAACTGATATTATTTTTTGATTAATATTAAACCTTTCCTTGTTTAAACATTTTAATACAGAAGATTTACTTACTGTGGTGTTCCTTCATTGTTTCTGTTTCCATGACAACCTGAGATTTACAACAGACAATATGATCAATAAAGATTATCAGAGAGGAAGTAGAAAACACAAAGAAATTATGTTCATGTCTGTCAGTTTGTCATATCATGAGGTTAGCTTGCAACACTTCTTAACACTAATTAACGGAACAAAACTCCTCACAAAATGTCTAACAATGAATTTTAAGCATTACACAAGTGACCACCACAAACAACTTTACAACTAATATTTCTAACCAAAAGAAAAATAATACAGTATTTTCACACAGCTCATACTAGTGTGACTGATCATGAGGACAGTGTACAGCAGACTGGCAGAGTAAAGCGGGCTGCAACCCACAAATACACAGGGCTCCCACTAGAGGGCGCTCTAACCATACAAATGTCCCAGTGGGTTACAGTATTAAAAATACAACAGGAAAATAACAAATCAATACTAAACAAAGGCAAAGTATGAACATTAATCACAGCTGATGAAATATAAGGATAAAGAAGACGAGTGGTGAAAATGATGTAACATAATGATAAATAATGGTAGACAATGATAAGGGAAGGCAAGTGGAATCATTTATCTCGCTTCATTTACTCAACTACTAAAATCAGTTTTCATCATCTGTTGTCTCTTTATCAGTTTGCTCACTTTTCCTCATCAGCTAACATTTAATGTATTTTAGTTAAATTTCTTCTAGATGTGTGCAATAACAGGCAGACTGTGTATGTTACAGGAAACATGTATGTGAAATGTCACATTGACCTTTTGAAGTAGCTGCAGCAAGATATGAAGCCTGAAATGGCTGTAAAATATGTTTTAGTGTAAGTTTATGAGTTTAGTGTGTAATCTCTGATGACAGTCAAATCATTTTAGCTTAAACTGAAGAAGAAGCCACAAAGGAAAGATGATCCTTCCCTGAAATACTAAAAAGACAAAAAGTTCATGTGTTCACTCCAAAGCACATTAACACATCTGAGTGTCATTTAATCCTTCAGGCCTCAGAGGTTCATTTGTCTCCACCTCTTTCTGTTTCTCTTCTTGTCCATTTCAATCTTCCTCTTCTTCCTCTTTTCTTCCATTAAGCAGATGTTTGTCAGCCGATGCTCCACAGTTCTCACCAGGTTTTGTTTCATCTGTATTTCCAAGTTCAGTTTCTCTGCAGACAAAATGAAATAAATTCAGCACCAAAACATAAAACTCAAAACCATTTCTGGTTTATTCTCCTTCAGTAAAAAGAACTTCTGCAGAGCGACAAACCATCACATTAATCCTGATTCCTTCATTTCATTTGCTCAGATTTTATATTTTATCCTCATTTGACTGAGTGAGTTTAATGTTTTCATGGTATTTATTTAGTTTTATTTCTGACACTCACACTTTGACTCAGATCATCTTTGATTAATTACAAACTAGATTTCAACTTTTAATACATTTTAATACAGAAGATTTACTTACAGTGTCCCATCATTGTTTGGCTCTGTGTCTCTTTGGCAACCTGTGATTTTCAACAGACAATATGATCAATAAACATCAATCAATAATCAATAAACATCACAGATCAATAAACATTATCAGAGGAAGTAGAAAACACAGCAGAGTGACTGAGAGCTGATGAGGATATCAACACAGGGATGTTTTTGTGCCTTAAACTACACAAACCACAAAGTTCTTGGTGGAAAATGTTCATTATTCCAAGAAGGAAACTTCCTGTTTGGCTCTGAGTGCAGAATTAGCTGTTAGCTCAGAGATCTGGTCCTGGACTTTATCTGGATCCAAGTACTCAAAGGTGGTTTTAAAGTGAGACAGCTGACACTGTTCCTGTGTGTTTAACTCGACTATCAGCAGGGTTTGTTTTTTTTTTTTAACTCTGATCAGTGTTTTGAGTCTCTGATGGCTGAAGATGGAAAATGCTTCACATTATTATGATAATTTTTCATAAGAATAACTCAAACGGGTCTGCAGAGTCTCTTTGAAGGATTCTTTGTGAGGTCTGTGTGTTCAACTTTAGAGTTTAGATGTTCGACTCTTTTTACTCTCGAGTTTGTGCGAGTTATTCACTAAGGAGGTTCAGGATATTTTGTAAATCTGACTTATGTGAACACTGAAATTAAAAATATATTTTTCCTTGCTGTCAGATTTTTATACCATAATGGTATGAACGCTGGTTGGACGCCCCCTGATGAATAATGGACTCCAGAATCGCATATCAGCAGTGTGAGAGCCTCCATCATCTCACACAAACTGAGTCCTTTTTCACTCTCTACAGTACGTTACTGTATATTGGTGAAATGAAATATAAGTCTGATGTTCAGATTTTGTATTTTGTGCAGAGAACATCTATTTACTCCAATAATGATCATTTTTCAGGAAGGTATTTTCCCTTTTATGTGTCTCATGTCTGACTTATTCAGTCATGTATCAGCTCAGATCATCAGTGACACTTGTTTGTTTCTTTGTGTGTTTTCCACTGATGTGACATATCTGATGTGGATTATTTTGAGAAAAGACTCAGGTTTTCATACATGATATGATATAAAATTTACAATAATGGAAGTTCTGTGGTCTTGACTTGTGGTAAACATCAGAAGTATCCTCACATTGTCTTGGTTCACATCAACACCTTCTCGGTGTTAGAGAGCCGAAACAGGCTAATACAGACGTGTGGCAGGAAGTTTGGAAAATGCAAGGTGTTGCATACAAATTTAACTTTAAACTGTATTTTGATGTATTTAAAGCAAGAAAGTTATTTTACCTTGTTTTCTTTTGTAGTAAACCAGGCCGACAACAAGTCCAAAAATCAGAAGGGCTGTAACCACCAACATTATAATATTGGTTAAATTCTCTGAAAAAGAAAAAGCATCAGTTAATTGATTTTCACGACTGAAGAATCACAAAATAAAGTAACTCCTTACAGACTATCAAGAATCCATATTTTCATGGTAAAATTTCAAAGTGAGTTTTCTATTTTATTTATAATTTCTTCACTTTCCAAAGTCATGATGACATTTTTACTTTTTATTTCTTGAGGTTGAATTTTTGAACAGTTGATAGTAGAGATACAGACAGAAAACAAGGAGAGACAGAAAGAGAAATGACGCAGCAAAGGTCCTTTCTTGTGAAACCTTACCTTGACAGTTGTCTGTCCTCAGAAAGGTGTTTGTTATCTTCATCTCCTCTTCATTTCTGAGCTCACAGGTGTATATTCCCTCCTGATTTGAAGATAACTCCTGTAGTGTGAGCTTTCCTGACTCAGACACATCCTTCACCTGCTGCCTCCACTCCTCTGAGACTGTGCGGTCAGTCCTGGTCTGGATCAGGATGATCTGACTGTGGTTGAACCTCCAGATGAGCTTTGTTAGAGTCGTGTTGGAGGAGGTGCAGGGGATTGTTGTTTCAGTGCCACAAACACTGAAGATAGAAGCTGAAATGAGAAAAGACAAAACACACAAAGTTGCAAAAAATGATTCAGTTGCTAATTTCAAACTTTGAACATTATTATTTATTATAATGACTAAATTTTGAGGATGGTGGCATCATGAACATTTCATATCAGCTGTTTAAAGCAGTCTGATCCACCACATACAGGTCCACGGTGGCTGCAGGTCTTCTTAGAAACACTTACGAGCTTTAAACAAAGTGGCTCTCCTGCTGTTTGTGCGAGTGCTGACGGTGCAGCTGTAGACCAGATCAGTAACACTGTCTGAAACTATCAGAGAACTGCTGATGTTGTAAAGCTGCTGTTCAGTCTGCTGGACTGTGGCTGTGTTGTTGAAGGTCACGTTGGACGGAGGGCTGGTGGACCAGGTGAGCTCAGGTTCAGGTGTAGATCCCCTCTGAGCTGCAGGTGATCCTGTTTCCTACCTGCTGAATGTCGATTTCACCGACCGGAGCTGAAAAAAAACGGAGAATTTCAGAGTCGCAAATCACTTCAGATAAAAAATTAATTTGGAATTCACCAGTTTGACATCACATTTGTGATAATTAGAAATACACTACACGTAATAAAACACAAACATGTTAATGTTTTTGTGTATTTCCTGTATGTTCCTCATACCGTCCACTTTAACGTTGATAAATGACTCCTTGTTTCCAATGACGAGGCTGGTGAAGCATTTATATCTTCCCTGGTCCTGAACCTCCACCTCTGTCAGCTGCAGCGAGGCGTTTCCTCTGGAGATCTGCTCCTTGAACAGTGATGTTCTGCCTCTGAAACGCTGCTCCTGGTAAAAGTGCGAGCTGGTCTCTGTTGTTGTAGTAGGAGTGGACAATAGTGTCTCCCTTCACATTAACCCAGTGGAGGACCACATCAGTGCCGCCCTGGAAGCTGCATGGTAAGATGCAGCTCTTCCCAAAAACACAGAACACTCAGCATCTGCAACACATCAAGAAAAGAGAAACTCATTAAGGTTCAAATCAGGAAAAACAACAGCTGAATCAAAGTGAGCTTCCTTTTGAATCAAGTTATAACTGAGGTCAGGAACAAGATGGTGCCTCTCCCCTCCACTAATACCATCACCTGTGCCTCGCCAATCCAACCACACACCTGACTTACATATGTTCACCTGCCATTTGTGTCAGGTTCCCACAACCGTTCATTCGTTCATTCATAGACTGACAGATCTATGTAACTAACAGTTATCT
Source organism: Scortum barcoo (assembly GCA_023238725.1). NCBI lineage: Eukaryota > Metazoa > Chordata > Actinopteri > Centrarchiformes > Terapontidae > Scortum > Scortum barcoo. The sequence continues at coordinate 20,330,956 of CM041551.1, forward strand.
CTTCCAGACACCGCGTATCTGACCAGCTGGATCCTCAACGATCAACCTGCAAACACACAGTGGCCGACTGCAGCCTTCATCTTGTGCATCCACCATCTACAACTTGGCAGTCCCCATCCCATCCCACAAAGCCAGGCTTTTCCAGTTCTTCGTGGCCTCACCACCCCCAACAGCCGTTCCCTTCAGCATTTCCCCATTTGCACCACCTTCATGTAGCACAGTGATGACATCACAACACAGATCAAACCACTCCCGTCCTCGCTGAAAGCCCAGTGGTATCATCTCTCACATCTTCTCCTTCCATATCTACTCAGCTCCAGGCTTTTCTTCTTTCCCAGCATCCCTGCATCTGCAGGCTGTCCATCCCACTCGCACTATTCACACTGCCACAAAAACCATGACCCTCCGCACTTCCTCCTCCAGACCTCTTCCATTTCCTCCTTTTTTATGGCTGTTCCTCTCCTACTGCCAACCATACAGCTGAGTCAGACTATTAATACTTAATAGTCTGATGCAGCTCTGTGGTTGTGGAAGACCACCATCTTGGGATTCAGCTCTGGGGTTTGGCGGCACCAGTTACTATACATATCACTTCCCCATGTCAGGCCATCTCCATCTATCATACTGTGGCAACAGCCTCACTCCACCCACAAACTAGCTCTTCTTTTGCAAGCCATCACATCTGCCCTATCAGTATTGCCACCAGAAAGCAACATGACAGGAAGAGACACATTATAGATCCCTCCCACCACCACAATTACCAACGCCAGGCACCATCAACCTCATCCCCAGTCCAGATTTACCATACATTACTTAACTTCCACACATACAATCAACTCATCCATCTCGCCAGTCACGGAGCCCGGTCAGCTAAACAGCTAAAGTCGACACCGCAAGCGGCTTTAAAGTCTGGCCTATACATCCACAATTCTGGAGATTCTTTAGTGGTTTCCTAAAAAGTTTTCACCATTTCAATAGCTATTCCACTTTCAGGTGCAAGAGCAGCCCCAAAATTTGATTCCCCTTAGAAACTTGGCTGATACTACCCTCTGGCCACAAATTTCCTAACAGCATTCGATTTGCGACAACTTCCTCTCTCCGCCACACATCCCGTAAGATTGATCCTTCCTCTCCCACTCACCTTCTGTGTCTGCTGCCATCCTCTCCCCCATGTACACACCTGATAACGCCTCTTAAAAGGAACCAAGAATATTCCTGTTCTCTTTTAGCAGAACTCTTCTCTTCACTATGATTTCTTAACTCTGCCTGAAGATATCCAGCCATTTTCTGCTCATTCAATCGTACCATATAATCACTGTTGTCCATCTTTGGGACGAGTGATCCAAAAGCTGTTTCAAAGATTCTCACACTACTGGTGCTTCTTCATTGACCTTACCCTTGAACCTCCTAGTGTTCTCCAGCTCTCTTTTGATGCTCAGAATTCACCACCTAAGATATTTCACAGTATGTGAACCCCTCTGACATTTCCATCTACTTCCAGACACCATCAGATTTGAATCCAACAACAGCACACTGACGAACCTCTCACCCACTTTTTCACTCTCTTTGAAACTTCATCTAAATCCTTTCAAACTCATCCTCACCTATAGAAAGACCTTCTGAGAAACTCCATCTTCACCACCAAGCCAGGCAAAGTTGCAGCATGCCTCTAGTTCCACCACCTCCTTTACCGAGTTCAGTCTAAACCAGGGATTTTCTTGAACCATATAGTTGTCCCGTCTGCTTCCAGACAACATCATCAGCCCTCGGCACTGGTCTTCTCTAGCTTAGAAGAACTACATACACAGCCACCTTCTCGACATTCAAAGAATCCATTTTCACCCAGTCCAGCAAGTCATTTTTGGGGGATCTTGAAGCTGGAAGTTCATAGAGACGTGCCTCCACTCAGTCTCAATCCTAAACCCTAACTTCCTAAACGCTCCAACATGGCCACCACAACAACATGTTTGGTCTCCAGTTAATCCCTTTGCAGCAGACGCCCACTTTTCATCCCTCTCCTGGACTGCTTATCATCGCACCGAACACGACCCCTTCCCATCCTCACCGAACCCTCAAACCACTCCAAATAAAGGAACACATTAACATTAACTTCAGTATTCTTGAACCTCATTACTTCCCTTTATGGGAAAACATATAAACATGAACTAAGCCTGGAGGAAGACACTGAAAGATGACATTATTAACTATTCAGTTTCTCATCAAAATAAAAATGAGGGGGTAATAACATTTGTTCTTTAACATTACTGATGTAGCACATCACATGAAAACATGTTTTGATTTGGTTTGATTAAAAAACATTGTTGCACCCAAATGAAGAAATACAGAGACAGAGATAATACTGATGATGATTGAATGGGAGTTTATCAACAAGCAGACACAGGAAAAATGAAGGCATGCATGAATGAAGTAAAAAAAAAAAAAAAACACTGACAAAGGAGTCTTGAAACTGGGCTGATATCAGAGTGAGTGTGGCTGATGAGGGAATGAGCTGATTGTTGTGATGGGAGCGGCTGCAGGAAAGATCTGACAAGTCTGAGGACATCTGGTGGAGGGATGGAGAACGACAACAGACAGATGTGAGGAAACAAACAAGGAAGGATGCAAGAGACAGCCTGCCTTGTGCCGAACGTAATATCAAGTTAATCTAATTAAAATAATTATTTATGATCTGTTGAGACAATGTGTTTCCATTTTACAAAAATCCTTCAAGGACGTGGTTATCTGATTCAGTTAAAGGTTTCACAGACATCACATTTTACAGAAAGAAGAATGTGAAAGTTACTTTAATACAAATTAAACCAACAAATGTGCAATAAGTGTTTTTTCTCTCCTGAAAGTCACAGTCAATATCTGATTGTTGGCCAAAGGTTTTCTTATTGTTCAACACTGAATGTGACTCTCTTTTGTTTTCCTGAATCATTACATCTCCATCTTTGTGTGACTCAGCACATGCTTGGTCTCTCTAAAAACACTTTTTCTTCAGTGTTAAACTTCCCTTTCTTTTTCCTGGCTGCAGGACTTGATGTCTTTACATTTAGAAAAAATAAATAGAGCTTGATAACTTGTATAAGAGATGATATTCTGCAGAGGCTTATACTGAGTCACTTAACTATCTAATAAGTGGTGGTATATTATCCAACCTTTATTATCAACAAGTTGGAGAGCTGCTGTGTTACAACATAATTATCATGATTATTTCACTCCCTTATTCTGTATATAATCATTTCATTAGTTTTCTTTGTTCTTTTTGTCCATGTGTTTGAATAAGGTCTCTTATGGTGGATGACAAAGGAACTGGTTGGTTTGGTACATTTCAAATCCAGCAGCAATCATCTGCTTTTTATGAAGCTTCATGTTTCTTCTACCAACGAGTGGATGAGACAGAAAGAGTCAGTATGAAAGTTCAGGAAAATAAAGTGGCTGTAAACGCTTCACTTACCTCCTCTGACAGGAGTCCAACCAGACACAACCAGGAGACACAAAGAAGAGCTGATCCAGATCATCCTGTGCTGTAAAAACACTTTTCCATGATGAAATGTCCTGATGTCACTGAAAATCTTGCAGGATCTTTCTTGAATTTGCTAATAATCCACCTTGATCTGTATTCCTCAATACATCTATGTGAGATTGTGAGAAAAAAGACAGTTTAGAGCAGCTGTCAGCTCCTCCGTTTTCCTTTTTCCTGTTTCTCTTCTGCTGGTTGGTCCACAGCCTCCAAAAAAAAAAAAAAGCCTGCACAAACTGTTAAAGTAAAAGTACCACATCAAAACATGCCAAGTACCAAAGTAGAAGGAATGACTCATCACAGAGTAATGTACATTATATTATTGGATTATAATTATTAAACAGTTTAATATTACATGTCATATTATTATTACATGTATCACTTTAATGCTGCAGCTTGTAATGGACTAAATAGTACAATATTAGTAGAAGTATAAAGTAGAAGTACAAGTACCTTCAAAATTGTACTTAAATACAGCACATTAGTGAATGTACTTAGTTATTTTGTGCAGCTGTCTCAGATTACTCTTAAAAACAGGAAGAAAACTTTTTATTTTTTTGCTTGATTAGTTCATGTTTCTTGTTCCTCAAATTTATGTAAAACAGGAAAGTATTTGAATAATGTTGAGTCCTTCTCCAGCTTTATTTACATGTCCTATTACAAAGTCATGTTGGCTGAGTCGAGGTAAAGTGCCGAGCAAAGGGAGAGACACCGCAGAGCTCTGGGACGCTCATTTTGCTGAAAATATTTGATAATAATTCAGTTTCTTGCAGACTGCTTAGCCCAGAATATTGAGTTTGATCCTCTCAGTCATCCATTTGCAGTCGATGTGAGAAAGAGCACCTACAGACTGTCTGAACTCCAATGTAATGACACACTCGAGGCAAAGTCAGAGAAACAGGTGAAACTAATAAGGACAGAGCAGAAGAAGCAAAGAGGTGGGAAACACACACAAGGGCAGGAAGTAGTGAAGTGTCAGACATGTGAGGAGAGGAAAGAATACAAAATAAAACAGGAAGTGAGCAGAACTGGAGCAGACAAATACAAGGAGGGGAGCCTAGCAGGGAACAACAGGGACATACAGCAGAACCATGACATTTAAGGACCTTCATCATCTTCTCTAGTAACACATTAAATTCCACTAACATCACCCATTCAAGTCATTCAAAATAAATAACATTTTACAACAAATGTCACATATAAATTGTATTGCTGTTGTGCTCTTGTTACAAAAAATACAAATATTCAAGTTCCCACATGTGTTTAAGGCAGCTTCTTTCAAATGTCCAAATGTTCGGCACATTTTCAGGAAATTTCTGAAGTCTGCAAATATCTGTGACATTTATACAGAAGAAGTTTTGAATCTTCATTTTTAATAACTTAAAGAGTATTGAGCCCAAAATGGCTGTTTTTGTGCCTTTGTGTTTCTCAGCACTACATTAAACCTCTTCATTAAAAACATCTGGTAGGTCAGCTCCGTACATTTACCACCTACTCATCTGACCTGCTTTTTACAGGTAAACCAGAGCCGCCTCTGTTCCACCTGTTTCTGCTTTTACTTTGTCTTTGAGGTTTGAGGTCGAGCAATAAAATCCCTCTAAAGTATATGTTGGTGTGGAAGCAGTGTCGTGCAGAGCCTCACAGTCGTAGTGAGAAAAGTTTCCTTCGTTGATTCGTCTGGACGTTTGCTGCTGATCGACCCTGAAAGGCCTGAAAATAAATGAGTACTATACTACACTGAAAATCTCACGTGGAATCGCAGGATCTTTCCTGAATTTGCTAATAATCCATCCTGATCTGTATTCCTCGACACATGTATGAAGTGAGATTGTGAGGATAAAGACAAAACATGCCAAGTACCAAAGTAAAAGTACTTACAGTGGGGCAATAAAGTATTTAGTCAGCCACCAATTGTGCAAGTTCTCCCATTTAAAAGATGAGAGAGGCCTGTAATTTTCATCATAGGTACACCTTCAACTATGAGAGACAGAATGGGGGGAAAGAATCCAGGAAATCACATTGTAGGATTTTTAATGAATTAATTGGTAAATTCCTCGGTAAAATAAGTATTTGGTCACCTACAAACAAGCAAGATTTCTGGCTCTCACAGACCTGTAACTTCTTCTTTAAGAGGCTCCTCTGTCCTCCACTCGTTACCTTTATTAATGGCACCTGTTTGAACTCGTTATCAGTATAAAAGACACCTGTCCACAACCTCAAACAGTCAGACTCCAAACTCCACTATGGCTGGCCAAGACCAAAGAGCTGTCAAAGGACACATCAGAAACAAAATTGTAGACCTGCACCAGGCTGGGAAGACTGAATCTGCAATAGGTAAGCAGCTTGGTGTGAAGAAATCAACTGTGGGAGCAATTATTAGAAAATGGAAGACATACAAGACCACTGATAATCTCCCTCGATCTGGGGCTCCACGCAAGATCTCACCCCGTGGGGTCAAAATGATCACGAGAACGGTGAGCAAAAATCCCAGAACCACACGGGGGGACCTAGTGAATGACCTGCAGAGAGCTGGGACCAAAGTAACAAAGGCTACCATCAGTAACACACTACGCCGCCAGGGACTCAAATCCTGCAGTGCCAGACGTGTCCCCCTGCTTAAGCCAGTACATGTCCAGGCCCGTCTGAAGTTTGCTAGAGAGCATTTGGATGATCCAGAAGAGGATTGGGAGAATGTCATATGGTCAGATGAAACCAAAATAGAACTTTTTGGTAAAAACTCAACTTGTCGTGTTTGGAGGAGAAAGAATGCTGAGTTGCATCCAAAGAACACCATACCTACTGTGAAGCATGGGGGTGGAAACATCATGCTTTGGGGCTGTTTTTCTGCAAAGGGACCAGGACGGACTGATCCGTGTAAAGGAAAGAATGAATAAATGCTCATATCAGACAGCAGATCTCAGTTAATCTCTTCTGTATCTCAGTCAATTTTGCAGGAAGAAAAAAATTTTTTTCATTTATTCAACTTCTATTAAAAAAGGAATGACTTTCATAATGTGGAAGGTTTGGACACAACAAGCATTGTGAAGGTGTCACTTTGGGCTCTGGGTCATTGTGACGGCATTTCTCACTATTTTTACAAAGCAAACAAGCAGATTGATCCAGAATGAAAAGAATCATTAGCTGCAGTCCATTAAAATACAACCTAGTTGAAAATAAGCTCCACCTCAACCAACTGTTAACTTTTGTCTCTTCAGTCTGTTCAGTTTGATCATAAAATGCAAATTCAACAGTGGGAGTGACTGTTAGAACCCGTCCAACCAGTTCTGCAAACTTACTGTGAGATACTGTGAGAAAATCATGAACCAAAGTGATGTTGAAGCTCCGTTCTGCACCATTTCAGTCACCAGACAAATCAGTAATAAAAATGTTAAAAACTACTGTTCCTGTTTTAATACTAAATAATTATTATAAATATTTTCTTTCTTCTTCCTGTAAGATTGACTCTGATACAGAAGAGATTAACTGAGATCTGCTGTCTGATATCAGCATTTATCGTTGATGAGTAATCTGAGACAGCTGTGGAAAGTAATTGAGTATATTTACTCAAGTACTGTATTCAAGTGTACAAGTTTGAGGTACTTGTACCTCTACTTGCTATTTCTACTCCACCACATCTCAGAGGTAAATATTGTACTATTTAGTTCATTACAAGAAGCATTAAAGTGATAGCTATGTGATAGTTGTGTGATGGTAGTACTTTTGTACTTACTTTTTTACTTTTTTCTTTAATTTTGAATGCAGTTTTTTTTTGTTGTTGTTTTTTTTTTGTATTTTCATACTGCGACTTTTACTTCAAAGTAAAACAGCTAGAAAAAAAAAACAATGTAGGCAGGAGTAATAGACTTTTTCTTTGCTAAAGAAAACCTAAATAAAGAAGAACACTGCACAAATACACTGAGTTCAGACTCAGAGATTATTAATCAGATGTGTTAGAAAATTGATCATAAATCAACAAGAGAACTGGTGATAGCATTGGTAATGACTCTGGCATGGGAACCAGGTGAGGAGAGGGGAAGTAAGTAAATGTATTTTAGAGGAACTAGATCCTCTGAGGGGTCACATGAAGTCGTCATGTGACATCTGAGGTGTGTTTACTGGTCTCACAGATGTCACACACAGTTATCAGTGGCAGAGCAGCTAAACAAACACCTGCAGATGAAGAACAACCTGTAACGACTGAAGCTCTTCTCACAAAGACAAATCAGGCAGAGACGAGGTCCAGAAGAGACTCAGCCAAAAGTCAAAAACCAGGAAACACTAAACACCTGGAGAAGATGCTGAAATACTTTAATAATGAAAGAAAATGTGCAGAACTGAAGTTCAAACCTACAGAAGTGAAGGTTTGTTTCGAGTTTCACTTTCATCACTTTTTTTTGTTCAAACTGTCCACTGTGAGTCCGACAGTCTTAAAGAAGTGTGATAATAATAAGAGTTTTCCTCCTTTAAAGACCTTCTCCATCTTCATCTCTAGTAATACATTCAATTTCAGTAACGTCGTCCACTGTGGTCTCAATAATAAACATAAAGTAAAATCACCTTTCTTCAACAGCTCCCTCGTGAATTCGACTTTTACAAAGCTTATTTGTTTTTTACTTTTTGCTGCTTCTGATAGTATTAGATTATAGAGGTGTTCAGTAAAAGTCTGTTTCTCCTTAAAGTGTGAAAAGCTGTCAGACAAATGTAGAGGAGGAGAAGCAGTTTCCATCTAAAGACAATGAGAAGGTTGTTTTAATGATCTTCAGTCTGCTGCCCAGCAGAGGGCGCTGCAGACCACATCAGATATTTAGACACTTTCTCAACATATCCAGAGTCCTTGTATGTGAAAACCTGATCAGCAATAAACTTGAGTCCAACGCAGCAACAATGATGTGTGATGCTGCATCAGCCTCCAACTTTAACTTATTTATAACTTACTTATTTTTGCAGTATTGTTTTATTTTTTCCCACATACCCTTCATTAAATTACACTGTATGCTAAGCTGATGTTGCAGCATGTTGTTTGTATTTTTATAACTTAATCAGAGGTCAAACTTTCTCTGTAAACTACACTGAGTCTGTCAGCAGCAAATCATGATCTTTAGTCTGCTGCCCAGCAGAGGGCGCTGCAGACACATCAGATATTTCATCACTTTATCGACAGTTTGCTGAACTTTTATGTTTTAACCCAAAATATCTAAAGACAAACAACTAACACAGTCACATGTCAAAGTTTTTGGTATTATCACGAATAATTTATTAAAATTGAGAATAAAGATGATCACATTTTTACTCTTCATTCAACCAATACCTGAACTTCTTTAAAACAGCTTTATGAAGATTTATTAAAATAAAAGATTTGTGCAAAAAAACAAAAAAAAAAACAAAGGGTTGTTGTCCTCAGATTATTGAGACTTTTCTCCTGGTTTACAGAGATAATGTGACGGTGCTTTATAAAACTACTAAGATTTACACTTCAGAAGGCTCTTAAAAGCCAGTTTAGGGGTAAAAAGGTTATTTGTTGAGCAATGAGACACAATAATCAGTGAGATTTTAAAACCTTTGGGAGCAACTCATATTTAAAAACCAATCAGAGACAAAGATTTAACCTCGATCTGACAAATTTCTTTAGATTTTACTCAGTGATGTTAATTTGCAAAAAAAAAAAAAAAAAAAAAAAAACAGTAAATAAAAGTGTTAAAATGTTCATTTTATGTGCAAAATTATTACAATTTAAGTAGCAATTAAAGTGATATGAATGACAATTCATTTATGAAATGTAAATATATGAAACGGGAAGACAGGAAGAGGAAATATGAAACGGGAAGACAGGAAGAGGAAATATGATAGAAATGGAAACAAGAAGAAAACTAAACTAGAGCAGGAAAGACGAGGTTCTTCAGATAAATCATGAAATAAGGAGACATTTAGGAGACTCATTTACAGCCAAGATGTCATGAAGATGTCTGCGATGTTCCTGAAAACGAAATAAACTACCAGCTTTATTTTATATTTTGATAATCATGATGAAAGCACATCGAGGCCTCTGCTCTGTTCCCTCTTGTGGATTTTCTCCCCTGCACACAGAAAAGGTGAGCCCTCAAAAATACACTTACATGACCTGTTTTTCTTATCGTCTGTGTCTTTTAAATACAGTTAGAAATTAAACATTTTTACTGGTGGTGGAGTCTTATTCTGAAATAACTGTGAAACTGTGCTTTTACATTAATGATGAGGAAGAAAATCTTTACTTTACTGCACACAGAACCTTTACTTTGAATACTTTAAATACATCATTTAGTAATGATAAGTAACTGTTTCATTGCAGGACTTTATTTTATAACACAGTATTACAGCTTTCTGTGGAGCTCAGTGCAGATCACTGATCCCCCCCTCATACTTGGCCTTACCCAGTGACAAGGTGATAAGGTGCACACACCTTTTGTCTCTGGACCACATGGTGGGTATAGTAAGAGGCAGCAGAAAACAAAAAAAAAAAGATAAACTTAAGGCACTCAGAACTGAACCAGTAAACAAAAGTAAATTTAATACTGTTCTGTGTTTTACTTTAAAATAAACTGTTGCTGGTATGTGAACTGTAACCCAACATAATGCAAGAAGACTTTCACTGAGATGGACTAAAATGTCTTTCACTAAACACTCCTGAATGCTGGAAATGATCTGTCATATCATGTGAGATTGTAACCTGGTAATATACACTATACTGATATTATATATCACATCATACTTACATACAACACTGATGTGTGCGTATGTATATCTTACATAGTCAAGTATTTATTATCAGTATTTATTGTTGTTGTCTGCCATCATACATGAATATCATAATTAATAGTATATACTCTCATACTGTGTCATCATTATCATCATTTTATCAGTATTATTACCACCATCACATGCTGAGGTTGGTCTATTGACCTTTTTGCCTCAAGACTTCTTGCACCTTATCTATTTAAACTTCCTTTTTTTTATCAGTTTCCACTTGTTCTACCTCGGCATTTTATCTTTTATAGTCAGTTTATTGATATATTTTATTAAATTTTTTATTTTATTTGATTTATTCTTATATTATTGTGTATTTTATCTGCCTCAATCCTCTCTGGTGATCTCTCTCTCTGTCTCTTTCTTCGTCTCATGTTCATGTGTTCACTCCTCAGCACGTCCGTCTTCATGTTCCTGAAGCAGCGGGTTGTTCAGAGAGATCAATAAACATTATCAGAGAGATCAATAAACATTATCAGAGAGATCAATAAACATTATCAGAGGAAGTAGAAAACACAGCAGAGTGACTGAGAGCTGATGAGGATATCAACACAGGGATGTTTTTGTGCCTTAAACTACACAAATCACAAAGTTCTGGGTGGAAAATGTTCATTATTCCAAGAAGGAAACTTCCTGTTTGGCTCTGAGCTTTGAGGCTTCCTCTTGTCTGGCCTGTGATTTGTTCAGGCAGCGTGACACAGATCCTGAGAGCAGGTGTTGGTAACTCTGACTTATTAAATCAGGTACTGACGTGTTTTTACTTTGTTATGAGTGAAGCTTTGCTTCTGTGCACTGCAGACAGGAAATGTGTGTTTTCTCTGTGTGTGAGTGTTTGCAAATGGAAAACTGCTCAATGCAGAAAACATGAAATGAATTAAAGAGTGAAGGCAGGTTGTTTTACCTCGTGTCTTTTTACAGTAGATTACCAGGCCAACTAAAACTAAAACTGCTCCGACAATCACAGAGGCTGCAACCACACCCCGATTATAAAAAACCTACATCACTGGTTGAAATCTCTGAAAGAGAAAAAGTGCCAGTTAATTGACATTGATGACTGAAGTATCACAAAATAAATTAAGTCTTTTTTGTTTTCATACAGATCTTTTAGATTATAAAACTTCCTGCTCATTTAAACTAAGACTTCCTCATTTCTGCCACCTTACCTTGACAGTTGTCTGTCCTCAGAAAGGTGTTTGTTATCTTCGTCTCCTCTTCATTTCTGAGCTCACAGGTGTATATTCCCTCCTGATTTGAAGATAACTCCTGTAGTGTGAGCTTTCCTGACTCAGACACATCCTTCACCTGCTGCCTCCACTCCTCTGAGACTGTGCGGTCAGTCCTGGTCTGGATCAGGATGATCTGACTGTGGTTGAACCTCCAGATGAGCTTTGTTAGAGTCGTGTTGGAGGAGGTGCAGGGGATTGTTGTTTCAGTGCCACAAACACTGAAGATAGAAGCTAAAATGAGAAAACACAAAGAAGTGAAAAAATAACATTTTGATGCACATCTGGTTTTGAAATGATGAAACAAAAAGACAGGCTAAATGTTTAAGGCTTCATCCGTCTGTTACAAAGAAGAAGGTCGAGCTCTGATGGACAAGATGGATGTTTAATGTATGGTATAATATATAATATATATCTATGTATATATATGTGTGTGTGTATAATATGAAGTTCTGCTAGCATCTCTTCCTTTTCTTTCCTCTGCAGATATCAATCAGGATCATTGGTTTAGATGTGATACTCACAAAATTTCAAAGTGGCTCTCCTGCTGTTTGTGCGAGTGCTGACGGTGCAGCTGTAGACCAGATCAGTAACACTGTCTGAAACTATCAGAGAACTGCTGATGTTGTAAAGCTGCTGTTCAGTCTGCTGGACTGTGGCTGTGTTGTTGAAGGTCACGTTGGACGGAGGGCTGGTGGACCAGGTGAGCTCAGGTTCAGGTGTAGATCCCCTCTGAGCTGCAGGTGATCCTGTTTCCTACCTGCTGAATGTCGACTTCACCGACCGGAGCTGAAAAACAGAAGATCTTGATGTTCTGTAACGAGTGGATTCACTAATAATTTTAGATAACACAAATATTTTTTATTGTCACACTGCACAGAAATAAAATACAAACATGTTCATGGTTTTGTGTTTCTCATACCGTCCACTTTAACGTTGATAAATGACTCCTTGTTTCCAATGACGAGGCTGGTGAAGCATTTATATCTTCCCTGGTCCTGAACCTCCCTCCACCTCTGTCAGCTGCAGTGAGGCGTTTCCTCTGGAGATCTGCTCCTTGAACAGTGATGTTCTGCCTCTGAAACGCTGCTCCTGGTGTGCGAGCTGGTCTCTGTTGTTGTAGTAGGAGTGGACAATAGTGTTTCCCTTCACATTAACCCCAGTGGAGGACCACATCAGTGCCGCCCTGGAAGCTGCATGGTAAGATGCAGCTCTTCCCAAAAACACAGAACACGTCAGCATCTGCAACACATCAAGAAAAGAGAAACTCATTAAGATTTAATTCAGGAAAAACAACAGCTGAATCAAAAGTGAGTCATTTCTTAAATATATTTACTGAAATAACAGAATTAAGATAAATTTCAATTACAGACATTTAATTTCATTTTTTTTTAGCTGGAATAACAAATTAACTTCAATAATCTTGAACCTCATTACTTCCCTTTATAAGACAACATATAAACTTCATTGTAGTTTTGAAGTAACACTGAAATATGACATTATTAACTACCCACAGTTTGTTTAGCTTACATTTCTTCAACTGTACTGATGCAGCACATCACATGACACAAGCAGAGTGGACCCAAATGTAAGACAGAGTTAATACTGATGATGATTTAATGGGAGCTTATAGACAGGTAGACAGGCAGGTTCAGGCAGGTGGACACAGGAAACATGAAGGTTAACATGAATGAAGTCCAAAGAAACACTGACAAACTGACAAAGGAGTCTTGAAACTGGGCTGATATCAGAGTGAGTGTGGCTGATGCTGATGATGTGGCTCATTACATCTCCATCTTTGTGTGACTCAGCACATGCTTGGTCTCTCTAAAAACACTTTTTTCTTCAGTGTTAAACTTCCCTTTTCTTTTTCCTGGCTGCAGGACTTGATGTCTTTACATTTAGAAAAAATAAATAGAGCTTGATAACTTGTATAAGAGATGATATTCTGCAGAGGCTTATACTGAGTCACTTAACTATCTAATAAGTGGTGGTATATTATCCAACCTTTATTATCAATAGGTGGAGAGCTGCTGTGTTACAACATAATTATCATGATTATTTCACTCCATTATTCTGTATTTAATCATTTCATTAGTTTTCTTTGTTCTTTTTGTCCATGTGTTTGAATAAGGTCTCTTATGGTGGATGACAAAGGAACTGGTTGGTTTAGTACATTTCAAATCCAGCAGCAATCATCTGCTTTTTGTGAAGCTTCATGTTTCTTCTACCAACGAGTGGATGAGATAGAAAGAGTCAATATGAAAGTTCAGGAGAATAAAATGGCTGTAAACACTTCACTTACCTCCTCTGACAGGAGTCCAACCAGACACAACCAGGAAACACAAAGAAGAGCTGATCCAGATCATCCTGTGCTGTAAAAACACTTTTCCACGATGAAGTGTCCTGATTTCACTTGCAGGATATTTCTTGAATTGGCTAATAATCCATCCTGATCTGTATTCCTCAACACATCTTATGAAGTGAGACTGAGAGAAAAACAAACAGTTTAGAGCAGCTATCAGCTGTGTTTCAGCTCCTCCCTTTTCCTGTTTCTCTTCTGCAGGTTGGTCCACAGCCTCCAAAAAAATAAAAAAGCACAAAATGTTATAGTAAAATTACCACATTAAAATATACCAAAAAAAAAAAAAAGACTCACACTCAGAGATTATAAATGAGATGTGTTAGAGCAAGAAATTGATCAGAAACTTCATAAATCAACAAGAGAACTGATAATAGAATTGGTAATGACACTGGAATGGAAACCAGGTGAGGAGAGAGGAGACGAGTGAATGTATTTTAGAGGAACTAGGTCGTGAAGTGAAAGATGAAGTCGTCATGTGACATTTGAGGTGTGTTGGTTGGTCTCACAGATGTCACACACAGTTTGTAACAGAGATGTGTTAGACATGAATGTGCAGAACTGAACAGAAACATGAAGATCAGACTGATGTAAAGGACGTTACACAACCTGCATGTTGTATTTATCCAGCTGAGAGACAGCAGGATGCTGATATTTATTCACTGCTTCTGGATATTTGAGTTTATTGATATTCTGATGGTCAGTTCATTGTTTAATAACCAGAACAGGATTTTGGTGTCTGACTCATCATCAAACCTACAGAAGTGAAGGTTTGTTTCGAGTTTCACTTTCATCACTTTTTTTTGTTCAAACTGTCCACTGTGAGTCCGACAGTCTTAAAGAAGTGTGATAATAATAACAAGAGTTTTCCTCTTTTAAAGACCTTCTCCATCATCATCTCTAGTAATACATTCAATTTCAGTAACGTCATCCACTGTGGTCTCAATAATAAACATAAAGTAAAATCACCTTTCTTCAACAGCTCCCTCGTGAATTCGACTTTTACAAAGCTTATTTGTTTTTTACTTTTTGCTGCTTCTGATAGTATTAGATTATAGAGGTGTTCAGTAAAAGTCTGTTTCTCCTTAAAAAGTGTGAAAAGCTGTCAGACAAATGTAGAGGAGGAGAAGCAGTTTCCATCTAAAGACAATGAGAAGGTTGTTTTAATGATCTTCAGTCTGCTGCCCAGCAGAGGGCGCTGCAGACACATCAGATATTTCATCACTTTATCCACAGTTTGCTGAACTTTTATATGTTTTAACCCAAAATATCTAAAGACAAACAACTAACACAGTCACATGTCAAAGTTTTTGGTATTATCACGAATAAAAAAATTCAAATAAATAATGATCACATTTCACTCTTCATTAGCCAATTACCTGAACTTTTTAAAATACCTTTATGAAGATTTATCAAAATAAAAGATTTCTGCAAATGAAAAAGTGGATAAAGCATTTCTCAAAGTTTAAAAGCTTGATGAATTTCTTTTCTTCTGAGTATTGAGACTTTTCTCCTGAGACAATGTGATCTGGACTCTTATTTATAAAACTACTAAGATTTACACTTCAGAAGGCTCTTAAAAGCCAGTTTAGGGGTCAAAAGGTTATTTGTTGAGCAATGAGACACAATAATCAGTGAGATTTTCAAGCCTTTTAGAGCAACTCAGGTTTAAAAATCAATCAGAGACAAAGATTTAACCTCGATCTGACAAATGTCTTTAGATTTTACTCAGTGATGTTAATTTGCAAAAAAAAAAAAAAACAGTAAATAAAAGTGTTAAAATGTTCATTTTATGTGCAAAATACAAAATGGAAAAAAAATATATTTCTAACTTGATGGAAGGTGGTGGAGTCTTATTCTGAAATAACAGTAAAATCCTGCTTTTACATTAATGATGAGGAAGAATAATCTAATGAGAAAATACACTTTACTGCACACAGGACTTTTAATACTTATTAATAATTAATAGCTACATAAATCTACTTTATCATTTCTTTTGTTACAAGAGCAGCACAATCTATAATACAATAAAGATAACTTAAAAGCACAATTGCAGATCTGCAGAATATCAATAAAAAAGGAATAAAAAATATAAAATAAAGAGCAGAATTGCAGACACGCACAACAAATATAAAATTTACAGCGAGTAAGAAATGGCAGTGAATATTTATATCCATCATATGTGTGTTATAAACAGTTTTTACATGTGATAGTGCAACAGCTGTCACACAGGGTGTTAGAAAGTGAAATGGTAAAACATAGAAAAGATTTCCTAAAACGTCCTTTGAATGAGTCTGTTGGAAATGGAAATGGAGTGGGTGGGATGGATGGTCCATGATGGAGAGCAGTGTGTTCACTGACCTCCTGCTCCTCACTGACTCAAAGGTCTGCAGGATGTTTACAGTCCTCTTCCTCCTAAAGTTTTTCCATGTGTTCCTGCAGTCTAGTGAATTTTTCCGTGTCCATGTACCTGCGTGTTTACCTGCCGTAAGCCAGTAAACATCCGACTACTTGATCCTGCCTCCATGTTTTGCATTTGGGTCACTTTGATCCAGATGGAAATGTCTCTACCACTGCAAAAGTTTAATGCAGATGTTCATGGTTGAATGACAAGTCGACTAAAGAGCAAGTTCGGTCCTCACAGAAACATGATTGGTTTTATGTTTAGATTGAAAAGCCTCCTGAGAGTTTTCTGTCTCCTGTGTCTGCAGAGTTAAGCGTCACGTGTCTGAGTTTGGATCAATGCGTGCTGCCGTGTCAGTTCCAGTCCGACGGCAAAGGCGCGAGGATCATGTGGTTCAAGAAGAAGGCCGTGGTGAGCTGCACGCGCTACGGCAACACCAGCTTCGTGGTCGGCCACCACTCGCCGGCCGACAGGTACAAAGGGAGGACCGACCTGTACGTAGACCACGTGCTGGACGGCAACGCGACGCTGGTGCTAAAGAACGTCACGCCGAACGACCAGGGAAAATACTTCTGCATCACCATGACGGCACCTCGAACTGATGAATCGGGCGTCATCTCTCTCGTTGTAAAAGGTAAAGGCTGCTGGAAGGATGTGATGGTTTAAATGAAGATCTGTCTCTTTTTAAAGGCACATGGTGATGTTTTTGGCCACTGGGTGTGCTGCAGAGTTCAGTTTTTGTTGATCTTGTCGTTTGTTGTACATGGCAGGTGGTGTGAAAAACAAGCATTGTAATTTTGTAGTGGTCTTACCTGAAAAAAAGGCCTATAAATCAAATTGTCCCAAATTTTCCCCTTAAGCAGCAACTTAAAGCCCATTTTACGTCAAAATAACCCCTGCTCAAATACAATATTTAGAAAGGACGCACAGAGGTCGCACAAAACTCCAAATGCAGGTTTTGCATGATTGTATAAACTGTGAACGACTGCCAGAGATGGTTTATTACAACCGGATCTCCAACATTCCTGGTGATTGAATGAAACTACCCGTATGTGGTGGCACTGATTGCACAACAAAAGCTAGAGAAATATCAACATGACACCAAGATGTGTGCTGATTTCAGAGAGTTTAACGGATGGAATACTAAAGCATCTGTTTATATTTCACTGTTGAATAAGAGTTATTTAGATCCAACACAACCCTTTTTTTTTTTTTTTTTAACTCTTTTGTAGGTCCAGTTCGAGAGGTTGACATCGAGTTCGGGGGCGATTCGGTCACCTGTCGAGCTGAAGGGATCTTCCCGGCTCCGACACTCACCTGGTCCACAGATCCCCCCACTGATCCTCGACTCCTCGGACAAAAACGAGGATTCAGAAAAATAAATACAGCTCGCACGACATTCGGAGCTCGCTCACGCTGACAGAAAGCGACGGCGCGAATCAGACGTACATTTGTTGTGTGACCAGCGACACCAACAAGAAAACGGCCTTCCTGAAACACGAAGGTAAGGAAGTTTGTCACCTTTGGTGTAAAGTTAACGAGGCTTTAAGAAAACCATCTTCATGCTCTCTGTTTTAGCCTCCATCTCAGCCTCCTTGGGCAGCGACGTGATCGTTCCCTGCAGTTTGCCTCGCAGCATCCCTCAGAGCTTTAATCTCACCTGGAGGTTCGAACGCTCCGATCGAATCCTCTCAGAGTCGAGGTCCCGGGTGAAGGTCGGGGATCGGTGGAAGCCGCATGTCTCCAAACACCTTTCAGCGTGCAAAAGCCTGCAGCTGCACAACCTGAAGGTGGAGCACCAGGGCACCTACACCTGTGAGAAACCTACATCACCTGGACTGACGTCACGGTAACTGAAGGTAACTCTTTTTTACCATCAGGTGTGAAGAAAAGAGGTGATTTATACTCCTTCTGTTTCATAACTCTTAACGTTATGAAACACACTGACTTCCTGAGGATATCATTATCTCATCACAAATAAACGCCTATAAATTAACTTAGAAATCTTTGGAAAACACTCCTGAACTTGCCTGAGAATCACCACATTTTTAAGTTTCCTTAAGAATCAAACTACACTCCTGATAACTGACTGAACATCCATGGATAAAGTGCAAAGAGGAACTGGGAATGGGCTTTTCAACATATTTTTACTGGTGTCAGTTTGACAAAATGTGCACAAATAAAGGTAGCTGATATTACAACAGCTTGGTCTTGCGATGGGTTTAATTTCTTCTGTCATCATATCAGTTTCCAAATACGCCCACATCTTCTACTTTCGGTCATGTAAGCTGAGTTTTGGATGAAAAAATGTGTCATGAGTCTCCTTCTAATTTGTTTTTCAGACTCTAAGAAGTACCTCTACATCTTCATTGGCCTGTGTCTGTTGTCCTTGACGCTGGCTCTCTTTGGATTTACAAGTGAGTCCTCTAAACACCGTAATGCTGCTTTTAATATATGGCAACTCCCAGAGTCATTATATAATTAATAGACAATAATCCAGCTGGATGATAGGCAGAAATTTGTGGGAGTGAAAAATACTAATCATGATCAAGAATTATTTATCTTAAATAACAGATTCAAATATGACTCTAGCTTAATTTTAAAAAAAGCATAATTTAAAATAATAATTGTGGTGAAGGCAGCATGGACATTCAGGTTTTTGCTTTTAAAATATAACAACAAATCAGCCAGACTGACAGAATAAAAAGGGGGCAGATCCAAAGGTGTAAGTCTGATAGGTCGTTGGTTTGTTATAATGTGTGTGAGGTGTCTGTGTGAGGTTTGTTTTAACATTAAATTAAAAGAAATGACTGCAAAGAGATAGAGACCTGAAAAAAAAGAAAATAAAGGTTTATTTGTTGTTCATTTATTACACACAATAAACACAGAACAAACAGGAACTATTAATAATATGTCGTTTATTACAGCTGAGAAATGGGGCCTTAAATGAGTCTTAAAATGTTTTTATTTTTTCCCCATATTTTTTTTTCTGTGTTTCTGCATGTTTTAAATTTGGCAGGTTTAACACCAAACCTTTTCTCTCTCACAGTCAGATGATTTCAGAAGGCCAGAGACGAAGACGGAAGTGCTGAATCGGTTGAAGCTTTGAACAACAACAACGGGAGCGGTGATTTGTCCGCTCAGACAAATCCAGCAGAAAACGATTAGACACGTGAGAGTCAGTGACTAAATTTTCATTTTTAATTTGTACTAACTTACTCTTATCAACCAAATGCATTAACTGAGGTGAGTTTTCCCTTTTTTAAATTTCATAATAAGTGTATGCAACTACTGAAGGTGACACAGTTTTTGTTGCAGTGAAAATATAAAGTATTTGTAGTACATCAGTACAAGACGCTCGATGTTTGGAAACTTACTTTATATTTTCTGGTGCAACAAAATATTAATTTGTCTGGAGATGCTGGATCTACAGAGTATTTCAATTGACTTCACTATCTTAACGTGGAAAAATTATTAATTGATTATCAAAATAGTTGCTGATTATTTTGATGAACCAAATGTTTTAGCGCTGAGTCATGGTCAAGTTTAAATCTCCCCGAGTCCCTAAAAAGTTGAAATATTGAGTTGCATCCATCGCACCACCTGTTGAAAAGACCTTAGTGGTTTTGAGACCAGAAGAAAATGTATTGTGTTTAAAAAAATGCATAAAGAAAGACAAAGTTTTCTAACATTAACCATCATCAGCTCACATCAGAGTAAGGCTGTATGAACTTACTGTTTTATGTTTTTGGTTTAAAGGTTTTAAAGGTAAAAATCGCTCTAAACAAGATGCAGAAGCAGAATCTGTTGGTTTATTTTTCATTGTGTCATTTTATTATTGTGATTCCTGATTTACTGAACAGATGTTGGTTGGACGAATGTGTCATCGCTGACGTTATTTGCACTGTGATTGTCTGTGTCTTTATAATTAAGAATAAATGTATTATAATATAGTGTGGATTGTGTAATCTGTTAAAAATGTTAAGACTGGATTTAAACTGACAGTTCCTACAGTTTGTATTTTTATAAGAACACAAAGAGACTCTTATCAGATGACTTTAAATCTCAAATATTGTGCCTGCCAAGTTTTCTATGTTCAGAGATGCAACTGAAGTAAAACTCACATCGGTTTGATTCCCTGCTGTTGTTTTAACAATCTGCTCGGACCGGTCGGACAATATAAATCACCCTCAGCAGAGTTTGTGACCTGATATCTGCATCCATTTCACTTTCATTTAGCAGGCACAAGAAGTTTTTTTCCCACAATTTTAACTTATTTCAATGTCCAGTATTAACACTGGAAGACTGTTTCCAGATCCTGTACAGTAAAACAACTGATCACAGGTAAAAGTTTTCCCATTAAAATGTGATTGAATATCAAATTAAAAGAACTGATACTTTGAGGAAAGTGATTAAAGATTTCTGTCATTGTTTTAAGGGATGCAACTAGTGATTACTTTCATTATTGATTAGTCTATTAATTATCACAAAGTGGTGAAAAGATGCCCCTCATAACTTCTCAGAGACTGAGGTGAGAAAAGCAACAACTACTCTGATTTCTGAGGAAACAAAGAAAAATGACTTACTAAAACTCTGGAGCAAAAAGTGTAGAATCAATAATTAAAACTGATTCCAGTGTCTGGGTGATTATTGAACCAAAAATCAAATAACAGAAACAAAAATCAAATAAAAGATGTTTGCTGAGTGTAACTATTTATTCAAACCACACAAATAAAATGAAAATAATTAGTGACAGTAATATGATGCAAATGTAAGTGAGGAAAAAACACACAGCTAGGAAAAAAAATAAATCGATCAAAAACAATCAAGAATCAACAAACCTCTGTAACATGACTGTGTGTGTGTGTGTGTGTGTGTCACAGCAGCCGTGGTGGGTTGTCCTCCCTGTAGTCGTGGGGGTCTCCTTTGAAGGGCAGATGAGGAGGGTGGTTGCAGATTCCCATGAGGAAGATGATGATGGTGCCTAAGGTCATCACCGGGGTGACCAGGAAGAGGCAGAGACGGTCGACCGTGCGAGCGATGCCACTCCAGTTATCTTTCTCCTGTGAAGGCAGCGGCGTGTACGCGCGTTTGATTTAACACACATGGCCAAAAGTATGCGGACAGCTTAGCGTGTGGGCGTCAACGTGCCAGTCTCACCTCGTTGTAGTCGTTCTTGTTGTGCATGTGTTTGATGATGTAGTTTGCTCCGTCCACGGCCGGTTTGATCTCCGCGTACAGCTGGTCCGTCGTACCGCCGTCGTCCTGCGGCTTCACGACTGCACACACACACATTTTTTAGATCAATGGAGCTTTATAAGGAGTTTCAGCTCATTTTTTATCCAACTGGACTCAACTTTGCTGTTTTAGTTCACTTTTTCATCGCTCTCACAGTGTTCTGTAAAAGCCTGTGTCTGAACTTTATCTGAACTTAATCTGCTTCACATCTGTTTTTCAGCTCAGTAAAAATGTGTCTTCTACATTTCACAAGTTCACGCACAGCGTTTTGTGCGCTTGCTCTTGATATTGTCCACTGACTGTCAGCAAAAGGTCATTTCCGAAACACATATTTTGTTATTGTAAAAGAAGTCCAAAGAACATGTATAATATCAACATTTCTCTCCCTGTAGAATCACATTACGGAGCATTTAGCAAAATTGGACTTAAATTTATCAAATGAAACATAACGTTGCTCCGGATGTGTAAATGAGCAACACTTAGCAAACAAGTTCACCATAACAAAGTATAAATGTGATGATCTGTCAGTGTTTCTGCTGCTCTGAAGAGACAAAATATATTTCAGGTTATAAACTGTTGATTTTTTTTATTGGTTTTATTGGTCGTACTCGCTGCGTGTGTGGTTCGAGTCATCAGGCCGTGTCTCTCCGACTGTTTCTCGAACATCAGCTCGCTGCGGGACTTGACGCTGTAGTACTCCTCCGCTGAGGCGATGTAGCCCACCGAGCTGGATCGCCGCATGGCAACGCGCTCCATCCCACGGTGGCTCCGCCTCTGCGGGGCGGGACATCCGCAGGATGCTTGAGGCAGCCGCTCGAGGAAGAACTGAAGGCCGAGAACAAACAGCAGCAGCGTGTTTGGAGTCATAACTTTTAGTATTATGCACGTGTGTGTGTGTGTGTGTGTGTGTTACCCTCTTGGTCCACTCAGACATGACGTGTGTGCTCGGTGTCCTGAAGTGCAGGTTGAGGACGACCACGCAGTTTAACACCACCACCGTCACCACTTCAACACCATGATGAACATCAAATATCTGAGACACACACACACACACACACACACACACACACACACAGAGATATATCAGGTTTTCTTACAGAGCCTTTGTATTCCACAGAGGATTAAATTCATTGTGTTTTTTCTTCTTTTAGTGCTCTTCTTTTTGTATTTTTTTGTTGTATTTCTTAACTGCGATCTGGACTTTCTATCTGGTTGTATTTCGTCTTTGTGAATTATCAGAGATTTATTGGATTTTTAAATAATACAGAAAATAAAATGTTTAATCTAAACGTAGCTCACAGGCAGCTTCATGTTGAGGAATAATAATAATAATAAAAAAAAAAAAGATTTCTGTCAGATGTTTTGTCTTCCTTTGTCCACACAAATGTTTATGAGACCTCCTTGATGCCTCCAGATGTGGTCGGGAGAGTGTGTGTGTGTGTCACCTACTTGACAATAAGTGGGACAGACATGGACGTCTCCGGCAGCCTTTGAGAGATCAGCAGCAAGAAGACAGACTGAGCCAGCAACACCGAGATGGACAAGGTCATCTTCTCACCACCTGCACAGACAGACAGACAGACAGTTAAGTTCTGTTTATCTGATGCATCTTATTTTAACCAAAGAGATATTAAAGCATTAGCGTCTTATTGAGTTTTGAATAATGATTCCTCAGTCGAGATCACAAAAGTTGCATTCAGGTCAAATCAGAAAAAACGGGCAGAAAAGTGTTTGAATTCCTAAAATCAGGTTTAAATTTAAAGTCCTTCCAGATTCATATAATTTCAAATTGGGTTTATTTGTGTTTTTTACCAACAGGTGGCAGTCTTTTCCTTTTTCAAATAATAATACATCTCTTTTTTTTTCCAGTGGAGAAGGACTGAAGTTTCAGTCTCATGAAAGATGTGTGTTCTCAAAGACCTTATGTTTAAGCTCTTAGCTGAGCAGATGTGAAAATACTGAAGTTGAGCTTGCAACGTGTATATGATGTAGATTATATCATATATTGGGATATCTAAAATCATTTAAAAAAGAAAAAAACTGAAGAAATTGGTGATTCTTTGTTCAAATTTGAAGGCAGGGAAGATTAAATTTGAGTAACATCTAAAGCTGCAAACCGTTTTAAAAGGTCAGTTCTGTCATATTTAGGCTCCTATCACTTCAACTCTGTATAAAACTCAAACTATCTGCAGGTCCCGGAGAGGAGAAAGCGAGAAAACAGAGAAGTGTTTTGTGATTCGGGGGAGCTGATCATTTTAAGGAGGCGGTGGATGGTGGCGCACTGACTGTCAGCGGGCAGGTAGTAAACGAGCGAGGCCAGGAAGGAGATGAGCACGCAGGGGATGATGATGTTGACGATGTAGAAGAGAGGTTTGCGTTTGATGGTCAGGTAGAAGGTGATGTCCTGGTGCTTGTTGCTCTCCATGGGAATGTGCTTGTAGGTGTTTCTCTTGGCCGGCCGGTGGATGATCTCCCACTCGCCGTTCTCTGTCAAAAAAAACAGCAAGAATGAGAAACAGACTGAGATAATTCAGCTGCAACTCTCTGAATTTACAGTCTGCTAACCATGAAATCTTGTATTATCACTGAAAATTAGGATTCAGTATGTACTAAGGTGACTGTAAAAAGTTATGTTGAGTTCAAGTAAAATAAAAGTGAAACGGATCGTTACCCGTAAAGCTTGCAGGGTCAATGATGATCCACTCCACCGTCCATTTGCTGTTTTCGTCCGCCTCTTCCTTCAGCAGCATCCGGATCTCTTTGGCATTGTAGGTCAGGGAGCTGCAAAGCATCGTGGGAAACTGAGTTCAAAATCAAACGGACGAGCATGATCCATGATAGTTTTCTCTTACTTTGATGAGTATTTAAAGGATATTTGGAGACAACACGGTTATGGCAATTTACCATATAATCCTATATAAGCACACTTTTCTTATTTTGTACTCTAACTTCATTATGAGCTTGCAGTGATCTCGTACTAGACATTTGGTATTTTGAAACCTCATTATGACTTGACTATGAACTCTCTGTTTCATATCCACATCTATATCATGTGCAAAAAACATTCTAACGTTCTTCTGAAAACCAGAAATTTTCCCGTGCTGATGAGAAAGTTTCATTTTACCTTCAGGAGGGATCACTGATCTTATCTTTTAGTTGGCTGATGATACTATCAGGTATATTTTGGATTTTCAGGAAAGTGAATATATCCACCACTGCCCCTGTTTACTTTAAATGACGCTGAAGTTGGTTTCAGATTCACAGCTTCCAATGCAGCAGTTACAGGGGAAAGTTAAGGGAAAAACAACTGAACATGCCGACTGACTGTTTGTCCATTGATTGTCTGTTTTTGTACCTCTTATTGATGTAAATTTTGGCATTTTAGGACAAACAACTTTGTTAGAACCACTATTAGTTTTGTATAACCTTTATTGTATTTCTGAACATGCATAAAAGGCACATTTCACAGTTTTTTTCACATCTAGACCACTTTGGACCAGGTCTAGATCAGAAACCTGCAATCACGAGACTTCTCAAACCTGCCTAAAACTTTCCCCTTAACTGCCAAATTGGAAGGTGTGAATCCGAAGTTAACTTCAAGGCGTCATTTCTTTTTAGTAAAATGAGCTTAATGGTCTTTTGCCAGCTCTGGAAACTGAAACCAGCCTACCCGATAGAGTGTCTCGTAATCACATGAAACTTTCTGGTACTTTCTGGTATAAGATATGGTATGGGTTTTTTTCTTTGCACGTCCCTTTAGGAGTTTGCTTCTCATCTGGAAATGAACCAATTTCTACGACAAACATGTGATACTGTGTGGTTTAAGCTCCTTACGTGAATTTGAGTGTGCAGTTCTGCCAGTCGAAGGGGAAATAGTTGACGTTGATGGAGCAGGAGGAGCGAAAGATGGCGGGCGGTAACCAATAACAGAGGCCAGTCGAATCCACCAGGACGTTGCTGTAGTAGGCCACCTGGAACTGAGCGTCGTTACTGAAGGAGAGAGAAGACATGTGGGAAGAGATTGTTATAGTTAAGTGAAGTGAAGTGATAATTCAACAGAACAATCTCAACTCTTGGTAGCTGTTTTAAAGCTTTAGATCCTATCGCACGATTTTCACCTGCAGTAAAAAGGGAAAAGTTGGACATCTATAATTTGGATTCAGATATTATTGAAAGCTCCAGAATAGCTGATAAACAGACTGAGAGACATGAGATTGTTCAATAAAGGTGTATTTTCCTTAATTTCTGATACAGTGAGTTTGATCGTCTCTTGTAGCACCAGAAAAAGAAACTGTTTTGAAAAATGGTTAAATCCAAAACAAAGACTTCAAGACATTCAGCCCATATTCAAAACAAGAGTATTATCATCATCTGCCATCAAGTTTTTAGGCAGTTATTTAAAACAATTTTGCTGCATTTTAATGAATAATTCAATATCATCTGCATATAAGTGATAGGGGATACCTTTATTGGCTTGTTACCAAGGGAAGTATATCAAGGGCAAATAGAAGAGGACCAAGGAGCGCACCAGACGCTGTGGTCCCTGTTTATATTTTTATATTTAAATAAAATGACAAATGCTTTTATTATTCTTCCATTTAAAGCTGTATCTTATTATAATACATCACAGATTGAGATGTTCTTTGTGCAGTTTACCAACATCACTTTAAAAGGATTATTTGGGGTTTTGAAAAAAAAAAAAAATTCTAAAAATTATTTCTGCGATTTTAGACTCCTTGAAATAATATAAGTACTGTGTTAATTGTGTTTTCTGTCTCCACAAATGTAAAGAAATAAAAAAGGAAACTGGATCTCACTTGTTTTCCAGCACAATCTCCGGCAGCCACACCATGTTGCTGGTCGGCAGGCGAAGCATCTCGATGCCGTCGAACTCTGACGTGTTCCAGGACAGCCGGTAGTCCGTCCACGTCTAACAAACACACACAGAGGGTTACTGGAAATATTCAGGAAGAAAAAGTTGCCCTCAGGATGAAGAGAAAAAGCAAATGTGTCATTTACTTACATGATCTATCCATACATTCGTCAGCAGCGTCTCGTCGACCTCTTTCTACAAGAGAAGAATGAATAACAGATTTAAGAGAATCAACTTTTCATCTGCCTCCTCTGATTTCTGAAACAACTTTTACTTTTTTTACCATAACAACTTTTTTTACACCATTTGTCTCAGAGAAAGAATTATTTATCTATACACTTATTTTCTCGACTACTCGTATGACCATGATAATTATATGTTTATGTTCACATATGTTTATGATTTTTGTTTGTCTGTTTCTATGATTCTGTAAACTGTTGGGTGCATAACACTGATATCAATCAAAAACTGGAGTTCAATTCCTTGTATACGTTTACATACTTTGTCAATAAAGTTTATTCTAATTTCCACCTATTCATTGCATAGGGATTTTTTTTATTATTCTAATAATACACCACAATACACAGAAGAACTTAACTATTTTTGTTACATGATAATCAAAAAGATTATTGAGATTTAAAAGAAATGTATGACAGCTTATTTACATGCCGACCTTCACCTCCAAAGGATCATTTTCCCAATAAACCACTTTGCACACACTCACAAACACACACACACACACACACTGTACCAGAGAGATGAGGTTGGACAGTGTGAGTGCGAAAGGTAAACGTCGACGGCTTCCTGCTGCCTCTTGACGGGACGCAGCTCTTTGTTGTACCCTCGTTCTTTGATCAGGTAGTTGATGAGACGCTCCTCCTCGTTCCTGCACCAGCACTCTGACACAAACACACATTTAAAACACACAACAGTCATCCCCACAGCAGGTTAATGAACACAAAATGTTTCCACAATTTAAAAACAATGTACTGAAGTATAAAAGTAAAAATACTCTGTCAGTTTCACATTATGCTATATTGTACCATGAGATTATTATTATTGATGCATTTTAATATTATAACTGGATGCAGTGGAGCTTTTTATACTGTTGGGTTGTTTAATTTACTGTATAACAAGAGACTTTATTTTATATGTCCATTAAAAGGTTTTTAAAATCTACCTAAGGGTAGTAAAGAGTAAAATATTTCTCTCTGAAATGTAGTGGGAAAGTATAAAGTAGTGTGAAATTAAAAGTACATGTAAATCAAAACTGTACTTACGTAAATGTACTTTCCGCCACTGATAAATGCTGGCACCTGGTGTGTATATATTTGTGTGTGTGCAGGAAACATACATACAAACTTAAAAACAATTACATACAAAATAAAACTAATAACTCTAGCTGAGCCTTTATTATCTTGTAATGATTTAATGTATTAGAAGAAACCCAAAAAAACTGATAATTGTGTTTGTTCGGTTTATGGTGAGGTAAAAATGAAGTAAATAAGGTGTTCATACACACACACACACACACTCACACAGGAAACAAACAGGAACTGAGTGTGTGAATTCCTGCATGCCGCTCGTGTTTCAGAGTATCATGGCAGCTGCTCTGCGCTTCAGAATACAACCATCAGCCGTCCGCTCTGAGAGGACCCGGCAGACATTTCCCATCGAAACACTTCCAGTTTACCACACAGCCATGTTTGTTTTTATTTTTTACATTTATTCACTACTTATTAAACCAAAGCTCAGTCTGATAAAAGCAAAATACTAAATTTTATCTTCTTTCTGATCATGAATTCTTCATCAGGACTAAAGTAGGGCAGCAACTAACAATTATTTTTATGATAAATTAATCTGATTAATGTTTTAATCGATTCAGATTGTTCTGTAATATAGTAAAAATAAATTCCCTGTAAAAAGTTTATAAGGTCCTCACAAGAATATTTGAGAACCTGAAACTGAATTTTTTACTTTGAGGCTTCTTCTCTGGAAAGAAAAGAATTGAGGAGAAAAGTGTATAAAATCTTCTCAGTATTTTTCAGCATAAAAACTAAAATAAAGAGAGATATTTACAGCTGACACCAAATATTTGTAGCTTTAATCTCCAGACAGTGACTGTGGGCCTTCAGAAACATACGTCAGTTGAACTTTAGCTCCTGTGTGTTTGACAACACTGCAGGAATAAATCTGTAAAGCACCAACAGTTACTCACCAGATGAGAGCAGGGTGAGCAGGAAGACGGCGCTCAGAGCTGCAGGCTGAAGCTTCATGGCCGACTGACAGACTGACTGACTGAGTCGGTGAGAAGTCGAGCGTCCTTTTACCCACCGACCTTCTGCCAATAGATCGAGTGACTGACGGGCAGCAGCTGCAGAAACACAGAGGACAGAAAATAGAAAACACAGAGCAGCCGGCTGCTGTCACGTCTGAACGGGAAACAGAAAGACACACGAGGAGGAGGCTCAGTGGGAACATCACAACGATCTGAACTTATAATTTACATTTACATGAAAAAACCTGTTTTAACACATGAAACCTAACAGGCTTAAATCATTCAAACTGAAGGCAGTGTTTTAAGAAAAATATCACACAAGATCACTATAAACTATAAAAAACAAACCATGTAGCTCCATTATCTTGTTTCTTTCTTTTTAACTTTAAAAAAACAATATTAGCTGATCATAGATATGTGTATTAGCATATGTCTATTAACAAGTAAAAAGCAGTGGTGGAAAGTA
Source organism: Scortum barcoo (assembly GCA_023238725.1). Classification (NCBI taxonomy): domain Eukaryota; kingdom Metazoa; phylum Chordata; class Actinopteri; order Centrarchiformes; family Terapontidae; genus Scortum; species Scortum barcoo. The sequence continues at coordinate 20,360,106 of CM041551.1, forward strand.
AGTACATTTACTCAAATACTGTACCTAAATATAATTTTAAGGTACTTGTACTTAATTTATTTCATACTACTGCTACTTCACAATTCTACTGCATTAAAATTTAGAGCAAATGGTGATCTAAATTAATTGATTTAGTTTTCTTCAGAGATATAAGAGAACTATATTAGAGAACAATATACGTTTTTTTTAAAAACATACCAAAAACGCCCATGGGTTGGGAACCTTTTTTTTTTTTTTTTTTAAATCAGTTGGTAACTGGAGTATTTCAGATCAAAGTTTCAAGATTGTTTTAAATCATAAACATTTTATTAAAATAACACGAGAGCCAGAGAAAATGTGCATAATTATCTTAACTTATTCATTGCATCACCCTCATTTTATATTCTATAAATTATTTTAACACCTAAGAACTATTAAGTTTAGAGTTTCTTTACTGTGTCTGTCAGATTTTTGTTCTTTTGAAGAAAATATCAAATCTTAAGCAGGAGTTTCTGGATAAAATCAGCTCTATTTGTGGTAGCTGACACTGTAAACAGATGTATTTACAGTAAGTGGAGGCTCCAGGCGGCATGTGGCCGACAGAAATGTGTTATATCGGCTGTGATTCAGTATCAAAGGAATACAGACACATTTTATCTGGTCTTAGAAATACAGAGGGATTAAAATCGATAATTTATTTACAAACAGTAACATACACAACACATATAAAGATTCAATGACTGACTTAAAAATTACAGTTTTAGTTTAGTATATTTCATGAAGTGATTTATTAAGAATAAAAACGTTCAATAAATTTAAAAATTAAGACCATAGTCCATAAAGGATTTTTTTGTCTTTTTAAAAGTGTCTTTTTTTCCTCCGTCACTCATCTGCGTGGTTCCTCAAAGCGACAGGTTGACATCGCTCTTCATCTTGCCGCTGCTGAGGCTGTGGATCATGGCGATCATCGTCGAGTGTTTGCTCAGCTCGTCCTCCTTCTGCTTCAGCTTCGTCTCCAGCTGGCTCTTCTGCAGCTCCAGAGACGATGCCTGGAAAACATGAAACATCAGAGAGCGGTGAATCTCCACAGCTCTGTCTTAAGATACGATTTATCTAAAACATTCATGCAAGATGTGGCAAATAACTGAAACTTCTTGTAAATTCCTATTTCATATATTATTAACAAACCTCATTTTGTCCTGAACATGAAGTGTTGTAAGTGCAGATAAAAGGATCTCCGGTGTTACCTTGATGCTGGCGTCCTTCCTGGCCTGCTCCGTCTTGTTAAGTTCCTTCCTCAAAACATCCACTGTCTCCTCCAGATCTCTTCTCTCTTGATCCTTTTCCTTCGCCTTCTCCTCCTCCGCCAGCAGCTCACCACGCAGACCTGACGGGAAACAAAACAACTCATTTTTTTGAAAAAAATAAGATTTCTACATGTCGAGTAAAACACATCCTGGACTTTCAGCATGTGTGTGTTTGTGTATTTGACACAAAGACGCCTTCTCAACCCTTCAACCTCACCATGAAAGTTATAAAGTACCTTGAAATATCATCACCGTGGTAATATTATCTGATCAATAAAAAGCATATTTTGCTCGGCTTTCCTCCTAAGCTCCATCAGAGTTGAAGCTACATTTTATTTTTAACAGAAAATAAAAGTTGTTATTGTTAACGTTCGGCAACTCTGAGATCCCAGAAAAACAGTGAAATATTCATGGGCGGTAATCATTAAAATTCATTAAAACTCGCTCTCAGAAATCTTTCATCCTGTCACCTGTCAGCAGCAGGACAAAGTAATAACAACACTAAATGAATCCCAGCAGCTCTAAGTCGCTCTGCATGTGAAGGTTTACAAGCTGTCTGATGTTGATGTCGGACTCAACCTGCGATGTTGCTGTTCTTCTGCTGCAGATCTGAATGCAGACGTCTGATCTCCTCCTCTCTTTCCTCCAACGCTGACGCCAACCTAAGAGAGACAGAGACAGAGAGGAGAGGGCTCTCAAAAGTCTGCTCCAGGCTGTATTCCTCTAAAAAGAAAGATGCAGAGATAAATAACATGTGTTTGTGTGTGTGTGGATTACTTTTCGTGCTGCAGCTGCAGAGCCTCGTGGTTCTTCCTCAGAGCGTCGCTCTGTTTGGTGAGTGAGATGTGAGCAGCCTGCAGCTCCTTCAGCAGTCGCTCGCTCTCGTTGAACCTGCGAAGACGATCGGCCTGTTACACACACAAACTCGGTACAGCCCAGTGAACCTGAACCACGAACCTCAGAGGAAAGGCTGAATGTCAGATGTTGCCTTTGAATTTCTTTTCTATTTAAATAAAAAAGTGTTTTACGTTATTGAACCAGAACTCTAAAAGAACTCTAAAATAAAGTTTCCAGACCTGCAGATGCTCTAAATAATTATTAAACTTTGTGAATCTGCTGCGTCTCTTCCATCTGCCTCTGACCTGTTGAGCAGGGCGTTGTAGGCTCCTTTGAGGGCCTGGTGTTCCTCCGAGTCCTGCTGCAGCCTGGCGTTGTGCTGCAGCAGCTCCTCCATGTCGGCTTTGGAGCGCTCCACCTCCACCACCTGGCTGCTCAGCTCGCCCTGCAGATCCTCACGGCGACGCTCCGCCTCCTTCAGCAGGCGGCCAAGTTTACAGGCCTGCAGAGGACAAACACAAAGCACAAAATCAACAAAGAGGGCAAATTTAGGCTGAGCTAACTCTGCTAAACTAAACCAAACTTCTTAGTTTTCCAGAGACGATGTTTAGAAATGTTTTGCTTTATCAGTCGCAAACCTCAAAGATACTTCTAAGATTTCAAGGTTCAAAGTTAATCTAATTTGTCATCATACAACACAGAGTTGCACAATCAAGTGAACGTCCCTTCACACTCCAGAAACCCAACATGGACACAAATATTCGAAAATCAGAGCAAAATATAAATAAAAAGAAAAAATAAATCACATAAACAATATTGCCCCTTTTCCACTAGTACCTACTAAATCGGCTCGACTCGACTCGGTTTGTACTCGGTTTCCATTACGCGTTGTTCCATTACTGTACCTGGTACCAGGTACTTTCGTAGGTTCCTACTACTCAGCCGGGGTTCCAAGCGAGCTGAGTCGAGCCGAAAAAATGTGACGTCGGCAGACGGTCAGGCCACTGATTGGCCAGGGCCTGACGTCACTAGATGCGTCGGGAAAGCGACTCGTTCGTAAGAGTCAACCGCGCCATTTTTAAAATGCGCGCAATAACACAATGAACAACACGATCAGAGATGGCTGCACAGAAATCACCCGGAGCAATCAACGACTTTAGGTCGGAGGTGCAGACATTTCTTTGTCTGGTGGCCTCCACATTGCTTCGTAGTAGTCGTTTTGTGTTTGTGTCGCATAACAAATGACATCGCTGGAGACATTTTCGCTGGCAGTTTCGCGTGTTGCCACGGTGACCCCACCCACGCTGAGGTGGTACTCTATTGTAATGGAAAACGACCGAAACTGAGTCGAGTCGAGCCGAGAGCCAAGAGCCGAGTGGGTACTAGTGGAAAAGGGCCATATGTACAGTTTTACATTTACATGTACACACAAAAAGGCATGGTAATATCATATTCAGTTTACGATGTTATTAAAATTTTTTAAAAAGTAGTAAATTCTCACATTTCAGAAGCTGGTAACCGTAAATGTTTGTGCTTAGTAAGTGACTCAAATTATTAATCAGTTGTCAAAACAGTTACCAATTAATATTCTGTCGATCAACTATTTGAGTAATCAGCCGATTGTTTTAGATCAAATACTGCAGGTTACAATGAGGAACTCAATTAAAATATTTGTTTAACATCAGACTCATTAGTGTTTAGCAAAATAAGAGTGCAGTAATAACTTCTTGTATCTCGTGTGTGAACGTTACCTCGGCCTCAGCTTGAGCTCGCTGGAGGCGATACTGAGCGATCAGCCGGTCGGCCTGAGAGAGAGCCAGAGCCTTCGCCTCCAACAAGTCCTGCAGACGGCTCTCCTTAGACTGACAGGAAGAGACACAAATTTAAAGCAATAAAATACAATATCAGCATAAACAGCACCTTCAAATATTGGACTTGAAGACCTGACTTATCTGAGAAACAACAAATTGACAATAAACTTCACAATAGTCAGGATTTTTTTTTGTTAAAGCAGGAAAGTTATCTGTATCCCAATCACAACTTTTATTTTAAAAACAACAAAATATTTGAAAGCTAACATCCGGCTGCTCGTCACCTCCTTCTTGTGTCACTCACCGCAAATGCCGAGAGCTTCTGTTCATAAACGTCGATAATTTCAGACACGTGTGAGTCCTTAACGTGTTCCTGCAGCTGTGAAAAACAGAAGGACATCAGAGAAAAAATTCATTTCACACTCACAGATACCGAAGATCAGTTCATTTTAATACTTTCACCACACTGTTTGGCACAGCACAGGTTTACTGGTTCGAAGTTTTATATATCACACCCTGCACGCCGTTACAGGCTGGGAGCTACACAGCACCGCCCAAAGGTTAACGTCCAGAAACGTAGTAAAACACAGATACAGACACCATCACACATTTCTAATGGATCAGAAGTGATGAATGAGAGGGATTATTTTTGTTTGTCTGAGCCTATGCATTGTGTTTTTTTAAGGAAAACCTACCTTTATGTTATAACTTTAAGAAATTTATTTTGCAACTTAACTTTTCTTAAATGAAGTCTTTCGTTCCTTTCGTTCCATTGTAGGCATTGAAATGACGCTGTTAAAATAGACTAAAGAAAAAAAAAACAAAAAACAAATAGAAGCAAACAAAACATGATCCTCTAAGAGTACGTTTTCTCATTTTTATATTTATATATTAAAAAATACCTCTAAACCGTTCTCTATCTTCTCAGTAAGGCTGTGGACACTCCTGCTGGAGTCCAGTATGCTGGGAGGCGGGACTTCCTGCACTGCGACGCGTTTGACGGACAGCTCGGCCTCCCTCTGGCGATAAGCGTTGTTGGCGGCGATGCTTTCTCCCAGACTGCAGAAATAGTGTTCGAGAGTGAGAAAATGCTCTGTATACACGGCATCCAGTTCACCACCACATTAGGATTTTACTATTAACTGTCATTTTCAGTTGGATGATCTGATATTGGTCCTGACTTTCATGGAAATAGCAGTCTAAAAAAACAATAAAAGAACGTAAAATCAGTGAATAGATGCAACAACAGGCTGTAAACAAATCCTCAGCTATTTAATATTTAGTTTAACTACTATTTTTGCTTTAAATAATAAATTCACATCAGATTTATTTTAAGATTTGAAAAGAATATGGCTTTAGTTTAAGTCATGGTGTTCCCCAGATCTCAGTTTAACTTTGAAAAATAATATGAAAGTCCCTGGTCATATTTGGACTGATTTTTCAGGATCACAAAGGACCTCGGTTAAATCATATTTTATAATTATTAAGTTGTTTAGGTTTTTAGGTTGAATACACAAGAACAAACTGCTGTTTGGTGAGATGTATTATAAAACAAATAAACTGGATTTAACATGACAGGCAGCTTTGGGTTTCAGATAAAACAAATTCACCAGTTTTCAAGTCTTTAGGGACTTTTAAATTGATGGGTAAACAGATAAAATATATTAAGAAATTATCATTATCATATATTATATTACAGTAAAACATGCACATACCACAAATTCTAAATTTCTTATAATTTAAAATACACACTGTTTTTAACATGAACATATCATCAATCAGTATAAATGTTCATAAAGTAATTTATTGTATATATGTATTTATTGTTACTTTTACAAAACACTTATAGATATTGCCTCTTCATAGGTAAATATATACATACATATAAAAACAAACTATTTTTATGTACATAATAGTTCTCTTTTTCTCATCTTTGTTGTTTTAGCTGTTTCTTGTAAGTTCTTCTATGTGTGACACGTGTAAGTGTTCACATGATAAAAATGAACCCTGATTCTCATTGGTTTGCATGAATCTGACACAGCATGAATGTGATAGTGCTCTGTGGCTTCCTATAAATGTGTTGTCTCTAGCGAGTGACTTACACCAGCGAGGGGAAGTCTGGGAGGGGGGTGGCTTCAAACAGCAGAGAAAGTCCGGTTTGCACTCGCTCTCTGTGGTGAGACGTCAGAGCCAGAGAGAGGGGGGTCACGATCCGCTGGTCCTACAAGATAAAGACACAGACCACAGAACAGGATGGAGAGGATGAAGCACAGTGGATGAAAGACATCATGAGAGTGTGTGTATGTGTATGTGTGTGTGTGTACCTGTAACATCCTGTAGAAGCTGGTCTCCATGTCCTTCACCTGTTGTCTCAGTTTGCTCATTAGCTCCAGAGTCCTCAGCAGAGCTTCTGAACACACCTGACTGAGACACAAAACACAAAACTTTAACTGTTTGTACCAACACTGCAGTGGTGGAAGAAGTTATATATTCTTATTGTTATTGTTGTTATACGAGTATGTATGGAAGCAAGAGACTGTCAATCTTGTACTGTTATTTCTTTTTTCTATGTATGTATGTAAATTTACAGTATATAAATGTTTATATATATTTATACTTGTACATAGTAGTTTGTCAATGTAAATTTTTACTTCACTGAACGCTTGTCTTGTTTAAACTGTATGTTTGTCTATTTCTTCGTAAATACAGTGAGGGCATCGTAAAAACCAAAGTCAAATTCCTTGTATGTGTTCACAAACCTCTACACGATTTTTTTAAGAAACATACAGAAGCATTGTCAGCAATAATTAACTTTAAAATAATCAAAATTTGTGTGTTCATACTTCAATATTCTATTACATTATCATAATATCCAACAATACTCACACATGTGGCATTTTAATGACAGAGCTGGCTGCTGTTAAGTTAATTTTGTAGATTATGGCCAGTTTAATTTACTGCTTTAAAGTCAAAGTAACAAGGCCACCTTAAGACTTAAATAATTATTTAAGTTTTCTACAAGCAGATTTATTTTTTCAATACAAAAATACAATTTAAAAAATGACACCTTTTGTATTCTGAATACTGTATGATTTGATGATGACTGTATGATCACTCTAAACTGCTGTGTCAATTTACCTCTATCAGTATGTGTGTAAATATTACACCATTCATTCACCTGAGATCGTTGTCAGTGCCAGGAGGGAGGCAGGTAAGGGGGCTGTTGCTATGACAACAGGTGAGGAGGGCTTCAACCTGCGAGAGGCAGAGCTGAGCGCTCACCTGACGGGACACCAATGACCTGGTGGAGTCCTCAGCGCACAGGAGTGGAGGAGTAAAGGCTTCAAAAAACAGACAAAAACGCACAAACACACACGCAAACAGCAGAGAGGCACAGTCAGGTGAAGGATATTGAGCAGCAGACAGGTGACGTGTGTGATGCGGTGGCAGTGTCTTCTCAGGTGGGCGTCTCCCTGTGCAGGATCGAGGCCCTTCAGCAGCCCCAGCAGGACTGGAAGCAACATTTCCACAAAGCTCAGCACACAGTCGGACACACATTCTGCTCCCAACGCCTCCTGGACATAGAGAGGGGGAAACACAAAGAAGGACGGTTAGTCGTTACAAATACAACGTTTTTCTGAACCTGTTAGACGTACAATTGAGTCACGTTGGGCCGAGTTAAAACCTGGACTGAAAACAGAAACACAGTCAAACATGATTTTTGTAACAGGAGACTCATCTAGTGCTGGAAAATGTACAAAAATAAACAATGAAAAGAAGAATGGCAACAAAAAGAGTTAGGTCAGGGAGTATCGAAAACTCATTTTTATTGATTAGATTAGTAATTTGGCAATTTTAAAATGCTCTTTGTGTTACGTTATTTATCATTATACTGTTGTGTTATTTATTCAGTCACAATATACAGAGCTGCTGTAATGTTCATTGTAACCAGAGGTGATACAAACTAATGCAAAACTAATGTGTGCATCTCTTAACTGTGATATAAATCTAAATGTAACACATTTGTTTGATCCTAATTCAGGCTCATGTTTGTCTTTTCATCTACTTGGTTAGACAGTGCTGCACTGAAAACTCACAGACGTATCTGCTCTTAAACTTACAACCTTTTTAGATTTTGCTGAGACCCCTACATGAGCTGAGTAAAACCTCTAAGAGGTCCATCAGGGACTCGTGTGTCCCAGCAGGTCTGCCGTACCTCCAGCAGCTCATTCAACAGCTGCAGGGCCTGCAGTGAGCAGGACTCAGCACCCTCCACAGGCGAGCTGAGCCACTGCACCAAGGCCAGGCCACACTCTGCTCTGCGTCCGCCATCCGGCCCCGCCCCCTGCCTGCGGCCTGCAGCTCTAAGTTTGGGTGCCGCCGGTCTGAAAACCACCTCACACAGAAGCGAGCGCAGCCCTGAGACGCTGCACATGGCCAGGAGGAGCTCCAACACCTGCAAACAACACACAAAAGAGGAGAATGACACTTCACAGACATGGTCACTCTAAAGGTCTCCTGCTTTTACTGCTGCCCATGCTTGTGTTCTGCTTATGTTTGTTAATGACTGATAAACACTACGGTTATCAGCATGTGCTTAAAATCATAATTTACAAGACGTTCTGGAGGGCTATGGCTTTAAGACGAAAGAACAACACCCTTAGTTTGAGTGCAACTGTAATTTCCTGTCCCTGTCTTACTGTCTACTATCTAATAAAAGGCTATAGTCATTCACCACGTCAGTGGTTGATGCAGCTGCAGAGCCTCAGGTTAAGCCTGTGATGGTTTCTGTTCCCATTTGTGCAGTTACAAACTGAATGTTAAGATATACAGAATGATGCATAACCTGAGCAAATGTGATCAGGTTCATCTCACCTCACCTTTGCTGCAGAGTCCGGGTCTTTCGACTGCAGCAGTCCTAAAACCTGAGACACGCATACCGAAAAGTGCTGATACCTTCAAATGGAAAAATGGTTTTCAACATTAATTCTCAGTCAGGTCAAGGGAGCGTTGAAGCAGATGTTGAGGTTAAACACTCGTGGGAAACATGAGTGTTTATGTTTCAATGTGTGTGGCTTTACCTAGTGAGGAAATCTGCTATCTTTGGGTTCTTCAACAAGTCAGCCAGAAGGTCAACTGAGTATTTTCTCGTCAGAGTGCCGTCGCCGTTCACAATGATGTTGAACACAAGCTGGAAAGTCTGGTGGATGTTCTTTGCATCAAAGAGCTGATGGGAACAACACACAAATACAAAGAGGTCTGACTAAACATTGCATCTACAACTTGTACATTCGTTCATGTTCTTAGAGGAAATAAAAAAAAAAAAGAAGTGAAAAGGGGAAATAAAAAGACGGAACAAAAAGTTGTGTTGTTGAAATCAAACATAGCAGCAGTATTTCTAAGTAATATTTAATTACTGGTTGACCTAAAGGGTTGTAACTGACAGTAAAGAAAAAAAAAAAAACATTAAATATTTCAAAATATGTGAAACTACAAAATTGAATACTCAAACTCCCAAAATCCAAGCTTCCTTTTGGAAGTGAGGGTTTCATTAACATTACTGAGATATTATATATTTCTTATATGTATATTCTCAGGCACATCCTCTCTCTGTACTATGTACAGGTATAATTATAATTATAGTTATAATTATTTATTTTTAGATTTTTATGCTAAATATCTTATTTTTATATTATTTTAATATCTTATCTTATTTTTTTTTTTTATCTTATTCTCTGTCTTGCATTTCCTGCTATTTATTTTCCACTGTTTGTCTCGCTGCTTACACTGTGAATTTCCCCGCTGTGTGACTAATAAAGGAAATCCGAATCTGAAAAGTTTTCTTTATTTCAATAGGACACAGAGGGGGAAAAAAAAAAAGAGTACAAGTTAAAAAGGTTTTTGTTTTTTTAAATTCAGCCACCCCCTGCTTTTAAACGTGAGAAGATCCTCACAGCAAGTGTTTCCCCATCTACCTTCTCTCCAACCTTCTCGTTCAGAGTGAGGCTGGCCAGTATGGACAACGTGAAGACCACCACAGTTAGACTGTTGTGAGCCAGGAAGTTGATCAGCGTACGTACGGTAGAACGGCTTCACATTGTCCTACAAAAACACAGAGACACACAAAAAACGAGGTGAGGCATTTAACACTAGACACAAACTGATGATCTTTGAGCCATGTTTGTCTGCTGTCCTCGAAATCATCATGCTGACTTGGAACAAACACTTGAGCCGCTGCCAAATACAACACAAAATGTCTATGAAGTAAATTTTTTGCACAATTCTCTTTTTTGTGATCAATCATGTTCATGAGTGTCAAAGCCTATGGTTTTTTTTTAAGCATTGTATTTGGTGTCATTTACACACAGTAATGCATCAAAAGACATTTTCCTCTCATTTGGAAGACAGGGGATATGCATTTTATTTGTTGTTGTTGGTTGTTTTGATTCAGGTGTGGTGGATCCTTGTCAAATGAGGCAGATGGAGCCGGAGGAGGCTTACTTTTCATCATTATCTGTCTCATGTACAACTGTCATACTAACATACTGGGTGCATCAGGGATGACAGAGAGGAGGAGTATCGGAGACTGGTAGGGACTTGACTTCGCTGCATGGTGCCACACTAACCACCTACAGCTCAACACCTCTAAGACGAAGGAGCTGGTTATCGACTTTGGGAGGTCCAGACCAAGACCGACCACGACCAGTCCTGTTAGAGGGAGCTGAGGTGGAGGCTGTGGACTCTTACAGATACCTCGGGCTGTGGCTGGACAATAAACTGGACTGGACAACGCACACCAGCCACCTGTATGGGAAGACACAAAGCAGGATGTACTTCCTAAGGAGACTGCGGTCCTTCAACATCTGCAGCAAACTCCTGCAGATGTTTTACCAGTCTGTGGTTGCCAGTGTCCTCTTTTACACTGTGGTATGCTGGGGGGGCAGCATATCCAAAAAGGACACATCCAGACTGGATAAATTGATCAGGCGGGCCGGCTCTGTGGTCGGCATGAAGCTGGACTCTCGGGTGACGGTTTTATTCTCATTCTTTATATTTTGTATTTTAAGTATTTACTGTTTATTTTTCATCTGTGTGCTTCTTCTATCTGTATGCTGCTGGAAACGTAAATTTCCCTGAGGGAGTCATCCTCAAAGGTGATCAATAAAGTCAAGTCTAAGTCTAGTCTAAGTCTACTGACAGTTTTTGCAATTATGACTCATAGTTATTTCTAAATAAGTTACCTAATTCTATTTTAACTTACCAGAGACTTGATGTGGCACTGCACTGAGTGGTTGTCACGACACAAGTTGGCCATGAGGCCGAGGCACGGCATGGTGATGTCATCATTGTGAGACTGGCTGCGGAGCAAGACGTGGTTAGTTGAATGTTAAAAATAAAGTTGTTCAGCGTCATTATTCCATGATAGGAGATGTGTTTCTTACATATTGGTCACAAGGAAAGTGATGAGTTCATGGATGTAGTTTGTAGACTGGAAGATGCGAGTGTTGTAAGTCAGTTTCTGCAGCACCTGCAAACACTGAGAGATACACACAATACAATAACTGATTTGTCACTGGAATTACCACATTCAGATGCATAGGTCAGAAAATTATTCAAATATGGTACCTTAACCAAGACCAACTGTACTTCAGTTTATTTTCTTTTAGGTTTAAATGAATTTAAACTTGTGCCATGAAACATCTGTCTACTCTGCCTGTGAGGAGCATCAGATAAGACAAAGTGAAAATGTTAAAATAAACATAAAATAAACAAAAAAATCTTTTGAGAAGAAGAATATATTGAGACATAATCATCCGTAAATATTGCCTAAAGCATTCAGACTAAACACGTGAAAATATGTAGTCATGTGCTGACAAACAAGAGAAACGTTTAGCAAGCGGCAGTGATGGACTTACCTGCAGTACCAGGGGCTCCCCCGGCGTGGCGCTGTGACGGTGGATGACCGAGGCCAGAGTGCTGGTGAGGTTGTAGCTGCTGTGAAGAATCTCCCGACTGACATCATCACAGGCTGAAGGAGAGAGGAGGGGAAAAAGGCAAAGATCCGGTCTTAGAAAGAGCTGCAAGTTCTGATTTCTGCTTCAGGATTCACCGCAGACTGTATACTGCTCCGATGTGACGCCAACACAAACACCTTCAGAACATTTGATGCATGGATGCATGTACGCAGACGACCTCTACCTAATTGTGCCAGCAGGGAGATGATGGAGCTCATCAGTGCCGGGCAGGTGTTTGGGTTTCCAGCCAGCTCCACCAGTCCGCTCACACACTCGCTGGGCAGAACCTGGCCTGAGGACAGCAGCTGGTCACATTTAAGGCCTGATATCTCCTGCAAACACACATAAACACAACTGTGATGAGTCAGTGGGCAGATGGGTGTATTTTTACACAGGGATAGTGTGGAAAGATACAAGTGTTTTGAGTCATATTTTAAAGAAAAGGTGTCCTAATTGTCTGATTTCAGCTTCCCAAATATTCATATTTTCTGGTTTCTTCCGTCCTCTGTGACAGTAAACCGAATATCTACGGGCTCGTGGACAAAACAGGTCATTTGAGGACGTCACCTACAGCTTTGAGAAACACTGATCAACATTTTTCATCATTTTATGACACCTGCCAGAACAATCCACAGATGAATCAATCTTTAATACAATCGTTAGTTGCAGCTGTCATAAGGATACTGTCCCAGCTCAGCACATTTCTCTGACATGGTGACATATTCCTTAATTTTGAAAAGAGGAAAAAAGAAGGATTTTGTATGTATATTTTTGTACTTGTACTGTTAAAACATCGCTCCTGACGGCACTTTAGAGCAACAAAACGCACATCGTTTCAGCTCAGATTTAAAGGGCTCCTGGAGAGGTTTCACCGGCAGGACTCACCTCCACTTGTTTCTGGAGCTGCGCTGCGATCTGAGCCGTCCTGCCGCCTTTGTACTGATGGATGGCCAACAGCAGAGACTTCAAACACGTAGTCATGTCCATCCTGTGACACAAAAATGACTTCTTTAAACAGATTATCACAGCTTTGTTTCAGAAAATATTTAAGAAACCTTATTAAGGCACTTTCAAGCTAACAAGAATTGGCAAATAAAAACCTAAACGTAATGCACAGGATGTTTGTAATTAACAAATATATCTGTGGTGTTGCATGTAGGCCTGTCACGATAACAAATTTTGCTGGATAATAAATTGTTGCAGAAATTATTGCGACAAACGATAATATTGTCAGTCTCTATTAACAAAAAATGCGTTGAATTTGTCGATTAAACGCCCCAGTGATTGTGGACTGTTTGAAACCAGCTCCATCTCTGCTAGTGTTTTCTCTGGCTTGCTCCTCTGTGGTAGGAGACCAATTTATCGTGCGATTAATTGATTTATTGCGACAGGCGATATTTTGCGACAGGCCAAGTTGCATGCTTTCTCTCAGAGATTGTACAGTTTTGCACACTTTTTAATGCAGTATTTGATGCTAATTTAGATCACATTCGTATGGTGCCACTGTGTTGTACTGATTTGTGAGTTTATCTTTTACATTACAAAGGGTTGTGTAAGAGTGCAAAGTAACTGAAGTAGATATGAGCAGTGCAGACAGAAATGGCTAATTAACACTACTCTAATGCGTGTGTGTTTGTAGTTTATGCCCCCTGTATAATTTAGTACCCCTGCTTGGCCCTCAGAGTCTAAGAAGTCTGAAAAGTCTGGAAGATTAAAATAAAATAAAGTCTCAGAGAGTTTTCCAGCCTCCATCTTGAACCTCCAGGCTGCTAACACAGCTAGCTTACAATGTCACGACAGCAGCAAATTAAACAACCTGATTCGAGCGCGGTTTCTCATTTTTGGCCGCTGCTTATTTATTAAGAAGGGATAAATAAAAATATGTCCGTTTTTGTTGACTACCTGCGTCGCTCTTTCTTTCCCGGAGAAACATCAACAACTCCCGGCAGCTCAGCGGCCACTTCCTCCCGCCTTCCGCTTCGAACGGGAGAGGAGCGGACCATGGAGGGCAGGTGGAGGGGGGAGCGACAGGTTAAATTTAGAGTAATAAAGCGTAGATTTATTCGTTTACATTAAAAATGACTTCGTTTTACTCCAATCTAAATTAAAGAGTAAAATCAAGCAGTATGTAAAAGTATAATGTGTGATTTCATGTGTAATTAACCGAAGAGATTTTGTGCACTCCCCCTTTTGCACGTCTTGGGTGAGGCCACGCGAGAATACGTAACTTGAGGGGGCGGAGCAAAAGCCGGCCGTCAAAATAAAATGAAGAGAAATAAAACAAACAAAAATTAAATAAAATAAAATAAAACCATTAAAACAAAAAGAAAAGAAAAAATACAACAACATAAAATAAAGTGAAAACAACAATAAAACAAATAAAATACAATTAAATAAAACAAATGGAAACAACTTTAAAATACAAAGGGAAACAAAAATTAGATAAAAAAATAAAATAGAAAAATAAAAAATAGCTAAATAAAATTAGAACAGAAGCTAAAATAAAGGCCAAAATGAAGTTTATGTTAGCAAAGCAAATATAAATTACATTAAGTAAACTAAACTCAATTTTGGACAATTCAATTTATATTTTCATTTAAAATCTGTTCAGTTAAGGTTAAAACCTTCTAAGTTCAATTCAAATTAAAGATTTAAAAGCTAAGAATCCCTTATTTCTAAAATTTTCTTCCTTACTGGTGAAATGTTGTTTGTATGTTTGTTAACTGTAGTCTAATTTAATCTATTTACAAAGTAGTGACAAATAGGAGAGAGGCAGAACATTAGGAACTCATGTATTTATTATTTTTCATATGATGCTCAGTTAAAAGGTACATCCTGAAAAACACACAAAAACCATTATAAATTCAACAAAAATACATTTAATGTGGGGCTGATGATTATATTACACTTTAAAGACATACCTTGTAAAGCGCATTGTTTTCTGTATTAGAACTTACTTTTGTTAACTATCTGTTGGATCAAGAAATTGTATTCTAGTAAAAAAAATATATATATGTCTTTTTAAAACATAAATAAATGTGTCTGATCAAGATCTTTAACATTTTTTATTTTACGTTTATCAAAGAATTATAACCATGATATGAATGGGACATTTTACATTTGAAAAACAAACAAAGATGTGTTTTGCATTCCTGTTCTGCATTTATGTTTTTGGTATTTTGCCTTTATTAGCTGCAGACAGGAAACAGTGAGGGGCATGACTTTCAACATCAGCTGACATATACCTCCACACTGACACATCTGTGATCGTCCTGTGACTGTACTGGCCCATACAACATGTCAACTAACACAAAATGCACCTGCTAGACTTTAAAATGAGTCGTGGTAATCACACGTTCCACAGTTTTATCTCATGGGTTCACGACTGGCTGCTGTCTTTGACTGATGAGAGCATGCACATGTGCTTGTGTTGTAGATGTCAGTAGCTGCGCTGTGTGTGGAAACTGAGGTTAGACCATGCATATACTCTTTAAACCCACCACTGATGATTTCCTCTTTCATTTCATGCATCTTTGCTGTTCATCTCTGCTTGTTTGGTCAGAAATTACAACATTCAGAAGTGTGCAACATTTCACAAACAAAGGTCCAAAAACGATGTCCTGCAGGATACTAAGGAGATGAATGTAATGCTTAATAAAATAAAAAGTCAGTGGCAAAGACATGTGAGATGGCTCATAGGTAGCCAGTAGAAGAGGTAGCAGTGAAAATGCTTCAGATTAATATTTACAGAGGGTTTGAATATTTACAGAAAGTGAGGAAGGATTAAAAACAAACACAAATACATGAAAAAAAAATGTTTTTATCAACCTTGCTGTCTAAAATGATTAAAATAAAAGCACTGACAATTTGGCAGCTACTGCAGGGCATGTTCTGAACTGTGGTAAAAAAAAGAGCGACACCAGCAGAGCATTTGCATCTACCCAAACCGCAAACTAAACGCACACGTCTGTGTACACAAATGTCAATACAGTGCCCAGTTGCCCAGAAGAAGCAGATAAGATCGTTCTTCTCTGGTTTCAGGAAGCTCAGAGAACACATACACAGGAACAGATACAGCTGAGAGATCTAATGAAATTACAACAGATATGATTGTAGTCCTGCATTCATTAAAAATATACGAGTTTACATTTCATTATGTGTGAAGGCTCATTTTAAACGGTACATTTATCACCTTAGTCTTTAGTCTGTCGGTCTCTAATGCTGCACGCTGGAAATGTTTCATAGCCTTAAATATATGCACGTTTTATGCAGGTTTCAAATTAAAGCATTAATATCAACAATTTTGCTTTCAAAGTATTAATAAATAGCCCAGTTAACACATGCATACTGTGGGATCTTTAACAGAGCAAAGTTAAAAGCCCCAAAAACTTCTTCTTAAGCTAAGAGGTTAACACCCAATAACTGATAACTGTTTAGTAAATGATAGCACATTTTAACTTCACAGGAAGTAAACAGTACACAGATGAATAAGCACAAAATCCCATGAAAACACCAAAGCCGGCAGTGTTTTTCACTCAAGCCTTTCTAACTAGAGCACCTAAACGTGGATTAATCTGATGATGAAAACAGTCCCCAAAAGACGTATCATTTCCTCGTGTCTGCTTGATAAAAACTGCAGTGAGCTGATGTTTTACGAAACTACTTTTTAAGAAATGAAACTACATATTTGTGGGTATTTCTCACATATTTATTTATATTTATTTATTTATATCTAACCGTGTAGAGCCATAGAGGGGTTACAAAAAAAGAGACAGGCTGACACATTGCAGGTTTTGGTCTTTTCGTTGAATTCGCTCACAATAAAAGAAAGAATACAAAGCAAACTACCAGACTTTCATTTCGGACACTTCGCCCCTCTGGTGCAAATAAAGTAAAAGAAAACAAGTTCAATTTTAAGAACATATAAAAATATTGTAATACTACTATTCTGTAAGTTTTATCTTGACTTAGAATATCAAGAAACAACCTCCTCGGTCATGTCTAGGCTCAGTTAAAGCTGAAGTGGTTAAAGTGGTTCAAATATAAAAACTGAGGTTGTGATGACTGTTAATGGAGATAAACACTGTGTTAAAGCTGTGACTGAGAAATACTGAAACTGCCCTTGGCTTGGATGACTATTATTATTATAGTAGATTTACACTGAGGACTTTTTTTAATAGGTCAAGAGTTTCCACATGTCTACAATTCAGGATGCGTCATGAGCAAATCATTATTTGAGCCCACACAGTTTTTGAAATATTGTGCATCATTTCAGCATCAAACCAGAGTCATAACTTAGATTTATCTCACATGACATTTTAATAACTAACAGTGTGTGCCTCACAGTGTGTGTCAAAAACAACATGTGTTACTGCCGAGCTGAGCAGAAATAGCTCCTGAAGACGAGGCCTGCAAAGCAACAAAGCTGCATCAGAGATACAGTAAAATAAAAGGCCAGTCATCGTTAGGACAAGAGTCTGCAGCCACAGTGACAGCCACAGGAGCAGTCCTATGATCCCAAGGTCCTATGATCCCAAGGTCCTATGATCCCAGGACCGTGGCACTGTGGTCCCAGGTTTCTATGTTCCCAAGGTCCTGTGTTTAACTCCATGCTATGTTCCCTGAACATGCCCGGATATGCAAACACATTTCACTGTTTTCTCATCTAAGTTAATAAAATCTGTAATTATAATTGTGCATAATTTGGTTCCAGTTCTAACACACACAGTCCGATGTCCCTTTTTTAATTTTTCACCTTGTCCCCATGAAGGTCTCTGCATGCAACCACAGACATTTCAGCAGTGAGAGTTCAGTCGCAGCTAAAAATAAAAAAAGGTGTTAAAAATCAACTAAATGCAGAAAAAAAACACCACTTGGAGGTGATGATGTCATGTCATTGATATCAGTTAGAAGAGAGTTAGATATGTATAACATATACAAGAGAATAGTTTTCACCTAAGAAAGTATTAAGCTACAACTCTAACCATTTAATTAGTCCACTGAAGTGTAGGTCTGTTATATTGAGGGCCATATGGCAGTCTGGGGAACAGAAAAACTCCCTGATAAGTTCCCACAACTGCTCACATCAGAACAACATAAAGAACTGGGGAACATCTTTTATCTTGTGTATAAAAATAGTGCACATGAAATGGAAAATGGCAAAGAGGAAGAGCTGGCAACCAACCACAGTGCAGCCTCACTCAACCGCAAGAAATGCTGAGAAGCATGTGCAAGTACAGTGATAACACACATCACTTAATATCTTTAAAAAGTCATGTCATTGTTATACAGGATTCATTAATCCATTCCCTAGAGCAAAAACATTTGCTTACAGCAGTACAAACGGATGTAAAGTGTCATTCTTCAGCACACATCCATTTGTCCAAGTTCTTTATCCGTTATTCTGAATTTCATCCCGTCTGTGAAGCTGTCGTCCTTCTCCTAAGCACCTCTAGTTCAGAGTTTATTCCCCTTAAAGGTCTCCTCATGTGTCTGACACCACATGTCAAAAGTCAGACTTATTCAGGCAAAACTTCCACGTATTCAGATTCAGGAACATCTAAGAAAATGGAGGAAAAAGGTCAGATATAAAACAAATTGAAGAAGACACCATGAGAAAAAGACAGAGATTAAAAACACACATATATATATATATATATATATATATATATATATATATATATATATATATATATATATATATATATATATATATATATATATATATATATATATATATATATGTCAACATATACTGCATTCTCGTAGTAAATCGTGGTCATCATCATCAGGTATAGTCTCTGGCACCTGGTGAGGCACAATTTGTTCAGGCACTTGTTCAGGCTCTTGTTCAGGCGGTTTCTGGGGCTGGATCAACATGGCCGTCTTCCTTTTGACAGAGTGGCGCAGGTGCATGGCTAGGCCCTGGTTCTTCCTTTTATAGTGACGGATCAGATCGTCCAAAGTCTTAAAAAATGTCTCCTCCAAA
Source organism: Scortum barcoo (assembly GCA_023238725.1). Taxonomy (NCBI): domain Eukaryota; kingdom Metazoa; phylum Chordata; class Actinopteri; order Centrarchiformes; family Terapontidae; genus Scortum; species Scortum barcoo. The sequence goes on from CM041551.1 coordinate 20,379,043, forward strand.
CCTCCTGCCGTCTGAGGGAGGGACGGCGGCGTGCGGTAAACGAGGGAGGAGGAGGAAAGAAAGAAAAAAACACATGAGGAAATGGAGCAACGCTGGAAATTTAGGGAAGCGATTAACTTTTGTGTTTGTGATGTCTGTGAAATAAATGTTCAGCTATAAGATTGTTTTGTTGAAAGAATCTGGCGTCAAAGTTGAATCTAATCTTACGCGGGGGTAACTAACAAGTCTTTTCAATATTTGTCAGTTATATTAAAGATTCACACTTCACAGTTTGCCAGAGCCTGAACAGATCTCATAATATATTATTTATTTATTTATCTCTTACATGTTTGATGTCCACTGCACTTTGTCTATTTTCTGTGTGTTCTACCTCTGCATTTCATCATATTTGATTGTATTTTAATGTAATTTCCCTCCAAGGATCAACAAAGTCATCCATCTGTCCATCTATAAACAGCAAATCCTCATATTGGAGAAGCTGGAACAAGCAAATGTTTGGTATTTTTTTCAAGTATAAATGATCAGAAATCAATAATCACAATGCTCTATTGACAGATTACCCAGCTAATCATTTCAGGTCTAAATTTAACAATAACATAGGAAAAAAAGGGACACGAACATCGAGAGTAGAAGTGAATCTAAAAGACTTAAATGGTGTCAAAGTCTATGAAACAATATTTACTGGTGGTGGAAAACAAAACATGTTGACAGTAAAAGAAACCACATGTAGGATTGAGACAACTTTAAACACTAAAATCAGAATTCAAAGCTTCAATTACATACACATGAAATCTAAAACTTTAATGGACTTGACCTTTGAATTGACATTTAGTTTTTCTGGATGTATATAAAACTCAGACGCGTGGGCAGTGATTCAGAGATCTGGAGGTTAAAATTTCACTATTTGCAACTGGCGTTTATGCAGATTTGCTGAGACGCTTGGTGAGCAGAGTGGAAAACAGTATCAGCTCATCAGCGTGGTGCAAAGTGTTTGTGTCTAAACCTACGTCAGAGTTTCCTGTGACGTGGGGGTGAGTCAAAAAGAATGGCTGTTTCCATTTTGGGATTGATATGTTCCTTTAAAGTCACCCAGACTGGTCTTATCTAATGTGCTATCTGTTTAATATTTTCAGCTGACAAGTCTTTAGAGTTGCTCCGAACAAGGCAAAGTGTGTGTTGAATAATGAGGAAGTTCACTTATCACCTATTTTACCATGTTTAAGTTACTGTGCTCAGGTGTGACCACACAGAAACCACTGATATATATCCACTATAAACATTATGGAAAGAGAAAATGCTGGATTTCACAGCTGTTGATGTTTCAGGTTGAGCCCATTTAAACTACTTTTCATACTGAAGCTAGTTTAATCACACCACACACACCTGCAGAACAGCCTCTGTGGTGTTGGGCTTCATGTTTTCGTTATTACTATTGGTTATTTGATTGATCTCTCAGTTACGCTCTCAATTAATCGATTAAATGTTTAGTAAAAGTCCAAAACCAACATATTTATATAATTTATGATGATATGAAAAAACATTATGAGAAGCTAGAAGCATCAAATCTTTGTTGGTAGATAAATTACTTAATCGATTATCAAATTAATCAGTTATTTTTCTGTATTTTGTAAAACTAAAACAGTTGACAGTTGAGACTTCCTTTTCAAAGTAAAAGTGTCACAGTGCAGTAAAACGTGTTTCTGTTCTCTCTGATGTTTCTGGACAAACGCTCGACATCGACACGTCTGGAGATACCAGGTTCGTCATCAAGTGCAGTGCAACAAAAAGTTGACCAGAACATCAAATTTGTTCTTAAGTATTAAAGTAAATTGTAATAACAGTATTGAGTTACATCACTCAATTCAGTGTGTAGAGTCAAACTGAGGAATTCATGTAAAATTTTGTTCAGCTATTAATCAATTAATTAATCAGAACTGATGAACTGATAGAAATCTATATACACATAACTGAAGGGTGTAAACTTATTGAGACATGTTTATGTTTACTGCTGTGTACATTTTGATGCGCTGAGGACGCTTTTTTGCTGCATCGACACGTTTGTCCGCTCGTGGTCAAACTTCGGTGTATCTGCAGCAGACCACAGCTCTCAGTTTGGTTTCATTTTCTTTGGCTGAAGTGTGGTTTTTTTTTTCTGAGTACAAAGACAATGTTGAGGTTCAGCACTCTGACGTTCAGCCCTCAGCATTTTCTTACAGAGCGAGTTTACATTCTGCAAATTATTACTACATATATTTAAATATATTTCCATTTGACTACTTTTAAGACACCAATGGAAAATTAATAAAGAACTATAGCTGGGTATCGAAATCAGTGACTTTGTGACCTCTCTTTGACATTTAAAATACTGAACAGTACACAGAGCTGCTGTGTATAACAGTGCGTCAGGGCTGAGCTGCCCAGAGACGTGAAAATCTGAGAGAACGGACTTAATTTGTGTCTGTAATTTATTTGTATAAAGATCACTTGTTCTGTAATGATGCTGTAACTATCTGTATATATGGAGGATGTATACAATGAGTTTCATTCATTTTTATCCAATCTAACTACTGAGCTGCGGTAATAAGTGAATTTCCCTGATGTGGTATTGCTAAAGTTTTATCTTATCTTAATATTTCATACGAGGACAGAATTTAAAATACTGTCAAAACTGCTGTTTTTGAGATACAACTGTGAAATTGATCACACATCTACCGTGTCATTTATTTTCATGAACTTTGGAGATTTATTTGGTCAGAATTTGCAGTAGCTGTTTAAAATGCAACCTTTTGATGCACTGTGGGATAAATCTACGATAAGTCAAACACAATGAAAATGTGGAAGGTGAAAAACAGTGATGGACACTGCTGCTTCTTCGATAATAACACTGTCAGGTCCAAAAGCGAATGTCCACTGAGCTGCCTGACCACTAATAAAAAGTTTTCAAATTCAGTAATCAATATAATGAAATATAATCTTAAATTAGAATTATTTCCTTAATTATATGTTTATGAATAAACCCAAATCTCACCAAACACCAGCTTTCAATATTTGATGCTAGAATAACGTTTCCATTAGTAATCGAAAGTATTGAGGCTTCACATCCACCTCTTCATGTTTGGAGATTAAATTACAGAAAGTGAACAGGGATGTTGACTCATGACATTAGTATTTCTGAAATCCTGTAGCTCCTAGCTATGGCCTTACTCGTACATTACGCCTGTACGTGTGTGTGTGTGTGTGTGTGTGTGTGTGTTTACCAGGAGAGTGTAGTGTCCGACGTGTGTGTGCCACTGCAGCAGTCTGTAGGTGTAAACCACCTTCTTTTTACTGTAGAGATGAACAAGGTAAATATTGTCAATACACAATATCTGCAGAGCATATATACATATATAAGCATATATACAGAAGAAAAAAAAAACAACTGAATAAAGGAATGGAGAAACATAACAAATGCAGATGTGTTCACAGAGGTACACTGCTCAGTACAATTAAGATAAGATAAGATAAGATAAGATAAGATATTCCTTTATTAGTCCCACAGCCGGGAAATTCACAGTGTTTCAGTAGCAAGTAAGTAGAAAAAGTAGAAAATACTACTCGATATGTACGATTTAGAAGAAGTGTAAAATGGGAAATGGGAAAACTATCTAATCGTGCTCCGCTCATGTGTAGAAATGCTGAGCAGGCCACGTTGATTCACATTTAGCAGGAAGATGTTAAAAGGAAAAAGTGCTTTGAAAAGAGGGTTCACTGCAGCTTCAGCCACAAACAGCTCTTCTTGTGACTAAAGAGACACCTTCATATAGGTCGACTGCAGTAAACAGTGCAGGCGATGGCACGTACTCAATGACTGTGCATTAGCACGTTATGTAAAGACAAACAGAAGCAGCTCTTCCTGAGGTGACTGAGAACGTGAGTGCAGGATGTGATCAGACAAAGATTGAAAGATTTTGAAGATTAATGCACATTTTAAGAGCTCGGCGGTGTAAAAATCAGGCAGGCAGAGGTGACAAAATGTTGTCCGGTCAGATGAGTCACTGGATTCTCCACAAGTGGGCGAGTGCATGTTTGAACAGTGCAGACCTTTTGACCCCTACAGAGGGTGGAGGGGGGTCTGCTGGCTCTGTTATATCGTGGGAGGCATTTAGCTGGCATGGTTTGAGGGAAGAGTCACTGCAAATCAATCAAAAGTTGTTCTGATTGGAGCAACAAACCCCCCCATCCATACAGCATGAGAGCAGGGGGGGTCACTGAAACACCGCTCTACCTCAGAGGCTTTTAATCTTTTTTTTTTTCCATTAAGGGTACTTTCAGATGTCGGTGCATGAGAATTACTTTCCATCTCATCTCGTACATAAAAAACAGAGCACATATAATGGAAAATGGCCGAGACAAAGAGACGGCACGCAACCGCAGTGCAGCCTCACTCAACCACAGGAAAGTTGTTGTGAAGCATTTGAAACTACAATAATACCACGCATTAATAAACGTCTAAAGGTTAACTCTTGGCTCTCGTGACTAAAAGAAATCTGTCATTGTTATACATATTTAAAGCTTTAATAACTGTGGTAAAATATCACCTGACACTTCTGAATTGCTGCATGCTTGAAATTATTTTCATTTAAAAAGCACCTTGTTAATGCAGATATCTTAATTCAAATATTCACTTTTAAGAAAGAAAGTTTTCATCTTTTTGCTTTTTGTTTCTTCAAAGCGAAGTTTCCACTCAAAAGTTTCTTCTCACACACACGTTTTCTCCCCGGCTGTGGACTTTCTTCCAACCCTGTGGACTCTCCCACCACACTTCCTCACTCACCTTCCTCTTCACCTGGTCTCATTAGCACCAACAGCACGAGCGACACTGACTCTAATACCGATATTTGCACTTATACTAAAAGTACTGTACTCACTAAACACACAGACACATGGCTCCCTGGATGGTCTCGCTGTCCCGGATCAGGTAGGCTCCGTCCTTGTTCTTCTTTCCCAGCAGATCCTCGCACTCCTTCCTGGTGATGGCACCGTGGTAGCACACCGGCAGAGCGGCTGCCATAGTGATGAGAGACTGCAGCGATTAGGCATCCACCATGGGGTGGCCACCAACTTCTGCTTTCTCAAAACAGCTTCATTTCTATGAAAAGCAGCTCTAGTGTGACCCGAGCTTTGGTCCTGGTCCGATAGAGAGTCCTGAGACAGATCTCGTGCGTCTGATGTCTTTGGTGGGTCTGCAGCGAAGAGGCCGAGAGGAAACGGGTGAGCAGACAGAGAGGTCAACACATGGAGGTGTTCAGCAGAGCGCACAGACAGGAAAAACACAAAGACTGAAGAAAACCGCTGAGTTGGACTGACAGTTTCACAGGAAGTGTGTGAGAGAGAGAAAGCGAGAATGAGCGAGAGCAAGAGCAAGCAGGAGAGGAAAAAAAGTAGAGATAAAATAACACTATTGATCCCCAAAGAGAGGAAACTCGCGTCACAGTGGCACAAGAAAGACAGCAAGTTTGCAGGGCACCATCTCTTAAAGATGATTCACTATCTGCAAAAGACATGAAAAGATCAACTACAGAAAACAGACTTCAGTTTATTCCTGAAAAGAAAAAAGTGTTGATCAGCACTGAATGCATATGTCCAGATTTTCATGAAAGAACTAGTACTGACAGAAAGGTATTATTAAGTACTTTTGAGCAGACTGGTGAATGTATGAATCAAAAACTGGCTCACCACCATCAGAGGCAACAGTTTCAGCCCACCATAGATATAGAAGATAAAAAGATTTGTCATCAAATTCCACACACATGCACGTCAACCTGTGCTTTTATTTTGTTAAAAGAGGTGTAATCCAGACAAACACCTCCTCCAGCTGATCCCTGTTGTCCCTGACGACCTGAACACAATCAGAGAAAAGCTCTGACACGTTAAACTCCAGCTTTATAACTCAGTGAATACTCATCGTGGCTGTGATGCTCGGGGTTAACAGGGTTGCGGATGAACTCTCGGCTGGAAACGAGAGGAAAGGTGAGTGCAGTGAGCCGGGTCACCTGTCCAGGTGGAGGTTTTCCTTATTTCACTCGTTGTTGGCTCTGCTGCCTGCAGGTGGAGGCTGGAGGAGGAGCAGCGGGCTGTTGGGGGTCCTCGAGGCCGCACTGTGGCTGCTGTCCGTGGGCTTCATCCTCCTCACTTTCCCCCTCACAGTCTGGATGTGTGCTCAGGTGATGATGGGATGGAAGCACAGCGTTTTTATCGATTAGTGCAAAGAAACTAAGTACATTTACAGTCAGGAAATACTTTGAGTATTTACATTTCATCCTACTTTATACTTCTTCTCCACCACATCTCAGAGGGAAATATTATAATTTTTACTCCATATATTTACTTGACACGTACAGTTACTGTTAACATACTTTAAATACATTTAGCTGATTACACTCTTGTACTTTTACTTTGAAATCAGGACTTGAACTTGTAATAAGTATATTTGTATGATGGTATTTCTACTTTCACTAAAGTAAAATATCTGAATACTGAATACTCCAATACATCTCAGAGGGAAATATTTAAATACTAATATTATAAATACTTTTTACTCTTGATACTTAGTTACTATTGACATATAAAACACATGATATGATGCAGTACTAATCTACCCAGTACGACACAAAATAGTAAAATATGAACAGAGTGTAAAGTATAATAGTGTATAATTATTTTGTTTGGCCTATAAAGTGTCAGAAAATAGTGAAAATCACACATTCCCAAAGGTGAAGTCTTAAAATCATGTCTTATTTACAGTCAAAACCCCAAAGATCTTTCACATTTACAATAATTCACAACGATATAAGAGCTCAGGCCAGTGATCAAAATTACTGGCGGTTAATTTTCTTTTGTCAAACAAATCAATTAAAGGACATCAACACACACTTAATAAATCAAATACAAACAGGAAACAGTGAATATCTGTGATGGTTTCTGTGCTGCAGGTCGTTCATGAGTACGAGAGCGCCATTATCTTCAGACTGGGCCGGCTTGTTAAAGGACGAAAAAAAGGACCTGGTACGAACAATAATCTACAGTCATATCTGTGACATCTGTTTATATAATCAGATTATTTTGTATAAAACCTTTGTAAATTCTTATTTTATATTTACAGTAGCGAGGATCATAAAAACAGTGTAATGACTGTAATAAGACTGAACTGAAGCTTTTTGTTAACAGAGGATCATAAAATTGAGTAATAGATAATGCAATGATAAAACAGAACATAATAAATAAAAACCAATACATTCATTCATACTCAATTCACTTAGAAAAATAAATACAAAAGACAAAGTCTTTTGTCACTTCAAGCAGTTGTTCTTTCCATCCTGAAGATATCATTAATGAAGAATCATCAGTTATATTTCTAATATTAGCCACTCTCCAGAAGTTGTTTTACATTTTATATTTCGAAAGGCTCTTCAGTTTAGATGTAATGTCCACCTGGAGCACATTTTGGAAAACTTTGAAATAACTTATAACTTATGAAATAACTTCATAATGGGCAGAAATTTAATATTTGATAACAGTTTACTTCACAGGAGCTCATTTATTTCCCCATTGTATCACATAAATTCCTCCTTCGTTATACTATTTCCCATTCTTATTTAACACAATGCAAATTAAATCTTACTTTAAAGTTTTGAGATTGTTTGAATTCAAGACTTTCAGCAAAATCTCAGTGCAGAAATAAAACCTTTTCAGCAGTTTAACATCAAGTAAAACTCACAACAGGCAATGACGCACTGGTTGCTTTCATTAGGTTTTATAGGAAATAATTCAGTGTTTTCTGGTTTTATCTTGAATTAAGGTCTGTTCTGGTTCATCCCCTGGCTGGACGTCATCCACAGAGTAGACCTGCGAACCGTCTCCTTTAACATCCAGCCACAAGAGGTCAGCAGCAGCTCGGTCATGAGTCACCTTCAGGATTGTATAGCAGAGATTTGTAGTTCTTGTTATGACCTGGCAGGTTGTGAGATGACTGTGGGGAGCTTAAAGATTACAGACTGAGCTGTTTCACAGAGAGCAGCACAGAAACAAAGCCATTGCATCATTTCCTTTCATTTTCTGCCTCTGCTGCTCAGGTCCTGACTGCAGACGGGGTGCTGTTAAAGTTGGATGCTGTGGTGTTTTATCGGGTGGTGGACCCCTCCCTCTGGGTGATGCGTGTTAAAAATGGCTTGCAGGCCACGTGCACGCTTGCCCGAACGACATTGAGGGCCACGGTGGGCGCACACACTCTGACAGACGTCCTGACACAGAGCACGGACGTTACAATGAGAGTGGAAGTGAGTGAAATTATGTTGATAGATAGAAAGATATAGATAGATACTTTATTGATTCCAAGCTGGGGAATTACAGAGGAAACAACCGAGCCAGCCAGGAGTTATGAGGTATTACTATAACTCGCAGCACCTAGCATTTATTTTTCTGAAAGATGAATCTTCACTCTCAGGTGTTATGAAGGTAATCCTGAAAGACTCATTAGGTCATCTAGAAAAACATATTTTCATTTCTATTTTTTGCACAAAAAATACTTTTTGCTACTTGCAACTCTTGATGTTTTTAAAAGGGTTGTGATGTAGTTATGCTCAAGGTCTAATTAAAATGCATGATACATTAAATTAAATGATATAGTGCGGAATAATGTGAAATAATTATTTATTAAAAATAACAATAAATATAAATAATAAATAATAAAATGTAAAAAATACAAATATTTATCTTAATTAAAAAAAAGATGGAAGCCAGTGGCAGCATAACTTCTTCATCAGTGTGTAACATGAAAGAAAAATGTTACAATATAAGAAAACATAAACAAAATGAGAAAATCAAATTATAGAAGTATCTGTACTTTTTATAATAAAAGTAAAATTTAGTCGATAGTGTCAGAGTGAAGTCGCACCTGTTTGTGCTGCAGGAGGTGCTGCACGCTGCAGCCACACTGTGGGGAGTTCAGGTGGAGCGGGTGGAGCTGAAGGCCCTGAGCCTCCCCGTCGGCCTGCAGTGCTGCCTGACTTCATATCACATGATATGATGTATTGAGCTGTCTGAACAGGTGGAGGTACCTGTACCTGCATTTTGTTGTCCAGGCTGAGGCTGCCAGGATTACAATCCAAGGTAAGTACTCTCAAAAAGATCAAAATTAGCTCTGGCGGTTAACTTTTGAGATATTTAACAGATCACTAGGCCAGGCGGTGAATAACAATGCCTTAGATTTGTAGAGGCCAAGGTACCTGCACACACACACACACACACACACAACACACACACACACACATGCATGCACACACACACAATACAAAAGTGGCTCTACGTCAAAGGGACATCTGAAGGTTATTTTGACTTTCACAGGAACATAAAACTAAAGGATGTAGAGGCATCATTTTTAGAGATTTTTAGATTTTTAGTGACCCCTACAGGCCACTGTGACCATCGCACAATACACGGGGTGCAAAACTGTATTAACTGTATATAAGATTTTCTGTAGAATAAAAGCTGTGAAATCCTCCACATAAAGGCACGAAGGTCACATAAAGACCAAATCAGACAAGTTCTCTGATGCATCATGTTATTATTTTTGGACTGTCCCATTTCTTTGTGCTTTTTAATGCTGAAATATTCTTATTCAACTATCACACTGTGGAACAGAAAACATCACAGGTTATGATCCTAAAAACAAAGAACGTATTGATCATTTTCTCCTCTGCTGTGACTTCATCTCGCCTCTCTCTCTCTTGTGTTTGTGAGATGATCGTGGCCGAGGGGGAGTTGAAGGCATCTCATGTTTTGAAGGAGGCGGCGTGGGGACTCCCCCCCGTCGCTTTCCACCTCAGATACCTGCAGTCGTTATCCTCCATCCAGAGCAGCGCCACGTCCATCGTGGTCTTCTCGCTCCCCACAAAGCTCCTTGAGGCGTTCATCTCCCGTCAGCTTTAGCAAATGTCTCTGCAGAAAGATAAAAAGGTAGATCAATAGGTCAAATAAATGCAGAGATATTTTCATTAGTTTGATAAACTAGCATTAAATATTGTTTGTGTTAAAGGTATTTGATGTTGAATTTAAATTTTGATCTTAAAGTGATCCCCAGTGTCAATTGTCATGTTAATTCATCCAGTCGTTGTTATTTGGATATTTAACTTAAAAAAACATGTTAAACTTCTAGGCCACACTACAGGAAAAGTCTGAATATCACCAAAGTCAGTGATTCTTCCTCTTCCTTCACACCAACACATCAAATAGATTTAGAGTATTTTTTAATCTGGACCATGGCGCTCTCTAGTGGACAAATTATGTAACACAGACATTTTACATTGACGCTGATACCTCTGTGATCTGATCTCATGTTACCCAGCTGATGTGCTGGTTGTTCCAGTTCTTTAAGGACTCAGATCTTATGACATTACCTTAATGCAGCAGGTTTTAACTTTCTACACAGCTCATGGCGTCAAAGAGCGGACACATGTTGGATCGCCCCATTTTCATTACCTACCTGCAGTTCAGCAGCGACATGAATATGCTCAGGTTCAACAGTTTAGCCGCGATTATCTCTGCAGCTTTAGCTAAAGACTCTTATAATAGAACATCCAGGCCCTCCTGACCTTTCCTAACCCAGCCTCTGATCATTTACATACATAATAAGGCTTCATCAGATAATAACTGATAACATAAAACAAGATTTTTAATTTAGTTTGCTCTCTGCATCAAAGGTCTTCCACCATTCGTCTTCTGACACCGAATGACCCAGAGCCCAAACTAAAATATGACCAACTTTAAACTAACACCAAAACGTGATGATTTGAAAGATTTTATCTGATTTTAAGCATCTGATTTGGTCAATCACAGCTCTTAAGCCCATTAAGTACCTACAGTCTGACTCATGATAACAGAAGGTTCAAGGTACCTCTATAATCCATAATTTACCTCCATAAGTCCAAAGGTCATTTTTATTTCTTTCCCATCTTCTCTAATATTTAAAGCCTTAAACATTTAAAATGCCTTTAAAAAAACAGAGGTCACAGTTTTAGCTTAAAGTGAAGACGGGAAAGAAACTAAAACCTCAGATTTTCTCAAATATCCTGTTATGTTTCCTTTACTTTCTGAAAGCTTTTTTACACAGCTATGGAGCGAAACACCTGTAAATGAGTTGGATACTGATTAGAAACAATAAAAGGCTGAGATACAATAAATAAGTTTATTCAAAGGTATTTTCTAAAAAGTATTTATAGACGAACTGTCCCTCATGGAAGTAAATAATTTTTAAAAAAGACTGCTTAACACAAACAAAATATTCATTTCACACCAATTAAAGTGCATCAGAAAAGAAGGAGTAAAGGCTCAAAATTGAAGTAAAAAAGTCAAACACAACTGTGGTTAAACCTGATAAAATGTGATAAGGTGATCATAACGTGTTTTTAATATCTACCACCTAAAGTGTGATTTCTCTCATAACACAAACTATTTTAGTGCATTAACTAACCTCCTTGACCAAGCTAGTGTCATCTCACACACTATAACAGTTTTCTGTTTATTTTGCACTGTTGTGGAAATTAAGATGGCACTTCTTTAACATTTAATGTTACACCTACACTTCATTTAACCTGATCTGATATGAAGTGTCCGCTGATCGCCTCAGTCCCCTCGTCTTACCACGTTTAACCAAAGTTGTTTGACATTTTCCAGAGAAAATTTCTTCAGCCATGATTTAAAAACAAGCTGACAAAACTGTTAACTAATGTATTAACTAACATGGTCAATGTGTTTTCTTTCACTTCAGAGTATTTTCACACATTGCTTACAGTTTTTTATTCAATACTTGCACCTTGTAGTTCGACAGTATATCTGTATTTCATTAGTCGTATATTTTATTTACTCATATTAATTTTATTTTATATCTATTTTATTTTATTGCTTTTTTTTCTTTTTTTAGTTCAATATCTGTTTTTCTTTTGCACACATGGTGGTCTCTCTTTCTAAAATATTTTGAGCATTGTTTAATGAGACTCAAGAATTTCATTGCCGGTGATTACTCCGTGTACTTGTTGTTCATATGATAATAATAAATCTTAAATCCACTTTTGTCCACTTTTTCCACACTTGGATTTGGATTTTTATACTTGGTGAAACACAGATGGCTGCAACATCAAATGTGATGTGCTTAATTTGATTTGACTTAATATCTTTGGAAACTCTGGGATCTCCATGAACTATGAATCAGTTTGCATAAGCAACCAAACACTTTGGAAATGTTTGAAAGTTTGTGTCAGAATAATTCATGCAGTAGAGTACCCAGTTTTTTTGCCCAAGTAAAAGTAATAGAAATACTTCGAGTACAAATCATGTATTTAAGATTAAATGTCAGTGAAAGTACAAAAGTATCAACATTCATTTATATTTTAAGTACCGATGGTTAAAGTACTCAATGTGCAGAATAAGTATATAATTCAGTGTTGTTGAATTATAATTATTGATGATTAATGTGCACATCGCCTGTGAATTCTGTGTTAACCCTCTGTGGATAAATAAAGACACGGTGAGGTTGACCACACGTTGCTGGTTTTATAATCTCTTGGAGCTGGTCCACATCAGCTTCTGTTATTTGCCAAGTCAGGTGACTGATGATAAGGCGTGACCTCAAAGGTAAGCTCTTTAACTGGCCAGGACATTGCGACCCTACACTGACCTTTTACCTGGCTGCTCACCTGACACTAAGTGGTCTCTCTTTGGTCTGCAGATTTTTGGAGGCATTTTTTTTTACTGTAATACAGTTCAAAAATCAACTTGGAGAGACCTGAATGCTGCTGATCTATCACAGGAGGTCTTCTTTTATTTTTGTAAAAGCTGATACTGCTTGGTGATGCGGTGCTGACTTTAAAATCAGGTAAGAAATCAATGGATGCTTGGAAAAACAATATTCAGAAACTTGCAAAAATATAAAAACAAAAGCTATTTTCAGTTATGTTTAGCCACTAAAACAGACACAGGAACACAACCCATCATATTTTAGTAGTCAACTTTAAAAAATGTTGGTGTGGTAAAGGTTAAATCTGGTTTATTATCCCATAAAAATGCACACAGTTTGTTTTTTCATGCAGATTAAAAAAACTAGATAGAAACAGTTAATTAATCATATTTTAATGTTTTTACAGACAGGTTTCATTACCTTTGGAGCCAGATTAGCTGTTTACTGGTAGCTCCATATTTAATGGACAGAAATAAGTGTTTTTCTCAGTTAAGAGTAAAAAAACTTATTTGTGCAGATTTTTCAGTTTCTTTGTCTTCTGTGGCTGCAGAGAGGTGAAGCAACAATGGTGCTGACTAAGATTTGGTCTTGATGGAGCAGAATTTCTCCTAAGAAAGGGATTTTGCATAAATCAAAGTTTAGTCTACATACTGGTTTCCCTTCGTGTCTTCAAGCAGTCAAACTGAGCTCTTGTTTCGTCTTTCATCCGTTGATTGTACGGTTTCAACATGCACTCTGACATTACTCTAACCTCGGCTCAGTTTCACTGCTTTCTTAAGTGTTCCCAGAGTCTCCGGATATCAAATTACATGTGTTCTTGTTGAATTCAGTGAGTACAGGGCAGGATGGGCTGGGTACAGTGTGGTCAGAGCCGTGGAGCTATTAATAACCACCCACCTGGTGTGGCTCCAACATTTGATGGCACAGATTACCAACAATCATACTTCAGCGAGCAGCTGAGTTTAAGGCCACCTACCAGCTTTTTCTATTTTCATCTTAAGTACCCATTTTCCACTGATTCAGCTTTTTGCTGAACTGTAAAATCTCATGTTGACAGTTTTGCAGGACCCTCATATCATTTTCCAAAAGGTCTGATTATAACAAATTTATTTTGAAATATAACAAAGATTTCCAATTTCCAACATGTCTCATCTGTATTTTTAATTACTGGCAGCATTCTTGTATTGTTGGGTATTTTATTGCTTTTTATTTTTGTGGTTTCTTGTAATGTTTTAATCCTGTTACAACCATATAAAACGACACCTTTCATATTGTTTTCTCACATTCAATACTTTTTATTGTACAAATGCCAATTAGAGCTGCTTTAAGGCCATTTGAGTCTTTTTCATTGTTGAATTTTTTAGTAGGAAAGTTTGTCTCGCTGTCTCTTTCTTTCTTTCAGCCTTTCCCTCCGCTCCCTCCCTCTTCACCTCTCCATCCTTCTAGAAACCAATCCTTGCTCTCTCCCTCCCTCCCTCTCACAACAATCCTTCCCTCATCCCACCAGCCCCTCCGTCACTCTGCGTTCAGAGCTCCTTCTCTCCCTTTACCATCTTTATACCATCATTCCCTCTGCATCTCTGCGATTGTAGGAAGGATGCTGCCCTGCGGACTCCTGAGTCTGCTGGGACTCTTTGTGCTCTGCAAAGGTAAGAAAAACACCAACAACTCGATTTATTTATCAAAGGAAAATTTGAATTTCTGCTCATGAAAGCTCAAAATCTGCTCATGGCTCAACTCTTATCTTAGAGGAGGGATTGATCCTGTAAGAAACTAAGATAAAAATAACTGTATTGTACTTTAAATACCCCAAAACGTTCAATATAAATGTGTGTGAAATAATCAGTTTAGTGAGGTGTAGGAAGGAACAGATTATTTAAAGGCTCCTCGATCCACTTTAAAGTTCAAAATGCAAAAAGTCTGTTTCTGTTCTGTGGTATGAAAGTAAATATTCACCAGGTCACACACACACATGCAGTCACGTCCCAGGTTACTAATGTGTGTGTTACAGGATTGGATTGGGGCCGTTTCCCCCCCTCTGGTGTTCAGGGTGGGGCGGGTGGTGAAGGGATGAGGTGTTTTTTATAGCAGCCTGATCCTATTGAGGGCAGTGTCGCACTCGTGGGCTAATTGCAGAGTGAAGGTCGCCACCCCACCGCAAGAAACTAGCCTTGAAAAGGCACAAAGAGTGGCAGCCAAACAGGTTTAAGAGCTCTTTTTTAAAACTTCACTAAAAAGGAAATTATTTGACCTGTTGCTGATCACATCTGTGTGTTAAGAGCAGATCTTGAGACAGGAGGTAATTAACTTATCTGAGCATAAAGACTGGAAGGGAAACAGCCTGGATCAGTCCAAAGTTCAAAAACATCCATCAAACAGCGCCTCTAAAACTTACTGATCAATATATTAAAAAATCAGACTGTTTGGATGGTGTTTGGTTGTTTAGGAAAAAAAATGACAGTTGTGAGGTGGGGGGAGTTATTTCAGATGCCTGCCCTTAAAGTAGGAAGTAAAAATCCAGTTGATTTAGGCTTTCTTTGACAGGTCAGATTAGCATGATGGTACATAAAAACTTTAAAAGTCAGCTACCCCTCTAAAGTACACTTAGGCTAAAAAAATCCAAAGTAAGTTCAAACTTTTCAACTTGTGCAGATGAAAATTGTACATTTGTATTTTTTGGATTATTCAAATAACCTGACAGATATCTGTCAGGGAGGATTAAACATCCGTCCGGGCCAAAATGTTTTGTGTCGGTCCCAGCTTGCCACAGGCCTGCTTAAGATACAGGACATCCAGCAAAGACTGTGTGACAAAGACAGTCTGTTCAAACATTTGATTAGCGCGGACAGCCTGTGGACATCTGTGAGATCACAAAACTGACTGTGCTGAGATCGAATCAGAGGAAAGAAAACACACAAACTAGACTGACCTGGCAGTCTTCCCTTCTGTTATTTCTCTTGATTTTTCCTAAATGGGCTCAAATAGGTTTTTAATATGTGTCCATGGCAGCACCATGCGAGTTGTCCTGATAGAGGAGAACATGGTTGGTTGTTGTCTTTTATAAAATTTAACCAACAACAAAGTCAGTGGTGAGAAAACAATCAGGCTGAAGACACTTTAAATAGGCTAAAGAGACTCTGTGTTTGTCTTACCGGCAGCTTAGTCCTCACATCACGGAGCTAAAGAGGTCCGGCTGACACTCAGCGTCACTCAGCAGACGGATAATTGATCCCAGCGTCTCCAGTCAGACAGTGTGAACCTTTAACCCGTGCAGTGCTGAGAGTCAGGGCGAAACCTGTAAACAAACATTTAGATAAAGAGCAGGTCAACGGTGAAGAACAGAGTGAGAACTTTTACTTTTAGGTACAGTCTCATGGTAGTATTTTTACTACCATGAGAATTTATTTTTTACTTTTTTTAATTGTGGTATTATTACTTTTACTTAAAATGTGAATGTGTTTTCTGTTATCCCACATGCAGAGCAGGTTTAATATGATTTCTCAGCTTAGAGAAAATGTGTGTGTGTGTGTGTTGTCCAGGCCAGGAGGAGAGCAGGGAGGGCGAGTCCTGCGACAACTTCACAGACCTCAACCTGTCCCACTGCTTCATGGGAACCAGCCTGTACGTCCGGCTGCTGCTCTACACCCGCTCCAACCTCGACTGCGGCCATGCGAGCTCAACCACCACCACCTTTCCTCCCAGCCGCTCTTCAACCTCTCCCGGCCCACCGCGCCTTCGTCATCCACGGCTACCGGCCCACCGGAGCGCCCCCCATCTGGATAGACCACCTGGTCCACCTGCTGGCCGAGCAGGAGGACATGAACATCATCGTGGTGGACTGGAACAGGGGGGCGGCCAACCTCAACTACTTCACCGCCGTGAGCTACACGAGGGAGGCGGCTCACAACCTCACCGGCTTCGTCATGACCATGCAGGTACGGTTCATTTATCTGACCCCGAGAAAAAAAATGTCACCAACTCTGCAGCTCTGCAGCTTTTTAGCCTCATCTAAGTCTTTTTATTTTGCATCTTATAATATTTGCACATTACTGCTAAAAATCCTACTGCTGCTCCACTGCAAGCAGTATTATCTGTATTCTAATTTGTATCATCTATTTAGTTAGATATTTTATTTTTGTTTTATAATTTTATAATTTATATTTTATTTTATTATGATTTTTTGCTCGTGGTTTATCTTTCTAAATATTTTTAGCAGCAAGATTTAACTTGCGTTCATCCAATGAACACAAAGCATGATGCCAATGGGTGATGCATTTAATGTGGAATAAATTAGCCATAATAACTTTCTAGAGTGAAAATATGATATTTTTAGTGAACAAACTGAATATTGTTGTTTCATTATATTTATTTTTATTTTTACGACTTAATAATCATATGTACAATAACGTTTGGGAACTTGAAAATTAAGAAAGTGACTGAAAAGAAAATTTTGAGTATATATTGCCTTGAAAATATTGGGATCAGAATATAAAACATGCATAAACAGTAAGATGAGACAAAATGTACCTTAAATATAAAGGTGAGTTTCAGACGTCTTTGTGTCTGCAGGAGGAAGGAGCCCCTCTGAGCTCAGTTCACCTCATCGGCGTCAGTCTGGGAGCTCACCTGGCTGGATTTGTGGGAGCAAACCTGAAGGGGAAGATTGGACGCATCACAGGTAACAAAAAAAAAAAACTGAATTACTGAATTAATAAATGAGAAGAACAAATAGGAAAGTAGGAATATTAGAAATATGTGGTATGTGGTAAGAGTATGAGCATGTTTATGAAATTATGAAAAAAACATGTGTTATAACATACAAATGGTTTGATTTGTGCCAGTGAAGTCAAGTCAAGTAACAAGTAACAGTAAGAACATTTTGAGGGAAAGACACTTCTTAAAAAACATACACAAAAAACATATACAAAAAAGCTTGATATGGGACAAAAATGTTTAAAAAAAAGTTTCTGTCCTCCGTCTGTCCAGGTCTGGACCCAGCGGGGCCGATGTTCACCAGCGCCACACCAGAGGAGAGGCTGGACCCCTCAGACGCCATGTTTGTGGACGTCCTTCACACTGACATGAACTGTGAGCGTCTGATTTACATTAACTGACAAAAACTAAACACAGAGGTCTCTCGTTTGTTCGCCATCTGCCATACAATCAGTTTGATTTTTGTACATAAACATGTGTTACCTGTAATTATTTAGACATTTGTAGAAGCTCAGCATTGGTGATTTTCACTGTGTACTCTACGTGAGAGTCCTGCATTTAAAATGTTATTTCAGTTTGCAAGTATAATCAGTTAAGTGGAGTTAAAGTCCATAAAGTAAAGTCCTGTGTCAGTAAAGTGGAGTTAAAGTCCATAAAGTAAAGTCCTGTGTCAGTAAAGTGGAGTTAAAGTCCATAAAGTAAAGTCCTGTGTCAGTAAAGTGGAGTTAAAGTCCATAAAGTAAAGTCCTGTGTCAGTAAAGTGGAGTTAAAGTCCATAAAGTAAAGTCCTGTGTCAGTAAAGTGGAGTTAAAGTCCATAAAGTAAAGTCCTGCTCAGTAAAGTGTCCCCTGTGTCTGTTGTCCTGTTGTCTGTTCTCTCATTAGATGATTCTTCCTCCTCATTAATGTAAAAGCAGGATTTTACTGTTGGAGTTGGTTGAGGTGGATCATTTTAAACTAGTTTGTATTTTGGGACTGCAGCTAATGATTCTTTTCATTCTGGATCAATCTGCTGATTCTTTTCTCCATTGATCCATTGACTGATTGATTGCTTTGTTAAAAACAGTGAAAATAGTCCAAAGTGACACCTTCACAGTGCTTGTTGTCCAACCAACAGTCCAAACTTCGCCATTATTCACATACATTACAATCTACATCATTTAAAGGAAAATGTTTCCTTAATCATGAATCGACTAATAGTTTCAGCTGTACTTCTATAACCTGTTGGGTCACTAAATTTGGAACAAAAAATCATATTTTATAAATTCTTCATATATTTCTTGTGCAAAAAGTCTTAATTTGTAAAGTTAGCTGTCAAACAAATGAAGCAGTGAAGTAAAAATCCAATATTAGTTATAATATATATAGTTACATTAGACTAGTGTGCAGAAAAACCTTTTTGGCTGTATTCAGAGAAACTAAAGCTAAATGTTGGTCTCATTTGAACCAAACCTCGATATTTAAATTACATTTTAATATGTGATAAATGATGGTTTAACATGTACTGCAGTACCACGCTCAGTAACGTTTTCTCTGTTTTCTATGTGCAGCATTTGGACTGAGGGGGGCTCACGGTCACATTGATTTCTATGCCAACGGTGGAGCAGACCAACCAGGGTGTCCCAAAACCATCTTCGCAGGTAAACACACACACACACACAGCAGAAAGCACGCTTCCACACACACACTCATTAACTTACCCCCACACAGGCTCACTCACTGCAGCGATGTCTTTGTTCCCCACAGGTAAATCTTATTTTGTGTGTGACCACCAGCGCTCTGTGTTTCTGTTCTTGTGCGCTCTGAACCGGACCTGCAGCCTCACAGGTTACCCGTGTCCCTGCTACAGCGACTTCCTGGAGGGGCGGTGTCTGCAGTGCGAGGCCTTTAAACCCGCTCCCTGCCCTGTGCTCGGTAGGAGAAGTTAATCCCAGAGGCCGCTGAAACTTTGCACAGTGACGGAGACGTTGTATCTGATCACCTGTGCACCCGTCTCACCTGCAGGTTATGATTTAAGCCAGTGGAGGGAGACCCTGCTGCGACTCGGACAGACCAAAGTTTTCTTCAGCACCACGGCCACGCTGCCCTACAGGAGTGAGTCAAACACACCACTGCACCTTTATTTATTTATATTCATACCTGTACATAGTAGTTATTATTAAAGTGCAGTTTTTGTCTTTTCATGCCACTTTATACTTACACTTTATGACATTTCAGAGGAAAACACTGTACTGTTTGTATCAGAGAAGATTTTCACACACAAAACATAAAGAACATCTAAAATCTGATGTTCTGTTTTAAATGAAAACACCCAACAGTTTTATACACAGACAGTTTTATATTATTCTAAGTAAAGCGGAGACCTCTTATGCATTTGCTGAAATGCAAGGATTTGCTGTTAGTCTTTTAAATTATTTAAATCTTTAATCTGGTTGAGTCTTTTTTTCTGCATTGCGTACCTTTAACACAGTACATTTTCCTGATTATTCTTGCATACTTTTAAGTAAGTAAAAGTAATTCACAACAGTAACAACACTTTTACTTGTAATGGAGTATTTTTTAAATAGGTATTAGTGTTTTTACTTAAGAAAAAGTAAGTAAAGGAAGTAAGAGGATATGAATACTTCCTTCACCACTGTGCTCTATAAAATACATATTGTGTCATGTATATTGTCAAAACTAAAACACTTGCTGTGATGGAGTTATGGATAAACCCTCTAAATGACCAAAAGTTTAAACACATCAGCAGTTTTTTTCTCTATACTGTAAGTTTTCAGTAAAAGAATCAGGTCATGTGTCTGTCTTTATGTTTCTTTATGTGCACTGACACTACTGACAGACATTTTGGCCTGATGAGTGAGTTATCTTTTGGTGTCTGTCTCCTGTGTGCGGCAGAGCTCAGCTACAGAGTGGACATGGTGACCTGGAACCAGTACCTCCGCTGGGGGGTCGTCTACATCCGGCTGCACAGCGGCAGAAACTTCACAGAGGCCCGAATAGATCAGTAAGTCTGTCTGGAAAAACATCAGGACATGAAGCCTGTGGAAGTTCACAAAAATGGAAAGAAGTCAACATCTGGCTTTTGAACTAAATATTATACTTGCATAATATTTTCTCTTATTGTCAACAAAATCCCATTATTATTATTAAAATTTTAAGGATATAAATACTTCAGAAATATAGTTTCATGTTTAAAACAGCTGCTCACTGTAGCTTTTATCAAACAAACAGGAGGAAATTGTGTATATGTATTGAGGACTATTTTCAGCAGCGGATGAATCCACATTTGGTGCTCTTGTTAGTATTTGAGGGCAGGATAGTGTGTATGTGAGTAAGTCAAAATAAAATAGTTTTAATAGTTAATAAACATGCAATACTTGTTAGTGGATACATTCACTTGGTGTTTTATTTGTTGAGGCCAGTTGTCCATTAAAAAAACTTCATCTTCAGGTAGGTGTTACCCCGTTTAACTCGACCTCCCCGTCCTCTTTGTTCCCAGTAAGCTCCTGCGGTTCGAGCAGTACACCTCGACCCGGCTGCTGGCCCAGTTCGACGAGGATCTGCAGCAAGTCCAGAAGATCTCTGTGCGCATTAACACCGGCAACATGATTGGGCCTCGTTACAAAATCAGACTGCTGCGAATACGCTTCACGCCGCTGGAACGCCCTGAGAGGTCAGTCCTCAACCCACAGAGCTTAAATTTTCTTTCTCTCTTTTTCACACTTTTATATTTTATACTTCATAAAAGTCAACAGCCAATGAAACAGCAGAAAGTTTCTCAGAGATTTAATAGTTGTTGTTTTGTTTTTTTGGCAGTCCTGTTTTAATATTTCACTTCCAACAGAAGCATCCCACCAACAGACCAAATCTCCCAAATATTCAGTTTGCTGTCACATCAGTTACCAACTCAGCAGCTTTGAATAATAATTTTTGAATAATCGACCAACTGTGGTCTGTTTTCTCTCCGTCAGGCCTTTAATGTGCCGTTTTGACATCATCATGGAGGAGAACATGGAGGTGACGTTTCGACCTTTACCCTGCGACTCTCGCCTCTGACTCTACGACTGCTCACATTTCTTCTTCTATGGAAACGCATCTAACTCACCCGAACCCCTCTCAAGGATGCCCAGACGTCCTCTGGGTGCTGCAGTGTCTCCCGGACCCGGGTGGACCTGCGGGGACCCGACAGGTGGAGCTGCAGAGTCTCCTCGCCCGATGATGAGGGCGACCCGACCGGTGCTGTGGATGACTGCGAGTTATTGGAAAGTCAACATTTTGTCACGTATGATTGAAGCCACATCTCTGCTGCTGCTGATGGGACTTTTGGAAAGCTGAGTGACTCCTGTTAATCTGTGAGATCTGGAAACACCACCTGTAATGAGATTAATGGAAAGAGCTGCTGCAGGAGAGACTTACGTCCCGGTGAGATGAGTTCTCTCGATGCTCAGTATCTCTCTATCTCCGGCTTCATTTCCTCTCCAAAAACATTTACCTGTAAATGCAGCAAAACCGTCAGTACGACCACCTTTCTCCAAATCTGATGATTTTAAATGCAAATGTTTTGGATAAACTGCAGGGTTAAATGCTCCTTTATGGGTTACAAGAAAATTCTTCTACTAAGATAAATGAACTATTTAATCCTTCCTGGGACTGAAAAATGCATGGCTATTTTTCTCAGGTCATGAAATGTTGACTGATAAAATGAATTTATTTGGGTGGACCTTCTGAATGAAAAACACACAACACTTCACACACAGATGAAGAGCAAGTCTGTTGTGTTAAAAGCCTGTGATCCACTTGTGATTTTTCCAGGAAAGTCTCCAAAGACACCCGTGTCTTATCTTTCATCAGTGGGCCATGTAAATGTAAATCCTCAGGATTATATCTTTAACATAAAGTCCGGATTTGGATTGAAGAAATACTGTCTTATTTAAAAGAAACATTTGGCAGGCACATCTGGGCAGAGCAATTATGTATAAATACTAAAATGTAAAACATAATTTCTTCTGGGATTAAAACTGTCATTTTGATACTTTAACATTTTTAATTTATTGGATTAAGGATTTAAAGGACTTTTAATTTAGGGCTCTGCCAAACAAAAACATTTTCTTTTTTGTGACCAGTTTCCTGATCCTCAAGAGCACTTTAAGCATTTTAAGTAATTTGAGACATAAATAAAAACGATGTTTTGGGTGAATTCTCACTTTTCCCTAAAAATGCCCATTACAAGACTGTGTTTACCTGAAAACCAGTGTATTAACATGAACTCTCATTTTCATTTTTCAAGACTGGAAACCATCACATTTTTCAAGTTTGACTAAACTTGACCAGATTTCAATTTCAGTGCAGTTACAAAGACAATGAGAATGCAGCTTTTCTCTGTGTGCCTTGTGCCAGATGTTCTCAACATTTCTCGTTTTGCAAGCCCCCTCAATGAAAAGCAACGTGTACATGTCTCCGGGTGTTTCATGCTGCAAGTATACCTCTTAAAAAAGACCAGTTATTCCATCATCCAGTTGTTGAGTTGTGACTCCAGGCTGAGAGCTGCCGCCTCAACAGTGACGCTGCTATGATGTTTGTCCACAGAAATATATAACCAGACATAAGCTGCTGTACTACAGAAGTTTTAAGTTGTAAATCGTTTTATTCTGCAGACAAAGGTAGCTAAGGATGTTTGTAGCTTGTAAATTTGGGGATGTAAAGAAGAACCAGCAACAGGTTTGACTTTAGTCACAGATTAAGCTGTTGACGAGTGTTTAGTGTCGGTAAATGTGTAATGATGTGACTGTCGACATAACTGAGCAGCTGATATGAAGCTTTCTTCTCATGTGTAAGTTATGAAAAATGTGTTGCTGAAAACCTCATCTGCTGTTTTTCTATTCTGTATTTTCACCTGTGGTTTGAAATAAATCTTCCTTTCAACATATGTTTGGCAAAAATATTAATTTTTTCTTTGCTCGACAGATTTTGTGGCCACTACAAGCACTAAAGAAGTGACTCCTTACAATTAAATACTGTGTGTAAAGCTCATTTCTCAGACCTTAGAAGTGACTTGACCCACTCATTAAGGTTTTTCAGGAAGTCAGTCACATCTTCAGGCTTTAGTCAGCAGACGGAGTTCACTCACTTCTCAAAGACCTTTAGTTGTTTTCTTGTGACCTTTGTCACGTCTACAAAATACTAAATACAACTTAATGACTCAATTTAACTTCATGAGTAGACAGAAAAATGTTGCTCCAAACATTCAATAGTTGTTGTTGTTTTCTTGGTAGCTGAAGTTGTTCTACCTTCAAAATGAGTTTGAATATTTTTACTCAGCGCCCTTAAACTTCATATACAACTCTTTAATTCAACATAATATCACAATACCAATGTAGGTTAATAAAGTTTTATCTTGTCTCTTATCTTCAGCTGCTATCATGTACTCCATAGTTTGCCTAGCTCCATAAAAAATGTTTTTGTACTTTAATATTAAAAAAAAAAAAAATCTTTACAACTTTTACTGTTCATACTAAAGAAATAAACATCAGATCTGTCCACAGGTCTAGTGTGAACATGGCCACAGAAATTCAACAGCAACGTTTCAGACGGTCATGCAGGGAAAACAGCTCTTCAAAAGTTGCTTCAAAATGTGAAATTTAAATGGAAACAATGCCACACAAAGGAAAATTTGCACCAGCTTGCACAGTGATCCTCAAAGCTCTCTCAGTATGTGATTCTCATTTAGGTTTGAAGCTGGCTCCACATTTTGGCAGAACACAGCTTTTTTTACAGAGACATTTTGACTCATTACATTAAGGAAAGAACAGGTGAAAAAAACATTTTAGGGTCCTCGTGTTGTGCATGCTGGCTCACTGTCACACCATCACAACTTGCTTGAGAAATAATCTAGAAATCTTCAGGTTGATTTTGAAACAGCAATGACACTCGAGATAAAATCAAAAACACAAACGTTTTAGTTGTTCAGCAACACCGTCGCTGTCACTGACAGTCAGGTTGGTTTATTACTGAACTGTACAGACTGGTTAAAGTGGAGACAGAAAGAAAACAGCAGGAATCAATAACATAAAGTCGATGTTAACAACAGAACTACATCATTAACAGCAGCTAAACCGTCACAGGTGACTTCGCTGATAACTGGGTCAGAGGTTGTTAATGACCTGAAGGCAGGAGAAAATGAATAAGTGTACAATCACGGTCATTGTCGTGCCATATGTATTTTACCAATTCCACCGTAATCATCTCCGACAACTAAGCTGTGGACGTTTGAATCAACATTTTACAGATAAAAACCAATCACTTGATTTAAAATATCTAACTTTTTTTTTTTTTAATCAAAACCACACATCTACATGAGTGAATGAGAAAATATAGACAGTAATAACAGAAGGACACAGAAGAAGAAAGATGGAAAGATGAAACGTGAATCGACGTTCACATTCAGTTTAGTCATAAATCCCTCGTCTGCTGGAAAACACCAACAGAGCATAGACTTCTTCACAGTCTGGATCAACGCCAATGTTGTGCTGTTGATGGAAATCAATGGGGCACAATGCGGCCCGAGACGGGGACAAAATACTTCCTTGTAATCGGCTGGTTTTTAGCAGCAGTGTCACGATTCATCAACAAATCAGCAGCATTCAGACGCAATACCTTCCCAGTGTCCGATCACCAGTTAGGACCTGGATGGTGAAGAGAGATAAAGAGCGGAGGTCAGAGGAATCCGGGTCAGCGTAGAAACAATAAAAGAGGATTTAATCGGTGTGAATGGAAGAGACGAGAAGACGGGATCGCACCAGCTCAAGGTAAGATTAGAAGCTGATTAGGGGGAGGGCTGGGAAACACTCCTTAAAACGGTAAAAGGGTCAAAAGTCAAAGGGAATATTCCACTGCCCGATGACTTTAAAGCCTCAACATGAGGAGGAGAGAGCAGCAGGCCTGCGGGGCGGTTACACAACAAGAGCAAAAAGAGTTCAGTCCAGGATCAACCAGCCAATTAGTCTGCCAATCAAGAGTTTGGTGGAAGGGTGGCGAGGAAACTTTGGACAGGTGGGGAGAAAAGAAAAGTAATTTCTGATAAATTTCTGCTGAGTAGCTTTAAATTATAAACATATGAGCAAAGGCTTAAAATTACTGTCCTTCAGTTGTTTGATTATTTTCTTGATTAGCTGAACTGATTAACTTTTCATCCATGAACCGCCAGTTAAAAACCCAGAAATATTCACCTTTCTGTTGAAAAAGAGGTGACAAAAACCAGAAAATATTTATATTTAAGAGGTGGAGGCAGTGAAGGTTTGGTATTTTTTGGTATCTAGGAATTAACTGATGATCAAAGTTTCACCTTTCATCTCTCATTGTGTCTCAAAGCTGATGGTTTTCTAGTGAACAGCAGAGCGGGGGGGGAGTCTTTCCGTTATCTGCACTCACTCTACATTTCAGTCATACAGTTAAACTTAAAATGGTAAAATAAATACATTTTTGTTTACAGGCCGTCTGCAACACTTATTAAAGATGTTTTTTTTTTTTCACGTGAAAACAGTTTGACTTTTGAAGCTCTGAGGTTCATCACTACCAGAGAAACCTCTCACAATCTTTTCATGTGTATAAATAAGCATAAAGAAATCTTCAGCTTTATTCGTTTTCAGGGGTGTTAAGTTACCTGTGGGGTTGCTGCGGTTGTTCTGTCGCCTCATTGGTCCGAGCCGAGGGCCGAAACGATTGTTGTTCCTGCGTTGGGGGTTGGTGTTTGGCCTGTAGGAGCCTCCTCTCCTTGGTCCCTAAAGAAGGAGAGAAAGATTCACCTTGACCATCATCTCCATCAGACAGCGTAAAGCTCGCAGGTCAAACGCTCACCATGTTGCCTTCTCGCCTCCTGCTTTGCTCCTCTGGCCAATTGGAGAATCCTTCGTCCTCCATTTCGTCTTTGTCGCTGTACTCTACATCCGGCTCACTGACACAAACATGAACACAATTAGGAGAAAATAAACGCTGACAATAATCAGTTTATTAATCTATTAATTCATTCATTACAAAGCTCCTCCATTGTAAGTCTAAACCTTTTCATTCACCTTTTATCTGCTGCTGCTTCACATAATCATTTCAGACTTCAGTTTATTGTTTGGTGGAAATACGATTTGATGTTACAGACTTTTGAACCCCACTTAATTGCAGCTGGTTTTACCCTCCAGCACCAAGGAGCTGCTGCAAAAGCTCAACTTCATAAATTCCCACAAGAAATACATTATTATACAAGTATAATTTGAACAAAATATATTAAACTGTATATTCACTATAAGTTATTTATCTCATGAAGAAAATACCACCTCCCTAATTGTTCACACGAACTGTAAAAGGAAGAATAAAATATTTCCTAGGTTATTACAGGTTTATTACCACAATGGTGCATCTGCTGAATAATGACATAAGGAGGAAGGTGGTCTAATCTCACCTGACGGGGCTGTGGGGACGCTGTGACATACTGTTTCCTGATATTGTGACTTTCACCCCCTCCAGCCTCTCCTGCCTCCTCCTCTCCAGGTCGTGCCTCAGGTCTCCTGGGCCTCGCACCGGCTGCCACATAGTCAGAGAAATCAATTAAACATCTATTTCGCCTTTTTTAACTCCATTGCAACAGCAGTCACTGTTTGTTTATTCACCTGCAACGGTCTGGAGAACAGGGGCTCTTCATCGTCAAGCAGCGAGTTCATATTTAAGCTGAAGCCTCTGCAGAGAGACAAAAAGAAAAACACAACTTTAAACTACTATAGAGTAAGTAAGTAAAGACTGATTGATTAAAAACAGCACTGTTTTACTTATGGTAATTACTTAGAAGAACATTGCATCTAAATAGATCCTGGACTGCTGTTTGTACCATTTCGATCACCAAAAACAAACAACATGTGCTTCTGTGATGACACGACGTACCGGTTTGAACTGAACCTCTCATCCAACGTCAGCTCCTCTGTCTCGTCTAGTAGAGTAGTCGAGTAGCCAGCTTTCTGGGGAGCTGAGAAACGCTCATTCAGGGTGAGCCCGTCATCTCTGAAATACTGCTCTGTAGACACAGACGACAAACAAACACCTTCACATCTTGACAACGACTATATTATTTGTATTTGTGGTTTAATCACATTTAATCTATTTATTACACGTCAGTTGTCTTTATCAAATGTCAATTTCTTTATAATTTTATCTAGAAATTGTTTTGCTTTTTCACAAAATATTAAGCTCACATAAAAAAGACAACTGTACCAACAACAAAGAAATAGAGAAAAGAAATGTTCCTGTTGTGCTGACCTTTGACATGGTGCACGAGGGTGATAATTTCTTGGGCAAAAGTCCCAGTGTGCATTGCGGTCTCCTGGTATGTCCCAGAGTGCTCCAGCATGGGCAGGAAGTCGAGACGCTGGCGGCCCACGTTGACCAGGTCTAAAGAGAGCTGCCGGTCTGAGAAGTAACACAGCGAGCTGCAGAGGGGGGGAACAAAAGGACAATGAAACCAGCCCAGACGTAAAACTGCTGCCTCCCCTAAACAAAAGCTCTTACCTGAGTGAAGTACAAACAAGATGAATAATTATATAAAAATAATAGTGCAAGGGAATTCACCACTTCCACCACTTAGTAATTTTAGTTTTGGATGACTTGTAGTGTTGCAAGAAGGCTAACTACTTCACTCGATGTGTGAACAACAACTGACTCACTCCTTAAAGGATACAACTATTCCTAAGTCCTGACAGAGACTATTTTACCAAGCCTCAAAAAAACCTGTCTGTCCCTGTCACATCTGTGTAAAAAAATGATAAACATCTTTACCTTACCCAACAAACTTACCTTTCTTGAGTTCCACAAGGACTTAAAACACTATAATAACCCTTTCAGTTGACCAAAAGGGAGGATGTACACAGAATCACACAAATGCATAACATTTTTAAGGATATTCATGCTTCAAGCTTAAAGTGAAAGCTGGAGGAGACCTAAATATGTTTACAGACAGGTGAGTTTAAGTTGGGTTGAAAGTTCACACTTCTTTTCTTTTATGATCTTCAATTTGGCATCGGACTGTTCATCGGATATTTCAGCCGCTAAGTGAACGTACGTGGACTCCACTTTAATGCTGTCGACGTTTTCACAGCCCACCTTCTTCACTCTTGATCGGCGACGGCTCTCTGTACGACGTGTCTCACAGCTTCTCCAGGATTTGATTTCTTTTTGAGGAGAATACAGGATATTCTTATCCATGATGTCTCCGTTTAACAGCAATGACGACACTTTAGTTTATCCACAGATCAGCATGGACAATTAGTCATGACTTCAATATCACATTTTTTTCAGTCTGATGACGTGAATGTTGACAGCTTCGACTCCTCTGATGTTCATGTTCCTGTCTTGAATTTGTCGTTTTTCAGATTGACGACATTCACCTTTACAGCTCCAGTTTCTTATGTAAACAGCACAGATGATGCTTCAGCTTCCTCCATTTTTCTGCATTGTATTTAGAGCCTTGATTTCTGTGCGGGTGAAGCTGCAATTTCTCCCTCTGCAACATAGATATTTATGCTCAAAGCTTCAATGTCTTTTCAGCTGCACAGATGTTGCTCCAACATCTCAGCATTGATGAGGTCTTAGTTCAAGGCTTCCAATTCTCCTTTAACAGCTCTGATATTCATTCTCATGCCACTGATATTTTCTTTTGATGGCACTGATAAGGCTGTAATTTCTCCATCACCAGCGATGAAACGGTTTTAGCTTCTTCATTTTGAGGATTGATGAGCTTTGCTTCATTTTCTCCTTGCAACAGTACTTATGATGAGTTCTCCTTTTCTCCAACAGTGTTTATGTTCATGGCTTCGATTTCTTCTTTAAACAGCATGTATGAATTTTCAGATTCAAAGTATGGTTGTTGCTGTTTTGGTTTGTCTTCGTCTTTCCTAGATGCTTTAATGAGTAACTGAGTTTCATAGGTCCTATTCTTCAATAAAATCAGCTGTGGGTAATTTTATTTCCCATCCATTAGTCCCCATAACAGGCTGGAAAAAAATAAGACTCCTTAGTTGGTCGTGTTTTTCTGAAGACCTCAGCATCCTCACAGTGGAGGTACTTTGAATCCTTTCCCCAGAAATAAGCGTGAGATTAAATAAACACAGCCAATCTTCAAATATGTTTCAGTATTTGGCTAATTCAGGCAGCGGTTTCTCTTCTGAAAGGCAAAAGCACAAATCCTCCCTGCTCATTCACACTGGGTGGGATATCCTACCGTGCCCAATGTGTTTGTCTCCACTTCCTTCCACCTGAGACCACGACTGAACAACGTATGCAGGTTATTTTCATTTCCATTAACCAGACATGGCAAGTGGACAGCTCACGTCCACATCAAAGATCTTCTCTTCTTCCTGTCAAATATCTTGATTATCAGAGAGCTCTGATTGTTCTCTGCTTCTGATTTCCATCCTTTAATTTCTCTCTGGTATTCTGAAGACAAAGCGAATAACGATGCTTTATCTCGACGTAGGTGGTGTTGCTTCATCATCAAAAGCTGGCACAGTTGAAACACCACCATAGAAGAGACATTTCCTCCCTCACCTTCAGTTTCACAAACAGCAACAGAGGTTTTGTCAAATGAGTTATAAATGGCGACTGTATTAATCACCTCAACCAAAGGCATGTAGCAGCAAGTAGGAGTCGGATGAAGTGAGCATTGTAGACATCATCTCGTATTGGAAGAGCATTGTCGAATGATGTCCTTTGGGTGGTAGTAAAATGAAGATAGCGTAAAGGCAAAACTGAGTAATGACTTACTGCAACATCCCATCAGACACACTTCTCTAACAAGTGATGTCTGCAGGATGTGTACTTCCAAAGAAAGAAAACTGCAGTGTCAAAGTTCATCTCAATATGCTTTTTAAGATGTTTACGTGTGATAATCTGCTTCTGCGGCCCATCTCATTACCATTCATTAGTGAGAAATTTTTCTTCCACATGATCTGTGTGAAACACACTGACACATTGGAAAGCCAGTGGTGAACAGTATGTCCTCTTCTCCATCTGCCTCTCAGAGAAAAGGGGAAAACACTGAGTACATCTGACGAAAACGTCCTCATGATGCTTTTCTGCCATTCATTCAGCCTGTCCGATGATGTGGTCCTCAATTATTGTTATTTTGTCAGGTTTTTAACAGAGTAACCTGAGTAGAAGCTAAACCGTGGCTTCAGTCCATCTTCTGATTTTGTGGCGCTCTTCTGTTTCTTTCTTTATGACTAAACACCAGATCGTTCATCATCAGTGCAGAAAAAATGGAGGAGTCCGGTTTTCAGCTCCAGGGTGTCTCCTCTTCTTTGTGTAGAATGAGGTGCAACTGAAACGATCCTTTTTTAAAATAAAGGAATGATGTTCTTGTTAAGCTTGTATATAACAAGGTGACTTACCCAAATGCATCGTCAATGCTCTTCAGTTTTGCATGTTCAAATGTCTCTTCATCGTGTCAATCCACAGGTTTTCACGTGAAAGTAACTTCACCTTCAGATGAAAGGTGTTGACGAAAAGATGAAAATGTACTGCAGCTTGGAGAAAATTATGTGAGACATCCTGAATGTTTGACGTAGCAGTAAATATAATCTGGTAGGTTTATGAACCAGCAGAAATGTATGTTGTGTCATGTGACACAATTCTCCACGCTCTCTCTCTCCTCTTCCTGCAGCAGCTTTCCATGAGCTCAGAAAGAAAAGTGTGAACTTTCACCTCTCACCCTCCATAATCTGATTACATAATACTCTACCTGTTTTGGTTTACGGGTCGGCTCATGTCCACTTTGATGGTTAGCGTTTCCTCCGTTACAAGGGTCTTGTTATTGGTTTTCTGATCGTTCCATCCACGCGCCCTCTGACGGGGCATTTTAGGGTCCAAGTCAACCCTGGGTAGGTGTCGGTCCATACTTTCGCGTCTGTCATGTGTCCACGGTTGAAGTTTAGTTTCTTCTGCACAGCTAGGCTCCCCTTCGGTGAGATCCTCGTTACAATCTTCCCTGGAGGGTCGGTACGACGTTCTTTGCTCCTCACGAGGAAGCTCTTGGTATCCATGGGAGGACTGCTGCAAGTGTGTTTGATTCCTAGGCAGTCCAGTCCTTCCACCTTGTCCACGACTGACCCGGCCTCTTGCTGGGTGAGAACCGCCCCTCCCCCTGTGGTTCATGGGGCCAACTCGATTACCGTATCTCATGGGGTTTGGTCTATCTTGTGGTGAAGGGCTCCTCCTGGTTTCATGATTGTTGGGGTCTCTCCAATTATCTTGGTGTCCTCTGACTTCTTCCCGATCATCCAGCCTGCCGTCTGACGCACTGAAACGCTCCTGAGAGGATCCCATTGGACGGGGACTCCTCTGACGATCAAGGTCTGGGTGGAGATCTCTGTGGTCGTCAAAATGTTCCCACCTCATCTGTTCCCGACTGTCTTTGATGCCATGACCGTGTTCAATGACGAGCGGTCTCATGTGCCGGATGTCTCCACGGGGGAGGCTCGCCTGAGTGTCTCCTCCAAACCCATCTCTGGGTGTGTCCACGGAGTAACGCTGTTCCCACAAGTCCTCCTCATTTCTGTACCTGTGACAGCATAAGGGGAGGTGACATTTTTCAACAGTTATTCATGGGACTGTCACATATTCACATCTGGTTTTAAATTTACACTTGAAAATTTGCTTTGGACTCATCTCACTGTCTAGATCACACGTCTGATTCACCTGTTACCACTGTCACATCGACTACTTTTGCCATTAAGCTTCCGTTTGATTAACATCTACACTATGTTCAACATAAGGCATGCAGAGATTTGTAAGTATCAGAAGTTGCAAAGCAAGGAAGCCAAGCAATATTTGTTAAACTAGTGTTTTATATTAGGGGTTGTGATAACGGTGTGGAATTTGGCAAATGAGAAAGATGAGAATCTTCTGCATTCTCTGTTTCCTTTTTTTCCCGCGACAGTGCTGCAAAGCATTTCACTTTAAATTTACCCAAAATGATTGGCAACTTCCATTTCTCTTCTTTGCCTTTTAAGGGGGGGGTTCCTCTCTTGATGTGAATCCTCCATTCGTCGGTCTCTGTTTGGACCCTGAGTGTGCCTCCTTCCTCTTTCCCTACCTGCCCCCCCTCTCTGGTCATCTGACCACACACTGGGACTGAGGTCTCTGACCCTCCCTCGACCTCGGTCCTCCTCCTCCCTCCTCCAGCCCGCCACCGGCTCTCTTTGTTGGTGATGAGACTTTGGTGTCAGCGGCAATCTTTCCCTCATCAATTTCAGAGGTGAGCGGGGCGACCTTGCCCTGTTTTCAAAACTCTCGAATCGTTCTCTAAACCCCCGTCGATGTCGCTCTCCCACTCCTCCTCCATTACGCAATGGGGAAAGCCTTCGGTCATCATAGCCCATCACATCTTGTCGGGGCGATGGCCTCCTGCGATAAAACCCCTCATGGTCTGCATGACGATCAACTGGGAAAGGAGGGGATCTTCTCCGGCCTTCTGGGTACACATCTTCCCTGAAGTAGTCCCAGTGTCCTTCGGGATCTTCTCTGGGTGGATGATTCCTGTCCATCTGATCCCCGTCCAGGTCTGCAACGACTTTGTAAGGATCAAAGTCCGGCTCCTCCCATGGGAACATCCTGCAGCATAAACAAAAACACGTCACCGCTTGTAATGCACACATCAATCAATCAGCATTCACATCATAACGTAATAAAAATGAAATAATGGCAGTGCATTTACCTGTAACGTGGCGATCGGGACTGTGGTCTGGACATTTTGACAACCTGTAAGAGAAGGAGGGTTGTTTTGCTTTTTTAAAGTTGCAGGTAAAACACAAAACTTCACAGTAAAAGTGGATATGGTGGGTTTTCACATAAAAGAATTTGTCTTAATATGTTGGTGCAAAAAGTATAAACAAAATAAGAAAAAGATATAAGGGTGAAGCAGGGACTTCAAGTCAAGAAAAAATGTTTACCAAGGATGTGCAAAAGTTTACAGTACTCAGTTACAGAATATCTGCACGTCAACCATGACGTGCAAAAGCAGCTGACGCTTTGTTGACATTAGCGGAATAATTTAATCCTCACAGGTCTTAAGACCACGATGGAAATGAACCTAAAATTTCAGGGGACTTTGGGTGGAAATGCTTAAGTTCCTCAAAATCCTTAACATCCTGTAACAGTGTGATCAATTTTACTTTCTGTTTATTGGAGAGTGGCGTACCCCTCTCCTCCTCTCGATCTCACAAATTATCATTTAATTAACTTTAAGAAATCATGCTTCAATCTTTAATGCACTTTACCTCGGCGTTATCACACAATTTCAACTGGACAGGATTGTAAAAGTCCTTATTCCCTTGCCGCATATATGTTAATTTGTTAGGACAGAACTCAACTCCCTTTACATTTGTTATAAGATCATATTTACCCTTAATATTTCCACTCTTTCCTACTTTATATTGCACCTGCTGCACATTATTTCCCTGAAAACATTAAATAAAATAATATTGTTTTATCTGAAAGCTGAAACAACTCATCCAATACCTACTAGTGAGAAAGAATATCTACTAATTTGTCCTTAAATGGACATAGAGCTACTTTATAAAGCAATTATTAAAACAAAATGAAAACTTTGAATTAGCAGTTTTGTCTCACATGGAAACAACAAAACAGAAACATGAAGCTCCAACATTAATAACATATAATATTACACAACCCAAGATTATTTTACACAATATCAGGACATAGGGAGATAATTCACAGTGGTTGTAATATTTATATTTATGTTCGAGTTTGTTCCTCAAACCAAGTAAATAACATGCTAAAGCTAGTTAGCAGTTAGCCTTACCTTCCGAATAACTTGAGCTAAAGCGACAATAAAAACACGAAGAGAGCGAATTATAACACTTTATAATGTTAGAATAAACGCCGATTTAGTGGTAGATATAACCCAAAGTTGGCTAAAATGTGTTGTTTTCCGTTAAAGAGCCTTTAACGACAGAAAATCGGTCCGCAAAAGGCCAAACACCGCCATCGGCACTTCCGCTGCGGCCTTTCAGAATAAAACTACATCAGAATCATTGTTCTTGCCAAGCAGGTTTTCACCACTGAATGTATAAATCTATATATTTATTTATCTTTATATAAACACGTGGTTAACATACACGGGCAATTTGTCTTGATATGTTGGTGGAAAAAATATAAACACAGTATGTAGTATGTAAGCACTTCAAGTCAGAAGTTTATCCTCTTACCTGTAGTTGGACAAAACCAGCCCTCTTTCCCTTAATTTAGTCATTTTCTCTGGCCATGTTAGTGCCAACTGCATCATTTTTGGCCCTTTTTTAGTGGGTGGGTGAAATTTAAAAATGTTCATATCAGTTCATATTGTTGGTATATAGTTAAAGTTATATCTATATAGTCTATATAGTTATAGATAAAAAGCCCCATAGACACCCATTCAAATCATATTTTTTGATCCCCGGGCATTATAGTAAAGAATAATGAATGGAATCACACAGGACTTTAAATCTAGATTCTAGGGTTCAAAATTGTAGTTTTTACTATTTGCCATCAGATAAAGCCCCTTACCATGGTTTGCCGTCACTGGGGGCCTTCTTTCTGATGTACTCATCGATCTTTAATGTTTCATCCTGAATCGTGGCTCTGACACTCACTAGTCCTCGGCCTCCCTCTGGTGGAGTCCTCCATGCATTGTGAGGAGCTTTCATGTCTTTATATAAGTGGCCTCTATCTCCTCCTCTGGCCAGCTTATTATACCAGCAGGATAACAGGCAGGGTGTAGGTGTTTATCACAGGAACCTTATCCTTTCCATTCAGCTGACTTCTCAGGACTTGCCTCATTCTTTGGAGGTATTTGGCTGTGGATAACTTCCTTGCGGCCTCCTCAAGGCTCCCATTTGCCTGTGGTATCCCAAGGTACTTGTAGTTGTCTTCGGTATCTGCAATGTTCCCATCTGATAGTCTGACTCCTTCAGTTCTGACTACCCTCCCTCTCTCACTTGTCGAGTCCAAATGACTTTCCAATATGTTGCTGTGGTCCTCTTTTTTTATGTTGGTTAAAAAAATAACTCAGTGAAGGTAGAAAATAATTTGAATATATAATATAGGCTGTAAACCACCAAAATTCTCCAACTTGCATTTATTATATTGGAAAAAAAATCACTTTTTTTGTTTTTACACCATAATAGCATAGTGGGTTAATCTAAATACAATGGTATTGGGGTAATGGTAAGGGGTTAAAATAAAAATAAAAAGAAATTTTGATCGTTATTATTAGGATGGCAGTGATGGATGGTAGTATATTTTTCATAAGGCCTGAAGGTTATATTAAAAATAAATCAGGGAAAATCAAGGATTTTGTCTTAGGATATACATATAGTGAGCAGAAAAATATAAGCAAGGTCAATATCAAGTACTTTAAGTCAGAAATAAAAATGAAATATAATTATTTAAAATTGATTATCTTCTGATCCTCAGTCTGTCCTGATACTTACACTTCCCTAAATGTAGTGATAGATTGTAGATTGTGGATCCCAGAAACCTAAAAAGTTTCCTCAGCAGACACTGTGTTGTTCACAGTAGAGAGGGGGGGGTAATGTTGGGGGCCTCCTTCTGAAGTCCACTCACCGTCATCTCCACAGTTTTTAGCGTGTTCACCTGCAGGTTGTTCTGATCACAGCAGCTGTTCGACCTCCCGTCTGTACTCAGACTCATCACCGTCGATGAAGCTGATGATCATTGTGTCGTCTGTAAACTTCAGGAGTTTAACAGACGGGTCTCCTGAGGTGCAGTCATTGGTGTGACGGGAGAAGAGCTGTTGTAGGATGTAGTTCAGTCCCATGTTGACTGCATCATCCACTGACCTGTTTGCCTGGTAAGCAAACTACAAGGGATCCAGCAGGGGGGCTGTGATGTCCTTCAGGTGGGCAAACAACAGTCTCTCAAAGCAGGAGGACTATCACAGAAACAGAGGGGGGTGATCATAGCTTAAAAAAACACTGATCATGTGATGCAGGTTTCAGAGAACAGGAAGGGAACTTGAAAGTGAAAGTGTTCAGTCAGTTCAGTCTCCATTTTGAGTGGACCGAGGAGGAAAACTGAAGGCTGAGGCAGGGTGAGTGTTAATCCAACATGTTTCTTATCTCACTGTCAAAGTCTCTGAGTCTCTTTTCTCTCTGTGGACTGTCGAGGAAAAGAAAAGTTAGAATGAACTCAACACTTTGATTCATCTGTGGACACAAAGTCCTGATTGGCTGAATAATTCACATTAAAGCTGCAGAAACTCAAGAAAACAAGCTGAGCAGGTAGAGAGCTAGCTGTCTGCTTTTATTCTACTGTATACTGTGTGTGTGTGTGTGTGTGTGTGTGTGTGTGTGTGTGTGTGTGAGAGAGAGAGAGAGAGAGAGTGTGTGTGTGCATGCGCACGTACGTGTGAGTGTGAGTGTGAGAGAGAGAGAGAGACCGCACATGTGTGTGTGTTACTTCCTGTTCTTGTTGTTCTGAGCTCAGTTCCTGTTTGTTCTCTCAGACTGACTTCAAGTCAGAGGTACCAAAGAGTGTTTGTATGGCTTATTCTTCCTGATTATTGATGCTTTCCTTTTAATTGTCCAGGTCAGTGTGAAATGATTGAAGCATCCAGTAACACTAAATGAGCCTGTTTTATTCCTTTTATCTGTTGACAGAAATAAAAGTAAACACTGTCTTTGGTGCCTTATATACTCTTATAAACTGTGGAGATGAAAGATTTTACACTACTGTAATTTGTTTGAATAATTTATCAGCAGTAGTTTTAAATAAAGAAACTAAAAGTTCAGCAAAACTTGGATTATAAAAAAATAGTACCCCATATTAAAGAGCTGATCACACACACACACACACACACACAGAAACTTTCAGATTTCCAGTAAATATAAAGGGGAGGAGAAACACTGATCATGTGATGCAGGTTCCTGAGAACAGGGAGGGAACTTGAAAGTGAAAGTGTTCAGTCAGTTCAGTCTCCATTTTGAGTCGTATACTGTGTGTGTGTGTTACCGCCTGTTCTTGTTGTTCTGAGTTCACAGTCTGTTCCTGTTTTTTCTCTCAGTCTGACTTCAGATCAGAACATGGAGGAAGAGGAGGACAGATCAGAGTCTGCAGGATCCAGCTGTTTGTCTCTAAAGAGTGACAGGTCCAAACCTCGACCTCCAAACTTCAGTAATGAACCTGGACCATCAGACACAAAGTAAGAAGCTTTACCACAGGCTTTTAGTTTCTGCCTGTAGGTCAGGATGACATGAACCAAAGTTGCTCGGGAAACAGAGCAATAAGAGACTAAACTAAAAGCTCTGTAAAACTTTCTGGTTCAAAGAAACTGGAGAAAAAGTTTGACCAGCTGATACTACCACAGTGTGAATTTATTTTATTTTATTTTTGTCTGTTCTTATTTTGTAAGTTCAAACACTCAGCTTTATTTAACTTTTATGAAACTGTGAAATACAGTGATTGCATTGTTGTCATTGTTAGTTCCCTCCAGTGTGCATTGCAATGATATCTTTATGTATCCACTAAAGTTCTGAACACACTTATGACCATGCTTAATTATAATATGTTACAAGTGTTATTCTTATTTTTTATATGTGTAAACAGGACAA
Organism: Scortum barcoo; assembly: GCA_023238725.1. Taxonomy (NCBI): domain Eukaryota; kingdom Metazoa; phylum Chordata; class Actinopteri; order Centrarchiformes; family Terapontidae; genus Scortum; species Scortum barcoo. Next base: position 20,417,187 of record CM041551.1, read on the forward strand.
ATTAACGAATTTGTGTAAATTTAGATTATGCAGTTTCCCACCGGCAACAAATGTTGCCAAGAATAACCAACATGAAATGAAAAAGATCATACATATTATGTGTTAAGGAGGTCTAAGGAGTGAAATGCATGCACTTATTTTGCAGGGACAAAATCTGGGATTGAACAGGTTAAGAACGGAGATAAAAGCATTTGAGGCAATAGCACCATGTAAAGTCCTCTGCTGGAGGTCAGCAGTCTGTTTTTTGAGGGGAGGTTTGTATAAAATCCTCCACTGTGGGTTTGATCTGGTTTCCTCAGACAGTCTGAGTCCACACAGTGGGAGGTCTGTCGCTCAGTCCTTTTTTGTGAGTGCTTTTAACACAGTTGTGGTATAAAGTCTTTTTATCGGCTATGTGGAAATGAACCTTATTTGGGTTGGTAGCAGTCAGCAGGGGGCCAGTCAGGTCTCCCAGCTCTGGGCTCATGTAGACCTCTGTAAAGGGGTCTGTTGGATCCGCTTTGGTTCCTCTCTAGCTGGAGTCCATCAGGAGGCTCCTCTAGTGAAGATCCTCTGCCTCCGGAGGCTGGTTGTTCAGGATCCTGTCCACACTTCTGTAGGCCTCCTCCTTGGCCTGACGAAGCTGCCTGAGCTTTGCTGTGAAAACCAGAGTTTGTTGTTATTGTATGTGCAGAAGGTTTTGGTCTTCACAGAAACTGATGTTGTTACGATTCCCAGGCAGAGAGGAGCTAGACCCCGAAATGCAGACCAGAGCAGACACCAAATGGATTGAAGTTTCAACAGTTTTAATGTTCTTTTCAATGAGTAGAAATCACAAATCAGAGTTTGGCCAGCCAGTGGTGGGCGTCACGGCTTGGATGTGCGTGGGGCTGATGCCGCAGGGGCAGAGAGCCGAGCTGCACCAGAGAGCTGCAAGGAGGACTGCAGAGGGGGAGATGAGGCCAGGAGGAAGACGAGGTAAGCCAGGGAGGCAGCCGCAGCTTCGGCGGAGCCAGGAGTCTGGAGTACAAAAAACAGAATGGGTTACGTAGTACAGGCAAGAGTTCAATGAAAGAATTGCTAGAAGCCACGAAGTACCGAGAGAGGTAACTGAACGATCTGGCGATGAGTGGATGAATGAGCCGGGCTTAAATCCTGTTGGTGGGTTGATTGTAGAATGACTGCCAGGTGGTGCGGCTGAACCAGGTGTGGTAGTGAATGCCCTGGAGTTACCTCGTCCTCCTATGCGGCCAACAAACAGACAGTGACAGACAGGGGGAGACAAAACACAAGACAGGGATCCTAACAGATGTAGGATGTCACAGCGCAGTGAGTCAGTGAGTTCATCCAGGTCTGTGGCTGCAGCATGGCAAACACTCCAATCAGAGCAGTCAAAGCAGGCCTGTGACTCCAGCTTTGCCTCGGTGGTCCATCTCCTCACAGTCTTTACCAAAGGCTTTTAGTTTCTGCCTGTAGGTCGGGATGACGTGAACTAAAGCTGCTCGGTGAACAGAACAATAGGAGACAAAACTAAAAGCTCTGTAAAACTTCCTGGTTCAAAGAAAACTGGAGAAACAGTTTGACCAGCTGATGAATATGTGAGCAGACAGGGAGAACAGGAAACTAAACAAATAAATAAAAACACAAAAAGTAGCAGAGATCGCAGTACCTAGGCTGCTATCTGTGGCACCATATCTTTTCATTTAAAATGTAAAACATTTGTTGTTTCTACAGACAGAGATCAGAGTCTGCAGGATCCAGCTGTCTGTCTCTGAAGAGTGACTGGTCCAAACTTCGACCTCCAAACTTCAGTAATGAACCTGGACCATCAGACACAAAGTAAGAGACTAAGTGGGGGCAAGAGCAAAATCTATGTTTTTGAGTTTGTCAGCCTCAGACAATCTATTGAACTTAATTTAAGATGCCTTATCTACCACTAATCTGTTTTTCAAACTTTTTCTGCAATGAAGGGATCAATAATAAGAGTATGACTTTTCTTCAGCTTGAGTTCGTCTGAGTTACACAGCATGTCCACCAAAAACACCAAAACTAAAATCAACTGAGGGTCGAAGGCTCCTTGTCAAGAACAGTGTCACTGCATGTAAATGTTGAGAAAAATGAGGAAGCTTTTTGCCTTTTGAAAGCCGTCTCACAGTGGAGCAGAACATCACTCAGGAGGCTCTTATGAAGCTCCACCATGAAATATTTGAACCACCAGTGATTAAGTTGTGTGAATAAAATGGACAGTTTCCAGCACAGGTGTCAGGACGTGTTCTCACTTCAGCTTTTTGGACACCAGGTGTTCTTGTTGGATGTTTTTTTAACAATGGCTTTTGGTTCTGATGAGTTACAAAGAAATGTGTTGACAGAGAGAAGAAGAGGAGTCATGATGAGGAGCAGCCGTCCTGCTGTGCTTCGTGTCAGGACGTCCTGAAGGATCCAGTCTCTACCAGCTGTGGACACTGGTTCTGCAGACAGTGCATCAGCTCATACTGGGACCAGTCTGCTTCATCAGGAGACTCCTTCCTGTCCCCAGTGTGGAGAAAGATCCAGAACCAGAGCTGGACTGCAGACAGCCAGTCAGACCAGCAGTGTACAAAGTAAGACTGAACATCTGTCTGCTGCTGTCATCAATGTCTGAAAACAGGATTCTTCTTGGTTTATTTGTTGTGTTAGACAGCAGAGATATTAAAGACTTTTAGGAAAGTCCTGGAATTAAAACCCTCCTTTATATTTTGTTTGACTTGTTTTAATGTTGGTGCTGAAAATAATCAGTTGACTTTCAGATTTTCTTTCTTTAGTCTCACATTTCTTCTTCTCTTTCAGCAGATGTTGGTCTGCAGGAGGTTTTAGATGAACATAAGATCAGTCTGAGGAGGAGATGTGAACGTGTGACTGAAGGAAGTGATGAAGCAGGAAGTGAAACCCTCCTCAACAGGATCTACACTGACTGAGCTCTACATCACAGAGGGACAGAGTGAAGAGGTTAATACCCAACATGAGGTGAGGCAGCTTGAGACAGCTTCAAAGATGGAAGACCCTCCATGACACTCCAATCAAGTGCCACAACATCTTTAAAGCCTTACCTGACCAACAGAAACACATCAGAGTGGTTCTGACGAACGGCGTCGCTGGCGTTGGAAAAACCTTCTCAGTGCAGAAGTTCACTCTGGACTGGGCAGAGGGTTTGGAAAACCAAGATGTCAGTCTGCTGATTCTGCTTTCGTTCAGGGAGCTGAACTTGATCAAAGATGAAGCAGTACAGTCTTCTCATGCTGCTCCATGTTTTCCATCCAACATTACAGAAGGTCACAGCAGAGCAGCTTCGCTGTCTGTAAACTTTTGTTCATCTTTGACGGCCTGGATGAAAGCAGACTTTCATTGGATTTCTACAACAGTGAGGTCGTGTCTGATGTCACACAGAAGTCATCAGTCAATGTGCTGTTGACAAACCTCATCAAGGGGAATCTGCTTCCCTCGGCTCTCGTCTGGATAACTTCCCGACCTGCAGCAGCCAATCAGATCCCTCCTAAATGTGTTGACAGGGTAACAGAAGTACGAGGCTTCACTGACGCCCAGAAGGAGGAGTACTTCAGGAGGAGAGATTCAGTGATGAAGATCTGTCCAGCAGAATCATCTCACACATCAAGACATCCAGGACTCTCCACATCATGTGTCAAATCCCAGTCTTCTGCTGGATCACTGCTACAGTTCTGGACCACATGTTGACTACAGACCAGAGAGGAGAGCTGCCCAAGACCCTGACTGACCTGTACTCACACTTCCTGCTGGTTCAGACCAAAGAGGAAGAAGCAGAAGTATGATGAGGGACACATGAGATGAGTCCACAGGAAGCTGATGGAGGCTGACAGGAAGCTTCTTCTGAAGCTGGGGAGGCTGGCGTTTGAACATCTGGAGAAAGGAAACATCATGTTCTACCAAGAAGACCTGGAGCAGTGTGTGTGGTCTGGATGTCACAGAGGCCTCGGTGTACTCAGGACTTTGTACAGACTGGGAGATTTGTACAGAGATCTTCAAAAGAGAGTGTGTGATCTTCCAGAAAACCAGAAAACAGTCTACTGCTTTGTTCATCTGAGCATTCAGGAGTTTCTGGCTGCAGTCTACATGTTCCACTGTTACACCAACAGCAACACAGAGGTACTGGAGACTTTCTTAAAAGACTATGAACACAGGGACTCAAACACAAAGTCTTTTCTCAAGAACATTTCTGCACATTATGGAACCAGTGGTAGCCTCGGCCCATCCCTGGATGTCTTCCTGAGGAAAGCCATGGAGAAATCCCTTGAAAGTAAAAATGGTCACCTGGACCTGTTTGTTCGCTTCCTTCATGGCCTCTCTCTGGAATCCAACCAGAGAGTCTTAGGAGGCCTGCTGGGTCGGAAAAAGTCTGATTCAAAAATCATTAAGAGAGCCATCAACAACCTGAAGGAAGATGAACAGTGATAAGATCTCTCCTGACAGAAGCATCAACATCTTCCACTGTCTGATGGAGATGAACGACCACTCAGTACATCAGGAGATCCAAGAGTTCCTGAAGTCAGAGAACAGATCAGAGAAGAAACTCTCTCTGAGATCCATCCACTGCTCAGCTCTGGCCTACATGCTGCAGATGTCATGTCAGAGGAGGTTCTGGATGAGCTGGACCTGAAGAAGTACAACACATCAGAGGAGGGACGACTGAGACTGATTCCAGCTGTGAGGAACTGCAGAAAGGCTCTGTAAGTCCAGATGTGATTAATGTTATAAATCAGTGTAGATTAGTATAAACACTTCAAATATAAACACTATAAAATTCTGATTATTCTTTAAAATACTGTTCCACTTGTTTATTAGAGAACTTATCTGTCAGTTGAATATTTGTCACAGATGTTCTTGGATTGTTTGAAACTCCGTGAATGTAACAAAATGTAGATTTTTCAAATGAAGGACTTTAGAGGTTGTTAGAGGGTGTTATCCAAGAAGCATCTGATCACAACATTTCACAGTTATCAGTGAATGTAGTCAAGTTAATTTTACCTATGTAAGTTTTACATGGTTTCTTACATCAGACCTTACATAATTTTTCAACCTCTATGCTTCAGAGTTTAAAATAAGATCTGGAACATTTTACAAAAATGATTTCTGATGTCCTACAGATTTACTTTCAAGCAATTATTATAATAACTTTTGTTCATAATTTAGCCATTTTATAATGAGCACAGAGAATATTAAGGCACAGCACAGTGCATGTAGTAGTGTCATGATTATTATTATCATTTACTTTTATATGTATGTTTTGCTGAAGCAGCCACTGTGGCCACATGTAACAGTTATGGGATGGTGTTGAATGCTCTCACAGTGATTTGAGATTTGAGATTTCCACTCAGACCTTTGAGGGAGACACATCGCTCACACAGCAGCCGTTTTTTTGCAGTTTTCTTTCTGCTTTAGTGTGCCACAGGCCTGAGGAAGCCCTACGGCACACGTCTAATTTAATTTAAAAACTTTAAAAACAAATTAAATTTGTTTTTCTTTTTTAAATTTTTTTTCGCATTTAGGTTAACTAAAACATTTCAAAACACATTAGTAATTTCATTTTGATTTATTTTATTTTACAACTTAATTTGATTTCATTACTTTAATAAATAGCACATATTAATAAATAGCACACACAAAGTTTTATTAATAAATAACAAAGGCGAAATCATACAATAAAAAAGGAGAACAGAACAGGGAAGGGGAGGGAGGAGAAAGAGAAGGGATGTTTGGGGATGAGGAAGGTTGGACCGTGGTGCGCTACGGCAGCAGGGGCAGACGCCAGCGCAACCAGGTGTGGGATAACGGTTCCGGCCGAGGGATGGACCGTGCACCTCCCGCCCCATTTCAGGGACAGGCACGCTTTCCTTTCCTTAACACAAGTAGAGAACAGTCATCAAATCAGTGAACTGATTCAGTCACGTCAATTATACAACAATATCTATCTAAAGTTTACTGACATTAACTAACATGAACCAACCTAACCTTACCCTGCTCTAACCTTAACCTCTCCCCCTTCACCTTGCCCTGAACCTAACCTCTCTCTCCCCTTCAAAACTCCCCCATTTTTTTTTCCTATAACTTTATTCCAATTCTTGTTTAGACAGATGTTTTATTATTTAAATTTTTTTGCTATTTTTCTAATAAAACACCCCTTTTTTAATTTTTTTTAAAGGAGCTTTAGAAAACCCTAAAGAAAGAAATAAAATAATAAAATAAATTTTAACCAGCAGCCAGTGCTATAATATCAAATTAACTTGATATTTTCCCTACCCTAACACAAGTAGAGAACAGTCATCAAATCAGTGAACTGATTCAGTCACGTCAATTATACAACAATATCTATCTAAAGTTTACTGACATTAACTAGCATGAACCAACGTAAACTACTGCTCATACGAGACAAAAACTGCAGCAAAACCCCTGAGTGTGTTCAACATAGCAGTGGTGCAATTCTTGTTTTGAAGTATTTTCTTATATTCTGTTACTGATAGAAACAATCTCACAGGTGTTTTCTCTCCATTATTGGTGTAAAGAAGTAGCAGGAAATGCACAGCTTCCATCAATATCAGGTCTGATGAATATAAAAGAGCAAAATTAAACATCTTTTAAATATGGATTAAAATGTCTGAATTCAAATGGTCAAATTCAGACATTTTAAGAGATCACCAAAGGTCAATGTATTTCTGAAGACATCATGTTAAAAATACTGAAAAAAAACTTTTCAGAAAAAATGTTGACATCAAAACCTCATGTACTCATCTGTGATGACATCAAAATATGTAAGAATATTAATATTTCATTATCCCTCCTGATGGGATATTGTCAAGTTGTTTGGTTTATTTCTGCACCATTTGGAAACAGTCACTGATTTTTTCCCACTTATAGACGTGAACCTGACAGTAGCAGGTAACGAACAAAGAGAGATCATCTTTCCAAATGTAATTCACTTCAGTTCACTGAAGTGAATTTTTCTAATCAAGATGACCTGATGCTAACTTTGTGGCAACAGACATGTGATCAGATCACACTGACAGACTGTGGACATTATGGAATGTAACTACATTTAAACAAAATATAGAGATTAAAAATCTGCAGGTGTGAGAGAGTGGAAAGGATGTGTCAAAGTGTTTGGTCTTATAAATGTCCTTTTTCATAAAAAGCATATTTTGTAATTGATATGTCATCACAGACTTTCTGGCTGTGGACTCTCAGAATCTCACTGTGAAGTTGTGGCCTCAGCTCTGAAGTCCAAACCCTCCCATCTGAGAGAGCTGGACCTGAGTGACAACAACCTGGCAGATTCTGGATTGGAGCTGCTGTCTGCTGGACTGGAGAGTCCACACTGTAGACTGCAGACTCTGAGGTCAGACACCATTTTTCCTTCTGTGCTGAGATTAATATGATGTGAAAGTTGTGGTGACACTAAACTGCAGACATAAGGCTGATATTATACTGATCCACACTGAGTATCTCCATGCTAAAGTCCATTTTTTTCTTCAGTGGTTCAGTCCATTGACTGTGGCAGAGCAATGTTGAGCTCCACATTTAGAACCTGAACACATCTGACTGTGACTGTGAAAGTAAATGATGTTTCACATCTGTATACAGAAGATCCTCTGAACTAATATTTGTTTGAAATTGATCATTTACTTACTGAAGAAGAAATATTTCTGTTTCTTCACTGTGTGTTCATAAATAATATTTAATCATTGATTTTGATCCTTATGATCACACACACACTCTCTCACACACACACACACACACACACACACAGATCAAATCATATTTCCTGGTGCAGCTGTTTAAAGTGTTTCGGTTCCCAGAATTAGTTACCACAGCAACAATAAAGAAATCTGTCAGATACAAATAAAGTTCAGCAGCAATGAAGACTCGGAGCGTGTCAGTTCATCATCCAGATATCTTCTATTATCACATTTACTATAAAATACTTGAATACCAACTGTGGCTTAAGAGCATCAAACATCCATGAGTCCAGTTGTTCCATAATACCTCACATTTCTGGTGTCCTTCTTCCACTTTTCATCTTCAAACATCATTCTAGTGCACATTATCACTTGTTTACATGTGAATCAGAGCTACTATAATGATATAATGCAAATTACAGCAATATTCAGCTGTACATTGAGCAAACATGTAGTCTGCAATGACCCTGGACTTCTACACTCAATTTCAACACAACTTTCACTCACAAGGAAATACAAAACATTTTTAACCAAATATCACAGTAACACTTTACATTTAACCTTCATACAGAACAATATTCAAATTCTCCACAGAAGTACAACTCTGAAGCCTTTAATTGTCCTGTTATATAAGCACTTAACAATATACACATTTCCCTGAAGCTAATCTATATGTATACATCAGAGCCCAGATAAAAACTGTGCAAAGTAAATAAAAGTAAAACCTGGTGACCTGCCTGTAAGAAAATACTAATAATAACAGGGAATAGAAACCAAACACCTGCTGCCCACCCAGCAGAGCCTCAACTTGCCGCCTTAGACAGCAGCGATGTTTCAAAGATTTACAAGTTCAACAAAAGTGCTCAAAATAATATAAAAATATCCTCATAACACTTTGCCAAATGAAGCTTTAAGGAGTTGACAATGGTCATTTTAACCAAAGACTAACCTGTAAAGTACAGATAAAGTTCAGCAGCAGTGGAGACTCGGAGCGTTCAGTTCATCATCCAGATTGCTTCTGGGGTGTGGGCGGAGGTTTTCCCCCTGAGACGACCTGGGGCCAAACTGTTCGCTGCCAAAAGGTCCATCTGGGTGCTGCTTACGTTTACCATGGCTTTTCACTATGCATATGAAAAATACATTAAAATAACTGTTCTACTAATTAAATTAAATAAACACAAAAGTGGTCACACAATTTTGGGTTTTAGCCCAGAAGGATCAATACAGTATTGATCCTCTAATTCCAGACTTGACTGAGATCAGCAGCATGTTATTAATCTGTGCTGACATGAATCGCTGTGTGAATGTTGTGGTGACATTTGGATGATGTCTGTAGAAGGCTGACATGATGATGATCCACAATAACACAATGACAAAGTCTCTCTACTCATTTTAGGGAAAAGCTCATTGATCAGGACAGAGTAATGTTGAGCTGCACATTTAAAACCTGAACACATCTGACTGGATTATAAATGGATTTTTATCTTCATCATTTATTCTTTATTCAGATTGAGGAGCTGCAGTTTGTCAAGAGATCAGCTGTGCTTCTCTGGCCTCAGCTCTGAAGTCCAACCCCTCCCATCTGAGAGAGCTGGACCTGAGTGGAAACAAGCTGCAGGATTCAGGAGTGAATCTGCTGTGTGGTTTTCTGGAGAGTCCACACTGTAGACTGCAGACTCTGAGGTCAGTTCACTGACTCTCTGTTACTGTTGTAGATCTGATATGTTTCATTAACAACTGAACTTCATTGATGTTCAAACATAACTTACATCCATAAAGTTGTACATTTCCTTTCGATCATATTTTAATCATTCTTAAATAAATTTATTCTGCAGTCACAAAAGATTCAGTTTCTGATAGAAACTGTAGAAAATGTTCACTGTTAGTTGTTAAAGTAAATGAATGTTTAACATCTTTATACAGAAGATCCTCTGAACTAATATTTGTTTGAAATTGATTGTTTACTTACTAAAGAGAAAATATTTCTTTTGTTTCTTCTCATTTGACTGTGTGTTCATACGTAATAATAATAATAATATTAACATTATTATTATTATTAATATTAATAGTCATTTATCATTGATATTCAATTTTCAAGTGTTCTGTAGTCTTACGCTCTCTCTTATTGATCCTTTTGAACACACAAACACACACACACACACACACACAGATCAAATCATATTTTCTGGTGCAGCTGTTTAAAGTGTTTCCGTTCCCAGAATTAGTTACCACAGCAACAATAAAGAAATCTGTCAGATACAAATAAAGTTCAGCAGCAGTGGAGACTCGGAGCGTTCAGTTCATCATCCAGATTGCTTCTGGGGTGTGGGCGGAGGTTTTCCCCCTGAGACGACCTGGGGCCAAACTGTTCGCTGCCAAAAGGTCCATCTGGGTGCTGCTTACGTTTACCATGGCTTTTCACTATGCATATGAAAAATACATTAAAATAACTGTTCTACTAATTAAGTTAAATAAACACAAAAGTGGTCACACAATTTTGGGTTTTACCCAAGAAGGATCAATACAGTATTGATCCTCTAATTCCAGACTTGACTGAGATCAGCAGCATGTTATTAATCTGTGCTGACATGAATCGTTGTGTGAATGTTGTGGTGACATTTGGATGATGTCTGTAGAAGGCTGACATGATGATGATCCACAATAACACAATGACAAAGTCTCTCTACTCATTTTAGGGAAAAGCTCATTGATCAGGACAGAGTAATGTTGAGCTGCACATTTAAAACCTGAACACATCTGAGTGGATTATAAATGGACTTTTATCTTCTTCATTTATTCTTTATTCAGATTGAGGGACTGCAGTTTGTCAGAGATCAGCTGTGCTTCTCTGGCCTCAGCTCTGAAGTCCAACCCCTCCCATCTGAGAGAGCTGGAGCTGAGTAACAACAAGCTGCAGGATTCAGGAGTGAAGCTGCTGTGTGGTTTTCTGGAGAGTCCACACTGTAGACTGCAGACTCTGAGGTCAGACACCATTTTTCCTTCTGTGCTGAGATTAATATGATGTGAAAGTTGTGGTGACACTAAACTGCAGACATAAGGCTGATATTATACTGATCCACACTGAGTATCTTCATGCTAAAGTCCGTTTTCTTCTTCTGTGGTTTTGTCCATTGACTGTGGCAGAGCAATGTTGAGCTCCACATTTAAAACCTGAATATAACAAGAAAAATCCTCCACTGGATAATTCACTCTGAACCATCTTCAACACCTGATTTTCATCTTATATTCTGTCATGTTTTTATAAATAAATGATAATGAAATACTGAAACATTAAATACATAATCTCAGTTTCATCTATGAGATAATAACTCAGTGGCTCAGATAATATCAGATAATAACTCTGTAATCACTCAGGAGGTAGAGCAGCTCGTCGTCCACTAACCAGAAGGTCGGCGGTTCGATCCCCGGCTACTCAGTCTTCATGTTGAAGCTTCCTTGGGCAAGAGAGTGAAGCCCAAATTTCCCCTGAAGGCATCGACCTCTGAGTGTGTGTGAATGATTGGACGACATCCTGATGAGCAGAATGACAGCTTGTATATGAAGCCTCTGCCATCAGTGTGTGAATGTGTGAGTGAATGTGGTGAATGGCCTGAACTGTAAAGAGCTTTGAGCAGTGGGAAGACGAGAAAAGCGGTTCAGAAGTCCATTTACACTTTAGTATTTTCTTTTTCCAACATGTTTGTGAAAAAATGTGAATCTTAACTGACTGAATAGTTTAAACTGAAGATACTTTGATTTGATGGCTCCACTATTCATAAAAGAAATATTGTAGAAGTCTTTTTTAAACATTTCTCTAAAGTTCATCCTGACATATTTGGCATCTTTGGAAACTTTGGGATCTTGAGTTGAATCTTAAATGAGTTTATGTGGTTTTTCTTTGTGTTTGACTGCACAACATGAGTTAGTATAGATGGAGCCACTGGTGGAGCTGGCAGAGTTTCAAGAGGTGAAGTCACTTCGTCTTTATTGAAGTAGCAGCACGTTGTCATTAATATTAATGAGAGCTCTTTTTCACTGTTTGTATTTGACAGTTTTGAAGCTGCATCCTGTTGGGTTCAGGTGTTTGGAGTTTCCATTTTCTAAACTTCTACTTTCTAAACCTTCTTCAGCTCTGAACAGATTATTAAACACTGAATGATTTCAAACAGGAACATTGTCTTCTAAAGTCACATCATTTATTCTTTATTCAGATTGAGGAGCTGCAGTTTGTCAGAGATCAGCTGTGCTTCTCTGGCCTCAGCTCTGAAGTCCAACCCCTCCCATCTGAGAGAGCTGCAGCTGAGCTTCAACTACCTGAAGGATTCAGGAGTGAATCTGCTGTGTGGTTTTCTGGAGAGTCCACACTGTAGACTGCAGACTCTGAGGTCAGTTCACTGACTCTCTGTTACTGTTGTAGATCTGATATGCTTCATTAACAACTGAACTTCATTGATGTTCAAACATAACTTACATCCATAAAGTTTGTAACATTTCCTTTTGTTCATATTTTCATTTTTCTTGAATTAAATTTATTCTGCAGTCACAAAAGATTCAGTTTCTGATAGAAACTGTAGAAAATGTTCACTGTTAGTTGTTAAAGTAAATGAATGTTTAACATCTTTACACAGAAGATCCTCTGAACTAATATTTGTTTAAAATTGATGAAGTTTCCTTGTTGAAGTAGAACTATTTCTTTGGTTTCTGCTTATTTCACTGTTTTCATACATAACATTTAATCATTGATATTGATGACACAACTTTCACTCACAAGGAAATACAAAACATTTTTAACCAAATATCACAGTAACACTTTACATTTAACCTTCATACAGAACAATATTCAAATTCTCCACAGAAGTACAACTCTGAAGCCTTTAATTGTCCTGTTATATAAGCACTTAACAATATACACATTTCCCTGAAGCTAATCTATATGTATACATCAGAGCCCAGATAAAAACTGTGCAAAGTAAATAAAAGTAAAACCTGGTGACCTGCCTGTAAGAAAATACTAATAATAACAGGGAATAGAAACCAAACACCTGCTGCCCACCCAGCAGAGCCTCAACTTGCCGCCTTAGACAGCAGCGATGTTTCAAAGATTTACAAGTTCAACAAAAGTGCTCAAAATAATATAAAAATATCCTCATAACACTTTGCCAAATGAAGCTTTAAGGAGTTGACAATGGTCATTTTAACCAAAGACTAACCTGTAAAGTACAGATAAAGTTCAGCAGCAGTGGAAGACTCGGAGCGTTCAGTTCATCATCCAGATTGCTTCTGGGGTGTGGGCGGAGGTTTTCCCCCTGAGACGACCTGGGGCCAAACTGTTCGCTGCCAAAAGGTCTATCTGGGTGCTGCTTACGTTTACCATGGCTTTTCACTATGCATATGAAAAATACATTAAAGTAACTGTTCTACTAATTAAATTAAATAAACACAAAAGTGGTCACACAATTTTGGGTTTTACCCCAAGAAGGATCAATACAGTATTGATCCTCTAATTCCAGACTTGACTGGAGATCAGCAGCATGTTATTAATCTGTGCTGACATGAATCGGCTGTGTGAATGTTGTGGTGACATTTGGATGATGTCTGTAGAAGGCTGACATGATGATGATCCACAATAACACAATGACAAAGTCTCTCTACTCATTTTAGGGAAAATGCTCATTGATCAGGACAGAGTAATGTTGAGCTGCACATTTAAAACCTGAACACATCTGACTGGATTATAAATGGATTTTTATCTTCATCATTTATTCTTTATTCAGATTGAGGGACTGCAGTTTGTCAGAGATCAGCTGTGCTTCTCTGGCCTCAGCTCTGAAGTCCAACCCCTCCCATCTGAGAGAGCTGGAGCTGAGTGGAAACAACAACCTGCAGGATTCAGGAGTGAATCTGCTGTGTGGTTTTCTGGAGAGTCCACACTGTAGACTGCAGACTCTGAGGTCAGTTCACTGACTCTCTGTTACTGTTGTAGATCTGATATGTTTCATTAACAACTGAACATTGATGTTCAAACATAACTTACATCCATAAAGTTTGTAAATTTCCTTTTCCTTTTGTTCATATTTTTTAATCATTCTTGAATAAATTTATTCTGCAGTCACAAAAGATTCAGTTTCTGATAGAAACTGTAGAAAATGTTCACTGTTAGTTGTTAAAGTAAATTAATGTTTCACATCTCTGTATACAGAAGATCCTCTGAACTAATATTTGATTATATTGATAAAGCTTATTTGTTGAAGTAAAAATATTTATTTGGTTTCTGTTCATGTCACTGTGTTTTCATACCTAATATTTAATCATTGATATTGGTCCTTTACAACACACACGCAGATCAAAGAATATTTCCAAATTCAACTGTTTAAAAGATCAACATAAAATATTTAAAACCTGAACACATCTGACTGGATTATAAATGGATTTTTATCTTCATCATTTATTCTTTATTCAGATTAAGTCTCTGCAGTTTGTCAGAGATCAGCTGTGCTTCTCTGGCCTCAGCTCTGAAGTCCAACCCCTCCCATCTGAGAGAGCTGGAGCTGAGTGACAACAAGCTGCACAAGCTGCAGGATTCAGGAGTGAAGCTGCTGTGTGGTTTTCTGGAGAGTCCACACTGTAGACTGCAGACTCTGAGGTCAGTAGAGAGTTGGAGTCAGTCCATGCTGGTTTCAGCAGTTTTGTATTAAACTCTCAGTTGGTATCAAAGCAAAGATCCAGTATTTCCTGGTGAACCTCCGACCTTCTCATTGGCTGCTTTCCTCAGTGAAGCTGTGAGAGGAGAATAGTGACGGGCTTCAGGATTGGACAGAAAGACAGAGAGAGAGAACAGTCAGCCAATCAGATGAGCCAGAAGCTTGTTGTGATGTTTGAGTTGATGTGAAGACGACTGTTGTTGTTGTGTTCATGTCTCCAGGAAATAAAGCTGGATTACAGCTGACAGCATTACAAGACGTACAGAGACGGTGGTCCTCATTCATCAAAGTGTCGGACCATCTAATCTGATCTCAAAGTGTTTGTTCTCTCATTTCAACACTAAACTATTGATCAGTTCATCTTTGTCACAGCTCTGAGATCAGTCTGACTGAAGCCTGCAAACCACTGGCTCTTATTTCAGAGAACCATCATTACATTTAGTAACCATGTGGTCTTTCTACAGACCTGAACCAGTGATCCCAGCTGATGGTCTTTGTATGAACTCGTGGGACCTTTAACATCATAAATATTTCTACTGATGTGCTGCATCACTGACTGACAGCTGATGAAGGGAGTCTCTGTAAACTCTGATTTATGACTCCTGTTGTCTGTCTTCTTCTCTCCTCAGCTGGAAGTGATCTCTGTGAGAGTGAGAGATGAGAAAGGTGTTTGTGTTGAGAGGATGAGCTGAGTGGTGATGATCCAGAGAGGTTGAAGCAGCAGCATCAGCTTGTGTGTGGAGAGGCTCTGACTGGGCCATGTTACTGGGAGGTGGAGTGGAGAGGAGAGCTTCATCCAGCAGTGACTGACAG
The DNA here is from genome assembly GCA_023238725.1 of Scortum barcoo. Taxonomy (NCBI): domain Eukaryota; kingdom Metazoa; phylum Chordata; class Actinopteri; order Centrarchiformes; family Terapontidae; genus Scortum; species Scortum barcoo. The sequence continues at coordinate 20,432,422 of CM041551.1, forward strand.
AGGAATCACAACAAGTGGAGATGACTCTCAGTGCTGCAGTCTGAACTGCTCTGAGATCAGCTCCACTGTCAGACACAAAGTCAAGTCCACCATCATCCCTGTGTGTTCCTCTGGATCTGACAGAGTATCATCAGTGTATCTGGACTGCTCTGCTGCTGCTCTGTCCTTCTACACAGTCTCTGCAGACACACTGAGACTCCTCCACTTCTTCTGCTCCACATTCAACCACCTCCTCCACCCTCCACCTGGACCTGGATTTTTTTCTTTTTCACTCTTGATGCATTCAGATATGCTGAACCCAAAGTGACAAAACACATTATTACTGTTTATGACATGCAAACTTTACTTTTAAAGCATTTTAAATCACACACAGGACCATTAAACAATCATGAACCTGTTGTAAAATCTGTAATTATCACTTTATTTCTTTGCGTTGCAGCTCCACCATGTGGTATGATGGAGATTTGCAGCAAATTTCCACATTATATTTCCAAATATGTTAGAGATTGATAACTAAAACGTAACTCCTGCTGATAAGGTATCTTTGTTTTGTTTAGTTTTTCTTTGTTTTATAATTTTTTCTGATACAGAAAATTGCATATAGATGAAAGAAAAAAGAAAAAAAGGGAAAAAAAGAGAAAAGACAACAAACAAAACAAAAAGAAAACATATCAAGCCATTAACTGACTGTAACATCATCAGTGTTTCAGTCCTCTTCCTGCCGCTGATGTGTAAACAGTCCGTTTCTCTCATTTCTCTCAACAAGTCAACTGCTTCATGACTTATATTCTGTTCACAATCTTCAGCCCTTCATCTTGTGTTGTTGGATCTGGTTTGTACCATCTCTTCATGATGGCTTTATTACAACGTGCTAACAGGATTTTAAACAAATATCTGTCTTCTCTTAACACAATATTTCCTGTCATGTTGCCAAAATATAGTACACTTTGATGTAATTGGCTTTATACAGTTTATCAATTCCTCTTATTAAAGTAACCCCAAGATATTTAATTTTGGTTGCACTTCAGTTGAAATTATATGTTTGTTGTATATTTTTACATGGTTAGATGGAAGGGAGTTCATTGTTAAGATCTGTGTTTCAGCCAAATGCAACCTGTACTGAGAATAGAAGCCAAACATCTCAAGTTGGTTAGTTAATTTAGGAAAGCATAATACATCAAATTGCTTTCGGTATCATTCTCATTACTGCTAGATTCTATTTTTCTATTTTTCTTGTGTAAGTCTGTTTTTATTTCACATGTATTTATGACTATATTCTGTAACAGCTTGTTTTATTTGCAGAAACATTAAAGTATGTTAAGTAAAACTTAACACCACTTCTGTTAATGTCCTCTGTTAACAGCAGTCAGTGCTTTTATTTAGTACTTTATTTTTTTTAAATAATGAACAGAAACAGAAATTATTCTACAACGTGATCGACTGTGATCAAGCAACACATGGCAGCACGTTTAGTTTATTGTTTTAATATCAGAAGTGTGAAGACTGAACATCTTAACAAACATGACAGAATACAGTTTGAAGAATATGAAAATATTTGACATTTAGCTTGAATTTTTAGTTTGTTACTAATATTAGTCTGCGACATTTGTTTGTAATTAATTAGTTTATTTAAACTTATGTAGACGTGTAAATGACATCATAGCCACAACTTTATTAGTCAAGACAGAACAGACAAATTTCTACAGAACAACACAGTTTTTTGACTCTATTTAAACAGGAGTTTTGTTCTGTTACTTTCACTTCTGTAAACAGTTCAAACTTACTTTGTTTTAAGTTTTAATTGGGGCCAAGCTCGTTACTTCTTCTGAACATCCCGAGTGTTGATGTTGAACCAGACAACTCTACAGTGGTGTGATGACCCGGCTCCTGAGCTGTGACAAAACAATGGAGGTTCATGGTTTTAAATTAAAGGTGGACACATTTGTTACTCAACAAATATCATATGATATATTATGAATTTGTGATATTAAGTTATTATAGAGACCTTTCGTGCTTGAAGAGGTGATTTTTTTGTCTCATGTTTGAGTCTTTGTTGGTCAGATAAAAGTACATCAACTGAATTGAGATGAAATCCTTTAGATTATTTGTTTATGTAAAATGTGGATTCAAAACTCGTTTTTTTTATTTTGCCTTTTATTGGACGGTTGACAGTGGGGTCAGGCAGAAAACATGAGCAGAGAGTGTGGAGGATGACATGCAGCAAATATTCACAGCTGTATCATCTCAAACCAGCAGACAGCAGGGACACCCGTCAGTTTTAGCTTAGGTTAGGTAAGCACATTTCAGTATTAATACATTTGATTTTGAAAACATGCTCAAAAAGATGTAGAGCTTAGATGAGCTCTTCATCCCATATAATTACTTCTGTAAGTGTACTTAAAGAAAGAAGCTCCAACACTTCAGATGGAACATATATCTGCATGTACATATTCGTTCATATATATGTTGTGAACACAGTCACACACATTAAACAAGCAAAATGTGTTTAAAAGGCAAGTCCAGAACAGAACTTTGTGTTTTTTAAGAAAAGAAACTGCTCAGAAACTAAATGATTTCTTCAGCTGACTGCAGATCTGCCAAAGACCTCTCAGAGGCATGCTGGTCCTCCACAGTCCTACCTGCTGCAAATCACATGAAACAAAAGTAAAAACTCAACAAGAAAACAGTGAAGAGCTGCTACACTCCTGTCCTTAAAGCGTAAAATCATAATTACACAGTTGCATTAAAAAAGGAGCCATTTCTTCAACATGCACTGTGAATCAAAGACTGCATGATACCTGTATGTGACAAACATTCATCCTGAATAAATCAGATTTTCTTCAAGGTTGAACTGTACCTCCAACAAAAAGGAAAGAGAGAGAGAAGAACAATCACACACACACACACACACATATATTGTATATATATGTCTTTATAAACTGCTGGGAAGCTTGAGCTATGAAATTACATCATGATTTCTTAGTTGATTTATATTTTCTGTTGATAATCTGAATATGCTCTGTAACTCGTAACTATAATACCAAATAAATGTAAGGGACTAAAAAATACAATATTTCTTCTCATTATGTTGTGAAGTAGAAGTATAGAGAAGCAAAAAAGGGAAATATTCATTAACCCCCATTTCTCCCACAAAGTAACAAACAAATTAAGGTATTAAAACTTGAGTTACGCTTTTGGTTTATATTTCCAGAAACATTTTCAATTAATTTAGTTTAGCTGAAACACAATCAGTCTTCAGGGGATGTTTCCTGGTTGATAATTCACTGCAGTGTGATGTCCTGTACAATAATTTGTATTGTATATGATGGCTATTTGCCAACCTGTATCATAAAACACTGATTGAGACTGTTCACGTGTTCAGAGAACAAATTATATGACTATTTCCACCAGGGAAATGATATAAATGATGAAATCAGAACTTTGATTCGACTTTTTCCTTTTTCCTGTGAAACTGTTACTAAAGGCAGCACTGAACATTTCACATTTGTTCATAATATGTCGTTTTATGGACACTGAAGAAAAATGAATGAAGAGTGATTCATGTTTCTCACACTGACTCTGTTTGAAATTTCTTTTTTTGTGAACAACTGTTTTATTAAGAATATAATTTCACATGACAAGACGAACAATACAAACCATCAAACAATTTTAACTATTTTAACATAATCCCCCCCCCCCTCCCTCTCCCTGTCTTACAACTCTACTGGGTGCCTTTGTTTAAATTGAGTAGGTCTGTTATAGCCAAGGTGGCTCTCTTCCATGGGTCCAATGTAGAACTTTTGTTTTGTTCACCCGTGCTGTAGACAGTTCTAACATGACCACATCTTGAAAATATTTCAGCCATTTCCTAACGTACAGTTTGTGAGGAGGTAACCATCGTTGTACTCAGTTTTTTAGCAGCCGTCAAGCCCGCCAACCAAACCTTGCGTTGTTTCTCATTCAGCCCCAAATGTGAATCATCATTGAGCAAAAGGAGTCGGCTCCAGGGGTACAGGCTTAATGATCATATTAGATAAAGTCACTGTTACCTTCCTCCAAAAACCATAAACCTCTGGGCAATCCCATACCATGTGCCTAAATGTTCCTGGTGTATTCTGGGAGCACAAGTCACAGTTCGGGTTGGATGACAGCTTGTGAAACCTCAAAAATGGTGTCAGATAGGCCTTCTGACACAACTTATAGTGGATCAATTGGTGGTTGTGGTTCTTGGACGCGCGAAATATATTCCAAGCCAAGTCTCTAGACCATACCTTGGCCAGGGGTGGCTCTTTCTGTGTGCGTGTTTGAAGTCACGAGTACATAGCTCATACGAGTCCTCTAGTGTTCGTTGTGGACAGCAAGTCTACGATAGGGTGTGTTTGCAGCTTAGAGTTCATCTGCACACCATAGGTGCGAAGAGCTGACCGTAGTTGGAGGTACAAGTGAGATGTTATTGGCAGATTAAAAAGAGAACACAATGTCTGGAAGCTAAGCGTCCCCCCTGGGTCAAATACATCTCCAGAGGTTGTACACTCCCTTTGAGGACCATGATGCTGATTCAAACGGCTTGTTCCCTGAGGTAATATTCTTGTTTCTCCACAATGGAGCATTCAGATGCCATTTGCAATTCGCCCCCAGACTCTTCTCAACGACCTTGAAGTTTCTTATCGAATTTGTAATGACAGGCCCTGAAGTGTAACATACATTGGTTGATAGTTAATCCTGAAAATAAGACCCCTTCGAGTTTGTATGGAAGCACTAGTGCATCTTTTATGTCTCTCCAAGCTACCTGAGAGGAGCAGCCAAGCCATGTCCTAAGCGGGCGTAGCTGAAAGGCCTGATGATACCTCATAAAGTTTGGAAAAGCCAGCCCACCCTCTTGCTTTGATCGCTGTAAAGTGGAGAGTTTAATTTTGGGATGTCCACTATTCCAAATATATTTTCGTAACAGGGAGTCAACTCTCTTCCAATATCCCACCGGAGGTGGGAGTGGAATCATCATGCTAACAAAATTAAGGCGAGGCAACACGTTCATTCTGACGGAGGCAATCCTTGTTTGCAGTGAAGCTGGTAATTTAGTCCATATAGCTATGTCATGTTCCACCTCTTTAAAAATGTTCTCGTAATTCGTTTCTACTATGCTGTGCAATGAAGGCCGAATCTGGATGCCCAAGTACGTGATCTCTGTTGTAATGGGAATGTCATAAGGCAAAACTACCACTTTAGCGTATTCATTCAAGGGCATCAGGGCTGACTTCGTCCAGTTGATCTTAAAGCCTCTCCCTAGGCCAAATCTCTCCAGGACCGCCCACAGATACTGCCACTCGAGCCTCTCAAAGGCCTTTTCGGCGTCAAGTGACAGTATCGCACATGGAGCCTTTAATTGTTGAGTTTCATGAATTACGTGTATTAAGCGTCGGACACCGTCTGCTGCTAGACGCCCTTTCATGAAGCCAGTCTGGTCTTTATGAATTAGTTTGTCCATGTATCTCTCTAAACTTAACCTTAGAATACAGCTTCTTGTCTGAATCAATTAACGAAATCGGTCTGTAATTAGAGCAATCGGTTTTGTCCTTCCCCTTTTTAGGGATTAGCGAGATTAGGGCAGCGTTTGTGTGAGCAGGGAAAGCGCCTTTATCAACCACTGATCGGATCGACTCCAACAAAACTGGCCCCAAGATATCCCAGAAATGTATCAAGAGCTCTGGCGGTATGCCATCTGGGCCTGGCGTGTTATGTCTCGTCAAGTTTGCTAAGTTTTCATGTCCGTCACGTTTTCTGTTTCCTGTTCTGGCTTGTCTGTTTTATTTTGAAGAAATCCCTAACTCTCCTCTCATTTCAGGTTCCTTAACTTCCTGCCCTTGTGTGTTTCCCGCCTTGTGAGATTGTCTGCCCCGCCCTGATTGTTTCCACCTGTTCCCCATTACCTCATGTGTATATATTGTCTCTGCGTTTCCCCTGTCTCGTTGCCAGATTGTTGTCCTTGTTCTTGCGTCAAGTTCCTGTTCTGAACCAAGCCAAGAATCAGTCACGTCATTTTGGTAATCATCTGCTCACGTTCTGAGATCGTAAGATCTATTGTAAATAAAACTGTCTAAAAACTTCTCTGCTGTGTGGATTGTCCTGCATTTGGGTCCTTCTGCTCTGAGCGTCAGCGTTACATGGCGATTTCCCTTTATTTGTCATCCTAAGCGCAGTCTCCAGCTCCTTTAAGGATATGGGACGACCCAGATCTGTTGCTTCCTGCTCCTCCTAACGTGGGCAAATCCAGACTGTTCAGAAATTGCTTACATTTCTCTGAGTCAAAATTAAATGTTGATTTGTAAAGCTCCTTGTAAAAAGAGTATAATGCGATATTTATCTCTTTTGGGTCAGATGAAAATTTATTATTACCCATTTTGATGGTGTTGATTGATGCTCTGGATTCACTTTGCTTAAGCTTAAACACCAATAATCTGCTCGGTTTGCTTCTGTTAAAATAAAAGCTCTGCCTGACTCTGTGCATGATGAATTCCGCGCACCTCCTCAGCAGTTCCAGCCTGACTCCCCTCAATTCTTTTTCCACCAATTTAGTGTATTTACCCTTTAACCGCTTTTCAAGTATATGACACTTTCTTTCTAACTCGCAGATTCTGCAGTTCCTCTCTTTTTTTGAGATGAGAGGCATATGAGTCCCTAATACAACCCTTGGTGGCCATCCATACATACGAGGCATCATCTACTGTGCCTATATTATTGTCTATGAATTCCGTAAGCCTTTTCCTAAATTGTGTTACAAATACCTCATCTTGTAGAAGCGTTGTATTAAAGCGCCATCTAGGTGTTTTATTGAATCTGTGGCTGAGATCTATCAACATCAACAGCGGGTTATGGTCAGACAATGTCGCCCGTATCAAGTCCGCGCCTGTTTTCAAACTCGCAGAGAGCAGAAAGTAGTCGATTCTGGAATGTGATTTATGATATGCGGAGAAGCATGTATAATCCCTAATGCCCTGGTTCTGAATGCGCCACATATCGACTAGATTAATATTCTCTATCATGGCATTGAGAGCGGCTGATGCTGCCCGCTGGGTGTGGGAAACCGACGAGGTGGATCTATCTAAACTGAGGTCGCACACTGCGTTCATGTCCCCTCCCACAATCAGCTCATAGTCTGATAAGGACAGCAACTCCTTAGTAAGTTCTGGAAAAAAGAGAGGGTCAAAAACTGCTGGTGCGTATACCCTACCCACCTCTAAGGCCAGGCACCTTTTAAGCAAGATGACTGTCCCCCTAGAGTTAGAGCTCCCACAGTCTGAAGCTACGATTTTATATTCCTTATTTTGAAATTGTAATACATCCCTTGCCCTCAGGTGTGTTTCTTGAATAAATGCTATATCCACATTCTTGCGATGGTGTAAATCTAAGCATTTCACTCTTAACTTTTACATTCAGACCCCGGACATTATAACTCAGTATAGATAACTTAATCATTATCAAAATTGGTACCTATTGCTCCAGGCATGCCAATAAAAGATCTAATCCTGATGTAAGACTCATAACCGAGGTGCCCCCCCCCCCAAAAAACCACCCACCCCCCCTGAACAGTGGTTCTGACCGGTGTGGCTTCCGCATAATGCAGTTCAGCAAGACTCCCTAAACTCCTATCCATCCCTCTCTTGTAACAATCAATTCCATCAGGAACACACAGGGATGATGGTGGACTTGACTTTGTGTCTGACAGTGGAGCTGATCTCAGAGCAGTTCAGACTGCAGCACTGAGAGTCATCTCCACTTGTTGTGATTCCTCTGTCAGTCACTGCTGGATGAAGCTCTCCTCTCCACTCCACCTCCCAGTAACATGGCCCAGTCAGAGCCTCTCCACACACAAGCTGATGCTGCTGCTTCAACCTCTCTGGATCATCACCACTCAGCTCATCCTCTCAACACAAACACCTTTCTCATCTCTCACTCTCACAGAGACCACCATCTGAGGAGAGAAGAAGACAGACAACAGGAGTCATAAATCAGAGTTTACAGAGACTCCCTTCATCAGCTGTCAGTCAGTGATGCAGCACATCAGTAGAAATATTTATGATGTTAAAGGTCCCACGAGTTCATACAAAGACCATCAGCTGGGATCACTGGTTCAGGTCTGTAGAAAGACCACATGGTTACTAAATGTAATGATGGTTCTCTGAAATAAGAGCAGACAGTGGTTTGCAGGCTTCAGTCAGACTGATCTCAGAGCTGTGACAAAGATGAACTGATCAATAGTTTAGTGTTGAAATGAGAGAACAAACACTTTGAGATAAGATTAGATGGTCCAACACTTTGATGAATGAGGACCACTGTCTCTGTACGTCTTGTAATGCTGTCAGCTGTAATCCAGCTTTATTTCCTGGAGACATGAACACAACAACCCCTCCTTGAACCGCCACCTTACTGTGGTGGAGGGGTTTGTGTGCCCGAATGATCCTAGGAGCTATGTTGTTGTCGGGGGCATTACGCCCCTGGTAGGGTCTCCCATGGCAAACAGGTCCTAGGTGACGGGCCAGACTAAGAGCGGTTCACAAGCCCATCATGAAAAGTAGACCAACAAGGACTGTTATGTCGCCTGGATTGATGGCGTTACTCCCAGGGCCCCACCCTGGAGCCAGGCCCATGGGACCTGGCCGGGCTCAGCCCAAAATGGCGATGTGGGACCCGCCTTCCAGTAGGCTCACCACCCACAGGAAGGTCCATGAGGGGCCTGGTGCAATGTGGTTTGGGTATCAGTTGTGGCAGGGTAAGGCCTCGACGACCCAATCCCTGGACCAAAACTCTGGTAATGGAATGGCTGGGGGCGGAGCCTGAGCTCGTGTGGGAGGTTGAGAGGCACCGGCTAGAGAGATAGTCGGGCTCACCTGATGTACATGCATAGCTTGGGCTGTGGAACCCCTTGAGATGGGCTGGACCCTCCACTACTCTGGAGTTGCCCAGGGTGAGCTGGCGGCAGCGGGTAGCTGGTGTGGGCTTGCTTATAGCTCCCCAGCTCAGCCGCCATGTGTTGGAATTCATCCCGGTGAACGAGAGGGTCGCTTCCCTGCGCCTTCGGGTAGGGGATAGGTCTCTTGCTGTTGTTTGTGCCTACAGGCCTAACAGCAGTACAGAGTACCCGAGCCTTCTTGGAGTCCCAGGGAGGGTACTTGATAGTGCTCCAACTGGGGACTCCATTGTTCTGCTGGGGGACTTCAACGCTCACGTGAGCAGCGACAGTGATACCTGGAGGGATGTGATTGGGAGGAACGGCCTCCCCGATCTGAACCTGAGCGGTGTTCTGTTATTATTGGACTTCTGTGCTAGTTCACAGTTTGTCCATAACATGAACACCATGTTGTTCGAACACAAGGGTGTCCATCAGTGCAGGTGGCACCAGGACACGCTAGGCCGGAGGAGGTCAGTGATCGACTTTGTTGTCGTTTCATCTGATCTCCAGCCGTATGTCTTGGACACTCGGGCTAAAGAGAGAGGGGCTGAGCTGTCAACCGATCACCACCTGGTGGTGAGTTGGATCCGCTGGCAGAGAGGAGGAAGTTGGACGGATCTGGCAGACCCGAAAGCGTATGTGAGGGTCTGTTGAGGGAACGTCCTGGCCGAGCCCTCTGTCGGGAGGTCTTCAACCCCACCTCCGGAAGAGCTTCTCACAGATTCCAAGGGAGGCTGGGGACATTGAGTCCAGAGTGGACCATGTTCTCTGCCTCCATTGTCGACGCTGAGCAGTTCGAAGGCTGTGGACGCAAGGTCTCTGGTGCCTGTCGTGGTGGCAATCCCCTGAACCTCGGTGGTGGACAACCGGAAGTAAGGGATGCCGTCAGGCTGAAGAGGGAGTCCTGTCGGGCCATGTTGGCCTGTGGGACTCCTGACGCAGTTGACTGACAGGTACCGGCAGGCCAAGCAAGCCGCAGCCCGGACGGTCCTGGAGGCAAAAACTTCGGGTCTGGGAGGAGTTCGGTGAGGCCATGGAGGAGGACTATCAGTCGGTTGGCCTCGAAGAGATTCTGGCAAACCGTCCGGCACCTCAGAAGGGGGAAGCAGTACTCTGCCAACACTGTTTACAGTGCAGTGCGGGTGGGGAGCTGTTGACCTCGACTGGGGACATTGTTGGATGGTGGAAGAAATACTTTGAGGATCTCCTCAATCCCACCGACTTTCCTTCCAATGAAGAAGCAGAGGCTGGGGACTCTGAGGTGGACTCATCCAATCACCCAAGCCGAAGTCACTGAGGTAATTCGCAAACTCCTCGGTGGAAAGGTGGTGACGGGTTGGATGAGATCCTGCCTCTGAGTACCTCAAGTCTCTGGATGTTGTTATGGGGCTGTCTTGGCTGACACGCCTCTGCAACATTGCATGGAGGTTGGGGACAGTGCCTCTGGAGTGGCAAACCGGGGTGGTGGTCCCTCTTTTAAAAAAAAGGGAAAGGGGGACCAGAGACTGTGTTCCAACTACAGGGGGATCACACTTCTCACCCTCCCCGGGAAGGTCTACATGCCAGGGTACTGGAGAGGAGAATTCGGCCGATAGTCAACCCTCGGATTCAGGAGGAACAATGCAGTTTTCGTTCATTCCGGTCGTGGAACACTGGACTGACCAGCTTTCATACCCTCCTGCAGGGCGCTTGAGGGTTTATGGGAGTTTACCCAACCAGTCCACATGTGCTTTGCTGTGGATCCTGGAGAAGGCATTCGACCGTGTCCCTCGTGGTATTCTGTGGGGAGTGCACCATGCGAGTATGGGGTCCGGGGGCTTTGCTAAGGGCTGTTGGTCTCTGTAAATGCGACCAGAGCAGGAGCTTGGTTCGCATTGCCGGCAGTAAATCAGAGCGACCTGTTCCCAATGCATGTTGGACTCCGGCAGGGTTGTCCTTTGTCACCGGTCCTGTTCATAATCTTTATGGACAGGATTTCTAGGCGTAGCCTAAAGCTAGGGCCGGAGGGAGTCCGGTTTGGGAACCACAGGATTTCATCTCTGCTTTTTGTAGATGATGTTGTCCTGTTGGCTTCATCATCAGGCCAAGACCTTTAGCATGTACTACAGAGCGGTTTGCAGCTGAGTGTGAAGCGGCTGGGATGAGAATCAGCACCTCCAAATCTGAGGCCATGGTTCTCAACCGGAAAAGGGTGGCGAGCCCTCTCCAGGTGGTGGTGGAGAGGTCCTGCCTCAAGTGGAGGAGTTCAAGTATCTCGGGGTCTTGTTCACGAGTGAGGGAAAGATGGAGCGTGAGATTGACAGGCGGATTGGTGCAGCGTGCCTGTACTGGACCGTTGTAGTAAAGAAGGAGCTGAGTCGAAAGGCGAAGCTCTCGATTTACCAGTCAATCTACGTTCCCACCCTCACCTATGGTCATGAACTTTGGGTAATGACCGAAAGGACAAGATCGTGGATACAAGTGGCCGAAATGAGTTTCCTCCATGCAGGGTGGCTGGGCGCTCCCTTAGAGATAGGGTGAGAAGCTCGGTCACTCGGGAGGAGCTCGGAGTAGAGCCGCTGCTCCTTCACATTGAGAGGAGTCAGCTGAGGTGGCTTGGGCATCTGTTTCGGATGCCCCCTGGACGCCTCCCTAGGGAAGCGTTCCAGGCATGTCCCACTGGGAAAGAGGCCCCGGGGAAGACCCAGGACACGCTGGAGAGACGATGTCTCTCAGCTGGCCTGGGAACGCCTTGGAGTCCCCCCTGGAAGAGCTGGAGGAGGAAGTGTCTGGGGTGAGGGAAGTCTGGGCATCTCTGCTCAGACTGCTGCCTCCGCGACCCGGTCCCAGATCAAGCGGTTGAAAATGGATGGATGGATGAACACAACAACAACAGTCTTCTTCACATCAACTCAAACATCACAACAAGCTTCTGGCTCATCTGATTGGCTGACTCTCTCTCTGTCTTTCTGTCCAATCCTGAAGCCCGTCACTATTCTCCTCTCACAGCTTCACTGAGGAAAGCAGCCAATGAGAAGGTCGGAGGTTCACCAGGAAATACTGGATCTTTGCTTTGATACCAACAGAGTTTAATACAAAACTGCTGAAACCAGCATGGACTGACTCCAACTCTCTACTGACCTCAGAGTCTGCAGTCTACAGTGTGGACTCTCCACAAGGTCAGACAGCAGCTTCACTCCTGAATCCTGCAGGAAGTTTCCATCTCAGCTCCAGCTCTCTCAGATGGGAGGGGTTGGACTTCAGAGCTGAGGCCAGAGAAGCACAGCTGATCTCTGACAAACTGCAGCTGAACCTCAGTCTGAATAAAGAATAAATGAAGATAAAAATCCATTTATGATCCAGTCAGATGTGTTCAGGTTTTAAATGTGCAGCTCAACATTACTCTGTCCTGATCAATGAGCTTTTCCCTAAAATGAGTAGAGAGACTTTGTCATTGTGTTATTGTGGATCATCATCATGTCAGCCTTCAGTGTGTGTGTGTGTGTGTGTTCAAAAGGATCAGTATCAATGATCAGACATTGTTTATGAACACAGTGAAATGAAATGAGCAGATATCAAAGAAATATTTCTTCGTCAGTAAGTAAATGATCAATTTGAATCAAATATTAGTTCAGAGGATCTTCTGTATACAGATGTGAAACGTTCATTTACTTTAACAACTAAGTGAACATTTTCTACAGTTTCTATCAGAAACTGAATATTTTGTGACTGCAGAATAAATTTAGTTTCAAGAAAAATAAAAATATGAACAAAAGGAAATTTACAAACTTTATGGATGTAAGTTATGTTTGAACATCAATGAAGTTCAGTTGTTAATGAAACATATCAGATCTACAACAGTAACAGAGAGTCAGTGAACTGACCTCAGAGTCTGCAGTCTACAGTGTGGACTCTCCAGAAAACCACACAGCAGATTCACTCCTGAATCCTGCAGCTTGTTGTAGTTCAGCTCCAGCTCTCTCAGATGGGAGGGGTTTGGACTTCAGAGCTGAGGCCAGAGAAGCACAGCTGATCTCTGACAAACTAGCAGCTCCTCAGTCTGAATAAAGAATAAATGATGTGACAATGTTCCTGCTTGAAATCATTCAGTGTTTAATAATCTGTTCAGAGCTGAAGAAGGTTTAGAAAATGGAAACTCCAAACACCTGAACCCAACAGGATGCAGCTTCAAAACTATCTGTCAAATACAAACAGTGAAAAAGAGCTCTCATTAATATTAATGACAACGTGCTGCTACTTCAATAAAGACGAAGTGACTTCACCTCTTAAACTCTGCCAGCTCCACCAGTGGCTCCATCTATACTAACTCATGTTGTGCAGCCAAACAAAGAAAAACCATACAAACTTTAAGAAATTCATTTAAGATTCAACTCAAGATCCCAAAGTTTCCAAAGATGCCAAATATGTCAGGATGAAACTTTAGAGAAATGTTTAAAAAAGACTTCTACAATATTTCTTTTAAGAATAGTGGAGCCATCAAATCAAAGTATCTTCAGTTTAAACTATTCAGTCAGTTTAAGATTCATATTTCTTCATAAAAATGTTGGAAAAAGAAAATACTAAAGTGTAAATGGACTTCTGAACCACTTTTCTCATCTTCCCACTGCTCAAAGCTCTTTACAGTTCAGGCCATTCACCACATTCACTCACACATTCACACACTGATATGCAGCAGAAGCTTCATACAAGCTGTCATTCTGCTCATCAGGATGTCGTCCAATCATTCACACACACACAGATGGCGATGCCTTCAGGACAAATTTAGGCTTCACTATCATGCCCAAGGAAGCCAACATAAGGACTGAGTAGCCGGGGATCGAACCGCCTGACCTTCTGGTTAGTGGACGAGCTGCTCTACCTCCTGAGTGATTACAGAGTTATTATCTGATATTATCTGAGCCACTGAGTTATTATCTGATAGATGAAACTGAGATTATGAATTTAATGTTCGAGTATTTCATTATCATTTATTTATAAAAACATGACAGAGAATAAGATGAAAATCAGGTGTTGAAGAGGTTCAGAGTGAATTATCCAGTGGAGGATTTTTCTTGTTATATTCAGGTTTTAAATGTGGAGCTCAACATTGCTCTGCCACAGTCAATGGACTAAACCACTGAAGAAGAAAATGGACTTTAGCATGAAGATATTCAGTGTGGATCAGTATAATATCAGCCTTATGTCTGCAGTTTAGTGTCACCACAACTTTCACATCATATTAATCTCAGCACAGAAGGAAAAAAATGGTGTCTGACCTCAGAGTCTGCAGTCTACAGTGTGGACTCTCCAGAAAACCACACAGCAGATTCACTCCTGAATCCTGCAGGTTGTTCATTGATACTCAGCTCCAGCTCTCTCAGATGGGAGGGGTTGGACTTCAGAGCTGAGGCCAGAGAAGCACAGCTGATCTCTGACAAACTGCAGCTCATCAGTCTGAATAAAGAATAAATGAAGATAAAAATCCATTTATAATCCAGTCAGATGGGTTCATGTTTTAAATGTTGAGGTCATCATTGCTCTGACACAGTCAGTGGAGGAAGCCACTGAAAAAGAAAATGTGCTGTCATAGTGCAACACAACTTTCACATCATATTAATCTCAGCACAGAAGTAAAAAATGGTGTCTGACCTCAGAGTCTGCAGTCTACAGTGTGAAACTCTCCAGAAAACCACACAGCAGATTCACTCCTGAATCCTGCAGCTTGTTTCTGCTCAGCTCCAGCTCTCTCAGATGGGAGGGGTTGGACTTCAGAGCTGAGGCCAGAGAAGCACAGCTGATCTCTGACAAACTGCAGCTCATCAGTCTGAATAAAGAATAAATGAAGATAAAAATCCATTTATAATCCAGTCAGATGGGTTCATGTTTTAAATGTTGAGGTCATCATTGCTCTGACACAGTCAGTGGAGGAAGCCACTGAAAAAGAAAATGTGCTGTCATAGTGCAACACAACTTTCACATCATATTAATCTCAGGACAGAAGTAAAAAAATGGTGTCTGACCTCAGAGTCTGCAGTCTACAGTGTGTGAAATCTCCAGAAAACCACACAGCAGATTCACTCCTGAATCCTGCAGCTTGTTGTCTGCTCAGGTCCAGCTCACTCAGATGGGAGGGGTTGGACTTCAGAGCTGAGGCCACAACTTCACAGTGAGATTGCATCAGTCCACAGCCAGAAAGTCTGTCATGACACATGACAATGAAAAAGGACATTTATAAGACCAAACACTTTGACACATCTTTTCCACCCTCTCACACGTGCAGACTTTTAATCTTTATAGTTTGTTTAAATGTAGTTACATTTAGGTTTCCATAATGTCCACAGTCTGTCAGTGTGATCTGATCTCATGTCTGTGTCCACAAAGTTAGCATGAGGTCATCTTGATTAGAAAAACATGTTTAAAACTCAGTGAACAATTACAGTTGGAAAGATGATCTCTCTTCGATCGTTACCTGCTGCTGTCTGGTTGATTTTTCAAGTGGGAAAAATCAGTGACTGTTTCCAAATGGTGCAGAAATAAAACAAACTACTTGACAATATCCCATCAGACGAGATCATGAAATATTAATATAATTACATATTTGGATTTCATCACAGATGAGTACATGAGGTTTTGATGTCAACATTTTTTCTGAAACGTTTTTTTTCAGTATTTTTAACATGATGTCTTCAGAAATACATTGACCTTTGGTGTGTATAAGATCACTTAAAATGTCTGAATTCGACCATTTTGCTTTTATATTCATCAGACCTGACATTGATGGAAGCTTTGCATTTCCTGCTACTTCTTTACATAATAACATTAATAATAACATTAATAATAATAATAATAAGTAATAATAATAATAACATAATAATAATAATAATAATAATAATAATAATAAATGTGACATACGCAAAGTCAAAGCCTTTAGACTTAAAGAATGGGCTGTGGTGTGCCTGTTCTCATTATATAATTATTATTTAATTTATTATTTTATTATTATTATTATATTATCTGTATGTCCAATGATGTAAGACACCTAGCAAAACTAACTCAGGTAACAATAACTTGACAACATTCACTGATAACTGTAAAACAGTGATTCTTACATACATTTTTTTACATTCACAGAGTTTCAAGCAATCCAAACACATGTGTAACAAAATCCAAATGAGGGATAAGTTCTGTAATAAACAAGTAGAACAGTATTTTAAGAATAATCAGAATTTTATGATGTATATTGAAGAACTAAAGTACTAAACTTCACTGATAAATAACATTAATCACATCTGGACTTACAGAGCCTTTCTGCAGTTCCTCACAGCTGGAATCAGTCTCCGTCGTCCCTCCTCTGATGTGTTGTACTTCTTCAGGTCCAACTCATCCAGAACGTCCTCTGACATCTGCAGCATGTAGGCCAGAGCTGAGCAGTGGATCTCAGAGAGTTTCTTCTCTGATCTGTTCTCTGACTTCAGGAACTCTTGGATCTCCTGATGTACTGAGTGGTCGTTCATCTCCATCAGACAGTGGAAGATGTTGATGCTTCTGTCTGGAGATATCTTATCACTGTTCATCTCTTTCAGGTTGTTGATGGCTCTCTTAATGATTTTTGAACCAGACTTTTTCCGACCCAGCAGGCCTCCTAAGAGTCTCTGGTTGGACTCCAGAGAGAGGCCATGAAGGAAGCGAACAAACAGGTCCAGGTGACCATTTTTACTTTCAAGGGATTTCTCCATGGCTTTCCTCAGGAAGACATCCAGGGATGGGCCGAGGCTACCACTGGTTCCATAATGTGCAGAAATGTTCTTGAGAAAAGGCTTTGTATTTGAGTCCCTGTGTTCATAGTCTTTTAAGAAAGTCTCCAGTACCTTTGTGTTCCTGTTGGTGTAACAGTGGAACATGTAGACTGCAGCCAGAAACTCCTGAATGCTCAGATGAACAAAGCAGTAGACTGTTTTCTGGAAGATCACACACTCTCTTTTGAAGATCTCTGTACAAACTCCTGAGTACACCGAGGCCTCTGTGACATCCAGACCACACTGCTCCAGGTCTTCTTGGTAGAACATGATGTTTCCTTTCTCCAGATGTTCAAACGCCAGCCTCCCCAGCTTCAGAAGAACTTCCCTGTCAGCCTCCAATCAGCTCCTGTGGACTCGTCTCATGTCCCTCATCATACTTCTGCTTCTTCCTCTTTGTCTGAACCAGCAGGAAGTGTGAGTACAGGTCAGTCAGGGTCTTGGGCAGCTCTCCTCTCTGGTCTGTAGTCAACATGTGGTCCAGAACTGTAGCAGTGATCCAGCAGAAGACTGGGATTTGACACATGATGTGGAGAGTCCTGGATGTCTTGATGTGTGAGATGATTCTGCTGGACAGATCTTCATCACTGACTCTCCTCCTGAAGTACTCCTCCTTCTGGGCGTCAGTGAAACCTTGTACTTCTGTTACCCTGTCAACACATTTAGGAGGGATCTGATTGGCTGCTGCAGGTCGGGAAGTTATCCAGACGAGAGCCGATGGAAGCAGATTCCCCTTGATGAGGTTTGTCAACAGCACGTTGACTGATGACTTCTGTGTGACATCAGACACGACTTCACTGTTGGAGAAATCCAATGAAAGTCTGCTTTCATCCAGGCCGTCAAAGATGAACAAAAGTTTACAGACAGCGAGCTGCTCTGCTGTGACCTTCTGTAATGTTGGATGGAAAACATGGAGCAGCATGAGAAGACTGTACTGCTCATCTTTGATCAAGTTCAGCTCCCTGAATGAAAAGCAGAATCAGCAGACTGACATCTTGGTTTTCCAAACCCTCTGCCCAGTCCAGAGTGAACTTCTGCACTGAGAAGGTTTTTCCAACGCCAGCGACGCCGTTCGTTCAGAACCACTCTGATGTGTTTCTGTTGGTCAGGTAAGGCTTTAAAGATGTCGTGGCACTTGATTGGAGTGTCATGGAGGGTCTTCCATCTTTGAAGCTGTCTCAAGCTGCCTCACCTCATGTTGGTGTATTAACCTCTTCACTCAGTCCCTCTGTGATGTAGAGCTCAGTGTAGATCCTGTTGAGGAGGGTTTCACTTCCTGTTTCATCACTTCCTTCAGTCACATGGTCACATCTCCTCCTCAGATTGATCTTATGTTCATCTAAAACCTCCTGCAGACCAACATCTGCTGAAAGAGAAGAAGAAATGTGAGACTAAAGAAAGAAAATCTGACAATCTGCTGATTATTTTCATCACCAACATTAAAATAAGTCATACAAAATATAAAGAAGGGTTTTAATTTCAGGAACTTTCCTAAAAGTCTTTAATATCTCTGCTAAGTCTAACACAACAAATAAACCAAGAAGAATCCTGTTTTCAGACTTGATGACAGCAGCACACAGATGTTCAGTCTTACTTTGTACACTGCTGGTCTGACTGGCTGTCTGCAGTCCAGCTCTGGTTCTGGATCTTTCTCCACACTGGGGACAGGAGGAGTCTCCTGATGAAGCAGACTGGTCCCAGTATGAGCTGATGCACTGTCTGCAGAACCAGTGTCCACAGCTGGTAGAGACTGGATCCTTCAGGACGTCCTGACACAAAGCACAGCAGGACTGCTGCTCCTCATCATGACTCCACTTCTCTCTGTCAACACATTTTTTTGTAACTACATCAGAACCAAAAGCCATTGTTAAAAAAAAACATCCAACAAGAACACCTGGATGTCCAAAAAGCTGAAGTGAGAACACGTCCTGACACCTGTGCTGGAAACTGTCCATTTTATTCACACACTTAATCACTGGTGGTTCAAATATTTCATGGTGGAGCTTCATAAGAGCCTCCTGAGTGATGTTCTGCTCCACTGTGAGACGGCTTTCAAAAGGCAAAAAGCTTCCTCATTTTTCTCAACATTTACATGCAGTGACACTGTTCTTGACAAGGAGCCTTCGACCCTCAGCTGATTTTAGTTTTGGTGTTTTTGGTGGACATGCTGTGTAATTCAGACAAACTCAAACTGGATCTACAGGTAAAGCTGAAGATTTAACCAGAACTAAATTTGCATGTTTCAGAAAATTCAGACTTATTGTTGATCCATTTCACTGCAGAAAAAGTTTGAAATGCACATTAGTGGCAGAAGATAATTTAATCTTTTTAAAATTAATTGTAAGTTCATTCAATTGTCTGAGGCTGACAAAACTCAAATACAGAGATTTTGTTGATTTTGCTGAACTTTTTTCATCTTTATTTAAAGGTTGTAAACATCCTTTTTCACAGATGTTAAATTTCACACTAAATCAGCAACTAACTGTTTGTATAAATTCCCATTCCCTCTTCTAATAATTTGAGACCTTAAATGGGATAACATCAAAATACATTACATTTTAATAATGACCACTGAATCTTCTTCAGGTCATCTTACATTAGAAACAGTCTCTTACTTTGTGTCTGATGGTCCAGGTTCATTACTGAAGTCTGGAGGTAGAGGTGAGGACCAGTCACTCTTCAGAGACTGACAGCTGGATCCTGCAGACTCTGATCTCTGTCTGCAGAAACAACAAATGTTTGACACATATCATTAGTACTTGTAAAGAGCAGAGGAAACATGAAACATGATCCTGATTTGATAATAACAACAAATAGTTGTGTTTGTTTCTCCGTCTGCATGTTCTGAACATTTTATCTACTGTACTCTGTGTTTCTTTACTGTACTCTACAAAGATTGTCATGCAGCCTCTTGGGGGGCACAAGCCAGTGTCCTCCTTAGGTCGGTACCAAGCCCAAATAAATGCAGAGGGTTGCATCCGGCATAAAATAAATGCCCAATAAACATGAGACTGTATTTGTCTAGCACCTTTAAAAACCAAGTTTACAAAGTGCTTTCAGGACAAGGCGCAAACACAGCACAAATTAGACCGAGCCTAGTAAGGCCAAAAAACACCAGTAAGGACATGCTTAGTTATAAAAGATTTAAAAGGGAGGATCACACCACATAAAGGCAAGTCTATAAAAGTAGGTTTTGAGAAGTGATTTAAAAAGATGTCACTGATTCAGCATGCCTTATCTCTTCAGGCAGGTTGTTCCAGAGCCGAGGTATTTGCTTTGAGGTACAGAAGTACAGAGAAGGCCAGAGAGAGCTGC
The DNA here is from genome assembly GCA_023238725.1 of Scortum barcoo. Classification (NCBI taxonomy): domain Eukaryota; kingdom Metazoa; phylum Chordata; class Actinopteri; order Centrarchiformes; family Terapontidae; genus Scortum; species Scortum barcoo. Next base: position 20,452,459 of record CM041551.1, read on the forward strand.
ATTGTGTCTTTGTAGATCTAGAGAAAGCAAAAGAAAGAGAGAGGAACTATGGTATTATATGAGGATGTCTGGAGTGGCAGAGAAGTATTTTAGAATGATACAGGACATGTATGAAAGCTGCAAGACAGTGGTGAGGTATGCTGTAGGTATGACAGAGGAGTTCAAGGTGGAGGTGGGACTGCATCAAGGATCAGCTCTGAGCTCCTTCTTGTTTGCTATGGTGATGGACAGGCTGACAGATGAGGTTAGACAGGAATCTCCATGGACTATGATGTTTGCAGATGACACTGTGATCTGTAGTGAGGGCAGGGAGCAGATGGAGGGAAATCTGGAGAGGGGGAGGTATGCCCTGGAAAGGAGAGGAATGAATGTTAGTGCTCAGAGGACTCCGTGTCAACCTCCCTCACTCTTGCTTCGGGGCTAGCCTTGATCTCCTCCTCTTCCTCTGGGTATGAGTATTGGGTATGGGTATTCTCACTGGTGTGGTTGGCGGGTCTCCCATAGGCGAAGAGGTGGTCTCCTGCGGGGTGTCCCAGTGGCAGAGATGGGGAGCTTTGACGGTTGGTCAGGGTGGCGTCGGTGAAACTCTTTGATGAGGCCGGTGTTGAGAATGTGACGTGCAGGAACCCATGATCTGTCTTCAGGGCTGTACCCCTCCCGGTCAACAAGATACTGGACTCCCCTTCCTCAAGGCGTCGGGAGCGGAGGAGGCGATGAATGAATGGAGTAAGCAGGACCCCATCAATGATGCGGGGTGGTATGGGGGGACAGAGAGAACTCTCGCAGACCGATTTGATCCTGGAGTCATGGAAGGTGGGATGGACACGCATGGATAGAGGTAGTTTGAGTCTGATGGCAACAGGATTGATGATTCTCTGAATTTCGAAAGAACCAATAAACTTAGGCACCAGCTTTTTTGACTCTACTCGTAGGGGTAGGTCCTGTGTGGAGAGCCACACCCTTTGGCCGAGTGGGAGCTTGAGAGCGACGGGCGGTTGGCAGCCTCTGTGTACCGGTCAGAGGAGCGGAGAAGAGCAGCTCTAGCTTGAGTCCATGTCCGGCGACAGCGGCGGATGAAAGCTTGCACTGACGGGCAGGAAACCTCCTCTTCCAGGTCAGGGAACAGGGGGGGCTGGAAGCCGTAGGCGCACTGGAAAAGGAGAAAGTCCAGTGGCAGAGCAGGTCAGTGTGTTGTGAGCATATTCCACCCACAGGAGCTGTTGTGACCAGGATGACTGGTGCTGTGAGGCCATGCAGCGAAGGAGTCTCCAACTCCTGATTCATCCTCTCAGTTTGACCATTGGACTGGGGATGAAAACCTGACGACAGGCTGGCTGAAGCCCCCACCAACGCACAGAACTCTCTCCAGAAGATAGAGGTGAACTGGGGACCCCGGTCTGAAACTACGTCCACAGGAAGTCCATGCAGACGGAAGACATGTTTCAGCATCAGTTCTGCGGTCTCTTTTGCTGAGGGGAGCTTTGGCAGGGGCACAAAGTGGGCCATTTTGCTGAACCGGTCTACCACTGTCAGGATGGCGGTGTGGCCATGGGATGGTGGCAGGCCAGGTGATGAAGTCCAGAGAGACGTGAGACCAGGGACGACAGGGCACAGGCAGGGGCTGCAGGAGACCGGCAGGAGCGTGGTGGGAGGACTTGTGATGGTTGCAGATGGGACAGGCCTTGACAAAGCCCCAGGTATCCTCGTTCACAGTGGCCCACCAGAATCTTTGCCGCACTACATCAATGGTTCTCTGAATCCCAGGGTGGCAGGTGAGACAGGAATTGTGGGCCCACTGAACGTCAGACCGCAGAGACGGAGGAACAAAGAGTTGATTCTATGGACAAGCACTGGGTCCAGGTTGACCCTCCTTTGCGGCCTTGACCCTCTCTTCTATTTCCCATGTAAGAGGGGCGATGAGATGAGGAGGAGATGATGTGTCAGGACATGAAACTGTCAGAGTGGACGTTGTGGGAACCAGGCCAGTAAGAGATGGGGGAAATTGAATCTGGTGAGGAACAACGACCACCAGGCCTGGCGAGAATTCAGTCACTTGGCAGATCGAATATATTCCATGTTCTTGTGGTCGGTCCACACCAGGAAAGGCAGCTTGGACCCCTCCAACCAATGGCGCCACTCCTCCAATGCCAGCTTGACAGCCAGGAGTTACCAATGTCATAATTTCTTTCAGCCGGCAAAAGTCTCCTGGAGAAGAAAGCGCAGGGATGCAGCTTCTGGTCCTCCAGACGACCGCTGTGAAAGCACTGCCCCCACTCCCACGTCAGAGGCATCCACCTCCAACACAAATTGCCTCTCCGGATCTGGCATGATAAGAATGGGGGCCAATGTGAAACGTGTGTCTTAAGGGCGCCGAATGCCTCATTGGCATTCACAGACCACTGAAAAGTCACCTTGGAGGATGTCAACGCAGTGAGAGTGAGTTTTCTAAAAGACGTTGGAGAGCTGCGGCTTGCACATGGTGGACATGCTCCTCCTTGTTCTTTGAGAAAATCAAGATGTTGTTCAGATACACTAACACAAACTTGTTAAGCATGTCCTGGAGTACGTCGTTCACCAGAGCCTGGAACACTGCTGGGGTATTGGTGAGGCCGAATGGCATAACCAGATACTCACAGTGTCCAGTGGGAGTGTTAAAAGCCGTCTTCCACTCGTCCCCTTCTCGGATGCGAACCAGGTGATAGGCGTTGCACAGATCCAGTTTAGTGAACACAGTGGCCCCATAGAGGAGTTCAAATGCAGAGGAGATAAGGGCAAGTGGGAAGTGGGTAACCATTTTTAATGGTGATGTCGTTAAGGCCGCAGTAATCTATGCAGGGTCGAAGATTCTTATCTCTCTTTTCCACAAAGGATAACCCGGCCCCCGCTGGTGATGATGACTGAAGTCCAGATATTCAGTGGGCACCCCAGTGAGGTCAGGAGGAGTACTGGAGCAGCGAGAAGACTGAGGAACAACAGCTTGAAGGAGACAAACCTGATGGCAGGAAGATCCCCAACCCAGGATGGCCCCCGTCAACCAGTCCACGTGTGGATTGTGTCTCCGCAGCCAGGGGTACCCCAGGATTAGGGGTAGACGAGGGGAATGCAAGATGTGGAACTGGATGGTCTCGTGGTGGTTGCCAGATAGCAGCATGTGAATGGACTCTGTCTGGAGGGTGACCATCCCCAGTAGATGTCCATCAAGAGCGCTGGCAGAGAGATGGCCTTGGAGAGGGGAATCCGTGTGATGCCTAGTTGCAGGGCTAGTGGGCTAGCTCCTCGTCGATGAGGCTGACATCAGCACCAGAGTCTATAAAGGTGGCCAAAGTGTGTGTGAGCCACTGTGCAGAAGTAACCTGGCATGGCAGAGAGGGTGTTGTGGAGGAAGCATCTCACATGGACAACTCACGAATACTTCCCCCTCTACTGTTGAGTCCGTCCTTTTGTTGGGCATTGGGAGACGAAGTGGCCTGCTTGTCTGGTTCACAGTAAAGGCAGAGGTTACCCTGGCGACGGCGTGCAAGGCGCTCCTCTGGGCTGAGTCTGGTGCGACCAATCTCTGCATGGGCTCTGGCTCCCTCGTGTGTGGCTGTTGGAGGGAGCTTCCTCCGTGGCTGAGGGCGGGCATGGTCGAAGCGAGAGGAGGGCTGGTGTCTTTGAGCCTGACGTCTCTCTTGACGGTGAGCCTGAATGCGCCCTGGTCGATGCGTGTTGTCAACTTGACCAGGTCGTCAAAGGACGAGAGGGAGTTCAGTAGGAGACCAGCTTGTCCTTCAGGTACTCCCCCAAACCACGCAGGAAGGCGTCGCATCGTGCAGGCTCGTTCCAGTCGCTCATGGCGTAGTCCTGTACCGTCCGGTTCCCCTGGCTAATAGTCAACTGTCCCCCTGTAGCATTGGGGCTCAGACGCGGTTCGCCGAAGACTTTGTGAAGCTCCGTGGCGAAGTCTTGGAAGGACGCGCAGGCTGGAGTCCGCCGCTCCACGCGTGCAGTTCCCCATAGCGCAGACGAGCCTCGGCCCGCTCAGCTGGTTGATGGCGAACGCAACTTTTGCCTCCTCCGGATGAAAACGTCTGAGGCTGCAGAGCGTAGAGGATGGAACAGGCCGTAACAGTTCGGTGTAATGAACGGATCGCAGCCCTCTGGATCTCCAGCGTAGCGCTCGGGATTGCCCACCCGGGGATCTGGAACGGGGCCGGGAGGAGCCGGAGCTGGAGCAGGAGCAGGTGGAGGCGGCGGGGAGGCAGCCGCTGTCGCTGCGTGGTGAAAGCCGCCATGAGCTGTTGGACCTGAGAGGTTAACGCAGCTAATCCCTCTGCTTAAGTCGTCGTGGCTGAATTTCAGTAGCTGCCGTAGCAAAGCGAAAGCCTCGTGCTGCCGCAACGTCTGCTCGATCCTTTCCAGGCAAGATTCAGGTGATGAAGAGTGTGCTGGGTCCATTTTAAATGGCCAGATTGTACTGTAACGGGTAGGCAACAGGACCCAAATGCAACACAACGGGCTACTGGAATACTTAATCTGGAGCAGAGTCTCAAAGAGTTCGGCGGCGGAAATACGCACAGGCCGGCTGATCCAGCTGAGCTGAGCTGACTCACCGAGGAGCAAGAGAGAGAGAGACGCTGGAAACGAGCCCACGCTGGTGGATGGGGAAAACAGCGATCAGAAGCTCGCAGGCAGGAAACTCAGGTGAGGCTGGGTGGCGATCCAGGTGAGCAAGACAGATGTTGCAGGCATGGCCCTGGCCCCTTTAAGAACGTAAGCCGATGTGTTTATGTGACGTAGTACATACACCAGTGTTTTATGGGAAGAAGAGTGTATTGTAGTAGTGTGAGTGTGACCTGCGGGAAGCGCCCATGTGAACTACCAACAGAGATGATGGGGAGACAGGAACGCCAAAAAGTATCTAGATTAGTTTATAATTCAGACTCAAAGACCCATGCATGTTCGCTGCTGTTATAAAATAAAGCGGCCGCTGTTGGAACTGCACTTGAATGCCTCCTCATCTTTGTGTGCTGCGGTGAGAAGACCCGGACGGCTGGTTACCGGCCTGAACGAGCCAAGCTACTACGAATAAATTAATGCCAGTGAGTTTCCCAACTACGGTTTGGAGCCGAGATACTGTCAAAGAAAGAAAGCAAAAAGTAAAAAGGTAACACTGGGGGCTCGTCCGGCATTGTATTCTCACAAAACAAAAAAAAAAAAAAAACAGCAACGTGCAGTGCATGAGTACGAGAGGAGAGTGCAGCAGCAGAATAAATGGCGATGCTGGGCGCAAACGCTGATGCAGTGGGTCTAAATAACAGCCTCAACCCATTTCTGGCAGATATTGAAGAGACTGGTCGAGCTAATATGGACGATTTTAATCAGCTAAATCACGAATACGCCAGGCAGGGCGAAAGCACTAACCCCTTCCTAACGAGCATGGAGCTAACGTTGGCAGCTGGAGGAGCTGCAGGCCCAGTTCATACATCGTTCCCAGCGTCACTGAACCCTTTCATCACCCCGGCAAAGGAGCAAGTGTTTACTAAAAGTGAGATTATGAGCCCCTTTCAGCCAAAGTGTGACTGTTTAATGAACATGACATCCACCCCATTGAAAGCCCCACATTATGGGGCAGGACGCCTCACTCAAGCAACTAACCCTTTTACCTCCATGGAGTATAGCAGCTTCACGCCGGCCATGTCACATTTCACTCCCTGTATGCCTCAACATGCCACACAGTCATATGGAGTACAAACCCAGCCCAGGTCAGCAGTACACGGTGGAGCTGCACTACAACGGATCAGGGAACCTGACCTATGTGGATGTGGTAAGGTTAGCATAAGGAAGGCTCAGTCTGAACCACACCGCTGTTCATCACATGCAGCCTGCCAGGAGGATTATATTGACACAAGTGATGATGAACAATATGGACACAGAGAGAGAATTCCCACATTACGTCCTGGTCAGTTTGATGGGGTTGGATCTTGGAGAGACTTTCTTTACCAGTTTGAAAGTTGTGCCAAAGCTAATCATTGGTCAGAGAAGACAATGGCTGTCCAGCTCAGGTTCAGCCTCACTGGCGCAGCTGGCGCCATCATCCACAAGAACTCCAAATCCGCCCAATGGAGTTATCAACGGATTGTAAGTGAGATTGAGGCAGCCTATGGGCCCTGTTCAGAGCATGCTGCAGCTATTGGCATTGAACTAAGACAGAGAGTGAGGGGGCCAGGTGAAGCTCTGCACTTATTAAGAGACGATATTTATGAAAAAGTATTAATAGTGTATGCTGACCGTGCTGAGTCAGAACAGGATGCTATTAGCGTAGAGATTTTCACCAATGCACTGGCTGATGCAGAATTAATTCAGAAGCTCCTGGAGGAGAGGCCGCGCACCCTGGCTAAAGCGTACGAGATAGCCCACAAGTATGAGACCACAAGGCGGGCAGCCAGGGCCGTCACACGGCTAATGCAGCCTGACCTCGTAACACTACAGAGCAGAGACCCAGGGCAGCCATGGTGTATGAAAGTGCCATTATGTCAACCCCTAATGACCCAGTGGGGGTAGCTGAGGAGCGAGCTGCGGAGCGTGCTGGCACCCCCAGAAAGGCACCGCGGCCCAACAAGACTAAGCCTGTAAAAATGAACTTTGCTGAAGTCATCTGTCACAATTGCTCTGGAGTGGGGCACTTACAGAGGAACTGCCCTTTTCCCCGCAAGCCCAGTTTGCATTCACCTAATACCAGCACCACTCCAGGCCTCAACACCAGTACAGTGGTAATACAGTGGTTACATGCACTAAAGGCTCAGAAGATGATATGATTATTAAAGTACAGATAAATGGACTTGAACTGTGTGCTCTGCTCGACTCGGGTGCCCGAAGAAATGTGCTCCCCCTCCACTATTTCAATGCCATTCCTATTGAAGCCAGGCCCCAAATTCAGCCCTCTAGCGTCCAAGTGTTGCAAGGCATCGGTCCCGAGGGGCTGGTGGTCAGAGGGGAGGTCAACCTGCCAGTGCAAGTGGGGAGCAGAGTTACCAATGTTAACTTTATTATGGCAGACATAGCTGAAAATACAGAGATTATTCTGGGACACCCTTTTCTGTTGCAGTCACATGCTCGTCTGGACTATGGTCGCAAAGAAATCGTACTCTTTGGTGAGAAGGTCCCACGTCTATCTGGAACACAGCCTGGGTTCCATCTTGTCAGGGTAGCCCAGCACAACAGTGTTGGAGTCAGGATGTGAGTATGTAGTCCCCGCCACTGCTCGCCTCCGCCATGTTGTTGGTGGAGATATGATGTTAATGCCCACCAAAGGCTTCATTGAGAGACAGCATGTCCTGGCTGCCCGCATTGTGATCCAGGCCCAGCAGTCATCCAGCATCCCTATGAGAATCTACAATCCTGGACCTGCCCCTGTCACAATGAGGAAGGGAGCAGTGGCTGGGATCCTCCAACCAGCAGAGGTGTTAGGGAAGGTGGACCTCCAACCGACCAAAGCGGCAACTACACACCAGAGTCCAGTGACCATCCTGCCTGCCCAGTGCCCAGCCATCTACAGGACCTGTACGCTGACAGCTGTGCTCGGCTGACTGAGGAGGACCGAGTTGGTTTATCCCATGTGCTACAGTCATACAGTGATGTGTTTTCCACTGGACCTACTGATCTTGGCCGTACAAACTTAGTGCAGCACGACATTCAGACCACTCCAGGGCCACCTGTGAAACAGCCACCACGCAGGATGGCCAGAGACAAACAGATTGCTGCAGACCAACAAGTACAGCAGAGCCTGGAAGCTGGTTTGGCCCAACCCAGTAACAGCAGCTGGGCTGCACCAATTGTAATGGTAAAGAAAAAAGACCAGAGCCCACGTTTATGTGTGGATTACAGGCCCCTTAATGAAAGGACTATTAAAGATGCTTATCCCCTGCCACGCATTCAGGATACACTGGACACGCTGTCCACCGCCAAGTACTTCAGTACACTAGACTTAACATCAGGCTACTGGCAGGTAGAAATGACACCAAGGGCCCGCAAAGCTGCAGCCTTCTGTACCCGCAAAGGATTATTTGAATGGAACGTGATGCCTTTTGGACTGTGCAATGCACCAGCCACATTTCAAAGACTGATGGACAGAGTGTTAGCTGGGCTGCAATGGGAGGTGTGTCTGGTGTATCTTGACGACATTATCGTCCTGGGGCGAGATGGTCCTGAAATGCTAGGCAGGCTCAGTCAAGTGTTCACGAGGCTACGTGAAGCTAATCTGAAGCTGAAACCATCAAAGTGCTGTCTTTTCAAGGAAAGAGTGTCTTACCTGGGGCACATTGTCTCTGCCCAGGGTGTGGCTACTGATCCGGAAAAGGTGAAGAAGGTGGCGGAGTGGCCTACTCCTCATAGCATCTCGGAGGTGCGTCAGTTTGTTGGGTTTAGCCTCGTATTATAGACGTTTTGTGGAACAGTTTGCTACTGTAGCCAGACCCCTTCATGAACTCACCAAAAAGTATGCACGCTTTAACTGGACTGAGGAATGCCAAGAGGCATTTGATGAACTGAAACGACGTCTGACATCTGCTCCTGTCCTAGGCTACCCCCTTGACAGCGGTGAGATGCTTCTTGACACGGACACTAGTGACTGGGGAATCGGAGCAGTCCTCTCCCAAGTCCAGGGGGGCGAGGAGAGGGTGTTAGCCTATGGGAGCAGGAGATTGTCAGTCACGGAACAAAACTACTGCACCACCAGAAGAGAACTGTTGGCAGCTGTGGAGTTCACCTCCCACTTCAGACAATATCTGCTAGGCAGGGCATTCACTCTCCGGACTGATCACAGCAGCCTGCGCTGGATAACCAGGTTGAGAGAGCCAGAGGGGCAGCTTGCCCGCTGGCTGGAAAAGTTAGCAGAGTATGATTTTCAGGTGGTTCATCGCCCAGGGAGACTCCATCAAAATGCAGATGCACTTTCTAGGAGGCCCTGCAAAGAATCTTGCCCCTGCACAGTGCTAGAGCCTGAACATGACAGCAACCGACACCAGCACAAGGGGGTTCAGTGTGATATGAGCAACGTTATAGTTCATGTTGCTACTGGGACTTCCACAGAGCAGCCGCTAGTGGGGGTGGCTGTACCAGAGTTGTCTCTAGTGGGGGTAGAGGACAATTCCAGCGACAGTGACTGCGACCTTCTACATGCCAGCATTAACTGGGTGAGTGAGCCTCTTAACACCAGCCTGTTCTCTGGTTGGACTCCAGAACAGCTTAGGCTGGCTCAAGAGTCTGACCCTGACATTGCCCCTGTGAGAAAGTGGATGGAGGAAAAGGGGAGTCGGCCATCATACGCAGATGTAGCACACTGCAGCCCCGCCTCCAAAGCTTACTGGACCCAGTGGAAGAGACTTTACCAGAAGCAGGGAGTCCTACTAAGGAAATTTTATTGCACTGAAGGAAAAACATTTTACCCACAGATTTTGCTCCCACACATTTACCGCAATTCAGTGATGGAACAGATGCATGATGGTCCTGTGGGGGGCCACTTTGGGGTTGAAAGGACCCTCACACGCCTTCGAACCAGATATTTCTGGTACAACATGAAAGATGATGTCACTCTCTGGTGTCGCACCTGCCCCAGCTGCGCTGCTAGAGCTCGACCTAAGAAAACACCTCAAGCGCAGCCATGGGCACAGTGCGGGTCGGCGCTCCCATGGAGAGGATAGCAGTGGACTTGATGGGACCCTTAAATGAAACAGACAGACACAACCGCTATATACTAGTAGTGCAGGACTACTTCAGTAAGTGGGTTGAAGCCTATCCGGTTCCCAATGAACAAGTATCCACTGTGTAGCTGAAAAGCCTGTGAATGGGTATGTAGGTATGGTGCTCCTCTGAGCCTGCACAGCGACCAGGGCACAAATTTTGAGTCAGCTGTTTTCCAGGGGATGTGTGAGCTGCTGGGGATAGACAAAACATGTACCACCCCATTTCACCCACAGTCTGATGGGCAGGTGGAACGCTTTAATGCCACACTGCAGAAAATCCTGGCTGCTACTGCGGAAAGATGTCACTGGGACTGGGATCTCATGATTCCTTATGCGCTCATGGCGTATAGAGCCACCAGACACAGTTCCACCGGACTGACACCAAACATGATGCTCTTTGGGAAAGAGATCACTGAGCCAATCGACCTTGTCGCCGGGTTGCCACCTGATCATGACAGTGTTAATACCGTTCCTGAATATGTCATGCACATGAGAGATCGTCTGGAGCTGTCTCATCAGTTGGCACGAGAGGCACTGGGAAAATCTGTCGAACGTGCAAAAAGACACTATAACAAAAACATTTGTCAAATCCAGCACAAAGTTGGAGATGCGGTCTGGTACCTGGTGGAATTGAAGGGCACAAAGAGAGTTAAAAACCAGGTATGGAAATTTCTGCCATCCTATGAGGGCCCCTACTTTGTTGTGGGCCTGCTGGACGACAACTTGGTTTACAGAATCAAAAAGAGCTCCAGAGCCAAGGCCAAAGTGGTCCATCATGACAAACTTAAGCCCTATTATTCCAGGACCCCGCTGGACAACAGCTGGGTGTGTAAAGACACTGACACCTGGGCACCTGTGGAGGTGTCGGCCCCTCAGTTGGATGCAGATTCATCTGACACCGTCATTGGGCCCCTTAACTTGTAGGACACTGCATCGGGCTCCAGGGACCTAGCTGTGGAGACACCCAAGGGCCACAGTTCTCCGCCATGGGGCACACCAAGCACCAGCCAGCTTCATCATGAGCCTCATCAGCCTCAGGTGGGTGAGCCTGGGGCGCAGCATCTTGCCGAGGGCCTGGGCAGGAGTCCCCTTCTGACTCCAACACCATTCCAGAGACCCCAGCGGCTCTGCAGAGCACCGGATAAGTTTGGTGACTGGGTGAGTCACTAAGTGATTTGGACTTTTAACCTGAGCCAGGATTCAGGCATGTTAACTGCCCTACTTGGTTTGAAAAAAAAAAAAGAAAACTGGTTCAGGATGGTAATCTCTGGTTTGTTACTATGCAATTGCTGATATTTAAGTTGCATAATTCTGTTTTCTATATAGGAAGATTTATATGGTTCCAATTAGTTTGTGATAATGAGTAATCTGAATACTATTTTGGTGTTTTGACACTTGATTTATGGAGAGTGGTTTATGATAATCTTAACAGGGTTCAGACTGTTTATTGTTGTTTACATGTCTGTAACATCTGGGAGCCAATTCGGTTGTTGTTAAGTCACACTGTTGGAGTTATCTGGTTTGACTACCTTACAATATGTGATGTATACGTCGGCATGTGTGTTTGACACATACACAAGAAAAAAAAAATGGAAAGAAAAAGGATATATGCATTATGCTCCATGGACAGTCTTATGGACCTTCCTTCATCACTAAGCTGCTTTCCACAAGGAAGAAGATGCCTCTAAGGACTGTGGGAAATGTGGGTTTATGGGGAATGTATTTAATACCATTGCTGTCACATGCTTTTCCTTTTATTGTGAATTCATGCTGGAGTGATGTTAAGGGTTTAATCATCATCCAGAGTGGGGGTAGTGTTGCAGGCATGGCCCTGTCCCCTTTAAGGACGTAAGCCGATGTGTTTATGTGACGTAGTACACCAGTGTTTTATGGGAAGAAGAGTATTGTAGTAGTGTGAGTGGACCTGCGGGAAGCGCCCATGTGAACTACCAACAGAGATGATGGGGAGTCAGGAACTGGCCAAAAAGTATCTAGATTAGTTTATAATTCAGACTCAAAGACCGAAGACGCATGTTTGCTGCTGTTATAAAATAAAGTGGCCACTGTTGGAACTGCACTTGAATTCCTCCTCATCTGTGTGTGCTGCGGTGAGAAGACCCGGACGGCTGGTTACCGGCCTGAACGAGCCAAACTACGAATAAATTAATGCCAGTGAGTTTCCCAACTACGGTTTGGAGCCGAGATACTGTCAAAGAAAGAAAGCAAAAAGTAAAAAGGTAACACAGAGAAGACCGAGCAGCCAGGGACCGGTGAGCCGTGAGCATGAACAGAATCCAGAGGGGACAGGCACAGAACTCGTGGTCAAAGACAGAAAGCTGAGGTGTTTACCGGGGCAGAGACGAGGCAGGATGGTCCAAAACTGGCGGGGTCAGTAACGGGTGATCAGTCCGAATAGAAACGCTGGAAAGTCTTGCATGGAGATGACAAAGTACAATCTGGCAATGAATGAATGAGAGGAGGGAGCTTTAAATGCTCAGCTGATCGGTGAACCAGAGCAGGTGATTGGACCAGGTGCTGGGAGTGGGCTGACCGATGGGAGTGGCTGGCAGGTGAATGGAAAGTTACCTGGAAGGTGGACTGTGACAAGATGGTTTGGACATGTACTGAGGAGGAGTAGTGAGTATGTCAGTAGAAGGATGCTGAGGTTGGAACTGCCAGGCAGGAGGCCTAGAGGAAGACCAAAGAGGAAATTTATGTGTAGCCAAGTGGATAGGGGTTACTGTGTTTTTTGTATCAGCTGTGCCCTAGTAAAATGTGTAATGTCACTTTAAGGCCAGCCAGGTTGGAAATCTCGTGAGAATAAGGAAATCACATGAGACTTGATACGCGCGCGAACAGTAGTCCTCCTAACGCAAGCAATGGTGAAGGTGTGTATGAAGAGAACTGGATAAACCGTGTACCACAGTAGAGTACTTGACGGAGTTAAACGATTAGAGTGCAACGAGCCGACCGACGGACGTTTGTGACTGCAGACTTTGCACTTGTTTCTCGTCGGTAGAGGGTGTGTTTGTCTCATCTCCATTGCGCTGGGAGCAGACCTAGTTGGGCACGGGTCAGCGTAAGTGGCCACACATAGTTTACTGAAGTCCTAGTTAAGATATTTCCGTGTTAAATATTGTTTATGATATTGTGTGTTATTACCCATGTAGAGGGGAGATAGAGAGCCGTGTGTGCTACGTCCTGGAGAGGGGTGAGGCTCTCAAGCTACAAGCTAGAAGAGGAGTAAGTGAGCACATGGTTTTGTTTTCTGATTAAAGTGTACTGTAAGTTGATTTAAGATCACTGTAAAAATATATATTTTGCAAAGGGATATATGACTATATACGTTTGAGTTAATTCATAGTGTCTATTGAGTTAAAACCTGATGTGTACTGTAAAATGTCAGTTAAAATGAGAAGCGTGGCTTAGAAATGTATTTCATGTATGTTTATTTTCTGTTTACATAGGAATACGGCCACTGCTGTTGTCTGTTTTGCACTGACAGAGTCATAAGATAGTCAGGAAAGAAAGGAAACAGGATTATTTCTATTGTTTATTTGACTGTGACAAACATTTGCCTCAAAATTAGAAAATGAATGCTGTCCTTGTTCGAGGTCAGTCGGGGTATTAAAGATCCACTAACATATATTTCAATGTGTCCGGTCCTATCTTTTATGATCTGGCCACATATGGATATAGTGAAAGAGGCTAGCTGGTGTGAGAGAAGAGGATGCAGAGAGTAGGGTTAGATGGAAGCAAATGATTCGCTGTGGTGACCAGTGAGAGGAACAGCCAGAAGAAGAAGAAGAAGAAGAAGAAGACGACTCTACAAATGTTAGGGTTTTTCGCGTTTGATGGCGCCGCACGAGTGGCAGCCTGTCAACAACAGCAAGCTCCTACTCACCGTTGAGCCTTCTTTACTTTTACTACTTACTTCTATTCTTCCTACTTTTTGTTTTTCGTGTGTTTTAAATTTTTCTTTTCATCATGCACAAAAGACTAGTAGAGTTTGCACTGGTGGCTCTACTTGTTCTTTCACTTTTTGTTACCGTGTCCGGAGACCTCACGCGGAGCCACGGCTGATCAGCTGTTAGCCCTGTGGAGCGTGCGTGGTGCTACCTGAGGAGCGACCCGATGTCCCCGCCAGCTGAAGAGGAGGAGACGGGGACGCCGTGCCGGGGTCGAAAGTGCCGCGCCAGGAGGAGACGTTACCGGCCCGTCCTCCCCTCCATCATCATGGGGAACGTGTAAGATCTCTCCCCAATAAGATGGACGAGTTAGCGGCGCTGACCCGGCATCAGCGGGAGTATCGGGAGTGCAGCCTCCTGCTGTTCACTGAGACGTGGCTGACTGTGCTAACTCCGGACTCCGATGGTTTCAAACTTCTACGGGCGGACAGAAGCAAGGAGAGCGGTAAGAGGAAAGGAGGAGGGCTGGCAGTGTTTGTTAATGATAGATGGTGTAACCATGGGCACATCACTGTCAAGGAGCAGCACTGCTGCAAGGACATTGAACTGTTGGCCGTCAGCATGAGGCCTTACTACCTGCCGAGGGAGTTCACTCATGCCCTTGTGGTGGTAGTGTACGTCCCCCCCTCTGCTAACGCCTGATGCAGCCTGTGATGTCCTGCTCTCAGCAGTGAGCAGGCTGCAGACACAGCACCCTGATGCCCTCCTCCTCATCTCTGGAGACTTCAACCATGCCTCTCCATCCTCCTCTCTGCCCAAATTCACCCAGTATGTAACATGCCACACCAGAGACACCAGAGACAATAAAACACTGGACCTGTTTTATGCCAACACCAAGGAGGCATATCACTCACTCCCTCTTCCTCCCCTGGGCCGACACACCCTCTTCCTCCCCTGGGCCGAGCCGACCACAACCTCGTGCACCTCCTGCCTGCCCATGAGTGTGTAAGACTCTCTTGTAAGCACATTGTGCACAGGCAGCCTGCTGTCACCCGGCAGCCTGCTGTGAAGAAATGGTCTGAAGACCCGTAGCCTGTGAAGAAATGGTCTGAAGAAGCAGAGGAGGCCCTGAAAGACTGTTTCAAAACAACAACACTATGGGATGTTTTCAGTGACGCCCATGGGGAGGACATCGACAGTCTCACCCACTGCCTGACGGACTACATTAACTCATTTGTGTGGAGAACACCGTACCCACCAGGACTGTACGGAGCTTCTCCAACAGCAAGCCCTGGATTACCCCGGACATTAAGGCTCTCCTGAAGGAGAAGAGGAGAGCTTTTGTGTCTGGAAATAAAGTGAGCTAAAGGAGCTGAAGTGCTGAAGTCTGTGCAGAGGGAGCTGAGGAGGATGATCAGGAAGGGGGAAGAACAGCTACAGGAAGGAATGATGGAGCACCAGCTGCAGCAGAACAACATCTGTGGTGTCTGGAAGGGACTTAAGACCATCTCGGGCTTCAAGGAGCCAAAGTCCCAGCCTGTGGGAGACCAGGGGTGGGGTGCCCCCTCCCCCCTCCACCCCCCTCTCATGACCTTCAGCTCACACCCACCCGACACTTCCAGTTCACACTCTGTCCTGCGCCCCTCCCCCCCATCAACACCTCCCTGCTCCAGCCTGCTCCTCACATCACACCAGGTGAGGAATGTAGAAGAAGAACAGGGCCAGGAAAGCAGCAGGTCCGGATGGCATCAGCTCCAGGCTCCTGAAGTCCTGCGCAGACCAGCTGTGTGGGATTTTTGGGTACACATTCAACCTGAGCCTGAAGCTGGGGAGAGTGCCACAACTCTGGAAGACGTCCTGCATCGTCCCAGTGCCAAAGACACCGCACCCCAAGGAGCTCAACAGCTACAGGCCGGTAGCTCTGACGTCTCATCTGATGAAGACGCTGGAGAGACTGGTCCTCGTCCATCTGTCTCCGCCCAGCTGGTGAGTTCCTTCATGGACCCGCTGCAGTTTGTCTACCATCCTGACATCGGGGTGGATGATGCCGTCATCTACCTCCTTCACTTCTCCCTCACTCACCTGGAGAAGGCTGGAAGCACTGTGAGGATCATGTTCTTTGATTTCTCCAGTGCATTCAACACCATCCAGCCCAGGCTGCTGGGGACAAGCTGCAGCTAGCTGGGGTGGACCATCACCTCACTCACTACATGGATTCTGGACTACCTCACACACAGACCCACAGTTTGTGAGGGTGCAGGGCTTTGAGTCGGATCGGCTTCTCTGCAGCACCGGTGCTCCGCAGGGAACGGTTCTGGCTCCTTTCCTGTTCACCTCTCTACACTGCAGACTTTTCATACAACACACCATCATGTCATCTCCAGAAGTTCTCTGATGACTCTGCTGTTGTTGGCCTCATCACAGATGGGGACGACAGAGAGTACAGAGGACTTATTCAGGACTTTGCGGACTGGTGCCTGCGGAACAACCTCCAGATCAACACCAGTAAAACCAAGGAGCTGGTGGTGGATTTCCGCAGGCGTAGCCACTCTCCGCCTGCACCGGTGAGCATCCAGGGAACGGACATCGACACTGTGAAGTCCTACAAGTACCTGGGTGTTCACCTAAATGACAGTCTGGACTGGTCGGACAACACCTAATGCCCTTGTCAAGAAGGGCAACAGCAGACTGTTCCTGCTCAGGAGGCTGAGGTCTTTTGGAGTGCAGGGACTCTCCTCAGGACCTTTTATGACTCTGTGGTGGCATCAGCCATCTTTTACGGGATAGTTTGCTGGGCCAGCATCAGCAGCATCACGGACAGGGACAGGAGGAGAATGGACAGACTGGTGAGGAGGGCCAGCTCTGTCCTGGGATGCCCCCTGGACTCAGTGGAGGTGGTGGGAAACGGGAGGATGATGGCTAAGCTGTCGTCATCCCTGTTAAACAAACACGTCCCCCCTCTACAGGAACAGTCTGACAGCTCTGGGCAGCTCCTTCAGTGAGCGGCTGCTCCATCCACGCTGTGTGAAGGAGAGGTACCGCAGGTCCTTCCTGCCTGCTGCTGTCAGACTACACAACAAACAAAATGCCCGCTAGTCTGCAGACAATGGACAATGAACAATGAACAAAAAAAGTGACTTATAACTGGTCTCTGTGCAACAACAATACACTTCTGTTCATTATTCATCACTATTTCACTGTTTTTTTGCACTCCCTGAGATATTATATATTTCTCATATGTATACTCTCAGGCACACTCCCCTCTGTACTATGTACAGGTTTACTTACAGTTATAGTTATTTATCTGGATTATTTTTACCTTTTATTTTATTTCATATCTTACATTTCTTACTGACTATTTTCCACTGTGTGTCTTCGCTGCTGTTGTGCTGCTGTAAATTTCCCCGCTGTGGGACTAATAAAGGAAATCTGAATCTGAGTCCCTATGTGTTTTCCTCTGTTCCCTCTCCCCTTCTCCCTCGTGTGTGTGTGTGTTTGTCTCTCTCTGTCTGTCATTGTCTGTTTGTCATTGTGTGTCTATCTGCCGAGGAGGACGAGGAGGTTAATCCCGGTCATTCATCTCCACACCTGGCCTCACCTGCACACCTGTCTCCGATCAACCACTCAAGCCACCGTCACCTCTACTGGATAAAAGCCGGTGTCTTCATCCACTCCCTGCCAGACTGTCTTCTTTACCACCATCGGTAACTAGCGGTTCTAGCTTTACTTGGCTTTTTTCTGCTAGCAAATTAACGTTGTTTCTCTGCCTGATTCTTCCCCAGAATCCAGCCCTTCATTCCTCTGCCTGATCACGACTCCTCGTCCTCCACACTGCATCATCGGCCACTTCTCTGCCCTGCCAGCCCGGCGTTGCACCGCAAGCTTTGCCTCAGAGACTCTCTGCAGCCTGAGTAACCCCCCCTCCCCGGCACAGCCTGATAAGACTCTTGTTATTATTAAAGATCCTTGTTTTTTGGCTTAAGCCTGTCTCAATTGTCTGGTCCTTGTTTTCCCAAGTCTGCATTTTTCTGGGTCCGCCAATACCAGCGCGAGCCATAACAACAAACACTGCAATGAAAAGATATGGCCGACGCCACAGATGGCTGAATTAAAAAACCCAAATATTAAAGATCAGTGTTGTAGTGTATTTTATGAGATTATATTAAAAGCTGAAACATCTACTGGTCATCTCACAAATAGGTTCTTACTTTGTGTCTGATGGTCCAGGTTCATTACTGAAGTTTGGAGGTCGAGGTAAGGACCCGTCACTCTTCAGAGACAGACAGCTGGATCCTGCAGACTCTGATCTGTCCTCCTCTTCCTCCACACAAACACTCATCTTCTGATCTGAAGTCAGTCTGAGAGAAAAAACAACAAGAACAGGAAGTAACGCACACATACAGACACATACACACAGTACACAGTAGAATAAAAGCAGACAGCTCTCCACCTGCTCAGCTTGTTTTCTTGAGTTTCTGCAGCTTTAATGTGAATTATTAAGCCAATCAGCACTTTGTGTCCACAGATGAATCAAAGTGTTGAGTTCATTCTAACTTTTCTTTCCTCAGTCCACAGAGAGAAAAGAGACTCAGAGACTTTGACAGTGAGATAAGAAACATGTTGGATTAACACTCACCCTGCCTCAGCCTTCAGTTTTCCTCCTCGGTCCACTCAAAATGGAGACTGAACTGACTGAACACTTTCAGCTTCAAGTTCCCTCCCTGTTCTCATCAACCTGCATCACCTGGTTAGTGTGGCTCCTCCCCTTTACATTTACAGGATATCAGTTGTGTGTGTGTGTGTGTGAGAGAGAGACAGAGAGAGAGAGAACAAACAAACACCACCGTCTCTGTCTGTACGTCAGCTGTAAATAAACGAATGATCCGATATCTTCAGAGCAACACGGCTCTGCAGGAACCTCGAGGAGAAAATAATTCTTCACTCCAACTTTTGCAGTTCAGTTTTTATTTCAGTGCAGCATAAAGTCAACACACAGTGAGATATAACCATAAATAAAAGTGGCTGCATTAAGCCCTACACTAGATTTCTCATTTTATGTTTCACGTTATGAATGTCAAAGTTTAAACATCTCATACACTTTTGAATCTTCAACATTTCCCTTCATTCTCAATCGCCTGTTTGCCATTATTACGCATTTGTTCATTTATCCAGCTCACTGACACAAATGGCTTGATGAAGTTTATTGTTCTTTTATCAGCAGTTATCCATGCACCACATCTACAATGATATATTCCACCAAGCTGCAGTGTCACAGAGTTGAGTAATATTAGGATAAACATCATGTCCTTTATTTTTACTTCATATACAAGGGGACCCAGGAGACCCTCTTACAATGAGCTTCAGCAGATTCTGGAGGAAAAATGAGCTGACATGGAGGGAGGGAAGCCGACAGGAGAGAGGAAACAGAAAAAACAATGAGCTGAAGGTTGCAGCAGTGACGAGTAAACACCTTTTTTCCCCGAATGTGAAATCATGAAAGATCAACACAGAGCCGCTTTTCTACAACAAGAAAAACCAAAACTGAGGTCCTGTCCTCAGTGTGATCTGTGGACATTTCTGAGAATTTGATTTCGAATAAAACTTGAGAAATGTAGTATTTTTCAGCAGAATAACAGACCTGCCAACAGACCATGACGTAGGAAACGTGAGGCGGTATCATAAGATTTACCACAAAATATAACCAAAGATTTGAATAGAATTAGAATTTCTTTAAATCACATTTGCAGAGTTTGGTTGGCGGCTGGTCCCAAAACAAACAAACAAAAAGATAATTAATTATTCTCCATCAGAATGACGTCCTTGGCACCAGACCATAATGGAAGGAGATGCTGTAAAACTTATTAAAACATTTCATCGAATAAACAGAGAATGATTTTCTTTCAATTCTCAGAAGTTTTGATGAAAGTTTGGTTGGTGGCTGTTAAGAAAAACTAGAATTTTCCATGACATAATGCACAGAGATAAAAAAAAAAAATACAAGAAATCTAACTGAACAGTTGAATAAACAGAATATTATTTTACCTAAATACTCAGTAAATTGTACAGAGTTTGGTTGGCCGACTTGTTTCAGATGCTGTTCTGCTCGGGGAGTTTGGACTTATAACCTGATAACATCTACAATCCTGGATATTCTTCTGCTTTGCCCTGCTGGTAATCTTTCAATGGTTTTTCCCGTCACTTCCTTGTACATTTGCAGCTCTGGTTTCTCTTCTCCCAGGATCTTTTAGTGGAAAAAGGGGCTTTAAACGGCAAAAGTGCACATGCTGGACGAAACACAGGCTGAGGACGGGTTGTTTTTTAAGGGGGCGACTGCACAGAGGTTTAAGGCCTCAGAGGTGATGAACGCTGTTTCACACCACAGTCTGTTCTGTATCGGTGAGGTATATTTTAGTCGGGGAGGTGGAGGGGGGTGAGCTGAGGTGGAGATACAAGCGTCTTCAGAGCAGTGAAACACACAACTACTATAAGTGCCGACTATAAACTGCAGCTAGCGTGGTTACAGTCAGTGCCAAACTAATACACAACACACCGTGTCAATATTTCCCCCCCCCGCAGATAAAAATACAGGACATTTGACAGATTTTTTCCCCTGCTGTGGACTGTTGCACCTCCATAAAACGTCCGTCAACGAGCAGCAGAAAAACCAAAGCTATAGTCTAAGTGTTACAGGTCAACAGCGGGGTTATAATATCAGTTGTTGATGGTTTTCTCCGGCGTCAGTAAATCTACAGCAGACTGTTTTTTCAGTTTTTTCATAGAAGTAGGAGTGGCTGTCAGCGGTAGAGCAGGTCAGAGGTGAGATAAACACACAGGAACCATCAGAAAACACTGACAGAAAGAGAGAAAACTCTCACACACTGTTCACAGCTACAACCACCAACTAGCTAGTCCTCACTGAAGATGCTACACAGGATTCACACAGCGGTGTCTGTTTTGCAGATGATCTTCAACTAGTTAAACTCCCGGCTCGAATCTATGCAGTAAATTTCATAGCAAGTGTTTCTTTAGTTTACAGTGATTTACTCTCCTGAACTTTCCTCAACAAACATGCAAGAATGCCGCCTCCTTCTCTGTCACATGATCATGCCATGAACACACTTTGCATTATTTGCATGATTTTGTCCGACTATGTTGCGTGTGACAGACAAAATTGCCCATCTGCAATGCCTCAGAAAGTGGCCAGAAGCTTTACTGTTATGAGTTTGCGAGTCCCGCTAATACAGATGTGAAGTGAGTCGTTGAGCGTTTGTTCCTCATGGAAATGATTGTTGTTGCTGCAGACGGAGGTGACGGTCTCTTGGTCAGTTTTTCCTCCTGGCTCCGGTTTAGAGCGAACCCGCCAGCTCCTGAAAAGGTCCTAACTGAGAGACAGAGACAGGAAACTGTTCAAACCTACTTTCAGTTTGGGTTTTGAATGTGTAAAAGCTTTATGACTCACTCAGACACATCACATTAGTGAACTTACGTCTCACAGAGCAGACTGACGTAAGAAACTGTGGATGTGTGAATGTTCAACTTGTCATTGATCATCAGATTTCTGCAGCTCTCTGTTGTCACCTCATGATATTCTGGCTGATTACTGACTTTAAACTTCTATTTAAACATCTACTTTCTACCAAACACCTGCAATAAAGGTGCCTGAAGAATGAAGCTTTGATTTTATTTTGAGTTAATTTGAATTTTTTTCAAAGTAATAAAATGTTTGTTAGCTCTGGTCAGGATGAAATAGCACACAAACTAAATTAAATCCGCCCGACTCAATCAGTAATCAATAATCAGCAAATGTTAACAAACAGTAACCTGCTAAAGTTAAAGTTTCGTCTCCTCTCGATGTTTCTACTTTATGTACAATTCCTGAAAAGACGTCTGCAGGTGCCTCCATGACTTCTTCACTTTGACAGCTGTCTGTCATGATGTTTCACCGCCTTTTTTATAGCATCAAACAACAAATTAAAAACCAAACTGATCAGAAAACACTTGAACAAACATCAGCAGGATAAGAACTACAGACAGAAACCATCTTTGGGAAACGTTTATCTGACATTTGAGTTTTAACCTGTCGACCTGTCTGGAATTCCTCCTAAATACCACGATCGTAATAAAGCCAAAGCTCTCTCTTTGCCAGCTCATCGCCCATATGACAGTGTAAATCTCTGCTTCTTCATAGAAAAGAAGGACTCCTCTCTGCCCCTGCATTGATTTTCGAGGTCTAAATAACATTATAGTCAAGAATAAGTACCCTCTTCCTCTGATTGACTCTGCATTCACCCCCCTGTAAGGAGCCACTGTGTTCACCAAGCTAGATCTGCGCAACGCATACCACCTGGTGCGCATTCGCAGGGGAGACAAATGGAAGATGGCGTTTAACACTGGGCCATTTTGAGTATTTGGTGATGCCTTTTGGCCTAACCAATGCCCCCGCTGGTTTCCAGGCTCTGATTAATGACGTGCTCAGGGACTTCCTTAATCGTTTTGTTGTTGTGGATTTAGTTGATATCCTCATTTATTCTTGGACCTTGATAGAACACCAGAAGCACGTCTGCCAAATTTTGCATAGGCTCTGAGAGAATAAACTCTTCGTGAAGAGGGAGAAATGTGAGCTCCACACCTACTCAGTCAATTTTCTGGGCTTCATGGATGCGGATCCACCCTATTTTCCAAGTCTCTCAGCTTAAGCCAGTGGTCACCAGCCCTCTGTGTTTGGGGGTAAAAAAAACCTATCTGAACCGTTACACTGAAAGCCATGAATGGAGACGTCTTAGGGGAAAAACCTCTAGATACATGCTCCATCTTATGAGTTGGAACTTCTTCTTAACAGTAGCACTTATAAAAGTAATTATATGGGATGAAGAGGTCATCTAACCTCTACATCTTTATCAGCATGTCATCCTCCTCACTCCCTGCTCATGTTTTCTGTCTGACTCCATGGTCAACCCTCCAATATAAGGCAAAAATAAATTCTAAAAATGATATTTAAAGAGTTTTGAATTCACATTTTTTAACAAATAATCAAAATGATTTAATCTAAATTCAGTTGTTGCACTTCTGTCTGACCTACAAAGACTCTTCAATCACAAAAGCTCTCCATTATAACTTAATATCACACTTTCAAACACTATCAAAAGTCATGTTTAAATAGAGTAAAAAACTGTGCTGTTCTGTAAAAATTTGTCTGTTCTGTCTTGACTAATAAAGTTGTGGCTACGATGTCATTTACACGTCTACATAAGTTTAAATAAACTAATTAATTACAAACAAATGTTGCAGACTAATAATAGTAACAAATTAAAATTCAAAACAAATATGTCAAATAATATTTCCATATTGTTAAAACTGTATTCTGTCATGTTTCTTAAGATATTGCTCTTCAATCACTCTGGTTTGAAGTTCAGACCAAACGTGTTGCCATGTGTGGCTCGATCACAGATGATCATGTTGTGGAAAAATTTCTGTTTCTGTTCATTATGTATTAAATAATCATCAATCTGCAGCGCTACAGTTTCAACCTTTAAGTTCTTGATGCTGACATTTGATTTGGGCCTCTCTGGTTCCTGCAGGTAGCAGCCTATCATTGATGAGCCAGATGTTCCCTGTCAGTGACAAACTGAAACACCCAGCTGTGTCAAAAATATCACCAGTGAAGCAAAGTACTGACTGCTGTTAACAGAGGACATTAACAGAAGTGATCTTGAGTTTCTCCCCATTCTGAAAACTTTAATGATAGTGTTGTTCCTTCAACAGCTTTCGGCAAATGAAACATGTTGTTACAGAATATAATCAGAAATACATGTGGAAAAAAAAAAGCCTTACAGAGGAAAAATGAAAAAATACAATCCAGCAGTAACAATGATGATACCTAAACTAAAACATAACTTGTGCTGACATAAATCTCCAACATATTTAGAAATATATTGTGGAAATTAGCTGCAAATCTCCATCATACCACATGGTGGAGCTGAAACACAAAGCAATAAACTGATTATTACAGATTTTAGTTTAGTTTTAGTTCTTGATTGTTTAATGGTCCTGTGTGTGATTTAAAATGCTTTAAAAGTGCAGTTTGCATGTCATAAACAGTAATAATGTGTTTAGTCACTTTGGGTTCAGCATATCTGAATGCATCAAGAGTGAAAAAGAAAAAAATGCAGGTCCAGGTGGAGGGTGGAGGAGGTGGTTGAATGTGGAGCAGAAGAAGTGGAGGAGTCTCAGTGTGTCTGCAGAGACTGTGTAGAAGGACAGAGCAGCAGCAGAGCAGTCCAGATACACTGATGATACTCTGTCAGATCCAGAGGAACACACAGGGATGATGGTGGACTTGACTTTGTGTCTGACAGTGGAGCTGATCTCAGAGCAGTTCAGACTGCAGCACTGAGAGTCATCTCCACTTGTTGTGATTCCTCTGTCAGTCACTGCTGGATGAAGCTCTCCTCTCCACTCCACCTCCCAGTAACATGGCCCAGTCAGAGCCTCTCCACACACAAGCTGATGCTGCTGCTTCAACCTCTCTGGATCATCACCACTCAGCTCATCCTCTCAACACAAACACCTTTCTCATCTCTCACTCTCACAGAGATCACTTCCAGCTGAGGAGAGAAGAAGACAGACAACAGGAGTCATAAATCAGAGTTTACAGAGACTCCCTTCATCAGCTGTCAGTCAGTGATGCAGCACATCAGTAGAAATATTTATGATGTTAAAGGTCCCACGAGTTCATACAAAGACCATCAGCTGGGATCACTGGTTCAGGTCTGTAGAAAGACCACATGGTTACTAAATGTAATGATGGTTCTCTGAAATAAGAGCCAGTGGTTTGCAGGCTTCAGTCAGACTGATCTCAGAGCTGTGACAAAGATGAACTGATCAATAGTTTAGTGTTGAAATGAGAGAACAAACACTTTGAGATCAGATTAGATGGTCCGACACTTTGATGAAATGAGGACCACCGTCTCTGTACGTCTTGTAATGCTGTCAGCTGTAATCCAGCTTTATTTCCTGGAGACATGAACACAACAACAACAGTCGTCTTCACATCAACTCAAACATCACAACAAGCTTCTGGCTCATCTGATTGGCTGACTGTTCTCTCTCTCTGTCTTTCTGTCCAATCCTGAAGCCCGTCACTATTCTCCTCTCACAGCTTTACTGAGGAAAGCAGCCAATGAGAAGGTCGGAGGTTCACCAGGAAATACTGGATCTTTGCTTTGATACCAACTGAGTTTAATACAAAACTGCTGAAACCAGCAAGGACTGACTCCAACTCTCTACTGACCTCAGAGTCTGCAGTCTACAGTGTGGACTCTCCAGAAAACCACACAGCAGCTTCACTTCCTGAATCCTGCAGGTTGTTGAAAGCTCAGCTCCAGCTCTCTCAAATGGGAGGGGTTGGACTTCAGAGCTGAGGCCAGAGAGAAGCACAGCTGATCTCTGACAAACTGCAGAAACTCAATCTGAATAAAGAATAAATGATGAAGATAAAAATCCATTTATAATCCAGTCAGATGTGTTCAGGTTTTAAATGTGCAGCTCAACATTACTCTGTCCTGATCAATGAGCTTTTCCCTAAAATGAGTAGAGAGACTTTGTCATTGTGTTATTGTGGATCATCATCATGTCAGCCTTCTACAGACATCATCCAAATGTCACCACAACATTCACACAGCGATTCATGTCAGCACAGATTAATAACATGCTGCTGATCTCAGACAGGTCTGGAATTAGAGGATCAATACTATATTAAACACAAAACTTTATTTCAAAATCATATGTAATGTATTAAGTTGTACTAATAATCATTATTATTGCTGTTTCCTTGTTAAATGATATTTCACTGATTTTGTGAAGGCTACACAGATACACTGCACACTTGCTCTATCAACCTCAGTATTTGCTCACCCAAAAGGCACAGCGACTTATATTGTTGTCCATCATTGTTTAACACTGTATGAAATATTATAAATTGTGACAGTATTTGTCAAAGCTTGAATCTCTCTGTGATGTGGATTATGTAGTTTCTCCATGCTTTGACGTTATGCAGGCCTGGAGCAGTCGTATATATTTTTTGGGTTGGTTTGTTTTATTGTTCATAAATGTTCCTGTTATGGCTTGCATTATCCCTTGTATTCTGCCTTTTCTCTTGTGCCCTTTGTGTTATCCTGTCTTGTGTTCATTGTATTCCTTGTGTTTTTCGTGTCCCTTATGTCCTTCTCGTCTCTCGTTCCCTGTGTTCCTGAGTAAACTAAATAAAGAGTCATTCAATCTACTCTGCCTCCTGCCTTCGTCTGCACCCTGGGTCCAAACTTCGCCCTGCATCTACCTTAACAGTTCTTCATGTGAAAAGATGACTTTGGTCAGGTGAAATTAATTGCAGTACAAAAATATACTTGAAAGTACAGAATGATTTATGTATTTATTCATGTAGCCTCAATAAAAACCAGCATTTGAAAATTTGCTTTGTTCTGTGTGTGTGTCTGTGCTTGTATTTTGAAGTATCAATATAATTGATCAAATATTATTTGTAATAAAAAAAGAAACACACTTGTTTGAACATCAATGAAGTTCAGTTGTTAATGAAACATATCAGATCTACAACAGTAACAGAGAGTCAGTGAACTGACCTCAGAGTCTGCAGTCTACAGTGTGGACTCTTCAGTCCAGAAAACCACACAGCAGAGCTTCACTCCTGAATCCTGCAGGCTTATTGTAATTCAGCTCCAGCTCTCTCAGATGGGAGGGGTTGGACTTCAGAGCTGAGGCCAGAGAAGCACAGCTGATCTCTGATAAACTGCAGCACCTCAATCTGAATAAAGAATAAATGATGTGACTTTAGAAGACAATGTTCCTGTTTGAAATCATTCAGTGTTTAATAATCTGTTCAGAGCTGAAGAAGGTTTAGAAAGTAGAAGTTTAGAAAATGGAAACTCCAAACACCTGAACCCAACAGGATGCAGCTTTAAAACTGTCAAATACAAACAGTGAAAAAGAGCTCTCATTAATATTAATGACAACGTGCTGCTACTTCAATAAAGACGAAGTGACTTCACCTCTTAAACTCTGACAGCTCCACCAGTGGCTCCATCTATACTAACTCATGTTGTGCAGCCAAACACAAAGAAAAACCACACAAACTCATTTAAGATTCAACTCAAGATCCCAAAGTTTCCAAAGATGCTAATTATGTCAGGATGAACTTTAGAGAAATGTTTAAAAAAGACTTCTACAATATTTCTTTTATGAATTGTGCAGCCATCAAATCAAAGTATCTTCAGTTTAAACTATTCAGTCAGTTTAAGATTCACATTTCTTTATAAAAATGTTGGAAAAAGAAAATACTAAAGTGTAAATGGACTTCTGAACCACTTTTCTCGTCTTCCCACCGCTCAAAGCTCTTTACAGTTCAGGCCATTCATCACTCACACATTCACACACTGATGGCAGAGGCTTCATACAAGCTGTCATTCTGCTCATCAGGATGTCGTCCAATCATTCACACACACACACAGATGGCGATGCCTTCAGGAGAAATTTGGACTTCACTATCTTGCCCAAGGAAACTTCAACATGAGGACTGAGTAGCCAGGGATCGAACCGCTGACCTTCTGGTTAGTGGACGAGCTGCTCTACCTCCTGAGTGATTACAGAGTTATTATCTGATATTATCTGAGCCATTGAGTTATTATCTGATAGATGAAACTGAGATTATGAATTTAATGTTTCAGTATTTCATTATCATTTATTTATAAAATCATGACAGAATATAAGATGAAAATCAGGTGTTGAAGAGGATTCAGAGTGAATTATCCAGTGGAGGATTTTTCTTGTTATATTCAGGTTTTAAATGTGGAGCTCAACATTGCTCTGCCACAGTCAATGGACTAAACCACTGAAGAAGAAAATGGACTTTAGCATGAAGATACTCAGTGTGGATCAGTATAATATCAGCCTTATGTCTGCAGTTTAGTGTCACCACAACTTTCACATCATATTAATCTCAGCACAGAAGGAAAAATGGTGTCTGACCTCAGAGTCTGCAGTCTACAGTGTGGACTCTCCAGAAAACCACACAGCAGATTCACTCCTGAATCCTGCAGCTTGTTGTTACTCAGCTCCAGCTCTCTCAGATGGGAGGGGTTGGACTTCAGAGCTGAGGCCAGAGAGAAGCACAGCTGATCTCTGACAAACTGCAGAAACTCAATCTGAATAATAAGAAAAATAAATGATGAAGATAAAAATCCATTTATAATCCAGTTAGATGTGTTTAGGTTTTAAATATTTTATATTGATCCTTTAAACAGTTTAATTTGGAAATATGCTTTGATCTATGTGTGTGTGTGTGTGCTTGTATTTTAAAGTATCAATATAATTGATCAAATATTATTTGTAAAAAAAAAAAAGAAACACACTGAAATGAGCGGAAAATAAAAAAATATTTCTACTTCAACAAATAAGCTTTAGAAATTTAAACAAATATTAGTTCAGAGAATTTTCTGTATAAAGATGTGAAACATTCATTTACTTTAACAACAACTAACAGTGAACATTTTCTAAAGTTTCAATCAGAAACTGAATCTTTTGTGACTGCAGAATAAATTTAGTTCAAGAAAAATGAAAATATGAATAAAAGGAATTTTATAAATTTATGGATGTAAGTTATGTTTGAACATCAATGAAGTTCAGTTGTTAATGAAACATATCAGATCTACAACAGTAACAGAGAGTGAGTGAACTGACCTCAGAGTCTGCAGTCTACAGTGTGGACTCTCCAGAAAACCACACAGCAGATTCACTCCTGAATCCTGCAGGTAATTGAAGCTCAGCTGCAGCTCTCTCAGATGGGAGGGGTTGGACTTCAGAGCTGAGGCCAGAGAAGCACAGCTGATCTCTGACAACCTGCAGAACCTCAATCTGAATAAAGAATAAATGATGAAGATAAAAATCCATTTATAATCCAGTCAGATGTGTTCAGGTTTTAAATATTTTATATTGATCCTTTAAACAGTTGAATTTGGAAATATGTTTTGATCTCTGTGTATGTGTGTATGTGTGTGTGTGTGTGTGTGTGTAGTAAAACAATGTGTTTTCAACATTTTTTGAGCACATTTTTTACATGAAAAACATCCTGAGGCACACCACACACCACCAACCAAACATGTTTCAAAATGACTCTCTGTATCCTAATACAGTATAAAAAATGACAATATAGTCTCTCAATTCATTTATACTCACTCACTGATGCGTATCTTTTCTAAAACACTTTCCATGTCTGCAGACATGTCATCTACACGTCTGGCAATTGTGTTATCAGAGAGGGACTTTAGCTATTTCTTTAACCGCGACAGGGCCGAGCATCTTGTTTACAATGGCTTTGCAGGCAGGTAGTATTAATGTCTCTGCCACAGTGAGCGGCTTTTGTGATTTGGCGATGAGTTCAGCAGCGTAGTAGCTACCTTTGAGGGCTCTCTCATTCACCTTTGTGGTTCTTCTCATTAAAGCCACCTGTTTCTCTGTGTGTTCACACAGGTGAACTAAATAGTCTGCCTTCTTGTTCTGAAGCGACGGGTTTCGTTTGGAGATGGTGTTTAAGCTTGCTTGGGACCATGGCACTGTTGGATCGCTTTTCACCACACCAAGCACAACGGAGTCTGTGCCGTCGGATCCCCAGTGAAAGTAGATCTGAAGGAAAGATAGCTTTCACTGTATTGCCTCGAGCTCGCCTGTCTTTGCTTTCTTTTGACCACCACTCATACTAGGGCCTTCATCTGGGTCACAGTTTTGTCCAGGTTCCAGGTCAGAGTTTGCATTTTTCTTTTTCAAAACTTCTCCATCACTGTCACTGCTAACTCTCGCATGCATCACTAATTCTATTGTCTTAAAATATCAAGGTAGGTAATTAGCTACCTGCTGCCAACCACTGACATGGAAGAGGATTAAATTACTATCCCATTCATTAGATTGCAGCACAGACACTTGGCAATGGCATATTATTTCCAGAAAATAAGTCATTTTCAAATAATTTTTTTAGACCAATTAAGTGAAATTGGAGAATTTCCCACAGCACACCTGACAATCTCTCACAGCACACTAGTGTGCTATGGCACAGTGGTTGGAAATCACTGTTCTAAAGGATCAATATCAATCATTAAATGTCATGTAGTAAAACAGTCAAATGAGCAGAAACCAAAGAAATATTTCTTCTTCAGTAACCAAATTTTATCAATTTAAACAAATATTAGTTCAGAGGATCTTCTGTATACAGATGTGAAACATTCATTTACTTTAACAACTAACAGTGAACATTTTCTACAGTTTCTATCAGAAACTGAATCTTCTTGTGACTGCAGAAAAAGTTATTTTCAAGAAAAATGAAAATATGAACAAAAGGAAATTTACAACTTTATGGATGTAAGTTATGTTTGAACATCAATGAAGTTCTGTTGTTAATGAAACATATCAGATCTACAACAGTAACAGAGAGTCAGTGAACTGACCTCAGAGTCTGCAGTCTACAGTGTGGACTCTCCAGAAAACCACACAGCAGATTTCACTCCTGAACCCTGCAGGTTGTAGTTTTCACTCAGCTCCAGCTCTCTCAGATGGGAGGGGTTGGACTTCAGAGCTGAGGCCAGAGAAGCACAGCTGATCTCTGACAAACTGCAGAACCTCAATCTGAATAAAGAATAAATGAAGATAAAAATCCATTTATAATCCAGTCAGATGTGTTCAGGTTTTAAATGTGCAGCTCAACATTACTCTGTCCTGATCAATGAGCTTTTCCCTAAAATGAGTAGAGAGACTTTGTCATTGTGTTATTGTGGATCATCATCATGTCAGCCTTCTACAGACATCATCCAAATGTCACCACAACATTCACACAGCGATTCATGTCAGCACAGATTAATAACAAGCTGCTGATCTCAGTCAAGTCTGGAATTAGAGGATCAATACTGTATTGATCACAAAACTTTATTTCAAAATCATATGTAATGTATTAAGTTGTACTAATAATCATTATTATTGCTGTTTCCTTGTTAAATGATATTTAATTGATTGTGTGAAGGCTACACAGATACACTGCACACTTGCTCTATCACCTCAGTATTTACTCACCCAAAAGGCACAGTGACTTATATTGTTGTCCATCATAGTTTAACACTGTCTGAAATATTATAAGCTGTGACAATATTTGGTCAAAGCTTGAATCTCTCTGTGATGTGGATTATGTAGTTTCTCCATGCTTTGACGTTATGCAGGCCTGGAGCAGTCATAGATATTTTTGGGTTAGTTTGTTTTATTTTTCATAAATGTTCCTCATGTGAAAAGATGACTTTGTTCAGGTGCAATTAATTGTTCATGAAAAGTTATTTTAGAAACCCAGAACGTGACTCTGATCTGTTTATTAACTACAATGTACTGACAGTTTTAAATGACAATCTCACATGAAACTTGCTGTGCTTTGTTAAGTCAGATGGGCTGAATCAGGACTGCTTGGCTTCCTTTAGCTTAACTGTATTACAAAATACTGAGCATACTTAATTTAGCTTTTAATGTGTGCACTGTATCTGTGGAGTCCAGGCTGAATTAATTAAATATCACTGAAAAGAGAGGCAGCAATAATAATGATTATTAGTACTACTTAATACATGACTAATGAGTCTGAAATAAAGTTTAGTGCTCTATGAAGTGGTCAATGAAACAAAATATGAGTTCTGTCCTCTTGAGTACCTTGATAAGTTCGGTACAGATAATGTAAATCCTTTGTGCTAAGTGTACTTTGTGTAAGTTATGTTTGCACATCAATGAAGTTCAGTTGTTAATGAAACATATCACCAGATCTACAACAGTAACAGAGAGTCAGTGAACTGACCTCAGAGTCTGCAGTCTACAGTTTGGACTCTCCAGAAAACCACACAGATTCACTCCTGAATCCTGCAGCTTGTTTCCTCTCAGCTCCAGCTCTCTCAGATGGGAGGGGTTGGACTTCAGAGCTGAGGCCAGAGAAGCACAGCTGATCTCTGACAAACTGCAGTCCCTCAATCTGAATAAAGAATAAATGATGTGACTTTAGAAGACAATGTTCCTGCTTGAAATCATTCAGTGTTTAATAATCTGTTCACAGCTGAAGAAGGTTTAGAAAGTTGAAGTTTAGAAAATGGAAACTCCAAACACCTGAACCCAACAGGATGCAGCTTCAAAACTGTCAAATACAAACAGTGAAAAAGAGCTCTCATTAATATTAATGACAATAACAACGTGCTGCTACTTCAATAAAGACGAAGTGACTTCACCTCTTAAACTCTGACAGCTCCACCAGTGGCTCCATCTATACTAACTCATGTTGTGCAGCCAAACACAAAGAAAAACCACACAAACTCATTTAAGATTCAACTCAAGATCCCAAAGTTTCCAAAGATGCCAAATATGTCAGGATGAACTTTAGAGAAATGTTTAAAAAATAGACTTCTACAATATTTCTTTTATGAATAGTGGAGCCATCAAATCAAAGTATCTTCAGTTTAAACTATTCAGTCAGTTTAAGATTCATGTTTCTTCATAAAAATGTTGGAAAAAGAAAAGTACTAAAGTGTAAATGGACTTCTGAACCACTTTTCTCGTCTTCCCACCTGCTCAAAGCTCTTTACAGTTCAGGCCATTCACCACATTCACTCAAACATTCACACACTGATGGCAGAAGCTTTATACAAGCTGTCATTCTGCTCATCAGGATGTCGTCCAATAATTCACACACAGAGATGGTGATGCCTTAAGGACACATTTGGGCTTCCCTATCTTGCTGAAGGAAACTTCAACATGAGGACTGAGTAGCCGGAGATCGAGATCGAACTGCCGACCTTCTGGTTAGTGGACGAGCTGCTCTACCTCCTGAGTGATTACATATTATCTGATATTATCTGATAGATGAAACTGAGATTATGAATTTAATGTTTAACAATTTCATTATCATTTATTTATAAAAGCATGACAGAATATAAGATGAAAATCAGGTGTTGAAGAGGATTCAGAGTGAATTATCCAGTGGAGGATTTTTCTTGTTATTTTCAGGTTTTAAATGTGGAGCTCAACATTGCTCTGCCACAGTCAATGGACTAAACCACTGAAGAAGAAAATGGACTTTAGCATGAAGATACTCAGTGTGGATCAGTATAATATCAGCCTAATTGCTGCAGTTTAGTGTCACCACAACTTTCACATCATATTAATCTCAGCACAGAAGGAAAAAATGGTGTCTGACCTCAGAGTCTGCAGTCTACAGTGTGGACTCTCCAGAAAACCACACAGCAGATTCACTCCTGAATCCTGCAGCTTGTTTTCACTTCAGCTCCAGCTCTCTCAGATGGGAGGGGTTGGACTTCAGAGCTGAGGCCAGAGAACCAAAGCTGATCTTTGATAAACTGCAGTCACTCAATCTGAATAAAGAATAAATGATGAAGATAAAAATCCATTTATAATCCAGGCAGATGTGTTCAGGTTTTAAATAATTTATATTGATCCTTTAAACAGTGGAATTTGGAAATATGCTTTTTGATCTGTGTGTGTGTGTGTGTGTGTGTGTGCTTGTATTTTGAAGTATCAATATAATTGATCAAATATTATTTGTAGTAAAAAAAGAAACACACTGAAATGAGCTGAAAATAAAAAAAATATTTCTACTTCAACAAATAAGCTTTAGAAATTTAAACAAATATTAGTTCAGAGGATTTTCTGTATAAAGATGTGAAACATTCATTTACTTTAACAACTAACAGTGAACATTTTCTACAGTTTCTATCAGAAACTGAATCTTTTGTGACTGCAGACTAAATTTAGTTCAAGAAAAATGAAAATATGAATAAAAGGAATTTTATAAATTTATGGATGTAAGTTATGTTTGAACATCAATGAAGTTCAGTTGTTAATGAAACATATCAGATCTACAACAGTAACAGAGAGTCAGTGAACTGACCTCAGAGTCTGCAGTCTACAGTGTGGACTCTCCAGAAAACCACACAGCAGCTTCACTCCTGAATCCTGCAGGTTGTTTCCACTCAGCTCCAGCTCTCTCAGATGGGAGGGGTTGGACTTCAGAGCTGAGGCCAGAGAAGCACAGCTGATCTCTGACAAACTGCAGAAACTCAATCTGAATAAAGAATAAATGATGAAGATAAAAATCCATTTATAATCCAGTTAGATGTGTTTCGGTTTTAAATATTTTACATTGATTTTTTAAACAGTTTAATTTGGAAATATGCTTTGATCTGTGTGTGTAAAAGGCATGTGTGTGTGTGTGTGTGTAGAAAAAGTTTTTTCAACCTTTTTTGAGCCATGCGGCACATTTTTTACATGAAAAACATCCTGAGGCACACCACCAACAAAACATGTTTCAAAATGACTCTCTGTATCCTAATACAGTATAAAAAATGACAATATAGTCTCTCAATTCATTTATACTCACTCACTGATGCGTATCTTTTCTAAAACACTTTCCATGTCTGCAGACATGTCATCTACACGTCTGGCAATTGTGTTATCAGAGAGGGACTTTAGTTATTTCTTTAATTTCTTTAACCGCGTCAGGGCCGAGCATCTTGTTTACAATGGCTTTGCAGGCAGATAGTATTAATGTCTCTGCCACAGTGAGCGGCTTTTGTGATTTGGTGATGAGTTCAGCAGCGTAGTAGCTACTTTTGAGGGCTCTCTCATTCACCTTTGTGGTTCTTCTCATTAAAGTCACCTGTTTCTCTGTGTGTTCACACAGGTGAACTAAATAGTCTGCCTTCTTGTTCTGAAAACAACAAGTGAAAGTAGATCTGAAGGAAAGATAGCTTTCGCTGTATTGCCTCGAGCTCGCCGTCTTTGCTTTCTTTTGACCACCACTCATACTAGGGCCTTCATCTGGGTCACAATTTTGTCCAGGTTCCAGGTCAGAGTTTGCATTTTTCTTTTTCAAAAACTTCTCCATCACTGTCACTGCTAACTCTCGCATGCATCA
This sequence comes from Scortum barcoo, assembly GCA_023238725.1. NCBI lineage: Eukaryota > Metazoa > Chordata > Actinopteri > Centrarchiformes > Terapontidae > Scortum > Scortum barcoo. The sequence continues at coordinate 20,487,093 of CM041551.1, forward strand.
CTAATTCTATTGTCTTAAAATAACAAGGTAGGTAATTAGCTACCTGCTGCCAACCACTGACATGGAAGAGGATTAAATTACTATCCCATTCTTTAGATTGCAGCATAGACACATGGCAATGGCATATTATTTCCAAAAAAAAAATAATTTTCAAATAATTTTTTTAGACCATCCATCCATCCATTTTCATCTGCTTGATCTGGGACCGGGAGATGCCCAGACTTCCCTCACCCCAGACACTTCCTCCAGCTCTTCCGGGGGGACCCGAGGCGTTCCCAGGCCAGCCAGCCAAGAGACATAGTCTCTCCAGCATGTCCTGGGTCTTCCCGGGGCCTCCTCCCGGTGGGACATGCCTGGAACACCTCCCTAGGGAGGCGTCCAGGGGGCATCCAGAAACAGATGCCCGAGCCCCCTCAGCTGACTCCTCTCGATGTGAAGGAGCAGTGGCTCTACTCCGAGCTCCTCCTCAGTGACTGAGCTTCTCACCCTATCTCTAAGGGAGCGCCCAGCCACCCTGCGGAGAAAACTCATTTTGGCCGCTTGTATCCATGATCTTGTCCTTTTGGTCATTACCCAAAGTTCATGACCATAGGTGAGGGTGGGAGCGTGAGATTGACTGTAGTAAATCGTAAATCGAGCTCATCTTCGCCTTTCGACTCAGCTACTTCTTCACCACGATGGTCTGGTACACCGAACCGCATAACTGCGGACGCTGCACCAATCTCACGCTCCATCTTTCCCTCACTCGTGAACAAGACCCCTGAGATACTTGAACTCCTCCACTTGAGGCAGGACCTCTCCACCCACCCGGAGAGGGCACGCCACCCTTTTCCGGTCGAGAACCATGGCCTCGGATTTGGAGGTGCTGATTCTCATCCCAGCCGCTTCACACTCGGCTGCAAACCACTCCAGTACATGCTGAAGGTCCTGGCCTGATGAAGCCAACAGGACAACATCATCTGCAAAAAGCAGAGATGAAATCCTGTGGTTCCCAAACCGGACTCCCTCCGGCCCCTGGCTACGCTACGCTTAGAAATCCTGTCCATAAAGATTATGAACAGTATTGGTGAAAAAGGGCAGCCCTGCCGGAGTCCAACATGCACTGGGAAAAGGTCTGACTTACTGCCAGCAATGCGAACCAAGCTCCTGCTTCTGGTCGTACAGAGACTGAACAGCCCTTAGCAAAGGCCCCCGGACCCCATACTCATGGAGAACCCTCCCACAGAATACCACGAGGGACACGGTGTCGAATGATGCCTTCTCCAGATCCACAAAGCACATGTGGACTGGTTGGGCAAACTCCATACATAAACCCTCAATCATCCTGTGGAGGGTATAGAGCTGGTCCTGTGTTCCACGACCAGGATGAAAACCGCATTGTTCCTCCTGAATCCGAGGGTCGACTATCGGATTCGGTGAATTCTCCTCTCCAGTACCCTGGCGTGAGACTTTCCAGGGGGGAGGCTGAGAAGTGTGATCCCCCTATAGTTGGAACACGCTCTCCGGTCCCCCTTTTTAAAAAGAGGGACCACCACCCCTGGTTTGCCACTCCAGAGGCACTGTCCCCGACCTCCATGCAATGCTGCAGAGGCGTGTCAGCCAAGACAGTCCCACAATAACATCCAGAGACTTGAGATACTCAGAGCAGATCTCAACCACCCCCGGTGCCCTGCCACAGAGGAGCTTGCGAACTACCTCAGTGACTTCTGAGTCCACCTCAGAGTCCCCAGCCTCTGCTTCCTCATTGGAAGGCAAGTCGTCGGTGGGATTGAGGAGATCTCATCTTGAAGTATTCCTTCCACCATCCGACAATGTCCCAGTTGAGGTCAAAAGCTCCCAAGCCTGCACTTGTAGCAAACAGTGTTGGCAAAGTACTGCTTCCCCCTTCTGAGGCGCTAAATCCGGACGGTTTGCCAGGAATTTCTTCGAGGCCGATCGATAGTCCTTCTCCATGTGTCCTCACAGAACTCCTCCCAGACCCGAGTTTTTGCCTCCAGGACTGTCCGGGCTGCAGCGGCTTGCATTTGCCTAGCCTGCCAGTACCTGTCAACTGTCAACTGCATCAGAAGTCCCATGAGGCCAACATGGCCCAATAGGACTCTCTTCTTCAGCCTGACAGCATCCAGGTTACTGCCGGTGTCCACCACCGAGTTCGTGGGTTGCCGCCGACAGACACCAGAGACCTTAGACCGTGCCCACAACTTCGAAGCCGCCACTTGCGCTTCGACAATGGAGGCAGAGAACATGGTCCACTCACTGGACTCAATGTCCCCAGATTCCCTCAGAAATCTGGGAAGAAGTTCTTCCGGAGGTGGGAGTTGAAGACCTCCCTGAAAGAGGGCTCGGCCAGACGTTCCCAACAGACCCTCACAATACGTTTGGGTCTGCCAGGTCTGTCCAACTTCCTCCTCCTCTGCCAGCGGATCCAACTCACCACCAGGTGGTGATCGGTTGACAAGCTCAGCCCCTCTCTTTACCCGAGTGTCCAAGACATACGGCCGGAAGATCAGATGAAATGACAACAAAGTTGATCATCGACCTCACCTCCAGCCTAGGGTGTCCCGGTGCCACGTGCCACGTGCACTGATGGACACCTTACATATGCTTGAACATGGTGTTCAAGTTATGGACAAACTGTGACTAGCACAGAAGTCCAATAACAGAACACCGCTTCGGGTTCAGATCGGGGAGGCAGTTCCTCCCAATCACTCCCCTCAGGTAGGTATCACTGTTGTTGCCCACGTGAGCGTTGAAGTCCCCTGTAGTAGAACAATGGAGTCCCCAGTCGAGAGCATTACTGGCAAGTACCCCTCCCAGGGACTCCAAGAAGGCCGGGTACTCTGTACTGGATTCGGCCCGTAGGCACAAACAACAGCAAGAGACCCATCTCCAACATGAAGGCACAGGGAAGCGACCCTCTCGTTCACCGGGGTGAACTCCAACACATGGCGGCTGAGCTGGGGAGCTATAAGCAAGCCCACACCATCTCGCCGTCACTCACCCTGGGCAACTCCAGAGTAGTGGAGGGTCCAGCCCCTCTCAAGGAGCTGGGTTCCAGAGCCGAAGCTATGCGTGGAGGTGAGCCCTGACTATCTCTAGCCTGCAACCTATCAACCTCCCTCCTGCACGAGCTCAGGCTCTTTCCCCCAGCGAGGTAACATTCCATGTCCCTGTTGTTGCCAGTTTTGGTCCAGGGATTGGGTCATCGAGGCCCTCATGCCACGACTGCTACCCAAAACCACATTGCACCGGCCCCCTCATGGACCTTCCTGCGGGTGGTGAGCCTACTGAAGGCGGGCCCACGTACATCGCCATTTCGGGCTGAGCAAACCCGGCCGGGTCCCGTAGGCGTGTGCAAAGAGCCCAAGCCCGGACCTGGCTCCAGGGTGGGGCCTGGTAACGCCAAACCAGACAACGTAAGGGTCCTTGTTGGTTTTCTATCCATGATGAGCTTCCAAACTGCTTCTCTTAGTCTGTCCCGTCACCTAGGACCTGTTTGCCATGGGAGACCCTACCAGTAGGGCGTAATGCTGCCCCCAACAACATAGCTCCTAGGATCATTCCTCCTAGGACTCCTAGGATTTGAACACATCAATGAAGTTCAGTTGTTAATGAAACATATCAGATCTACAACAGTAACAGAGAGAGTCAGTGAACTGACCTCAGAGTCTGCAGTCTACAGTGTGGACTCTCCAGAAAACCACTCAGATTCATTCCTGAATCCTGCAGCTTGTTTCCACTCAGCTCCAGCTCTCTCAGATGGGAGGGGTTGGACTTCAGAGCTGAGGCCAGAGAAGCACAGCTGATCTCTGACAACCTGCAGAGACTCAATCTGAATAAAGAATAAATGATGAAGATAAAAATCCATTTATAATCCAGTCAGATGTGTTCAGGTTTTAAATGTGCAGCTCAACATTACTCTGTCCTGATCAATGAGCTTTTCCCTAAAATGAGTAGAGAGACTTTGTCATTGTGTTATTGTGGATCATCATCATGTCAGCCTTCTACAGACATCATCCAAATGTCACCACAACATTCACACAGCGATTCATGTCAGCACAGGTTAATAACATGCTGCTGATCTCAGTCAAGTCTGGAATTAGAGGATCAATATTGTATTGAACACAAAACTTTATTTCAAAATCATATGTAATGTATTAAGTTGTACTAATAATCATTATTATTTATGTTTCCTTGTTAAATGATATTTAATTGATTGTGTGAAGGCTACACAGATACACTGCACACTTGCTCTATCAACTCAGTATTTGCTCACCCAAAAGGCACAGCGACTTATATTGTTGTCCATCATTGTTTAACACTGTATGAAATATTATAAACTGTGACAATATTTGGCAAAGCTTGAATCTCTCTGTGATGTGGATTATGTAGTTTCTCCATGCTTTGACGTTATGCAGGCCTGGAGCAGTCGTAGATATTTTTTGGGTTGGTTTGTTTTATTGTTCATAAATGTTCCTCATGTGAAAAGATGACTTTGTTCAGATGCAATTAATTGTTCATGAAAAGTTATTTTAGAAACCCAGAACGTGACTCTGATCTGTTTATTAACTACAATGTACTGACAGTTTTAAATGACGATCTCATATGAAACTTGCTGTGCTTTGACAAGTCAAATGGGTTGAATCAGGACTGCTTGGCTTTCTTTAGCTTACTGTATTACAAAATACTGAGCATACTTAATATTGAGCATACTTAATTTAGCTTTTAATGTGTGCACTGTATCTGTGGAGTCCAGGCTGAATTAATTAAATATCACTGAAAAGAGAGGCAGCAATAATAATGATTATTAGTACTATTTTAATACATGACTAATGAGTCTGAAATAAAGTTTAGTGCTCTATGAAGTGGTCGATGAAACAAAATATGAGTTCTGTCCTCTTGAGTACCTCGATAAGTTCGGTACAGATAATTTAAATCCTTTGTGCTAAGTGTACTTTGTGTAAGTAATGTTTGCACATCAATGAAGTTCTGTTGTTAATGAAACATATCAAGATCTACAACAGTAACAGAGAGTCAGTGAACTGACCTCAGAGTCTGCAGTCTACAATGTGGACTCTTCCAGAAAACCACACAGCAGCTTCACTCCTGAATCCTGCAGCTTGTTTCCACTCAGCTCCAGCTCTCTCAGATGGGAGGGGTTGGACTTCAGAGCTGAGGCCAGAGAAGCACAGCTGATCTTTGACAAACAGCAGTCCCTCAATCTGAATAAAGAATAAATGATGAATGACTTTAGAATGTGACAATGTTCCTGAAGACAATGTTCCTGAAGATCAATCATTCAGTGTTTAATAATCTGTTCACAGCTGAAGAAGGTTTAGAAAGTTGAAGTTTAGAAAATGGAAACTCCAAACACCTGAACCCAACAGGATGCAGCTTCAAAACTGTCAAATACAAACAAGAAAGTGAAAAAGAGCTCTCATTAATATTAATGACAACGTGCTGCTACTTCAATAAAGATGAAGTGACTTCACCTCTTAAACTCTGCCAGCTCCACCAGTGGCTCCATCTATACTAACTCATGTTGTGCAGCCAAAGACAAAGAAAAACCACACAAACTCATTTAAGATTCAACTCAAGATCCCGAAGTTTCCAAAGATGCCAAATATGTCAGGATGAACTTTAGAGAAATGTTTAAAAAGACTTCTACAATATTTCTTTTAAGAATAGTGGAGCCATCAAATCAAAGTATCTTCAGTTTAAACTATTCAGTCAGTTTAAGATTCACATTTCTTTATAAAAATGTTGGAAAAAGAAAAAACTAAAGTGTAAATGGACTTCTGAACCACTTTTCTCGTCTTCCCACCGCTCAAAGCTCTTTACAGTTCAGGCCATCATCATCACATTCACACATTCACACACTGATGGCAGAGGCTTCATACAAGCTGTCATTCTGCTCATCAGGATGTCGTCCAATCATTCCACACACACACACACAGATGGCGATGCCTTCAGGAGAAATTTGGACTTCACTATCTTGTCCAAGGAAACTTCAACATGAGGACTGAGTAGCCGGGGATCGAACCGCTGACCTTCTGGTTAGTGGACGAGCTGCTCTACCTCCTGAGTGATTACATATTATCTGATATTATCTGAGCCATTGAGTTATTATCTGATAGATGAAACTGAGATTATGAATTTAATGTTTCGAGTATTTCATTATCATTTATTTATAAAATCATGACAGAATATAAGATGAAAATCAGGTGTTGAAGAGGATTCAGAGTGAATTATCCAGTGGAGGATTTTTCTTGTTATATTCAGGTTTTAAATGTGGAGCTCAACATTGCTCTGCCACAGTAGTCAATGGACTAAACCACTGAAGAAGAAAATGGACTTTCAGCATTAAGATACTCAGTGTGGATCAGTATAATATCAGCCTTATGTATGTCAGTTGCAGTGTCACCACAACTTTCACATCATATTAATCTCAGCACAGAAGGAAAAATAGTGTTCTGACCTCAGAGTCTGCAGTCTACAGTGTGGACTCTCCAGAAAACCACACAGCAGCTTCACTCCTGAATCCTGCAGCTTGTTGTTACTCAGCTCCAGCTCTCTCAGATGGGAGGGGTTGGACTTCAGAGCTGAGGCCAGAGAAGCACAGCTGATCTCTGACAAACTGCAGAAACTCAATCTGAATAAAGAATAAATGATGAAGATAAAAATCCATTTATAATCCACTCAGATGTGTTCAGGTTTTAAATATTTTATATTGATCCTTTAAACAGTTTAATTTGGAAATATGCTTTGATTTGTGTGTGTGTGTGTGTGTGTGTGTGTGTGTGTGTGTGTGTGTGTGTGTGTGTGTGTATGTGTGTGTGTGTGTGTAGTAAAACTGTTTTTCAACCATTTTTGAGCCACGGCACATTTTTTACATGAAAAACATCCTGAGGCACACCACCAACCAAACATGTTTCAAAATGACTCTCTGTATCCTATTACAGTATAAAAAATGACAATAGAGTCTCTCAATTCATTTATACTCACTCACTGATGCGTATCTTTTCTAAAACACTTTCCATGTCTGCAGACATGTCATCTACACGTCTGGCAATTGTGTTATCAGAGAGGGACTTTAGCTATTTCTTTAACCGCGTCAGGGCCGAGCATCTTGTTTACAATGGCTTTGCAGGCAGGTAGTATTAATGTCTCTGCCATAGTGAGCGGCTTTTGTGATTTGGCGATGAGTTCAGCAGCGTAGTAGCTACCTTTTGAGGGCTCTCTCATTCACCTTTGTGGTTCTTCTCATTAAAGCCACCTGTTTCTCTGTGTGTTCACACAGGTGACCTAAATAGTCTGCCTTCTTGTTCTGAAGCGACGGGTTTCGTTTGGAGATGGTGTTTAAGCTTGCTTGGGACCATGGCACTGTTGGATCGCTTTTCACCACACCAAGCACAACGGAGTCGGTGCCGTCGGATCCCCAGTGAAAGTAGATCTGAAGGAAAGATAGCTTTCGCTGTATTGCCTCGAGCTCGCCATCTATCTTTGCTTTCTTTTCACCACCACTCATACTAGGGCCTTCATCTGGGTCACAGTTTTGTCCAGGTTCCAGGTCAGAGTTTGCATTTTTCTTTTTCAAAAACTTCTCCATCACTGTCACTGCTAACTCTTGCATGCATCACTAATTCTATTGTCTTAAAATATCAAGGTAGGTAATTAGCTACCTGCTGCCAACCACTGACATGGAAGAGGATTAAATTACTATCCCATTCATTAGATTGCAGCACAGACACTTGGCAATGGCATATTATTTCCAGATAATAATTAATTAATTTTCAAATAGTTTTTTTAGACCAATTAAGTGAAATTGGAGAATTTCCCATGGCACACCTGACAATCTCTCACGGCACACTAGTGTGCTATGGCACAGTGGTTGGAAATCACTGTTCTAAAAGATCAATGTCAATCATTAAATGTTATGTATGAAAACAGTCAAATGAAGAGAAACCAAAGAAATATTTCTAATTCAATAAGGAAACTTTATCAATTTCAAACAAATATTAGTTCAGAGGATCTTCTGTATAAAGATGTGAAACATTCATTTACTTTATCAGCTAACAGAGAACATTTTCTACAGTTTCCATCAGAAATTGAATCTTTTGTGACTGCAGACCAAATTTAGTTCAAGAAAAATAAAAATATGAAAAAAAGGAAATTTACAACTTTATGGATGTAAGTTATGTTTGAACATCAATGAAGTTCAGTTGTTAATGAAACATATCAGATCTACAACAGTAACAGAGAGTCAGTGAACTGACCTCAGAGTCTGCAGCAGTCTACAGTGTGGACTCTCCAGAAAACCACACAGCAGATTCACTCCTGAATCCTGCAGCGTTGTAGTTTTCACTCAGCTCCAGCTCTCTCAGATGGGAGGGGTTGGACTTCAGAGCTGAGGCCAGAGAAGCACAGCTGATCTCTGACAAACTGCAGAAACTGTCAATCTGAATAAAGAATAAATGATGAAGATAAAAATCCATTTATAATCCATTCAGATGTGTTCAGGTTTTAAATATTTTATATTGATCCTTTAAAACAGTTTAATTTGGAAATATGCTTTGATTTGTGTGTGTGTGTGTGTGTGTGTGTGTGTGTGTGTAGTAAAACTGTTTTTCAACCATTTTTGAGCCACGGCACATTTTTTACATGAAAAACATCCTGAGGCACACCACCAACCAAACATGTTTCAAAATGACTCTCTGTATCCTAATACAGTATAAAAAATGACAATAGAGTCTCTCAGTTCATTCATACTCACTCACTGATGCGTATCTTTTCTAAAACACTTTCCATGTCTGCAGACATGTCATCTACACGTCTGGCAATTGTGTTATCAGAGAGGGACTTTAGCAATTTCTTTAACCGCGACAGGGCCGAGCATCTTGTTTACAATGGCTTTGCAGGCAGATAGTAGTATTAATGTCTCTGCCACAGTGAGCGGCTTTTGTGATTTGGCGATGAGTTCAGCAGCGTAGTAGCTACCTTTGAGGGCTCTCTCATTCACCTTTGTGGTTCTTCTCATTAAAGCCACCTGTTTCTCCGTGTGTTCACACAGGTGAACTAAATAGTCTGCCTTCTTGTTCTGAAGCGACGGGTTTCGTTTGGAGATGGGGTTTAAGCTTGCTTGGGACCATGGCACTGTTGGATCGCTTTTCACCACAGCACACCAAGCACAACGGAGTCGGTCGGTGCCGTCGGATCCCCAGTGAAGGTAGATCTGAAGGAAAGATAGCTTTCTCTGTATTGCCTTGAGCTCGCCGGCTTTGCTTTCTTTTGACCACCACTCATACTAGGGCCTTCATCTGGGTCACAGTTTTGTCCAGGTTCCAGGTCAGAGTTTGCATTTTTCTTTTTCAAAAACTTCTCCATCACTGTCACTGCTAACTCTCGCATGCATCACTAATTCTATTGTCTTAAAATAACAAGGTAGGTAATTAGCTACCTGCTGCCAACCACTGACATGGAAGAGGATTAAATTACTATCCCATTCATTAGATTGCAGCACAGACACTTGGCAATGGCATATTATTTCCAGAAAATAAGTCATTTTCAAATAATTTTTTTAGACCAATTAAGTGAAATTGGAGAATTTCCCACGGCACACCTGACAATCTCTCACAGCACACTAGTGTGCTATGGCACAGTGGTTGGAAATCACTGTTCTAAAGGATCAATATCAGTGATTAAATATTATGTATGAAAAAAGTGAAATGAGCAGAAACCAAAGAAATATTTCTCCTTCAATAAGGAAACGTTATCAATTTCAAACAAATATTAGTTCAGAGGATCTTCTGTATAACAGATGTGAAACATTCATTTACTTTATCAGCTAACAGTGAACAATATCTAGAGTTTCTTTAAAAAAGTGATGTCATGGTTCGTTCGATGTCCTGTTTTGTTTTCTGGTCTTGTCTCGTTTTTCCTGTCACGTTATGTCTTGTTCAAGTCAGGTTTTCATGTCGGTCATGTTTCTTATTCTGTTTTGTCTCGTCATGCCTGTTTAAGTTTCCATGTCTGTCATGTTTCTGGTTTCCTTGTTCTGGCATGTCATGTTTTATTTTGAAATCAACTCTCCCTCATGTTTCAGGTCCCTTCCTTCCTGCCATTGTGTGTTTAACGCCTGTCTGATTGTCTGCCCCGCCCTGATTGTGTTCACCGTGTTTCCTATTACCCCATGTGCTTATATAGTCCTTGTCTTCCCTTGTCTTGTTGCCAGATCGTCGCGTCATTACAGGTCATCCACGTTCCATGTTCGCTTATGTCCATGTCTTCTTGTTCATGTCCGGAGATCTAGCCAGCCATGTGTGAGTTTTTAGTTTAGGTTCATGGTTTTTGATTAGTCTTGTTTTTGCCTGAGGATTTAGTTTTGTTTTGGACTTTGTTGTTTTTTTTGAAAGGACCTTTTTGTTATTATTAAAACCTTTGCTAACCCTTGCTTCGGAGTCGTGTCCTGCATGTGGGTCCTCCTGCCTTGCCTTTAATCATTCGTAACAGAACGATCTGGCCAACAAGATGGACCCAGCGGACACAGCTGGCACCTTTCGGGAACATGGCGAAAGAACTTTCCAGAAGATCAAGGACCTCGTCGCCGTGTACCCGGTGCTGGACCCCGTAGACCAGAGACCAGGTAACAGGACTGGAGATGGTCGCTGATAAAGCTTGGCCCTTTGCGACTCTTGGCTTTATGGGAGATTGCCAGGTTTGTTTAGGGAGCTGTTGGCGGCTCTGGATGTTCGGCCAGCCAAGCTCCGGCTGGTCCACCTGCCCCAGTCTCTCAACCCGGTTACCTCCAAGCCACAGCTCCAGCCTGCCAGCAGTTAGCCCCAGCTTCAGCTTCCAGCCTGTCCAGCCTGTCAAGCCACAGCCGCTTTTACCTTCAGCCTGCCCTAGCCCTGCTAGCCCCCCGCCACAGCCACAGCCACAGCCTGCAGCCCAGCCTTCAAGCCCGCCAGGTTCGCAGCCTGCAGCCCAGCCTTCAAGTCCGCCAGGTTCGCAGCCTGCAGCCCAGCCGCCAAGTCCTCAACCTGCAAGCCCAGCACGTCAGCGAGATCCTTGGGAAGGGACTCTGGCTTGGCGATCTGCCCAGGGACTCGGGGAGGCCGCTGGGGAGTGTGCGGAGTGCAGTGGCACTTGCCATTCCCTTTGCCACGGATCTTTGGAGGGGGACTCGTCTGGCGATCTTCCCAGGATCTCGGGGAGGCGCTGGGGAGGGCGTGGGTTCCAACAGCCGTTGCCATTCCGCCGTCCAAGTGCCACATCCACCGAGACCGAGATTCCCAGTGCCATAGTCCCAGAGACTGAGATCCCAGTGCCCAGTGCCCAGTGCCATAGTCCCAGAGACCGAGCTCGCAAGTGCCACAGTCCCAGAGACCGAGCTCGCAAGTGCCACATCCACCGAGACCGAGCTCGCAAGTGCCACATCCACCGAGGCCGAGCTTCCCAGTGCTACATCCACCAAGGCCGAGCTTCCCAGTGCCACAGTCCCAGAGGCCGAAGCTTCCCAGAGCCACAGTCCCAGAGACTGCGCATCAGAGCGCCCTGTTGGCCTTCCCTGCCGGCACCCTGCCCGAACCCTGTGGGTCTCTGTCAGCCTTCCTCGCACGCCGACCTGCACGCCTGCCTGAGAGGTCCGGTCTGCCACGCCAGCTGCGCTGGCCATGCCAGAGGAGGTTCGTCGTAAATCGCATCGGCCGCCTGAGGTCAAACTTCGGCCAGGGGCTTCGCCGCTGTCGTCAGCCACCAAAGGAGGTTCATCATCACAGCCGCCACTGGCCGCCAGAGGGTCTTCACCATCGCCGGCCACCACAGGGTCCACGTCTTCATCTTCATCACCGGCCGCCACAGCGTCTTCATCGTCACAGCCGCCACTGGCCGCCAGAGGGTCTTCACTGACGCTGCCGGCCACCACCAGAGGTTTCATGTCGCCATAGCCATCGCCAGTCGCCCAAGGGTGCTCGCCTCCACCGCCTGCCACTGGATGGTCATGGTCTTCGTCTTCACCGACGCTGCCGGCCGCCAGAGGGTTTTTGCCTCCGCCGCCGGCCACCGCAAAGTCTTCGCAAATGCCGTCGCCGGCCACCACAGTGTCCACGTCTTCGTCGCTGCAGGCTGCCTCAAAGTCCACGTCTTTGTCTCAGACTTTTGTCCATGTTCGCTTATGTCCATGTCTTCTTGTTCATGTCCGGAGATCTAGCCAGCCGTGTGTGTTTTTAGTTTAGGTTCATGGTTTTTGATTAGTCTTGTTTTTGCCTGAGGATTTAGTTTTGTTTTGGACTTTGTTGGGTTTTTTTTTTTGAAAGGACCTTTTTTGTTATTAAAACCTTTGCTAAACCTTGCTCCGAAGTCGTGTCCTGCATGTGGGTCCTCCTGCCTTGACTTGAGTCATTCGTAACAAGTGAATCTTTTGTGACTGCAGACTAAATTTAGTTCAAGAAAAATTAAAATATGAACAAGAGAAAATGTTCAACTTTATGGATGTAAGTTATGTTTGAACATCAATGAAGTTCTGTTGTTATTGAAATATATCAGATCTACAACAGTAACAGAGAGTCAGTGAACTGACCTCAGAGTCTGCAGTCTACAGTTTGGACTCTTCAGAAAACCACACAGTAGCTTCACTCCTGAATCCTGCAGCTCGTTTCCACTCAGCTCCAGCTTTATCAGATGGGAGGGGTTGGACTTCAGAGCTGAGGCCAGAGAAGCACAGCTGATCTTCTGACAAACTGCAGCTCCTCAATCTGAATAAAGAATAAATGATGTGACTTTAGAAGACAATGTTCCTGTTTGAAATCATTCAGTGTTTAATAATCTGTTCAGAGCTGAAGAAGGTTTAGAAAGTACAAGTTTAGAAAATGGAAACTCCAAACACCTGAACCCAACAGGATGCAGCTTCAAAACTGTCAAATACAGAACAGTGAAAAAGAGCTCTCATTAATATTAATAACAACGTGCTGCTACTTCAATAAAGACGAAGTGACTTCACCTCTTAAACTCTGCCAGCTCCACCAGTGGCTCCATCTATACTAACTCATGTTGTGCAGCCAAACACAAAGAAAAACCACACAAACTCATTTAAGATTGAACTCAAGATCCCAAAGTTTCCAAAGATGCCAAATATGTCAGGATGAACTTTAGAGAAATGTTTAAAAAATACTTCTACAATATTTCTTTTATGAATAGTGGAGCCATCAAATCAAAGTATCTTCAGTTTAAACTATTCAGTCAGTTTAAGATTCATATTTCTTCATAAAAATGTTGGAAAAAGAAAATACTAAAGTGTAAATGGACTTCTGAACCACTTTTCTCGTCTTCCCACCTGCTCAAAGCTCTTTACAGTTCAGGCCATTCACCACATTCACACTCAAACATTCACACACTGATGGCAGAAGCTTTATACAAGCTGTCATTCTGCTCATCAGGATGTCGTCCAGTCATTCACACACACACAGATGGCAATGCCTTCAGGGGAAATTTGGACTTCACTATCTTGCCAAGGAAACTTCAACATGAGGACAGAGTAGCCGGGAATCGAACCGCCGACCTTCTGGTTAGTGGACGAGCTGCTCTACCTCCTGAGTGATTACAGAGTTATTATCTGATATTATCTGAGCCACTGAGTTATTATCTCATAGATGAAACTGAGATTATGTATTTAATGTTTCAGTATTTCATTATCATTTATTTATAAAAACATGACAGAATATCAGATGAAAATCAGGTGTTGAAGAGGTTCAGAGTGAATTATCCAGTGGAGGATTTTTCTTGTTATATTCAGGATTTTAAATGTGGAGCTCAACATTGCTCTGCCACAGTCAATGGACTAAACCACTGAAGAAGAAAATGGACTTTAGCATGAAGATACTCAGTGTGGATCAGTATAATATCAGCCTTATGTCTGCAGTTTAGTGTCACCACAACTTTCACATCATATTAATCTCAGCACAAGAAGGAAAAATGGTGTCTGACCTCAGAGTCTGCAGTCTACAGTGTGGACTCTCCAGAAAACCACACAGCAGCTTCACTCCTGAATCCTGCAGCTTGTTTCCACTCAGCTCCAGCTCTCTCAGATGGGAGGGGTTGGACTTCAGAGCTGAGGCCAGAGAAGCACAGCTGATCTCTGACAAACCTGCAGTCACTCAATCTGAATAAAGAATAAATGATGTGACTTTAGAAGACAATGTTCCTGTTTGAAATCATTCAGTGTTTAATAATCTGTTCAGAGCTGAAGAAGGTTTAGAAAGTATAAGTTTAGAAAATGGAAACTCCAAACACCTGAACCCAACAGGATGCAGCTTCAAAACTGTCAAATACAAACAGTGAAAAAGAGCTCTCATTAATATTAATAACAACGTGCTGCTACTTCAATAAAGAAGAAGTGACTTCACCTCTTAAACTCTGCCAGCTCCACCAGTGGCTCCATCTATACTAACTCATGTTGTGCAGCCAAACACAAAGAAAAACCACACAAATCTCATTTAAGATTCAACTCAAGATCCCAAAGTTTCCAAAGATGCCAAATATGTCTCGATAAACTTTAGAGAAATGTTTTAAAAAGACTTGTAAATTATTTCTTTTAAGAATAGTGGAGCCATAAAATCAAAATATCTTGAGTTTAAACTTTTCAGTCAGTTTAAGATTTATGATCATTTTAGAAAGAGTTGAAACTGAATATATTTGTTGTCTGATATTTGAAATGCAATTATGTTTTTAATTATCAACAAAAAAACATGACAGAAAATATATGATAACAATCAGGTGTTGAGGAGAGTCAGAGTCAATAATTCACCAAACCACTGAGGAAGAAAATGGACTTTAGCATGAAGATACTCAGTGTGTATCAGTATAATATCAGCCTTATGTCTGCAGTTTAGCGTCACCACAACTTTCAAATGGTGTCTGACCTCAGAGTCTGCAGTCTACAGTGTGGACTCTCCAGAAAACCACACAGCAGCTTCACTCCTGAATCCTGCAGGTTGTTTAAGCTCAGCTCCAGCTCTCTCAGATGGGAGGGGTTGGACTTCAGAGCTGAGGAGGCCAGAGAAGCACAGCTGATCTTTGACAAACTGCAGTCACTCAATCTGAATAAAGGAATAAATGATGTGACTTTAGAAGACAATGTTCCTGTTTGAAATCATTCAGTGTTTAATAATCTGTTCACAGCTGAAGAAAGTTTAAAAAGTTAAACTCTGCCAGCTCCACCAGTGGCTCCATCATGTTGTGCAGCCAAACACAAAGAAACACAGCCAAACACACAAACTCGTTTAAGATTCAACTCAAGATCTCAAAGTTTCCAAAGATGCCAAATATGTCAGGATGAACTTTAGAGAAATGTTTAAAAAGACTTCTACAATATTTCTTTTAAGAATAGTGGAGCCATCAAATCAAAGTATCTATAGTTTAAACTATTCAGTCAGTTTAAGATTCACATTTTTTCATAAACATGTTGGAAAAAGAAAATAATAAATTGTAAATCAACTTCTGAACCACTTTTCTTGTCTTCCCACCGCTCAAAGCTCTTTACAGTTCAGGCCATTCCACATTCACATTCACTCACACATTCACACACTGATGGCAGAGGCTTCATACAAGCTGTCATTCTGCTCACCAGGATATCATCCAATCATTCACACACAAAGATGGCGATGCCTTCAGGGGAAATTTGGACTTCACTATCTTGCCCAAGGAAACCAACATAAGGACTGAGTTGCCGGGGATCGAACCGCCGACCTTCTGGTTAGTGGACGAGCTGCTCTACCTCCTGAGTGATTATAGAGTTATTATCTAATATTATCTGAGCCACTGAGTTATTATCTGATAGATGAAACTGACATTATGAATTTAATGTTTAACAATTTCATTATCATTTATTTATAAAAACATGACAGAATATAAGATGAAAATCAGGTGTTGAAGAGGTTCAGAGTGAATTATCCAGTGGAGGATTTTTCTTGTTATATATTCAGGTTTTAAATGTGGAGCTCAACATTGCTCTGCCACAGTCAATGGACTAAACCACTGAAGAAGAAAATGGACTTTAGCATGAAGATACTCAGTGTGGATCAGTATAATATCAGCCTTATGTCTGCAGTTCAGTTTCAACACAACTTTCACATCATATTAATCTCAGCACAGAAGGAAAAATAGTGTTTGACCTCAGAGTCTGCAGCAGACAGTGTGGACTCTCCAGTCCAGCAGACAGCAGATTCACTCCTGAATCCTGCAGCTTGTTGTCACTCAGCTCCAGCTCTCTCAGATGGGAGGGGTTGGACTTCAGAGCTGAGGCCACAACTTCACAGTGAGCTTTGTACAGTCCACAGCCAGAAAGTCTGTCATGACACATTAATTACGAAATGTTTTTTGGAAAAATTACATTTATAAGACCCAACAATTTGACTTATCCTGTCCACTCTCTCAGACCTGCAGACTTTTAATCTTTATACTTTATGTAAATGTAGTAACATTTAGGTTTCCATAATGTCAGTGTGATCTGATCACATGTCTGTCTCTACAAAGTTAGCATGAGGTCATCTGGATTAGAAAACCATGTTTACAAATCAGTGAACAATTACATTTAGAAAGATGATCTCTCTTTGTTCGTTACCTGCTGCTGTCAGGTTCACGTCCATAAGAGGGAAAAATCAGTGACTGTTTCCAAATGGTGCAGACAAAAAAACTACTACTTGACAATATTACCTCAGAAGGTATAATGAAATATTAATATAATTACATATTTAGATGTCATCACAGATGAGTACATGAGGTTTTGTTGTAAGAATATAAGAAAATGCTTCAAAACAAGAATTCCCTTTTTAAAGTAAAAAGTTGAATTAATAAGCAATAAAATGCACCACTGCTAGGTTCAACACACTCAGGTGTTTTACTGCGACAGTCTTTGTCTCGTATGAGCAGTAGTTTACGTTGGTTCATGTTAGTTAATGTCATTTAATGTCAGTAAACTTTAGATAGACATTGTTGTATTACTGACGTGACTGAATCAGTTCACTGATCTGATGATTGTTCCCTACTTGTGTTACCAAATCACTGTGAGAGCATTCAACACCATCCCATATCTTTTACATGTGGCCACAGTGGCTGCTTCACCAAAAGTTACATATAAAAGTAAATGATAATAATGATCATGACACTACTACTACTACTACTAATAATAATAATAATAATAATAATAATAATGCAGATCTTATCTTACACATCCACATCAGAACTAACTCAACAAACTAACTTGACTACATTCACTGATCACACAAAGGAAGATAAACAGAAAAGAAAGATACTAAATTAAACTATTCTAATTCTATAAAAATAGAATAAGTGTGTTCATTAACCTGACAACACAAAATGAAAAATCTACATTTTCAACAGCGTTTGAAACAGCTCAAGAACATCTGTGACAAAAATCCAACTGATGGATAAGTTCTGTAATAAACAAGTGGAACACTATTTTAAGAATAATAATAAATTTAGAGCGTTTATATCAGAAGAACTAAAGTACTAATCTACACTGATTTATAACATTAATCACATCTGGACTTACTGAGCCTTTCTGCAGTTCCTCACAGCTGGAATCAGTCTCAGTCGTCCCTCCTCTGATGTGTTGTACTTCTTCAGGTCCAAGCTCATCCAGAACCTCCTCTGACATCTGCAGCATGTAGGCCAGAGCTGAGCAGTGGATCTCAGAGAGTTTCTTCTCTGATCTGTTCTCTGACTTCAGGAACTCTTGGATCTCCTGATGGTACTGAGTGGTCGTTCATCTCCATCAGACAGTGGAAGATGTTGATGCTTCTGTCAGGAGAAGATCTTCATCACTGTTCATCTTCTTCAGGTTGTTGATGGCTCTCTGGATGATTTCTGGACTGTTGTCTGTCTGACCCAGCAGGCCTCCTAAGAGTCTCTGGTTGGACTCCAGAGAGAGGCCATGAAGGAAGCGAACAAACAGGTCCAGGTGACCATTTTTACTTTCAAGGAGATTTCTCCATGGCTTTCCTCAGGAAGATGTCCAGGGATGGGCCGAGGCTACCACTGTTTCCAAAATGTGCAGAAATGTTCTTGAGAAAAGACTTTGTGTTTGAGTCCCCGTGTTCATAGTCTTTTAAGAAAGTCTTCAGTACCTTCTGTGTTCCTGTTGGTGTAACAGTGGAACATGTAGACTGCAGCCAGAAACTCCTGAATGCTCAGATGAACAAAGCAGTAGACTGTTTTCTGGAAGATCACACACTCTCTTCTGAAGATCTCTGTACAAACGCCTGAGAACACCGAGGCCTCTGTGACATCCAGACCACACTGCTCCAGGTCTTCTTGGTAGAACATGATGTTTTCCTTTCTCCAGATGTTCAAACGCCAGCCTCCCCAGCTTCAGAAGAAGAACTTCCCTGTCAGCCTCCATCAGCTCCTGTGGACTCGTCTCATGTCCCTCATCATACTTCTGCTTCTTCCTCTTTGGTCTGAACCAGCAGGAAGTGTGAGTACAGGTCAGTCAGGGTCGGGGTCTTGGGCAGCTCTCCTCTCTGGTCTGTAGTCAACATGTGGTCCAGAACTGTAGCAGTGATCCAGCAGAAGACTGGGATTTGACACATGATGTGGAGAGTCCTGGATGTCTTGATGTGTGAGATAATTCTGCTGGACAGATCTTCATCACTGACTCTCCTCCTGAAGTACTCCTCCTTCTGGGCGTCAGTGAAGCCTCGTACTTCTGTTACCCTGTTAACACATTTAGGAGGGATCTGATTGGCTGCTGCAGGTCGTGGAAGTTATCCAGAGGCGAGAGCCAGAGGGAAGCAGATTCCCCTTGATGAGGTTTGTCAAGCAGCACGTTGACTGATGACTTCTGTGTGACATCAGACACGACCTCACTGTTGTAGAAATCCAATGAAAGTCTGCTTTCATCCAGGCCGTCAAAGATGAACAAAAGTTTACAGACAGCGAGCTGCTCTGCTGCTGTGACCTTCTGTAATGTTGGATGGAAAACATGGAGCAGCATGAGAAGACTGTACTGCCGCTTATCTTTTTTGATCAAGTTCAGCTCCCTGAACGAAAGTAGAATCAGCAGACTGACATCTTGGTTTTCCAAACCCTCTGCCCAGTCCAGAGTGAACTTCTGCACTGAGAAGGTTTTTCCAACGCCAGCGACGCCGTTCGTCAGAACCACTCTGATGTGTTTCTGTTGGTCAGGTAAGGCTTTAAAGATGTCGTGGCACTTGATTGGAGTGTCATGGAGGGTCTTCATCTTTGAAGCTGTCTCAAGCTGCCTCACCTCATGTTGGGTATTATGAACCTCTTCACTCTGTCCCTCTGTGATGTAGAGCTCAGTGTAGATCCTGTTGAGGAGGGTTTCACTTCCTGCTTCATCACTTCCTTCAGTCACACATTCACATCTCCTCCTCAGACTGATCTTATGTTCATCTAAAACCTCCTGCAGACCAACATCTGCTGAAAGAGAAGAAGAAATGTGAGACTTAAGAAAGAAAATCTGAAAATCTGCTGATTATTTTCAGCACCAATATTAAAACAAGTCATACAAAATATAAAGAAGGGTTTTAATTTCAGGACTTCCCTCAAAGTCTTTAATATTTCTGCTGTCTAACACAATAAATAAACCAAGAAGAATCCTGTTTTCAGACTTGATGACAGCAGCACACAGATGTTCAGTCTTACTTTGTACACTGCTGGTCTGACTGGCTGTCTGCAGTCCAGCTCTGGTTCTGGATCTTTCTCCACACTGGGGACAGGAGGAGTCTCCTGATGAAGCAGACTGGTCCCAGTATGAGCTGATGCACTGTCTACAGAACCAGTGTCCACAGCTGGTAGAGACTGGATCCTTCAGGACGTCCTGACACAAAGCACAGCAGGACGGCTGCTCCTCATCATGACTCCTCTTCCTCTCTCTGTCAACACATTTCTTTGTAACTCATCAGAACCAAAAGCCATTGTTAAAAAAACATCCAACAAGAACACCTGATGTCCAAAAAGCTGAAGTAAGAACACGTCCTGACACCTGTGCTGGAAACTGTCCATTTTATTCACAAACTTAATCACTGGTGGTTCAAATATTTCATGGTGGAGCTTCATAAAAGCCTCTTGAGTGATGTTCTGCTCCACTGTGAGACGGCTTTCAAAAGGCAAAAAGCTTCCTCATTTTTATCAACATTTATATGCAGTGAAACTGTTCTTGATGAGGAGCCGTTGACACTCAGTTGATTTTAGTTTTGGTGTTTTTGGTGGACATGCTGTGAAATTCAGACAAACTCAAGTTGGATCTACAGGTAAAGCTGAAGATTTAACCAGAACTAAATTTGCATGTTTCAGTAAATTCAGACTTATTGTTGATCCTTTCACTGCAGAAAAAGTTTGAAATGCACATTAGTGGCAGAAGATAAAATTAATTTTAAAAAGATTAAATTAAGTTCATTCAGTTGTCCGAGGCTGACAATGTCAAATACAGAGATTTTGTTTTTCTGCTGAACTTTTTTCTTTATTTAAGAGTTGTAAACATCCTTTTTCACAGATGTTAAATTTCACACTAAATCAGCAGACTGCTTGTATTATTTCCATTCCCTCTTCTAATAATTTGAGACCTTAAATGGGATAACATCAAAATACATTAAATTTGAATAATGAACACTGAATCATCTTCAGGTCAGTTTACAGTACAAACAGTCTCTTACTTTGGTTCTGATGGTCCAGGTTCATTACTGAAGTCTGGAGGTTGACGTTTGGAACCGGTCACTCTTCAGAGACAGACAGCTGGATCCTGCAGACTCTGATCTGTCCTCCTCTTCCTCCACACAAACACTCATCTTCTGATCTGAAGTCAGACTGAGAGAAAAAACAGGAACAGACTGTGAACTCAGAACAGAAGAATCAAGACAAACAAGTTTGTTCAAGACTGAGAGAACAGAGAGTAACTAACACACACACACGCACAAAAACACACACACACACAGATGCACACACACACACACACACACAGATGCACACACACACACACACACACACACACACACACACACACAGATGCACACGCACAGACACACACACAGTATACAGTAGAATAAAAGCAGACAGCTCTCCACCTGCTCAGCTTGTTTTCTTGAGTTTCTGCAGCTTTAATGTGAATTATTCAGCCAATCAGCACTTTGTGTCCACAGATGAATCAAAGTGTTGAGTTCATTCTAACTTTTCTTTCCTCGACAGTCCACAGAGAGAAAAGAGACTCAGAGACTTTGAGATAAAAAACATGTTGGATTAACACTCACCCTGCCTCAGCCTTAAGTTTTCCTCCTCGGTCGACTCCAAATGGAGACTGAACTGACTGAACACTTTCAGCTTTTCCCTCCCTGTTCTCAGGAACCTGCATCACCTGGTTAGTGTGGCTCCTCCCCTTTACATTTACTGGAAATCCCTGAAACTGTGTGTGTGTGTGTGTGTGTGTGTGTGTATGCTTTAACATAATGTAATGTCTCTTGGTTTAGTTGAATTAAAAAGTTCTGGTACTTTAATGATTTTTAAATTAAGCAAATAAATCAATAAATCATTGTCCTTTAACAACATTTGCAGCTTTAATAGAAGTATTTCTACAATCCTTAAAGACTCTTCTGAAGGATGAAACAATTAAAAAGATTTTAAACTTTCTCCAGCTCTATATATATATATATATATATATATATATATACTATATTTCTGTAATATATATTTCTATAATCCAAACAAAGATGGTCACCAGAAATGACACATCTCCTCACTGAATTTGTACTATATGAATCAAATTAAATGATATATCGTCACATATATTTGTATATGTTGATGTTTCTTACAATATTTCTTTTCACATAAAATAAAGCGTGATTTTTTACTAACAGAACAAGTCATTTCCAAAAACCTGGATTTTAATAGGTTCATGATTGTTTAATGGTCCTGTGTGTGATTTAAAATGCTTTAAAAGTGCAGTTTGCATGTCATAAACAGTAATAATGTGTTTTGTCACTTTGGAGTTCAGCATATCTGAATGCATCAAGAGTGAAAAAGAAAAAAATGCAGGTCCAGGTGGAGGGTGGAGGAGGTGGTTGAATGTGGAGCAGAAGAAGTGGAGGAGTCTCAGTGTGTCTGCAGAGACTGTGTAGAAGGACAGAGCAGCAGCAGAGCAGTCCAGATACACTGATGATACTCTGTCAGATCCAGAGGAACACACAGGGATGATGGTGGACTTGACTTTGTGTCTGACAGTGAAGCTGATCTCAGAGCAGTTCAGACTGCAGCACTGAGAGTCATCTCCACTTGTTGTGATTCCTCTGTCAGTCACTGCTGGATGAAGCTCTCCTCTCCACTCCACCTCCCAGTAACATGGCCCAGTCAGAGCCTCTCCACACACAAGCTGATGCTGCTGCTTCAACCTCTCTGGATCATCACCACTCAGCTCATCCTCTCAACACAAACACCTTTCTCATCTCTCACTCTCACAGAGATCACCACCATCTGAGGAGAGAAGAAGACAGACAACAGGAGTCATAAATCAGAGTTTACAGAGACTCCCTTCATCAGCTGTCAGTCAGTGATGCAGCACATCAGTAGAAATATTTATGATGTTAAAGGTCCCACGAGTTCATACAAAGACCATCAGCTGGGATCACTGGTTCAGGTCTGTAGAAAGACCACATGGTTACTAAATGTAATGATGGTTCTCTGAAATAAGAGCCAGTGGTTTGCAGGCTTCAGTCAGACTGATCTCAGAGCTGTGACAAAGATGAACTGATCAATAGTTTAGTGTTGAAATGAGAGAACAAACACTTTGAGATCAGATTAGATGGTCCTGACACTTTGATGAATGAGGACCACCGTCTCTGTACGTCTTGTAATGCTGTCAGCTGTAATCCAGCTTTATTTCCTGGAGACATGAACACAACAACAACAGTCGTCTTCACATCAACTCAAACATCACAACAAGCTTCTGGCTCATCTGATTGGCTGACTGTTCTCTCTCTCTGTCTTTCTGTCCAATCCTGAAGCCCGTCACTATTCTCCTCTCACAGCTTCACTGAGGAAAGCAGCCAATGAGAAGGTCAGAGGTTCACCAGGAAATACTGGATCTTTGCTTTGATACCAACTGAGTTTAATACAAAACTGCTGAAACCAGCACGGACTGACTCCAACTCTCCTACTGACCTCAGAGTCTGCAGTCTACAGTGTGGACTCTCCACAAGATCCAGCAGACAGCAGATTCACTCCTGAATCCTGCAGCTTGTTTGTCACTCAGCTCCAGCTCTCTCAGATGGGAGGGGTTGGACTTCAGAGCTGAGGCCAGAGAAGCACAGCTGATCTCTGACAAAACTGCAGCCACTCAATCTGAATAAAGAATAAATGATGAAGATAAAAATCCATTTATAATCCAGTCAGATGTGTTCAGGTTTTAAATGTGCAGCTCAACATTACTCTGTCCTGATCAATGAGCTTTTCTCTAAAATGAGTAGAGTGACCAAAGAAACATTTCTACTTTAAGAAGTAAACTTTATTAATTTCAAACAAATATTAGTTCAGAGGATCTTCTGTATAAAGATGTGATACATTCATTTACGTTTAACATCCATCCATCCATCTTCTAAACCTGCTTATCCTGAGCACACATTATCGAAGGGGTGCTGGAGCCTGTCCCAGCTATCTTTGGGCGAGAGGCGAGAGGCGTACACCCTGGACTGGACGCCAGTCAGTCGCAGGGCTGACATTGAAGGACATACAACCTCTCACACTCACATCCACACCTACTTTAACAACTAACAGTAAATATTTTCTACAGTTTAAATCAGAAAGTGAATCTTTTTCTGACTGCAGAATAAATGTAGTTAAAAAAAGATATGAACAAAAGGAAATTTACAACTTTATGGATGTAAGTCGGTGGAGGAGTTCAAGTATCTCGGGGTCTTGTTCACGAGTGAGGGAAAGATGGAGCGTGAGATTGACAGGCGGATTGGTGCAGCGTGTCCGCAGTTATGCGGTCGGTGTACCGGACCGTCGTGGTGAAGAAGGAGCTGAGTCGAAAGGAAGGTGAAGCTCTCTCGATTTACCGGTCAAGTCTCACGCTCCACACCTCACCTATGGTCATGAACTTTGGGTAATGACCAAACCGAAAGGACAAGATCACGACGGATACAAGCGGCCAAAATCAGTTTCCTCCCGCAGGGTGGCTGGGCGCTCCCTTAGCTCAGTCACTCGGCAGGAGCTCGGAGTAGAGCCGCTGCTCCTTCACATCGAGAGGAGTCAGCTGAGGTGGCTTGGGCATCTGTTTCGGATGCCCCCTGGACGCCTCCCCTAGGGAGGTGTTCCAGGCATGTCCCACCGGGAGGAGGCCCCCCGGGGAAGACCCAGGACACGCTGGAGAGACTATGTCTCTCGGCTGGCCTGGGAACGCCTCTGGAGTCCCCCCGGAAGAGCTGGAGGAAGTGTCTGGGGTGAGGGAAGTCTGGGCATCTCTGCTCAGACTGCTGCCTCCGCGACCCAGTCCCAGATCAAGCAGATGAAGATGGATGGACGGATGGATGTAAGTTATGTTTGAACATCAGTGAAGTTCAGTTGTTAATGAAACATATCAGATCTACAACAGTAACAGAGAGTCAGTGAACTGACCTCAGAGTCTGCAGTCTACAGTGTGGACTCTCCAGAAAACCACACAGCAGATCCACTCCTGAATCCTGCAGGTTGTTTCCACTCAGCTCCAGCTCTCTCAGATGGGAGGGGTCATTGTGTTATTGTGGATCATCATCATCATGTCAGCCTTCTACAGACATCATCCAAATGTCACCACAACATTCACACAGCGATTCATGTCAGCACAGATTAATAACATGCTGCTGATCTCAGTCAAGTCTGGAATTAGAGGATCAATACTGTATTGATCCTTCTGGGGTAAAACCCAAAATTGTGCTGACCACTTTTGTGTTTATTTAATTTAATTAGTAGAACAGTTATGTTAATGTATTTTTCATATGCATAGTGAAAAGCCATGGTAAACGTAAGCAGCACCCAGATGGACCTTTTGGCAGCGAACAGTTTGGCCCCAGGTCGTCTCAGGGGGAAAACCTCCGCCCACACCCCAGAAGCAATCTGGATGATGAACTGAACGCTCCGAGTCTCCACTGCTGCTGAACTTTATCTGTACTTTACAGGTTAGTCTTTGGTTAAAATGACCATTTTCAACTCCTTAAAGCTTCATTTTGCAAAGTGTTATGAGGATATTTTGATTTTATTTTCAGCAATTTTGTTGAACTTGAAAATCTTTGAAATATCGCTGCTGTCTAAGGCAGCAAGTTGAGGCTCTGCTGGGTGTGCAGCAGGTGTTTGGTTTCTATTCCCTGTTATTATTAGTATTTTCTTACAGTTAGGTCACCAGGTTTTACTTTTATTTACTTTGCACAGTTTTTATCTGGGCTCTGATATATACATATAGATTAGCTTCAGCGAAATGTGTATATTGTTAAGTGCTTATATAACAGGACAATTAAAGGCTTCAGAGTTGTACTTCTGTGGAGAATTTGAATATTGTTCTGTATGAAGGTTAAATGTAAAGTGTTACTGTGATATTTGGTTAAAAATGTTTTGTATTTCCTTGTGAGTAGAAATTGTGTTGAAATTGAGTGTAGATTTCCAGGGTCATTGTAGACTAGATGTTTGCTCAATGTACAGCTTAATATTGCTGTAATTTGCATTATATCATTATAGTAGCTCTGATTCACATGTAAACAAGTGATAATGTGCACTAGAATGATGTTTGAAGATGAAAAGTGGAAGAAGGACACCAGAAATGTGAGGTATTATGGAACAACTGGACTCATGGATGTTTGATGCTCTTAAGCCACAGTTGGTATTCAAGTATTTTATAGTAAATGTGATAATAGAAGATATCTGGATGATGAACTGAACGCTCCGAGTCTTCATTGCTGCTGAACTTTATTTGTATCTCACAGATTTCTTTATTGTTGCTGTGGTAACTAATTCTGGGAACCGAAACACTTTAAACATCTGCACCAGGAAATATGATTTGATCTGTGTGTGTGTGTGTGTTTGTGTTCAAAAGGATCAATATCAATGATCAGACATTGTTTATGAAAACACAGTGAAATGAGGAGATATCAAAGAAATATTTCTTCTTCAGTAAGTAGACGATTAGTTTTAAACAAATATTAGTTCAGAGGATCTTCTGTATACAGATGTGAAACATTCATTTACTTTAACAACTAAGAGTGAACATTTTCTACAGTTTCTATCAGAAACTGAATCTTTTGTGACTGCAGAATAAATTTAGTTCAAGAAAAATGAAAATATGAACAAGAAGGAAATTTACAACTTTATGGATGTAAGTTATGTTTGAACATCAATGAAGTTCAGTTATTAATGAAACATATCAGATCTACAACAGTAACAGAGAGTCAGTGAACTGACCTCAGAGTCTGCAGTCTACAGTGTGGACTCTCCAGAAAACCACACAGCAGATTCACTCCTGAATCCTGCACGTTGTAGTTTTCACTCAGCTCCAGCTCTCTCAGATGGGAGGGGTTGGACTTCAGAGCTGAGGCCAGAGAAGCACAGCTGATCTCTGACAAACTGCAGAAACTCAATCTGAATAAAGAATAAATGATGAAGATAAAAATCCATTTATAATCCAGTCAGATGTGTTCAGGTTTTAAATGTGCAGCTCAACATTACTCTGTCCTGATCAATGAGCTTTTCCCTAAAATGAGTAGAGAGACTTTGTCATTGTGTTATTGTGGATCATCATCATGTCAGCCTTCTACAGACATCATCCAAATGTCACCACAACATTCACACAGCGATTCATGTCAGCACAGATTAATAACATGCTGCTGATCTCAGTCAAGTCTGGAATTAGAGGATCAATACCATTTTGATCACAAAACTTTATTTCAAAATCATCTGTAATGTATTAAGTTGTACTAATAATCATTATTTCTGCTGTTTCCTTGTTAAATGATATTTAATTCATTGTGTGAAGGCTACACAGATACACTGCACACTTGCTCTATCACCTCAGTATTTGCTCACCCAAAAGGCACAGTGACTTATATTGTTGTCCATCATAGTTTAACACTGTATGAAATATTATAAGTTGTGACAATATTTGGCAAAGCTTGAATCTCTCTGTGATGTGGATTATGTAGTTTCTCCATGCTTTGACATTATGTAGAACTGGAGCAGTCGTAGATATTTTTGGGTTGGTTTATTTTATTGTTCATAAATGTTCCTCATGTGAAAAGATGACTTTGTTCAGGTGCAAATAATTGTTCATGAAAAGTTATTTTAGAAACCCAGAACGTGACTCTGATCTGTTTATTAACTACAATGTACTGACAGTTTTAAATGACGATCTCACATGAAACTTGCTGTGCTTTGACAAGTCAAATGGGCTGAATCAGGACTGCTTGGCTTCCTTTAGCTTAATGTATTACAAAATACTGAGCATACTTAATACTGAGCACAATTAATTTAGCTTTTAATGTGTGCACTGTATCTGTGGAGTCCAGTCTGAATTAATTAAATATCACTGAAAAAAGAAGCAGCAATAATAATGATTATTAGTACTACTTAATACATGACTAAGGAGTCTGAAATAAAGTTTAGTGCTCTATGAAGTGGTCGATGGAACAAAATATGAGTTCTGTCCTCTTTAGTACCTTGATAAGTTCGGTACAGATCATGTAAATCCTTTGTGCTGTGACATCAAGTCACATGAATCATTGAAAGAATTCATTTTTGTTCTGACTGAAACACCAACGCGTCTGTTATGCGATTGGAAAGAGCTGATTGGCTGATCTGAAATCTGTCTTTCCCATGATGCCATTAGGCAGCAGGGACAGGGAGAATCTTGCAAGTGGAAATCTTGAAATTGATGTCTTTTTAAGAGAGGACAAAGTGCAAACATGTATTTTATATGTTATTACTGTTGTTAGTAACCACTGTAATACAGAGTCGTGTTGTGAGCAGGTTAAACATGAACAAAGTAGAAAAGACTGTGTTCTAGAAAACAGTTTAAAAACAGGCTGATCACCAGAGAGTTGATTTAATGAAAGCCAGTGCTGCATGTTCCTGAATCAATGTGTTTTTTTGTGCAGTACAAAAATGTACTTCACAACAAAAGATTTTTTTATTTTTTCATGTAGCCTCGATAAAAACCAGCATTTGAAAATTTGCTTTGTTCTGCGTGTGTGTGCTTGTATTTTGAAATATCAATATAACTGATCAAATACTATTTGTAAGAAAAAAAAAAAAAAAACACTGAAACTGAAATGAGCGGAAACAAAATAAATATTTCTTCTTCAACAAATAAGCTTTATCAATTTAAACAAATATTAGTTCAGAGGATCTTCTGTATGCAGATGTGAAACATTCATTTACTTTAACAACTAACAGAGAACATTTTCTACAGTTTCTATCAGAAACTGAATCTTTTGTGACTGCAGAATAAATTTACTTCAAGAAAAATGAAAATATAAACAAAAGGAAATTTACAATTTTATGGATGTAAGTTATGTTTGAACATCAATGAAGTTCAGTTGTTAATGAAACATATCAGATCTACAACAGTAACAGAGAGTCAGTGAACTGACCTCAGAGTCTGCAGTCTACAGTGTGGACTCTCCAGAAAACCACACAGCAGATTCACTCCTGAATCCTGCAGCTTGTTGTTACTCAGCTCCAGCTCTCTCAGATGGGAGGGGTTGGACTTCAGAGCTGAGGCCAGAGAAGCACAGCTGATCTCTGACAAACTGCAGTAACTCAATCTGAATAAAGAATAAATGATGTGACTTTAGAAGACAATGTTCCTGCTTGAAATCATTCAGTGTTTAATAATCTGTTCAGAGCTGAAGAAGGTTTAGAAAGTTAGAAGTTTAGAAAATGGAAACTCCAAACACCTGAACCCAACAGGATGCAGCTTCAAAACTGTCAAATACAAACAGTGAAAAAGAGCTCTCATTAATATTAATGACAACGTGCTGCTACTTCAATAAAGACGAAGTGACTTCACCTCTTAAACTCTGCCAGCTCCACCAGTGGCTCCATCTATACTAACTCATGTTGTGCAGCCAAACACAAAGAAAAACCACACAAACTCATTTAAGATTCAACTCAAGATCCCAAAGTTTCCAAAGATGCCAAATATGTCAGGATGAACTTTAGAGAAATGTTTAAAAAAGAATTCTACAATATTTCTTTTAACCCTTATGCCCTCCTCTGGCATTTTTGTACATTTTTCTCAATTTTTTTTATTTTTTTATTTGGTGATCATTTTGGCTGTGTTGCAGCTTGTGACATGATTTTTTTGTAAAGTATAAAACCATGCATTCTGTAATGTCAGCATTTCTTTTAGAAGAAGAGTAGTGATATTTGACATTTTTACTGTATTCCACCATATTCAACCATTGTTGTGGCAAACTGCCCATGGCCACGCCTCTCAGCATGCTGGGCTGAGCACCAGGTAAACTTCATGACTGTGGGGGCCGTACCCTCTTGGTGGGCACGGTGGTTTCTACACAGAAGTTAATGTAATCTGTGATGCAGTCCGTTAAACTGTCGATGTCCTGTTCATGTGGCCCACAGAGCACCTCCCAGTCCGTGGTGTCAAAACAGTCCCTCAGTGCATCACTGGCCTCCTCAGACCACTGCTTCACACGCCTTTTGTTGGGGGGCTGTCTCTTCACCATAGGTGTGTAAACAGGGCGCAGATGGACCAGGTTGTGATCTGAGCGGCCCAGCGGGGGGAGGGGTGATGAGCTGTAGGCGCCTGCTGTGTTTGCATACAGCAGGTCCAGAGTTTTATTGTCCCTGGTGCAGCAGTTCACATACTGGTGGAAGTTGGGGAGAGTGGCAGACAGGGAAGCGTGGTTAAAATCCCCGGTGATGAGGAGAAAGGCTTGAGGATGCTCTGTCTGAAGCTGTGCCACAACACTGTGGAGAAGCTCGCAGGCTGCATCACTGCGTTGGCCGAGGGAGGGATGTACGTGCACGTTATTGCGATGACATGTGAAAACTCCCTCGGCAGGTAGTAGGGCCGGATGCTCACGGCCAGCAGCTCAATGTCCCTGGTACATCGTTGCTCCTTCACATGGATGTGTCCAGGGTTACACCACTTGTCGTTCACAAACAGCGCAATTCCCCCGCCACCCTTCTTCTTACCACTCTCCCTTATATTCCTGTCCGCTCTGATGACGAGATGAAATCCGTCCAGCTGCACCAGAGAGTCCGGGGTGAGGTGGTTCAGCCAGGTCTCTGTGAAGTGCATCAGGCTGCACTCCTCGGTACTCCCGCTGCAGCCTCGTCAGCGCCTGCTAGCTCTTCCATCTTGTTCGGCAGAGACCTCATTTTACCTTACTCGTGTCCATGTCCTGTGTGTCATCATCAATTGTCAAGATCTCTTCGATCCAGCCATCAAGCCACGGCTATCTTTCGAAGCCTGCTCTTTAAGAACTTTATTAAAGCTTCGTTTTGAAAACCTTCAACCTGAGTTTTTCCTGCATTAGGGTCTACCTGTCTTGTGCCATTGTGACACCACCAACCTTCTGGTTAGTGGATGAGCTGCTCCACCTCCTGAGTGATTACAGAGTTACTATCTGGTATAATCTGAGCCACAGAGTTATAATCTGATAGATATTCTGAGATTATGAATTTAATATTTAAGGATTTCATTATCATTTATTTATAAAAACATGACAGAATATAAGATGAAAATCAGGTTGAAGAGGTTCAGAGTGAATTATCCAGTGGAGGATTTTTCTTGTTATATTCAGGTTTTAAATGTGGAGCTCAACATTGCTCTGCCACAGTCAATGGACTAAACCACTGAAGAAGAAAATGGACTTTAGCATGAAGATACTCAGTGTGGATCAATATATCAGCCTTCTGTCTGCAGTTTAGTGTCACAACTTTCACATCATATTAATCTCAGCACAGAAGGAAAAAATGGTGTCTGACCTCAGAGTCTGCAGTCTACAGTGTGGACTCTCCAGAAAACCACACAGCAGCTTCACTTCCTGAATCCTGCAGGTTGTTGTAGTTCAGCTGCAGCTCTCTCAGATGGGAGGGGTTGGACTTCAGAGCTGAGGCCTAGAGAAGCACAGCTGATCTCTGACAAACTGCAGTCACTCAATCTGAATAAAGAATAAATGATGAAGATTAAAAATCCATTTATAATCCAGTCAGATGTGTTCAGGTTTTAAATGTGCAGCTCAACATTACTGACTGTCCTGATCAATGAGCTTTTCCATAAATTGAGTAGAGATACTTTGTCATTGCGTTATTGTGGATCATCATCATGTCAGCCTTCTACAGACATCATCCACAACATTCACACAGCGATTCATGTCAGCACAGATTAATAACATGCTGCCCAAAATTGTGCGACCACTTTTGTACTTATTTGTAATTTATATTGCAAAATTGCTCTGCCACAGTCAATGGACTAAACCACTGAAGAAGAAAATGGACTTTAGCATGAAGATACTCAGTGTGGATCAGTATAATATCAGCCCTTATGTCTGCAGTTTAGTGTCACCACAATTTTCACATCATATCAATCTGAGCAGAGTTAAAAAATGGCGTCTGACCTCAGTGTCTCCAGTTTACAGTGTGGACTCTCCAGTCCAGCAGACCACAACAGCAGATTCACTCCTGAATCCTGCAGGTTGTTGTCGCTCAGGCTCCAGCTCTCTCAGATGGGAGGGGTTTGGACTTCAGAGCTGAGGCCACAACTTCACAGTGACATTTGGAGATTCCACATCCAGATAGTCTTTCATGACACATCAATTACAAAATATGTTTTTATGAAAAAGTAAACTTTATAGGACCAAACAGTTTGACATATGCTATCTACTCGCTCACTCCAGCAGATTTTTAATCTTTATAGTTTATGTAAATGTAGTTACATTTAGGCTTCCATAATGTCCACAGTCTGTCAGTGTGATCTGATCACATGTCTGTCTCTACAAAATTAGCATGATGGCATCTGCATTAGAAAACCATGTTTACAAATCAGTGAACAATTACAGTTGGAAAGATGATCTCTGCTCGTTGCCTGCTGCTGTCAGGTTCACATCCATAAGTGTGAAAAATCAGTGAATGTTTCCAAATGGTGCAGAAATAAACCAAACTACTTGACAATATTACATCAGAAGGGAAAAAGAAATCTTAATATAATTACATATTTAGATATAATCAGAGATGAGTACATGAGGTTTTGTTGTAAGAATATAAGAAAATATAATTATATAATATAATTCCTTCTTTAAAATAAAAAGCTGAATTAATAAGCCATAAAATCTACCACTGTTCGGTTCAACGCACTCAGGGTTTTTACTGCAACAGTCTTGGTCTCATTTGAGCAGTAGTGTACATAGGTTCATGTTAGTTAATGTCAGTAAACTTTATAGAAAGATATTGTTGAATTACTGTCGTGACTGAATCAAATCACTGTGAGAGCATTCAACATCATCCCATATCTTTTACATGTGGCCACAGTGGCTGCTTCAGCAAAACTTACATATAAAAGTTAAATTATAATAATGATCATGACACTACTACTACTACTACTACTACTAATAATAATAATAATAATAATAATAATAATAATAATAATAATAATAATAATGCAGATCTTATCTTACACATGTTGCAGAACTAACTCAACAAACTAACTTGACCACATTCACTGATAACTGTATAACACTGAAATGTGTTGTGATCAAATGCTGCCTGGAAAAAAATATAACCTGTAAAATTTGTTTTCCCATGTCTGCATGTCACCTTCATCACCCAAAGAAAGATAAACAGAAAAGAAAGATACTAGATTAAATGATAATTATAAAATAGAATAAGTGTGTTCATTAACCTGACAACACACATTTTCAACAGCATTTGAAACAGTAACAATACAATAACATCTCTGACAAAAATCCAACTGATGGATAAGTTCTGTAATAAACAAGTGGAACACTATTTTCAGGATAAAAAGAATTTTATACTGTTTACATCAGAAGAACTAAAGTACTAATCTACA
Organism: Scortum barcoo; assembly: GCA_023238725.1. NCBI lineage: Eukaryota > Metazoa > Chordata > Actinopteri > Centrarchiformes > Terapontidae > Scortum > Scortum barcoo. The sequence continues at coordinate 20,520,172 of CM041551.1, forward strand.
CTGATTTATAACATTAATCACATCTGGACTTACAGAGCCTTTCTGCAGTTCCTCACAGCTGGAATCAGTCTCCGTCGTCCCTCCTCTGATGTGTTGTACTTCTTCAGGTCCAGCTCATCCAGAACCTCCTCTGACATCTGCAGCATGTAGGCCAGAGCTGAGCAGTGGATCTCAGAGAGTTTCTTCTCTGATCTGTTCTCTGACTTCAGGAACTCTTGGATCTCCTGATGTACTGAGTGGTCGTTCATCTCCATCAGACAGTGGAAGATGTTGATGCTTCTGTCAGGAGAGATCTCATCACTGTTCATCTCCTTCAGGTTGTTGATGGCTATCTGGATGATTTCTGGGCTGTTGTCTGTCTGACCCAGCAGGCCCTCCTAAGAGTCTCTGGTTGGACTCCAGAGAGAGAGGCCATGAAGGAAGCGAACAAACAGGTCCAGGTGACCATTTTTACTTTCAAGAGGGATTTCTCCATGGCTTTCCTCAGGAAGACGTCCAGGGATGGACCGAGGCTACCACTGTTTCCAAAATGTGCAGAAATGTTCTTGAGAAAAGACTTTGTGTTTGAGTCCCCTGTGTTCATAGTCTTTTAAGGAAGTCTTCAGTACCTCTGTGTTCCTGTTGGTGTAACAGTGGAACATGTAGACTGCAGCCAGAAACTCCTGAATGCTCAGATGAACAAAGCAGTAGACTGTTTTCTGGAAGATCACACACTCTCTTTTGAAGATCTCTGTACAAATTCCTGAGTACACCGAGGCCTCTGTGACATCCAGACCACACTGCTCCAGGTCTTCTTGGTAGAACATGATGTTTCCTTTCTCCAGCTGTTCAAACGCCAGCCTCCCCAGCTTCAGAAGAAGCTTCCTGTCAGCCTTCTTCACCTTCCGTGAACTCGTCTCATTTCTCTTATCATACTTCTGCTTCTTCCTTCTTTGTCTGAACCAGCAGGAAGTGTGAGTACAGGTCAGTCAGGGTCTTGGGCAGCTCTCCTCTCTGGTCTGTAGTCAACATGTGGTCCAGAACTGTAGCAGTGATCCAGCAGAAGACTGGGATTTGACACATTGATTGTGGAGAGTCCTGGATGTCTTGATGTGTGAGATGATTCTGCTGGACAGATCTTCATCACTGACTCTCCTCCTGAAGTACTCCTCCTTCTGGGCGTCAGTGAAGCCTCGTACTTCTGTTACCCTGTCAACACATTCAGGAGGGATCTGATTGGCTGCTGCAGGTCGGGAAGTTATCCAGACGAGAGCCGAGGGAAGCAGATTCCCCTTGATGAGGTTTGTCAAGCAGCACGTTGACTGATGACTTCTGTGTGACATCAGACACGACCTCACTGTTGGTAGAAATCCAATGAAAGTCTGCTTTCATCCAGGCCGTCAAAGATGAACAAAAGTTTACAGACAGTGAGCTGCTCTGCTGTGACCTTCTGTAATGTTGGATGGAAAACATGGAGCAGCATGAGAAGACTGTACTGCTCATCTTTGATCAAGTTCAGCTCCCTGAACGAAAGCAGAATCAGCAGACTGACATCTTGGTTTTCCAAACCCTCTGCCCAGTCCAGAGTGAACTTCTGCACTGAGAAGGTTTTTCCAACGCCAGCGACGCCATGCCGTTCGTCAGAACCACTCTGATGTGTTTCTGTTGGTCAGGTAAGGCTTTAAAGATGTCGTGGCACTTGATTGGAGTGTCATGGAGGGTCTCCATCTTTGAAGCTGTCTCAAGCTGCCTCACCTCATGTTGGGTATTAACCTCTTCACTCTGTCCCTCTGTGATGTAGAGCGTAGTAGAGTGTAGATCCTGTTGAGGAGGGTTTCACTTCCTGCTTCATCACTTCCTTCAGTCACACGTTCACATCTCCTCCTTCAGACTGATCTTATGTTCATCTAAAACCTCCTGCAGACCAACATCTGCTGAAAGAGAAGAAGAAATGTGAGACTTAAGAAAGAAAATCTGATAATTGGCTGATTATTTTCAAAACCAACATTAAAACAAGTCACACAAAATATAAAGAAGGGTTTTAATTTCAGAACTTTCCTAAAAGTCTTTAATATCTCTGCTGTGTAAAACAAATAAACCAAGAAGAATCCTGTTTTCAGACATGATGACAGCAGCAGACAGATGTTCAGTCTTACTTTGTACACTGCTGGTCTGACTGGCTGTCTGCAGTCCAGCTCTGGTTCTGGATCTTTCTCCACACTGGGGACAGGAGGAGTCTCCTGATGAAGCAGACTGGTCCCAGTATGAGCTGATGCACTGTCTGCAGAACCAGTGTCCACAGCTGGTAGAGACTGGATCCTTCAGGACGTCCTGACACAAAGCACAGCAGGACGGCTGCTCCTCATCATGACTCCTCTTCTTCTCCCTGTCAACACATTTCATTTGTAACTACATCAGAACCAAAAGCCATTGTTAAAAAAAAAAAAAAAAACATCCAACAAGAACACCTGGTGTCCAAAAAGCTGAAGTGAGAACACGTCCTGACACCTGTGCTGGAAACTGTCCATTTTATTCACACACTTAATCACTGGTGGTTCAAATATTTCATGGTGGAGCTTCAAAAGAGACTCCTGAGTGATGTTCTGCTCCACTGTGAGACGGCTTTCAAAAGGCAAAAAGCTTCCTCATTTTTAGCAACATTTACATGCAGTGACTGTTCTTGACAAGGAGCCTTCAACCCTCAGTTGATTTTAGTTTTGGTGTCTTTGGTGGACATGCTGTGTAATTCAGACAAACTCAAGTTAAATCTACAGGTAAAGTTGAAAATTTAACCAGAACTAAATTTGCATGTTTCAGAAAATTCAGACTTATTGTTGATCCTTTCACTGCAGAAAACGTTTGAAATGCAAATTAGTGGCAGAAGAATTAATTTTAAAAAGATTAAATTAAGTTCATTCAATTGTCTGAGGCTGACAAACTCAAATACAGAGATTTTGTTGATTTTGCTGAACTTGTAACTTGTAAACATCCTTTTTCACAGATGTTAAATATCACACTAAATCAGCAAACTGTTTGTATAAATTCTCATTCCCTCTTCTCATAATTTGCGACTTTAAAAAGGAAAACATTAAAATACATTAAAATACATTAAATTTGAATAATGAACACTGAATCTTCTTCAGGTCAGTTTACAGTAGAAACAGTCTCTTACTTTGTGTCTGATGGTCCAGGTTCATTACTGAAGTTTAGAAGTTCACCTTTGGACCAGTCACTCTTCAGAGACAGACAGCTGGATCCTGCAGACTCTGATCTCTGTCTGCAGAAACAACAAATGTTTGACACATATCATTAGTATTTGTAAAGAGCAGAGGAAATATGAAACATGATCCTGATTTGATGATAACAACAAATAGTTGTTTATTTCTCCGTCTGTATGTTCTGAACATTTTATCTACTGTACTCTACTGTGTTTCTTTACTGTACTCTACAAAGACTGTCATGCAGCCTCTTGGGGGGCACAAGCCAGTGTCCTCCTTGGGTCGGTCCCAAGCTCAAATAAATTCAGAGGGTTGCGTCAGGAAGGGCATCCGGCGTAAAACATATGCCAAACTATGACTGTATTTGTATAGCACCTTTAAAAAAGTGTTTCGACAACAAGGCACAAACACAGCACAAAATTCTTCACACGTCTCCTGTGTTGTGTAAGTAAAATGACATGGGGAGGGGGATGTGACAGAGTTAATAATCTTAAATAAAAGTCTGGGCTTTGATCGATTTGTTAAAATCAAGTTAGAAAAAATGATGCTCTTGCATTCCTAACTGCTTTTTGATAGTTTCTCATTGCTTCCTTCCAAGATTCATAAAATATGTCAAGACCTGTTTTCTTCCATTTATGTTAATTTCTCCTACAGACTCTTTCTCATTGGTTCATTGAGCCAAGGCTGTAGAGTTCCTTTGAGCTAGAGAGTTGGTTGGCATGATGCAAAGGAGGAAGGTTGATATACTGTGTGTTCAGGAGACCAGGTGGAAAGGTAGCAAGGCTGGAAGCTTAGGAGCAGGGTTCAAGCTGTTTTAAGATGGTGTAGATGGGAGGAGAAATGGAGTTGGAGTTATTTTGAAGGAGGAGTTTGTTAGGAATGTTCTGAAGGTGAGAAGAGTGTCAGACAGAGTGATGAGTTTGAAGGTAGAAATTGAAGGTGTGATGTTCAATGTTGTTAGCGGTTATGACCCACAGGTAGGATGATAGTTACAAAAGAAGGAAAAATTCTGGAGTGGATCAGGAAGTAGCAGAGATTAGTAAGGGTGAAGTTTGGAGGACATTGAAGAGGATGAAGAGTGGAAAGGCAGTTGGTCCTGATGATATACCTGTGGAGGTATGGAAGTTGATGAGCTATACAATGAAGTTATGGGAAAGAGCAGTGGAAGCTGGACTAAGGGCAAAAGTGAGCATTTGTTATCAGCAGTATGGTTTCATGCCAAGAAAGAGTACAACAAACTTTAACCCCCCCATTGTACATTGCTGCTACAACTTTAAATCTTTAGATATTTATGTACATATTACATATTTTTATATATATTTATGTTTAAAGCTGGAAGTTGGTGGAACACAATCTTAATCTTAATTTCGTTATGTGAAAACATGATGACAATAAAGATTCTTGATTCTTGAAATGAATAAATGAGAAGTACAGAGAAGGCCAGAGAGAGCTGCATTGTGTCTTTGTAGATCTAGAGAAAGCAAAAGAAAGAGAGAGAAACTATGGTATTATATGAGGATGTCTGGAGTGGTAGAGAAGTATTTTAGAGTGGTACAGGACACATACGAGAGCTATAAGACAGGGGTGAGGTGTGCTGTAGGTATGAAAGAGGAGTTCAAGGTGGAGGTGGGACTGCATCAAGGATCAGCTCTGACACCCTTCTTGTTTGCTATGGTGATGGACAGGCTGACAGATGAGATTAGACAGGAATCTACAATGTTTCAGATGACATTGTGATCTGTAGTGAGAGCAGGGAGCAGATGGAGGGACATCTAGAGAGGGGGAGGTATGCCCTGGAAAGGAGAGGAATGAATGTCAGTGAAAGCAAGACAGAATACATGTGTGAATGAGAGGGATCCAAGTGGAACAGCAGAAATAAAGAAGGTGGAGGATTTTATATACTAACAGTATATGGAAGCAAATGATTCACTGTGGTGACCCCTGAGAGGAACAGCTGAGAGAAGTAGAAGAAGACTGTAATGGAAAGATATGGTGCCACAGATGGCAGTCTAGGTACTGCGATCTCTGATACTTTTTGTGTTTTTGTTTATTTGTTTAGTTTCCTGTTCTCTCTGTCTGATCACATTCATCAGCTGGTCAAACTGTTTCTCCAGTTTCATCTGGAGAGAATCAGAATCAGAAAGTTTTACAGATCTTTTAGTTTTGTCTCCTATTGTTCTGTTCACCGAGCAGCTTTGGTTCACGTCATCCCGACCTACAGGCAGAAACTAAAAGCCTGTGGTAAAGACTGTGAGGAGATGGACCACCGAGGCAAAGCTGCAGTCACAGGCCTGCTTTGACTGCTCTGATTGGAGTGTTTTCCATGCTGCAGCCACAGACCTGGATGAACTCACTGACGCTGTGACATCCTGCATCAGTTTCTGTGAAGACCAAAACCTTCTGCACATACAATAACAACAAACTCTGGTTTACAGCAAAGCTCAGGCAGCTTCGTCAGGCCAAGGAGGAGGCCTACAGAAGTGTGGACAGGATCCTGAACAACCAGGCCAGGAACCCACTGACTGAGGAGATCAGAGGAGCTGAGAGGAGCTGAGAGGAGCTGAGAGGAGATCAGAGGAGCTGAGAGGAGCTGAGAGGAGCTACACTGAAAAACAACCTTTCAGTGAGAAATCCAGCGTCAGTCTAAATGAAAAAGGATCCTATTTGTGGATTTCAGCTGTTCAAACACAAACTTCCTGACTGACAGGAGGCAGCAGGTGAGGTTGGGGAGCATCACATCAGCACCACAATCAGCACTGGAGCCCCCCAGAGGTGTGTGCTCTCCCCACTGCTCTTCTTCCCTTCACACCAATGACTGCACCTCAGGAGACCCGTCTGTTAAACTCCTGAAGTTTACGGACGACACAACGATCATCAGCTTCATCGACGGTGATGAGTCTGAGTACAGACGGGAGGTCGAACAGCTGCTGTGATCAGAACAACCTGCAGGTGAACACGCTAAAAACTGTGGAGATGACGGTGAAGTGGACTTCAGAAGGAGGCCCCCAACATTACCCCCCCTCTCTACTCTGAACAACACAGTGTCTGCTGAGGAAACTTTTTAGGTTTCTGGGATCCACAATCTACAATCTATGACTACATTTAGGGAAATGAAAGTATCAGGACAGACTCAGGGTCAGACAATAATCAGTTTTAAAGAACTCAGATTGGGATCAGTACCAGAAAAACTTGAAACATCCCTTGCAACTGAATAAAAAAAATATTGAAGACCAGTGTTGTAGTGTATGTTAATGTAAGATTATATTAAAAACTGACTAATAAAAGTTTACACTACAAATAGCTTCTTACTTTGTGTCTGATAGTCCAGGTTCATTACTGAAGTTTGGAGGTAGAGGTTTGGACCAGTCACTCTTCAGAGACAGACAGCTGGATCCTGCAGACTCTGATCTGTCCTCCTCTTCCTCCACACAAACACTCATCTTCTGATCTGAAGTCAGTCTGAGAGAAAAAACACAAACAGACTGAGAGCTCAGAACAACAAGAACAGGAAGTAACACACACACACACACACACACACTCACACAGACAGACAGACACACACACACACACACACAGTATACAGCAGAATAAAAGCAGACAGCTGTTACAGGCATGGCCCTGGCCCCTTTAAGGACGTAAGCCGATGTGTTTATGTGACGTAGTACATCAGTGTTTTATGGGAAGAAGAGTATTTGTAGTAGTGTGAGTGGCCTGCGGGAAGCGCCCATGTGGACTACCAACAGAGATGATGGGGAGTCAGGAAGGCCAAAAAGTATCTAGATTAGTTTATTGAAGTGAATTATTCAGCCAATCAGTTAGGATCCCTGTCTGTCTGGTGTTTGTCTCCCTCTGTCTGTGTTGTCTGTCATTGTCTGTTGGCTAACTAGGAGGACTAGGTTACTGCAGGGCATTCATCACCACACCTGGTTCAGTCGCATCACCTGAGAGTCATCCTGCCATCAACTCACCAGCAGTATTTAAGCCCGGTTCATTCATCCACTCTTCGCCAGATCGTTCAGTTACCCAACTTGGTACTTCGTGGCTCTTAGTAGTTTTTTCCCTCAGCTTCTGCCTGTTTCTAATCTGTTCTGTTTTTGTGCTCCAGACTCCTGGTTTTGCCTGAATCTGCCTGCCTGGTTCCCCTCGTCTTCCTCCTGGCCTCATCTCCCCCTCTGCAGTCTGCAGCTCTCCAGCACAGCTTGGTCCTCTGCTCTGTCCACACCACGCCGGCCTCACTCCTCCAGTCTGCCTGCTCTGCCCCTCCTCTGTCAGACACACCCCAAGCCACGTCAGCCACAGCGAACCAAACTCCCTGTGGTGGCAAGAAAGAAATATACTTTGACTTTCTGATTCCTGCCTTCACAAACTACTATTAAACTGTGTTCAAACTTCAATCCCTCTGGTGTCTGCTCTGGTCTGCATTTTGGGGTCTAGCTTAGATCTGCCTGGAACTGTAACAACATCAGCACTTTGTGTCCACAGATGAATCAAAGTGTTGAGTTCATTCTAACTTTTCTTTCCTCGACAGTCCACAGAGAGAAAAGAGACTCAGAGACTTTGACAGTGAGATAAGAAACATGTTGGATTAACACTCACCCTGCCTCAGCCTTCAGTTTTCCTCCTCGGTCCACTCAAAATGGAGACTGAACACTTTCACTTTCAGGTTCCCTCCCTGTTCTGATCAACCTGCATCACATGATCAGTGTTGGACCAGTGTGTGTGTGTGTGTGTTTTGTTTTTTTTTTGTTTGTTTTATTTAAAGCCCAAAATCACAAACATCGTTTGTCTCGGAGGCTTTACAATCTGTACAGTTGTAACACCCTCTGTCCTTAGACCCTCGAACCGAGTCAGGAAAAACTTCAAAAAAGCCTTTATGGGAAAAAGAAGAAACCTGAGGAAGAGCCACAGATGAGGGATCCCTCTCCCTGGGACGGACAGACGTGCAATAGATGCCACATGTACAGAGAACATCATCATCAGTCATATATGATGTTAAACATGGGTCGTAATAAAGCTGTAGATAAACTGAGTTCATGGGTTTAGTCCATGTGTGAAGGTATCACAGGTAATGGAAATGAGTCCTGTGAGTCCAGGTGCATCTCTAGATGTCCTCATATGGAGCTCTGGGCCACTCGACCTTCTCTCCACAGCACAGACACAGATCATGTCCCCACCAGGCCAGTGAACCTCAGACAGATGGACCACAACCAGAATCAGTGAGGAACCTGCAAGACTGGAGAGAACAAAGAGGACCGGGGCTCCTGGCAGTAACATGCACTTTACAGGACATAAGAGTATTCACATTAACCGCTTTAACACTTTAACCACTTTAACCACTTTAATCACTTTAACACTTTAACTACTTTAACCAGTTTAACCACTTTAATCACTTTACCACTTGAACTACTTTAACTACTTTAACCAGTTTAACCATAAGGTGACTCCAGTTTGCACTACTACCATAGTAAAAGTAGAGAAAGCAGAGAAAGAGGAAGAGGAAGAGGTGCCCGAGTGGTGCATCATGGGAAGACCGATCTGATAAGTATGATCTGAACCAGTTTAATGCAGACCCTTTAATGCCAAGCAGTTTTTCCATTCTCAGCAACAGGATGTGATGGTCAACTGTATCAAAGGCAGCACTGAGGTCTAACAGGACAAGTACAGACAGAAGCCCTCTATCTGATGCTGTCAACAGGTCATTGGTGACTTTCACAAGTGCTGTTTCTGTGCTATGGTGAGCTCTAAATCCTGACTGAAAAACTTCAAAAAGACTATTATTACTGTGGAGATAATTACATAACTGGCTGGCAACGGCTTTCTCTAGGATCTTAGACAAAAATGGGAGGTTGGATATTGGTCTGTAATTGGCTAACACATCTGCATCAAGTGTAGGTTTTTTGATCAATGGTTTAATTACAGCTACTTTAAAAGACTTGGGTACAAAGCCTGACACCAGAGACAGATTAATAATATGCAGCAGCGATGTACCAATAAATGGGAATGTGTGTCAAGTGTGAAGTTGAATTAAAATAAGTTCTGGTACTTTAAATTTTAAATTAAGCAAATAAATCAATAAATCCATGTCCTTTCACAACATTTGCAGCTTTAATAAAAGTATTTCTACAATCCTTAAAGACTCTTCTGAATAAGTATGAAACAATTAAAAAAAATTTAACCTTGTTTCTTCAGCTGCAACTGTTTTTCTATAATTCAAACAATAATGGTCACCAGAAATGACACATCTCCTTGCGAACCAAAATTCAATGTGTCTTCACTTATATTTATATATATCTTGATGTTTCTTACAATATTTCTTTTCACACAAAATAAAGCATGAATTTCTTTTTTTTTTTTACAAACAGAACAAGTAATTTCCAAAAACCTGGATTTTACAACAGGTTCATGATTGTTTAATGGTCCTGTGTGTGATTTAAAATGCTTTAAAAGTGCAGTTTGCATGTCATAAACAGTAATAATGTGTTTTGTCACTTTGGGTTCAGCATATCTGAATGCATCAAGAGTGAAAAAAAAAAAAATCCAGGTCCAGGTGGAGGGTGGAGGAGGTGGTTGAATGTGGAGCAGAAGAAGTGGAGGAGTCTCAGTGTGTCTGCAGAGACTGTGTAGAAGGACAGAGCAGCAGCAGAGCAGTCCAGATACACTGATGATACTCTGTCAGATCCAGAGGAACACACAGGGATGATGGTGGACTTGACTTTGTGTCTGACAGTGGAGCTGATCTCAGAGCAGTTCAGACTGCAGCACTGAGAGTCATCTCCACTTGTTGTGATTCCTCTGTCAGTCACTGCTGGATGAAGCTCTCCTCTCCACTCCACCTCCCAGTAACATGGCCCAGTCAGAGCCTCTCCACACACAAGCTGATGCTGCTGCTTCAACCTCTGGATCATCACCACTCAGCTCATCCTCTCAACACAAACACCTTTCTCATCTCTCACTCTCACAGAGATCACTTCCAGCTGAGGAGAGAAGAAGACAGACAACAGGAGTCATAAATCAGAGTTTACAGAGACTCCTCTTCATCAGCTGTCAGTCAGTGATGCAGCACATCAGTAGAAATATTTATGATGTTAAAGGTCCCACGAGTTCATACAAAGACCATCAGCTGGGATCACTGATTCAAGTCTGTAGAAAGACCACATGGTTACTAAATGTAATGATGGTTCTCTGAAATAAGAGCCAGTGGTTTGCAGGCTTCAGTCAGACTGATCTCAGAGCTGTGACAAAGATGAACTGATCAATAGTTTAGTGTTGAAATGAGAGAACAAACACTTTGAGATCAGATTAGATGGTCCGACACTTTGATGAATGAGGACCACCGTCTCTGTACGTCTTGTAATGCTGTCAGCTGTAATCCAGCTTTATTTTTCTGGAGACATGAACACAACAACAACAGTCGTCTTCACATCAACTCAAACATCACAACAAGCTTCTGGCTCATCTGATTGGCTGACTGTTCTCTCTCTCTGTCTTTCTGTCCAATCCTGAAGCCCGTCACTATTCTCCTCTCACAGCTTCACTGAGGAAAGCAGCCAATGAGAAGGTCGGAGGTTCACCAGGAAAGTACTGGATCTTTGCTTTGATACCAACTGAGTTTAATACAAAACTGCTGAAACCAGCATGGACTGACTCCAACTCTCTACTGACCTCAGAGTCTGCAGTCTACAGTGTGGACAGTGTGGACAGAAAACCACACAGCAGCTTCACTCCTGAACCCTGCAGGTTGTTTCCACTCAGCTCCAGCTCTCTCAGATGGGAGGGGTTGGACTTCAGAGCTGAGGCCAGATCATCATCATGTCAGCCTTCTACAGACATCATCCAAATGTCACCACAACATTCACACAGAGATTCATGTCAGCACAGATTAATAACATGCTGCTGATCTCAATCAAGTCTGGAGTTAGAGGATCAATACTGTTTTGATCACAAAACTTTATTTCAAAATCACATGTAATGTATTAAGTTGTACTAATAATCATTATTATTGCTGTTTCCTTGTTAAATGATATTTCATTGATTGTGTGAAGGCTACACAGATACACTGCACACTTGCTCTATCAACCTCAGTATTTGCTCACCCAAAAGGCACAGTGACTTATATTGTTGTCCATCATAGTTTAACACTGTATGAAATATTATAAGCTGTGACAATATTTGTCAAAGCTTGAATCTCTCTGTGATGTGGATTATGTAGTTTCTCCATGCTTTGACGTTATGCAGGCCTGGAGCAGTTGTAGATATTTTTTGGGTTGGTTTGTTTTATTGTTCATAAATGTTCCTCATGTAAAAAGATGACTTTGTTCAGGTGCAATTAATTGTTCATTAAAAGTTATTTTAGAAACCCAGAACGTGACTCTGATCTGTTTATTAACTACAATGTACTGACAGTTTTAAATGACGATCTCATATGAAACTTGCTGTGCTTTGACAAGTCAAATGGGCTGAATCAGGACTGCTTAGCTTCCTTTAGCTTAATGTATTACAAAATACTGAGCATACTTAATATTGAGCATACTTAATTTAGCTTTTAATGTGTGCACTGTATCTGTGGAGTCCAGTCTGAATGAATTAAATGTCACTGAAAAAAGAAGTAGTAATAATAATGATTATTAGTACTACTTAATACATGACTAACTAGTCTGAAATAAAGTTTAGTGCTCTATGAAGTGGTCGATGGAACAAAATATGAATTCTGTCCTCTTTGAGTACCTTGATAAGTTCGGTACAGATCATGTAAATCCTTTGTGCTGTGACATCAAGTCACATGAATCATTGAAAGAATTCATTTTTGTTTGACTGAAACACCAACACGTCTGTTGTGTGATTGAAAAGAGCTGATTGGCTGATCTGAAATCTGTCTTTCCCATGATGCCATTAGGCAGCAGGGACAGGGGAGAATCTTGCAAGTGGAAATCTTGAAATTGATGTCTTTTTAAGAGAGGACAAAGAGCAAACATGTATTTTATATGTTATTACTGTTGTTAGTAACCACTGTAATACAGAGCCATGTTGTGAGCAGGTTAAACATGAGCACAGTGGAAAAGACTGGTCTAGAAAACAGTTTAAAAACAGGCTGATCACCAGAGAATTGATTTAATGAAAGTATGCGCTGCATGATCCTGAATCAATGTGTTTTTTTGTGCAGTACAAAAATGTACTTCATAACAGAAAGATTTATTTTTTTATTCTTGTAGCCTCGATCAAACCTAGCATTTGAAAATTTGCTTTGTTCTGTGTTTGTGTGCTTGTATTTTGAAGTATCAATATAATTGATCAAATATTATTTGTAGTAAAAAAAGAAACACACTGAAATGAGCGGAATCTAAATAAATATTTCTATTTCAACAAATAAGCTTTATCAATTTAAACAAATATTAGTTCAGAGGATCTTCTGTATACAGATGTGAAACATTCATTTACTTTAACAACTAACAGTGAACATTTTCTACAGTTTCTATCAGAAACTTAAACTTTTGTGACTGCAGACTAAATTTACTTCAAGAAAAATGAAAATATGAAAAAAAGGAAATTTACAAATTTATGGATGTAAGTTATGTTTGAAGCATCAATGAAGTTCAGTTGTTAATGAAACATATCAGATCTACAACAGTAACAGAGAGTCAGTGAACTGACCTCAGAGTCTGCAGTCTACAGTGTGGACTCTCCAGAAAACCACACAGCAGATTCACTCCTGAATCCTGCAGGTTGTTGTTACTCAGCTCCAGCTCTCTCAGATGGGAGGGGTTGGACTTCAGAGCTGAGGCCAGAGAAGCACAGCTGATCTCTGACAAACTGCACCAACTCAATCTGAATAAAGAATAAATGATGTGACTTTAGAAGACAATGTTCCTGCTTGAAATCATTCAGTGTTTAATAATCTGTTCAGAGCTGAAGAAGGTTTAGAAAGTAGCCAAGTTTAGAAAATGGAAACTCCAAACACCTGAACCCAACAGGATGCAGCTTCAAAACTGTCAAATACAGAACAGTGAAAAAGAGCTCTCATTAATATTAATGACAACGTGCTGCTACTTCAATAAAGACGAAGTGACTTCACCTCTTAAACTCTGCCAGCTCCAACAGTGGTTCCATCTATACTAACTCATGTTGTGCAGACAAACACAAAGAAAAACCACACAAACTCATTTAACATTCTACTCAAGATCCCAAAGTTTCCAAAGATGCCAAATATGTCAGGATGAACTTAAGAGAAATGTTTTTAAAAATTCTACAATATGTTTTAGGAATAGTGGAGCCATAAAATCAAAGTATCTTCAGTTTGAACTATTCAGTCAGTTTAAGATTTAGAAAGAGTAAAAATTGAACGTATTTGTTATTGTCTGATAGATGAAATGGACATTATTTATTCATTGTTTGTTATAAAATATCTAAAAAAAAACGGAGAATATATGATAACAATCAGGTGTTGAGGATAGTCAGAGTCAATAATCCACCAAACCACTGAAGAAGAAAATGGACTTTAGCATGAAGATACTCAGTGTGGATCAGTATAATATCAGCCTTATGTCTGCAGTTTAGTGTCACCACAATTTTCACATCATATCAATCTGAGCACAGAGTTAAAAAATTGTGTCTGACCTCAGTGTCTCCAGTTTACAGTGTGGACTCTCCAGTCCAGCAGACAGCAGCTTCACTCCTGAATCCTGCAGGTTGTTGTCACTCAGGTCCAGCTCTCTCAGATGGGAGGGGTTGGACTTCAGAGCTGAGGCCACAACTTCACAGTGAGTTTTGGAGTTTCCACATCCAGAGAGTCTTTAATGACACATCAATTACAAAATGTTTTAATGAAAAAGGAAACTTTATAGGACCAAACAGTTTGACATATCCTGTCTACTCGCTCACTCCAGCAGATTTTTAAACTTTATAGTTTATGTAAATGTAGTTACATTTAGGCTTCCATCATGTCCACAGTCTGTCAGTGTGAACTGATCACATGTCTGTCTCTACAAAATTAGCATGAGGGCATCTGCATTAGAAAACCATGTTTACAAATCAGTGAACAATTACAGTTGGAAAGATCATCTCTGCTCGTTACATGCTGCTGTCAGGTTCACATCCATAAGTGTGAAAAATCAGTGAATGTTTCCAAATGGTGCAGAAATAAACCAAACTACTTGACAATATTACATCAGAAGGGAAAATGAAATCTTAATATAATTACACATTTAGATATAATCAGAGATGAGTACATGAGGTTTTGTTGTAAGAATATAAGAAAAATACTTCAAAACAAGAATTCCCTCTTTAAATTAAAAAGTTGAATTAATAAGCAATAAAATGCACCACTGCTAGGTTCAACACACTCAGGTGTTTTACTGCAACAGTCTTAGTCTCATATGAGCAGTAGTGTACATAGGTTCATGTTAGTTAATGTCAGTAAACTTTATAGAAAGATATTGTTGAATTACTGTTGTGACTGAATCAGTTCACTGATTTGATGATTGTTCCCTACTTGTGTTACCAAATCACTGTGAGAGCATTCAACACCATCCCATAACTTTTACATGTGGCCACAGTGGCTGCTTCAGCAAAACTTACATATAAAAGTTAAATTATAATAACGATCAGGACACTACTACTACTACTAATAATAATAATAATAATAATAATAATAATAATGCAGATCTTATCTTACACATGTTGCAGAACTAACTCAACAAACTAACTTGACCACATTCACTGATAACTGTATAACACTGAAATGTGTTGTGATCAAATGCTGCCTGGAAAAAAAAATAACCTGTAAAATCCTTCATTTGTTTTCCCATGTCTGCATGTCACCTCCATCACCCAAAGAAAGATAAACAGAAAAGAAAGATACTAGATTAAATGATAATTATAAAATAGAATAAGCGTGTTCATTAACCTGACAACACACATTTTCAACAGCATTTGAAACAGCTCAATAACATCTCTGACAAAAATCAAACTGATGGATAAGTTCTGTAATAAACAAGTGGAACACTATTTTCAGGATAAAAAGAATTTTATACTGTTTACATCAGAAGAACTAAAGTACTAATCTACACTGATTTATAACATTAATCACATCTGGACTTACAGAGCCTTTCTGCAGTTCCTCACAGCTGGAATCAGTCTCCGTCGTCCCTCCTTCTGATGTTGTTGTACTTCTTCAGGTCCAGCTCATCCAGAACCTCCTCTGACATCTGCAGCATGTAAGGCCAGAGCTGAGCAGTGGATCTCAGAGAGTTTCTTCTCTGATCTGTTCTCTGACTTCAGGAACTCTTGGATCTCCTGATGTACTGAGTGGTTCGTTCATCTCCATCAGACAGTGGAAGATGTTGATGCTTCTGTCAGGAGAGATCTCATCACTGGTCATCTCCTTCAGGTTGTTGATGGCTCTCTGGATGATTTCTGGACTGTTGTCTGTCTGACCCAGCAAGGCCTCCTAAGAGTCTCTGGTTGGACTTCCAGAGAGAGGCCATGAAGGAAAGCGAACAAACAGGTCCAGGTGACCATTTTTACTTTCAAGGAGATTTCTCCATGGCTTTCCTTAGGAAGATGTCCAGGGATGGGCCGAGGCTACCACTGTTTCCAAAACGTGCAGAAATGTTCTTGAGAAAAGACTTTGTGTTGGAGTCCCTGTGTTCATATTCTTTTAAGAAAGTCTCCAGTACCTCTGTGTTGCTGTTGGTGTAACAGTGGAACATGTAGACTGCAGCCAGAAACTCCTGAATGCTCAGATGAACAAAGCAGTAGACTGTTTTCTGGAAGATCACACACTCTCTTTTGAAGATCTCTGTACAAACTCCTGAGTACACCGAGGCCTCTGTGACATCCAGACCACACTGCTCCAGGTCTTCTTGGTAGAACATGATGTTTCCTTTCTCCAGCTGTTCAAACGCCAGCCTCCCCAGCTTCAGAAGAAGCTTCCTGTCAGCCCTCGTCAGCTTCCGTGAACTCGTCTCATTTCTCTTATCATACTTCTGCTTCTTCTTCCTCTTTGTCTGAACCAGCAGGAAAGTGTGAGTACAGGTCAGTCAGGGTCTTGGGCAGCTCTCCTCTCTGGTCTGTAGTCAACATGTGGTCCAGAACTGTAGCAGTGATCCAGCAGAAGACTGGGATTTGACACATGATGTGGAGAGTCCTGGATGTCTTGATGTGTGAGATAATTCTGCTGGACAGATCTTCATCACTGACTCTCCTCCTGAAGTACTCCTCCTTCTGGGCATCAGTGAAGCCTCGTACTTCTGTTACCCTGTCAACACATTTAGGAGGGATCTGATTGGCTGCTGCAGGTCGGGAAGTTATCCAGACGAGAGCCGAGGGAAGCAGATTCCCCTTGATGAGGTTTGTCAACAGCACAGATTGACTGATGACTTCTGTGTGACATCAGACACGACCTCACTGTTGGTAGAAATCCAATGAAAGTCTGCTTTCATCCAGGCCGTCAAAGATGAACAAAAGTTTACAGACAGCGAGCTGCTCTGCTGTGACCTTCTGTAATGTTGGATGGAAAACATGGAGCAGCATGAGAAGACTGTACCTGCTTCATCTTTGATCAAGTTCAGCTCCCTGAACGAAAAGCAGAATCAGCAGACTGACATCTTGGTTTTCCAAACCCTCTGCCCAGTCCAGAGTGAACTTCTGCACTGAGAAGGTTTTTCCAACATGCCAGCGACGCCGTTCGTCAGAACCACTCTGATGTGTTTCTGTTGGTCAGGTAAGGCTTTAAAGATGTCGTGGCACTTGATTGGAGTTTCATGGAGGGTCTTCATCTTTGAAGCTGTCTCAAGCTGCCTCACCTCATGTTGGGTATTAACCTCTTCACTCTGTCCCTCTGTGATGTAGAGCTCAGTGTAGATCCTGTTGAGGAGGGTTTCACTTCCTGCTTCATCACTTCCTTCAGTCACACGTTTACATCTCCTCCTCAGACTGATCTTATGTTCATCTAAAACCTCCTGCAGACCAACATCTGCTGAAAGAGAAGAAGAAATGTGAGACTTAAAGAAAGAAAATCTGATAATTGGCTGATTATTTTCAAAACCAACATTAAAACAAGTCATACAAAAATATAAAGAAGGGTTTTAATTTCAGGACTTTCCTAAAAGTCTTTAATATCTCTGCTGCGTAAAAACAAATAAACCAATAAGAATCCTGTTTTCAGACTTGATGACAGCAGCAGACAGATGTTCAGTCTTACTTTGTACACTGCTGGTCTGACTGGCTGTCTGCAGTCCAGCTCTTGGTTCTGGATCTTTCTCCACACTGGGGACAGGAGGAGTCTCCTGATGAAGCAGACTGGTCCCAGTATGAGCTGATGCACTGTCTGCAGAACCAGTGTCCACAGCTGGTAGAGACTGGATCCTTCAGGACGTCCTGACACGAAGCACAGCAGGACGGCTGCTCCTCATCATGACTCCTCTTCTTCTCTCTGTCAACACATTTCTTTGTAACTACATCAGAACCAAAAGCCATTGTTAAAAACACCTGTACTGGAAACTGTCCATTTTATTCACAACACTTAATCACTGGTGGTTCAAATATTTCATGGTGGAGCTTCATAAGAGCCTCCTGAGTGATGTTCTGCTCCACTGTGAGACGGCTTTCAAAAGGCAAAAAGCTTCCTCATTTTTATCAACATTTACATGCAGTGACACTGTTCTTGACAAGGAGCCTTCGACCCTCAGTTGATTTTAGTTTTGGTGTTTTTGGTGGACATGCTGAGTAATTCAGACAAACTCAAGTTAAATCTACAGGTAAAGTTGAAGATTTAACCAGAACTAAATTTGCATGTTTCAGAAAATTCAGACTTATTGTTGATCCTTTCACTGCAGAAAAGGTTGAAATGCAAATTAGTGGCAGAAGAATTAATTTTAAAAAGATTAAATTAAGTTCATTCAATTGTCTGAGGCTGACAAACTCAAATACAGAGATTTTGTTGATTTTGCTGAACTTGTAACTTGTAAACATCCTTTTTCACAGATGTTAAATATCACACTAAATCAGCAAACTGTTTATATAAATTCTCATTCCCTCTTCTCATAATTTGCGACTTTAAAAAGGAAAACATTAAAATACATTAAAATACATTAAATTTGAATAATCTTCTTCAGGTCAGTTTACAGTAGAAACAGTCTCTTACTTTGTGTCTGATGGTCCAGGTTCATTACTGAAGTTTAGAAGTTCACCTTTGGACCGGTCACTCTTCAGAGACAGACAGCTGGATCCTGCAGACTCTGATCTCTGTCTGCAGAAACAACAAATGTTTGACACATATCATTAGTATTTGTAAAGAGCAGAGGAAACATGAAACATGATCCTGACTTGATGATAACAACAAATAGTTGTTTATTTCTCCGTCTGTATGTTCTGAACATTTTATCTACTGTACTCTACTGTGTTTCTTTACTGTACTCTACAAAGACTGTCATGCAGCCTCTTGGGGGGCACAAGCCAGTGTCCTCCTTGGGCCGGTCCCAAGCTCAAATAAATTCAGAGGGTTGTGTCAGGAAGGGCATCCGGCGTAAAACATATGCCAAAGCTATGACTGTATTTGTATAGCACCTTTAAAAAAGTGTTTCGACAACAAGGCACAAACACAGCACAAAATTCTTCACACGTCTCCTGTGTTGCGTAAGTAAAATGACATGGGGAGGGGGATGTGACAGAGTTAATAATCTTAAATAAAAGTCTGGGCTTTGATCGATTTGTTAAAATCAAGTTAGAAAAAATGATGCTCTTGCATTCCTAACTGCTTTTTGATAGTTTCTCATTGCTTCCTTCCAAGATTCATAAAATATGTCAAGACCTGTTTTCTTCCATTTATGTTAATTTCTCCTACAGACTATTTTTTTCTCATTGGTTCATTGAGCCAAGGCTGTGGAGTTCCTTTGATCTAGAGAGTTGGTTGGCATGATGCAAAGGAGGAAGGTTGATATACTGTGTGTTCAGGAGACCAGGTGGAAAGGTAGCAAGGCTGGAAGCTTAGGAGCAGGGTTCAAGCTGTTTTAAGATGGTGTAGATGGGAAGAGAAATGGAGTTGGAGTTATTTTGAAGGAGGAGTTTGTTAGGAATGTTCTGAAGGTGAGAAGAGTGTCAGACAGAGTGATGAGTTTGAAGGTAGAAATTGAAGGTGTGATGTTCAATGTTGTTAGCGGTTATGACCCACAGGTAGAATGTGAGTTACAAAAGAAGGAGAAATTCTGGAGTGGATCAGGAAGTAGCAAAGATTAGTAAGGGTGAAGTTTGGAGGACATTGAAGAGGATGAAGAGTGGAAAGGCAGTTGGTCCTGATGATATACCTGTGGAGGTATGGAAGTTGATGAGCTATAAAATGAAGTTATGAGAAAGAGCAGTGGAAGCTGGACTAAGGGCAGAAGTGAGCATTTGTTATCAGCAGTATGGTTTCATGCCAAGAAAGAGTACAACAAACTTTAACCCCCCCATTGTACATTGCCTGCTACAACTTTAAATCTTTAGATATTTATGTACATATTATTTTTATATATATTTATGTTTAAAGCTGGAAGTTGGTGGAAGTCACCAATCTTAATTTCGTTATGTGAAAACATGATGACAATAAAGATTCTTGATTCTTGAAATGAATAAATGAGAAGTACAGAGAAGGCCAGAGAGAGCTGCATTGTGTCTTTGTAGATCTAGAGAAAGCAAAAGAAAGAGAGAGGAACTATGGTATTATATGAGGATGTCTGGAGTGGTAGAGAAGTATTTTAGAGTGGTACAGGACACATACGAGAGCTATAAGACAGGGGTGAGGTGTGCTGTAGGTATGAAAGAGGAGTTCAAGGTGGAGGTGGGACTGCATCAAGGATCAGCTCTGACCCCCTTCTTGTTTGGTGATGGACAGGCTGACAGATGAGATTAGACAGGAATCTACAATGTTTGCAGATGACATTGTGATCTGTAGTGAGAGCAGAGAGCATATGGAGGGAAATCTAGAGAGGGGGAGGTATGCCCTGGAAAGGAGAGGAATGAATGTTAGTGAAAGCAAGACAGAATACGTGTGTGAATGAGAGGGATCCAAGTGGAACAGCAGAAATAAAGAAGGTGGAGGATTTTATATACTAACAGTATATGGAAGCAAATGATTCACTGTGGTGACCCCTGAGAGGAACAGCTGAGAGAAGAAGAAGAAGACTGTAATGGAAAGATATGGTGCCTACAGATGGCAGTCTAGGTACTGCGATCTCTGATACTTTTTGTGTTTTTGTTTATTTGTTTAGTTTCCTGTTCTCTCTGTCTGATCACATTCATCAGCTGGTCAAACTGTTTCTCCAGTTTTCTTTGAATCAGAAAGTTTTACAGATCTTTTAGTTTTGTCTCCTATTGTTCTGTTCCCCGAGCAGCTTTGGTTCACATCATCCCGACCTACAGGCAGAAACTAAAAGCCTTTGGTAAAGACTGTGAGGAGATGGACCACCGAGGCAAAGCTGCAGTCACAGGCCTGCTTTGACTGCTCTGATTGGAGTGTTTTCCATGCTGCAGCCACAGACCTGGATGAACTCACTGACGCTGTGACATCCTGCATCAGTTTCTGTGAAGACCAAAACCTCCTGCACATACAATAACAACAAACTCTGGTTTACAGCAAAGCTCAGGCAGCTTCGTCAGGCCAAGGAGGAGGCCTACAGAAGTGTGGACAGGATCCTGAACAACCAGGCCAGGAACCCACTGACTGAGGAGATCAGAGGAGCTGAGAGGAGCTGAGAGGAGCTACACTGAAAAACAACCTTTCAGTGAGAAATCCAGCATCAGTCTAAATGAAAAAGGATCCTGTTTGTGGACTTCAGCTGTTCAAACACAAACTTCCTGACTGACAGGAGGCAGCAGGTGAGGCTGGGGAGCATCACATCAGCACCACAATCAGCACTGGAGCCCCCCAGAGGTGTGTGCTCTCCCCACTGCTCTTCTCCCTTCTACACCAATGACTGCACCTCAGGAGACCCGTCTGTTAAACTCCTGAAGTTTACAGACGACACAACGATCATCAGCTTCATCGACGGTGATGAGTCTGAGTACAGACGGGAGGTCGAACAGCTGCTGTGATCAGAACAACCTGCAGGTGAACACGCTAAAAACTGTGGAGATGACGGTGAAGTGGACTTCAGAAGGAGGCCCCCAACATTACCCCCCCTCTCTACTCTGAACAACACAGTGTCTGCTGAGGAAACTTTCAGGTTTCTGGGATGCACAATCTACAATCTATGACTACATTTAGGGAAATGTAAGTATCAGGACAGACTCGTCATCAAATGATAAACTTGAAAAACTTGAAACATCCCTCATATTTGAAAAAAAAAAACTCAATTATTAAAGAGCAGTGTTGTAGTGTGTGTTATGAGATTTTATAAAAAACTGAATCTTCTTCAGGTCAGTTTACAGTAGAAACAGTCTCTTACTTTGTGTCTGATGGTCCAGGTTCATTACTGAAGGTCGGAGGTTCACCTTTGGACCAGTCACTCTTCAGATACAGACAGCTGGATCCTGCAGACTCTGATCTGTCCTACTCTTCCTCCACACAAACACTCATCTTCTGATCTGAGGTCAGTCTGAGAGAAAAAACACAAACAGACTGAGAGCTCAGAACAACAAGAACAGGAAGTAACACACACACACACACACTCACACACACAGACACACACACACACACACACACTGACACAGACACACACACACACACATAGTATAGTATACAGCAGAATAAAAGCAGACAGCTGTTGCAGGCATGGCCCTGGCCCCTTTAAGGACGTAAGCCGATGTGTTTATGTGACGTAGTACATCAGTGTTTTATGGGAAGAAGAGTATTGTAGTAGTGTGAGTGGCCTGCGGGAAGCGCCCATGTGGACTACCAACAGAGATGATGGGGAGTCAGGAAGGCCAAAAAGTATCTAGATTAGTTTATTGAAGTGAATTATTCAGCCAATCAGTTAGGATCCCTGTCTGTCTGGTGTTTGTCTCCCTCTGTCTGTGTTGTCTGTCATTGTCTGTTGGCTAACTAGGAGGACTAGGTTACTGCAGGGCATTCATCACCACACCTGGTTCAAGTCGCATCACCTGAGAGTCATCCTGCCATCAACTCACCAGCAGTATTTAAGCCCCGGTTCATTCATCCACTCTTCGCCAGATCGTTCAGTTACCCAACTTGGTACTTCGTGGCTCTTAGTAGTTTTTTCCCTCAGCTTCTGCCTGTTTCTAATCTGTTCTGTTTTTTTGTGCTCCAGACTCCTGGTTTTGCCGAATCTGCCTGCCTGGTTCCCCTCGTCTTCCTCCTGGCCTCATCTCCCCCTCTGCAGTCTGCAGCTCTCCAGCACAGCTTGGTCCTCTGCTCTGTCCACACCACGCCGGCCTCACTCCTCCAGTCTGCCTGCTCTGCCCCTCCTCTGTCAGACACACCCCAAGCCACGTCAGCCACAGCGAACCAAACTCCCTGTGGTGGCAAGAAAGAAATATACTTTGACTTTCTGATTCCTGCCTTCACAAACTACTATTAAACTGTGTTCAAACTTCAATCCCTCTGGTGTCTGCTCTGGTCTGCATTTTGGGGTCTAGCTTAGATCTGCCTGGAACTGTAACAACATCAGCACTTTGTGTCCACAGATGAATCAAAGTGTTGAGTTCATTCTAACTTTTCTTTCCTCGACAGTCCACAGAGAGAAAAGAGACTCAGAGACTTTGACAGTGAGATAAGAAACATGTTGGATTAACACTCACCCTGCCTCAGCCTTCAGTTTTCCTCCTTGGTCCACTCAAAATGGAGACTGAACACTTTCACTTTCAGGTTCCCTCCCTGTTCTGATCAACCTGCATCACATGATCAGTGTTGGACCAGTGTGTGTGTGTGTGTGTTTGTTTTTTTTTTGTTTGTTTTATTTAAAGCCCAAAATCACAAACATCGTTTGCCTCGGAGGGCTTTACAATCTGTACAGTTGTGACACCCTCTGTCCTTAGACCCTCGAACCGAGTCAGGAAAAACTTCAAAAAAAGCCTTTATGGGAAAAAGAAGAAACCTGAGGAAGAGCCACAGATGAGGGATCCCTCTCCCTGGGACGGACAGACGTGCAATAGATGCCACATGTACAGAGAACATCATCATCAGTCATATATGATGTTAAACATGGGTCGTAATAAAGCTGTAGATAAACTGAGTTCATGGGTTTAGTCCATGTGTGAAGGTATCACAGGTAATGGAAATGAGTCCTGTGAGTCCAGGTGCATCTCTAGATGTCCTCATATGGAGCTCTGGGCCACTCGACCTTCTCTCCACAGCACAGACACAGATCATGTCCCCACCAGGCCAGTGAACCTCAGACAGATGGACCACAACCAGAATCAGTGAGGAACCTGCAAGACTGGAGAGAACAAAGAGGACCGGGGCTCCTGGCAGTAACATGCACTTTACAGGACATAAGAGTATTCACATTAACCGCTTTAACCACTTTAACCACTTTAACCACTTTAACCACTTTAACCACTTTAACTACTTTAACCAGTTTAACCACTTTAATCACTTTACCACTTGAACTACTTTAACTACTTTAACCAGTTTATAAGGTGACTCCAGTTTGCACTACTACCATATGAGCAGACAAGTAAAGTTGGGGCTGGAGTAGAGGAAGCAGAGAAAGAGGAAGAGGAAGAGGTGCCCTGGTGCATCATGGGAAGACCGATCTGATAAGTATGATCTGAACCAGTTTAATGCAGACCCTTTAATGCCAAGCAGTTTTTCCATTCTCAGCAACAGGATGTGATGGTCAACTGTATCAAAGGCAGCACTGAGGTCTAACAGGACAAGTACAGACAGAAGCCCTCTATCTGATGCTGTCAACAGGTCATTGGTGACTTTCACAAGTGCTGTTTCTGTGCTATGGTGAGCTCTAAATCCTGACTGAAAAACTTCAAAAAGACTATTACTGTGGAGATAATTACATAACTGGCTGGCAAGCTGCTTTCTCTAGAATCTTAGACAAAAATGGGAGGTTGGATATTGGTCTGTAATTGGCTAACACATCTGCATCAAGTGTAGGTTTTTTTGATCAATGGTTTAATTACAGCTACTTTAAAAGACTTGGGTACAAAGCCTTGACACCAGAGACAGATTAATAATATGCAGCAGCGATGTACCAATAAATGGGAATGTGTGTCAAGTGTGAAGTTGAATTAAAATAAGTTCTGGTACTTTAAATTTTAAATTAAGCAAATAAATCAATAAATCCATGTCCTTTTACAACATTTGCAGCTTTAATAAAAGTATTTCTACAATCCTTAAAGACTCTTCTGAATAAGTATGAAACAATTAAAAAAAATTTAACCTTGTTTCTCCAGCTGCAACTATTTTTCTATAATCCAAACAATAATGGTCACCAGAAATGACACATCTCCTTGCGAACCAAAATTCAATGTGTCTTCACTTAAATTTATATATATCTTGATGTTTCTTACAATATTTCTTTTCACACAAAATAAAGCGTGAATTTCATTTTTTTTTTACAAACATAACAAGTAATTTCCAAAAACCTGGATTTTACAACAGGTTCATGGTTGTTTAATGGTCCTGTGTGTGATTTAAAATGCTTTAAAAGTGCAGTTTGCATGTCATAAACAGTAATAATAATGTGTTTTGTCACTTTGGGTTCAGCATATCTGAATGCATCAAGAGTGAAAAAGAAAAAAATCCAGGTCCAGGTGGAGGGTGGAGGAGGTGGTTGAATGTGAAACAGAAGAAGTGGAGGAGTCTCAGTGTGTCTGCAGAGACTGTGTAGAAGGACAGAGCAGCAGCAGAGCAGTCCAGATACACTGATGATACTCTGTCAGATCCAGAGGAACACACAGGGATGATGGTGGACTTGACTTTGTGTCTGACAGTGGAGCTGATCTCAGAGCAGTTCAGACTGCAGCACTGAGAGTCATCTCCACTTGTTGTGATTCCTCTGTCAGTCACTGCTGGATGAAGCTCTCCTCTCCACTCCACCTCCCAGTAACATGGCCCAGTCAGAGCCTCTCCACACACAAGCTGATGCTGCTGCTTCAACCTCTCTGGATCATCACCACTCAGCTCATCCTCTCAACACAAACACCTTTCTCATCTCTCACTCTCACAGAGATCACTTCCAGCTGAGGAGAGAAGAAGACAGACAACAGGAGTCATAAATCAGAGTTTACAGAGACTCCCTTCATCAGCTGTCAGTCAGTGATGCAGCACATCAGTAGAAATATTTATGATGTTAAAGGTCCCACGAGTTCATACAAAGACCATCAGCTGGGATCACTGGTTCAGGTCTGTAGAAAGACCACATGGTTACTAAATGTAATGATGGTTCTCTGAAATAAGAGCCAGTGGTTTGCAGGCTTCAGTCAGACTGATCTCAGAGCTGTGACAAAGATGAACTGATCAATAGTTTAGTGTTGAAATGAGAGAACAAACACTTTGAGATCAGATTAGATGGTCCGACACTTTGATGAATGAGGACCACCGTCTCTGTATGTCTTGTAATGCTGTCAGCTGTAATCCAGCTTTATTTTTCCTGGAGACATGAACACAACAACAACAGTCGTCTTCACATCAACTCAAACATCACAACAAGCTTCTGGCTCATCTGATTGGCTGACTGTTCTCTCTCTCTGTCTTTCTGTCCAATCCTGAAGCCCGTCACTATTCTCCTCTCACAGCTTCACTGAGGAAAGCAGCCAATGAGAAGGTCAGAGGTTTCACCAGGAAATACTGGATCTTTGCTTTGATACCAACTGAGTTTAATACAAAACTGCTGAAACCAGTATGGACTGACTCCAACTCTCTACTGACCTCAGAGTCTGCAGTCTACAGTGTGGACTCTTCCAGAAAACCACACAGCAGCTTCACTCCTGAATCCTGCAGGTTGTTTCCATCTCAGCTCTGCAGCTCTCTCAGATGGGAGGGGTTGGACTTCAGAGCTGAGGCCAGAGAATCACAGCTGATCTCTGACAACCTGCAGCACCTCAATCTGAATAAAGAATAAATGATGAAGATAAAAATCCATTTATAATCCAGTCAGATGTGTTCAGGTTTTAAATGTGCAGCTCAACATTACTCTGTCCTGATCAATGAGCTTTCTCCCTAAAATGAGTAGAGACACTTTGTCATTGTGTTATTGTGGATCATCATCATGTCAGCC
The DNA here is from genome assembly GCA_023238725.1 of Scortum barcoo. Taxonomy (NCBI): domain Eukaryota; kingdom Metazoa; phylum Chordata; class Actinopteri; order Centrarchiformes; family Terapontidae; genus Scortum; species Scortum barcoo. Next base: position 20,546,534 of record CM041551.1, read on the forward strand.
TTCTACAGACATCATCCAAATGTCACCACAACATTCACACAGCGATTCATGTCAGCACAGATTAATAACAAGCTGCTGATCTCAGTCAAGTCTGGAATTAGAGGATCAATACTGTTTTGATCACAAAACTTTATTTCATAATCAGATGTAATGTATTAAGTTGTACTAATAATCATTATTATTGCTGTTTCCTTGTTAAATGATATTTAATTGATTGTGTGAAGGCTACACAGATACACTGCACACTTGCTCTATCACAACTCAGTATTTGCTCACCCAAAAGGCACAGTGACTTATATTGTTGTCCATCATAGTTTAACACTGTATGAAATATTATAAGCTGTGACAAGTATTTGGTCAAAGCTTGAATTCTCTCTGTGATGTGGATTATGTAGTTTCTCCATGCTTTGACGTTATGCAGGCCTGGAGCAGTCCTAGATATTTTTTGGGTTGGTTTGTTTTATTGTTCATAAATGTTCCTCATGTGAAAAGATGACTTTGTTCAGGTGCAATTAATTGTTCATTAAAAGTTATTTTAGAAACCCAGAATGTGACTCTGATCTGTTTATTAACTACAATGTACTGACAGTTTTAAATGACGATCTCATATGAAACTTGCTGTGCTTTGACAAGTCAAATGGGTTGAATCAGGACTGCTTGGCTTCCTTTAGCTTACTGTATTACAAAATACTGAGCATACTTAATATTGAGCATACTTCGTTTAGCTTTTAATGTGTGCACTGTATCTGTGGAGTCCAGTCTGAATTAATTAAATATAACTGAAAAAAGAAGCAGTAATAATAATGATTATTAGTACTACTTAATACATGACTAATGAGTCTGAAATAAAGTTTAGTGCTCTATGAAGTGGTCGATGAAACAAAATATGAGTTCTGTCCTCTTGAGTACCTCGATAAGTTTGGTACAGATAATGTAAATCCTTTGTGCTGTGACATCAAGTCACATGAATCATTGAAAGAATTCATTTTTGTTCTATGTGTGTATGTGTGTGTGTGTGTGTGTGTGTGTGTGTGTGTGTGTGCTTGTATTTTGAAGTATCAATATAATTGATCAAATACTATTTGTAAAAAAAAAAAAGAAACACACTGTAATGAGCGGAAACTAAAAAAATATTTCTATTTCAACAAATAAGCTTTATCAATTAAAAAAAAATCTGTATACAGATGTGAAACATTCATTTACTTTAACAACTAACAGTAAACGTTTTCTACAGTTTCTATCAGAAACTGAATATTTTTTGACTGCAGACTAAATTTACTTCAAGAAAAAAGAAAATATCAACAAAATAAATGTACAACTTTATGGATGTAAGTTATGTTTGAACATCAATGAAGTTCAGTTGTTAATGAAACATATCAGATCTACAACAGTAACAGAGAGTCAGTGAACTGACCTCAGAGTCTGCAGTCTACAGTGTGGACTCTCCAGAAAACCACACAGCAGATTCACTCCTGAATCCTGCAGCTTGTTTCCACTCAGCTCCAGCTCTCTCAGATGGGAGGGGTTGGACTTCAGAGCTGAGGCCAGAGAAGCACAGCTGATCTCTGACAAACAGCAGTCCCTCAATCTGAATAAAGAATAAATGATGAAGATAAAAATCCATTTATAATCCAGTCAGATGTGTTCAGGTTTTAAATATTTTATATTGATCCTTTAAACAGTTTAATTTGGAAATATGCTTTGATCTCTGTGTGTGTGTGTGTGTGTAGTAAAACAGTGTTTTTCAACCTTTTTTACATGAAAAACATCCTGAGGCACACCACCAACCAAACATGTTTCAAAATGACTCTCTGTATCCTAATACAGTATAAAAAATGACAATAGAGTCTCTCAAGTTCATTCATACTCACTCACTGATGCGTATCTTTTCTAAAACACTTTCCATGTCTGCAGACATGTCATCTACACGTCTGGCAATTGTGTTATCAGAGAGGGACTTTAGCTATTTCTTTAACCGCGTCAGGGCCGAGCATCTTGTTTACAATGGCTTTGCAGGCAGGTAGTATTAATGTCTCTCCCACAGTGAGTGGCTTTTGTGATTTGGCGATGAGTTCAGCAGCGTAGTAGCTACCTTTGAGGGCTCTCTCATTCACCTTTGTGGTTCTTCTCATTAAAGCCACCTGTTTCTCCGTGTGTTCACACAGGTGAACTGTAACGATTCTATGAACCAGGCAAGGCAGGTGGACCCACATGCAGGACACAGACTCCTGGGAAAAGTTTGCAGGGTTTTAATAAAGAAAAAGTCTTACAAAACAAGCTTGGTACTTCTGACGTGGTGTGATGGCTGGATCGATAGTCTTGACATATAAGACGCAGACAGGATTATGAGGCATGAGGCAACACCTGACATGACACACTTGACATGAAACGCTTGACATGACACAACGATCTGGCAACAAGACAAGGGAAGACAAGGACTATATAAGCACATGAGGTAATGGGGAAACAGGTGAAAACAATCAGGGCGGGGCAGACAATCAGACAGGCAGGAAACACACAGTGGCAGGAAGTTAAGGGACCTGAAACATGAGGAAGGTTAGAGATTTCAAAATAAAACATGACACGCCAGAACAAGGAAACAGAAACACGACAGACATGGAAGCATAACATGACGAAACCTGACAGAACCAGAAACCAGACCTGACAATCAAAGCAATTAAATACCACTGAACACAAGACCTATAAAACATGAAACACTAGACAGACCAGAAACAAAAACCTGACCACATGCATGACAAGACAAAACAGAATAAGAAACATGACAAAAATGAAAACCTGACTTGACAAGACATAACCTGACATGAAGAAAAAACACAAGGAACACAAGACAACAGAAAACACAACAGGACAAGGAACGAGTCATCACATGAACTAAATAGTTTGCCTTCTTGTTCTGAAGCGACGGGTTTCGTTTGGAGATGGTGTTTAAGCTTGCTTGGGACCATGGCACTGTTGGATCGCTTCACTTCACCACACCAAGCACAACGGAGTCGGTGCCGTCGGATCCCCAGTGAAAGTAGATCTGAAGGAAAGATAGCTTTCGCTGTATTGCCTCGAGCTCGCCATGTCTTTGCTTTCTTTTCACCACCACTCATACTACGGCCTTCATCTGGGTCACAATCTGGGTCAGAATTTTGTCCAGGTTCCAGGTCAGAGTTTGCATTTTTCTTTTTCAAAAACTTCTCCATCACTGTCACTGCTAACTCTTGCATGCATCACTAATTCTATTGTCTTAAAATATCAAGGTAGGTAATTAGCTACCTGCTGCCAACCACTGACATGGAAGAGGATTAAATTACTATCCCATTCATTAGATTGCAGCACAGACACTTGGCAATAGCATATTATTTCCAGATAATAATTAATTATTAAATAATTTTTTTAGACCAATTAAGTGAAATTGGAGAATTTCCCACAGACACCACACCTGACAATCTCTCACGGCACACTAGTGTGCTATGGCACAGTGGTTGGAAATCACTGTTCTAAAAGATCAATATCAATTATTAAATGTTAAGTAGGAAAACAGTGAAATGAGCAGAAACCAAAGAAATATTTCTCCATCAATAAGGAAACTTTATCCCTTTCAAACAAATATTAGTTCAGAGGATCTTCTGTATGCAGATGTGAAACATTCATTTACTTTAACAACTAACAGTGAACATTTTCTACAGTTTCAATCAGAAACTGAATCTTTTGTGACTGCAGACTAAATTTATCTTCTTCTTCTTCATCTTCTTCATCCGCTTGGTCCGGGACCGGGTCGCGGAGGCAGCAGTCTGAGCAGAGATGCCCAGACTTCCCTCACCCCAGACACTTCCTCCAGCTCTTCCGGGGGGACTCCCGAGGCGTTCCCAGGCCAGCCGAGAGACATAGTTTCTCCAGCGTGTCCTGGGTCTTCCCCGAGGCCTCCTCCCGGTGGGACATGCCTGGAACACCTCCCTAGGGAGGCGTCCAGGGGGCATCCGAAACAGATGCCCAAGCCACCTCAGCTGACTCCTCTCGATGCTGAAGGAGCAGCGGCTCTACTCCGAGCTCCTCCCGAGTGACCGAGCTTCTCACCCTATCTCTAAGGGAGCGCCCAGCCACCCTGCGGAGGAAACTCATTTCGGCCGCTTGTATCCGCTGATCTTGTCCTTTCGGTCATTACCCAAAGTTCATGACCATAGGTGAGGGTGGGAAGCGTAGATTGACCGGTAAATCGAGAGCTTCGCCTTTCGACTCAGCTCCTTCTTCACCACGACGGTCCGGTACACCGACCGCATAACTGCGGACGCTGCACCAATCCGCCTGTCAATCTCACGCTCGATCTTTCCCTCACTCGTGAACAAGACCCCGAGATACTTGAACTCCTCCACTTGAGGCAGGACCTCTCCACCCACCTGGAGAGGGCATGCCACCCTTTGCCACCCTTTTCCGGTCGAGAACATGCATGGCCTCGGATTTGGAGGTGCTGATTCTCATCCCAGCCGCTTCACACTCGGCTGCAAACCGCTCCAGTACATGCTGAAGGTCCTGGCCTGATGAAGCCATCAGGACAACATCATCTCCGCAAAAAGCAGAGATGAAATCCTGTGGTTCCCAAACCGGACTCCCTCCGGCCCCTGGCTACGCCTAGAAATCCTGTCCATAAAGATTATGAACAGGACCGGTGACAAAGGGCAAGCCCTGCCGGAGTCCAACATGCACTGGGAACAGGTCTGACTTACTGCCGGCAATGCGAACCAAGCTCCTGCTCCGGTCGTACAGAGACCGAACAGCCCTTAGCAAAGGCTCCCGGACCCCATACTCGCGGAGCACCCCCACAGAATACCACGAGGGACACGGTCGAATGCCTTCTCCAGATCCACAAAGCACATGTGGACTGGTTGGGCAAACTCCCATAAACCCTCAAGCACCCTGTGGAGGGTATAGAGCTGGTCCAGTGTTCCACGACCAGGACGAAAACCGCATTGTTCCTCCTGAATCCGAGGGTTCGACTATCGGCCGAATTCTCCTCTCCAGTACCCTGGCGTAGACCTTCCCGGGGAGGCTGAGAAGTGTGATCCCCCTGTAGTTGGAACACACTCTCCGGTCCCCCTACTTTTAAAAAGAGGGACCACCACCCCAGTTTGCCACACCAGAGGCACTGTCCCCAACCTCCATGCAATGTTGCAAGAGGCGTGTCAGCCAGCCAAGACAGCCCCACAACATCCAGAGATTTGAGGTACTCAGGGCGGATCTCATCCACCCCCCACGGCGCCTTGCCACTGCAAGTGCGAGGAGCTTACTTACGAACTACCTCAGTGACTTCGGCTTGGGTGATGGACGAGTCCACCTCAGAGACCCCAGCCTCCGCTTCCTCATTGGAAGGCAAGTCGGTGGGATTGAGGAGATCCTCGAAGTATTTCTTCCACCGTCCGACAATGTCCCCAGTCGAGTCAGTAGGCCAACAGCTCCCCACCTGCACTGTAAACAGTGTTGGCAGAGTACTGCTTCCCCCTTCTGAGGCGCCGGACGGTTTGCCAGAATCTCTTCGAGGCCGACCGATAGTCCTCCTCCATGGCCTCACCGAACTGAACTCCTCCCAGACCCGAGTTTTTGCCTCCAGGACCGTCCTGGGCTGCGGCTTGCTTGGCCTGCCGGTACCTGTGTCAACTGCGTCAGGAGTCCCACAGGCCAACATGGTCCGATAGGACTCCTTCTTCAGCCTGACGGCATCCCTTACTTCCGGTGTCCACCACCGGGTTCGGGGTTGCCGCCACGACAGGCACCAGAGACCTTGCGTCCACAACTTCGAACACTGCGTCGACAATGGAGGCAGAGAACATGGTCCACTCGGACTCAATGTCTCCAGCCTCCCTCGGAATCTGTGAGAAGCTCTTCCGGAGGTGGGAGTTGAAGACCTCCCTGACAGAGGGCTCGGCCAGACGTTCCCAACAGACCCTCACAATACGTTTGGGTCTGCCAGGTCTGTCCAACTTCCTCCTCTGCCAGCGGATCCAACTCACCACCAGGTGGTGATCGGTTGACAACTCAGCCCCTCTCTTTACCCGAGTGTCCAAGACATACGGCCGGAGATCAGATGAAACGACAACAAAGTCGATCATCGACCTCCGGCCTAGGGTGTCCTGGTGCCACGTGCACTGATGGACACCCTTATGCTCGAACATGGTGTTCGTTATGGACAAACTGTGACTAGCACAGAAGTCCAATAACAGAACACCGCTCGGGTTCAGATCAGGGAGGCCGTTCCTCCCGATCACGCCCCTCCAGGTATCACTGTTGTTGCCCTTGACGTACGTGAGCGTTGAAGTCCCCCAGTAGAACAATGGAGTCCCCAGTCGGAGCACTATCAAGTACCCCTCCCAGGGACTCCAAGAAGGCCGGGTACTCTGTACTGCTGTTCGGCCCGTAGGCACAAACAACAGCAAGAGACCTATCCCCAACCCGAAGGCGCAGGGAAGCGACCCTCTCGTTCACCGGAGTGAACTCCAACACATGGCGGCTGAGCTGGGGGAGCTATAAGCAAGCCCACACCAGCCTCGCCGCCGCTCACCCTGGGCAACTCCAGAGTAGTGGAGGGTCCAGCCCCTCTCAAGGAGCTGGGTTCCAGAGCCCAAGCTATGCGTGGAGGTGAGCCCGACTATCTCTAGCCGGTACCTCTCAACCTCCCGCACAAGCTCAGGCTCCTTCCCCCCCAGCGAGGTGACATTCCATGTCCCTATTGCCAGAGTTTTGGTCCAGGGATTGGGTCGTCGAGGCCCCCCGCCACGACTGCTACCCAAACCACATTGCACCGGCCCCTCATGGACCTTCCTGCGGGTGGTGAGCCTACTGGAAGGCGGGCCCACGTCGCCATTTCGGGCTGAGCCCGGCCGGGTCCCGTGGGCAAAGACCCGGCCACCAGGCGCTCGCCTGCGAGCCCCAACCCCAGGCCTGGCTCCAGGGTGGGGCCCCAGTGTAACGCCAATCCAGGCGTGACGTAACGGTCCTTGATGTTCTTCTGTTCATGATGGGCTTGATGAACTGGCTTGTGAGAACCGCTCTTAGTCTGGCCCGTCACCTAGGACCTGTTTGCCATGGGAGACCCTACCAGGGGCGTAATGCCCCCGACAACATAGCTCCTAGGATCATTCGGGCACACAAACCCCTCCACCACAGTAAGGTGGCGGTTCAAGGAGGGGAGACTAAATTTACTTCAAGAAAAAAGAAAATATCAACAAAAGAAATTTACAACTTTATGGATGTAAGTTATGTTTGAACATCAATGAAGTTCAGTTGTTAATGAAACATATCAGATCTACAACAGTAACAGAGAGTCAGTGAACTGACCTCAGAGTCTGCAGTCTACAGTGTGGACTCTCCAGAAAACCACACAGCAGATTCACTCCTGAATCCTGCAGGCTTGTTGAAACTCAGCTCCAGCTCTCTCAGATGGGAGGGGTTGGACTTCAGAGCTGAGGCCAGAGAAGCACAGCTGATCTCTGACAAACTGCAGAACCTCAATCTGAATAAAGAATAAATTGATGAAGATAAAAATCCATTTATAATCCAGTCAGATGTGTTCAGGTTTTAAATGTGCAGCTCAACATTACTCTGTCCTGATCAATGAGCTTTTCCCTAAAATGAGTAGAGAGACTTTGTCATTGTGTTATTGTGGATCATCATCATGTCAGCCTTCTACAGACATCATCCAAATGTCACCACAACATTCACACAGCGATTCATGTCAGCACAGATTAATAACATGCTGCTGATCTCAGTCAAGTCTGGAATTAGAGGATCAATACTGTATTGATCACAAAACTTTATTAGAAAATCATATGTAATGTATTAAGTTGTACTAATAATCATTATTATTGCTGTTTCCTTGTTAAATGATATTTAATTGATTGTGTGAAGGCTACACAGATACACTGCACACTTGCTCTATCACCTCAGTATTTACTCACCCAAAAGGCACAAGCGACTTATATTGTTGTCCATCATAATTTAACACTGTATGAAATATTATAAGTTGTGACAATATTTGTCAAAGCTTGAATTTCTCTGTGATGTGGATTATGTAAGTTTCTCCGTGCTTTGACGTTATGCAGGCCTGGAGCAGGTGTAGATATTTTTTGGGTTGGTTTGTTTTATTGTTCATAAATGTTCCTCATGTGAAAAGATGACTTTGTTCAGGTGCAATTAATTGTTCATTAAAAGTTATTTTAGAAACCCAGAATGTGACTCTGATCTGTTTATTAACTACAATGTACTGACAGTTTTAAATGACGATCTCACATGAAACTTGCTGTGCTTTGACAAGTCAAATGGGTTGAATCAGGACTGCTTGGCTTCCTTTAGCTTACTGTATTACAAAATACTGAGCATACTTAATATTGAGCATACTTCATTTAGCTTTTAATGTTTGCACTGTATCTGTGGAGTCCAGTCTGAATTAATTAAATGTCACTGGAAAAAGAAGCAGCAATAATAATGATTATTAGTACTACTTAATACATGACTAATGAGTCTGAAATAAAGTTTAGTGCTCTATGAAGTGGTCGATGAAACAAAATATGAGTTCTGTCCTCTTTAGTACCTTGATAAGTTCGGTACAGATAATGTAAATCCTTTGTGCTGTGACATCAAGTCACATGAATCATTGAAAGAATTCATTTTTGTTCTGACTGAAACGCCAACACGTCTGTTGTGTGATTGAAAAGAGCTGATTGGCTGATCTGAAATCTGTCTTTCCCATGATGCCATCAGGATAGCAGGGACAGGGAGAATCTTGCAAGTGGAAATCTTGAAATTGATGTCTTTTTAAGAAAGGACAAAGTGCAAACATATATTTTATATGTTATTACTGTTGTTAGTAACCACTGTAATACAGAGTCGTGTTGTGAGCAGGTTAAACATGAACAAAGTGGAAAAGACTGTGGTCTAGAAAACAGTTTAAAAACAGGCTGATCACCAGAGAGTTGATTTAATGAAAGCATGCGCTGCATGATCCTGAATCAATGTGTTTTTTTGTGCAGTACAAAAATGTACTTCATAACAGAAAGATTTATTTATTTACTCAAGTAAGCTTTCAAACAAATATTAGTTCAGAGGATCTTCTGTATAAAGATGTGAAACATTCATTTACTTTAACAACTAACTTTCTACAGTTTCTATCAGAAACTGAATCTTTTGTGACTGCAGACTAAATTTACTTCAAGAAAAATGAAAATATGAACAAAAGGAAATTTACAACTTTATTAATGTAAGTTATGTTTGAACATCAATGAAGTTCAGTTGTTAATGAAACATATCAGATCTACAACAGTAACAGAGAGTCAGTGAACTGACCTCAGAGTCTGCAGTCTACAGTGTGGACTCTCCAGAAAACCACACAGCAGATTCACTCCTGAATCCTGCAGGTTGTTTCCACTCAGCTCCAGCTCTCTCAGATGGGAGGGGTTGGACTTCAGAGCTGAGGCCAGAGAAGCACAGCTGATCTCTGACAAACTGCAGAAACTCAATCTGAATAAAGAATAAATGATGAAGATAAAAATCCATTTATAATCCAGTCAGATGTGTTCAGGTTTTAAATATTTTATATTGATCCTTTAAAAAGTTTAATTTGGAAATATGCTTTGATCATTGTGTGTGTGTGTGTGTGTGTGTGTGTGTGTGTGTGTGTGTGTGTAGTAAAACAGTGTTTTTCAACCTTTTTTGAGCCACGGCACATTTTTTACATGAAAAACATCCTGAGGCACACCACCAACCAAACATGTTTCAAAATGACTCTCTGTATCCTAATACAGTATAAAAAATGACAATAGAGTCTCTCAATTCATTTATACTCACTCACTGATGCGTATCTTTTCTAAAACACTTTCCATGTCTGCAGACATCTACACGTCTGGCAAGTTGTGTTATCAGAGAGGGACTTTAGCTATTTCTTTAACCGTGTCAGGGCCGAGCATCTTGTTTACAATGGCTTTGCAGGCAGGTAGTATTAATGTCTCTGCCACAGTGAGCGGCTTTTGTGATTTGGCGATGAGTTCAGCAGCGTAGTAGCTACCTTTGAGGGCTCTCTCATTCACCTTTGTGGTTCTCAGTTTAAGGAAACAACAGTGACAGACAGAACAGAAACACGACAGACTTCTCATTAAAGCCACCTGTTTCGTGTGTTCACACAGGTGAACTAAATAGTGCCTTCTTGTTCTGAACACGGGTTTCGTTTGGAGAGGTGAACTACAAGGAAACAACAGGACAGACAGAACAGAAACACGACAAATAGCATAACATGACGAAACCTGACAGAACCAGAAACCATGCCTTCTTGAACACAAGTTCTGAAGCGACGGGTGACAAGACAAAACAGAATAAGAAACATCAAAATGAAAATTTGGAGATGAAAAAACACAAGGAACACAAGACAACAGAAAACACAACAGGACAAGGAAGTCATCACAAACACAAAATGAAAAAGTCTGACATAAACATGAAAAAACAAGAAACACAACAGAAACACGCAACGGGTTTCAAGGAATGATTTGTCATCACATGACTAAATAGGTGTTTAAGCGTTTGGAGATGGTGTTTACTTGGGACCATGGCACTGTTGGATCGCTTTTCACCACACCAAGCACAACGGAGTCGGTGCCGTCGGATCCCCAGTGAAAGTAGATCTGAAGGAAAGATAGCTTTCGCTGTATTGCCTCGAGCTCGCCATCTTTGCTTTCTTTTCACCACCACTCATACTAGGGCCTTCATCTGGGTCACAGTTTTGTCCAGGTTCCAGGTCAGAGTTTGCATTTTTCTTTTTCAAAAACTTCTCCATCACTGTCACTGCTAACTCTTGCATGCATCACTAATTCTATTGTCTTAAAATATCAAGGTAGGTAATTAGCTACCTGCTGCCAACCACTGACATGGAAGAGGATTAAATTACTATCCCATTCATTAGATTGCAGCACAGACACTTGGCAATGGCATATTATTTCCAGATAATAATTAATTTTCAAATATTTTTTTTAGACCAATTAAGTGAAATTGGAGAATTTCCCACAGCACACATCTGACAATCTCTCACGGCACACTAGTGTGCTATGGCACAGTGGTTGGAAATCACTGTTCTAAAGGATCAATATCAATTATTAAATGTTATGTATGAAAACAAAATGAAATGAGCAGAAACTGAAGAAATATTTCAACCTCAGTAAGTAAATTTTATCCATTTCAAACAAATATTAGTTCAGAGGATCTTCTGTATACAGATGTGAACATTCATTTACTTTAACAACAGTGAACATTTTCTACAGTTTCTATCACAAACTGAATCTTTTGTGACTGCAGACTAAATTTAGTTCAAGAAAAATGCAAATATGAACAAAAGAAAATTTACAACTTTATGGATGCAAGTTATGTTTGAACATCAATGAAGTTCAGTTGTTAATGAAACATATCAGATCTACAACAGTAACAGAGAGTCAGTGAACTGACCTCAGAGTCTGCAGTCTACAGTGTGGACTCTCCAGAAAACCACACAGCAGATTCACTCCTGAATCCTGCAGCTTGTTGTTGTTCACTCAGCTCCAGCTCTCTCAGATGGGAGGGGTTGGACTTCAGAGCTGAGGCCAGAGAAGCACAGCTGATCTCTGACAAACTGCAGCTCCTCAATCTGAATAAAGAATAAATGATGTGACTTTAGAAGACAATGTTCCTGCTTGAAATCATTCAGTGTTTAATAATCTGTTCAGAGCTGAAGAAGGTTTAGAAAGTACAAGTTTAGAAAATGGAAACTCCAAACACCTGAACCACCTGATGCAGCTTCAAAACAGTCAAATACAAACAGTGAAAAAGAGCTCTCATTAATATTAATGACAATGTGCTGCTACTTCAATAAAGACCAAGTGACTTCACCTCTTAAACTCTGCCAGCTCCACCAGTGGCTCCATCTATACTAACTCATGTTGTGCAGCCAAAACAAAGAAAAACCACACAAACTCATTTAAGATTCAACTCAAGATCCCAAAGTTTCCAAAGATGCCAAATAGGTCAGGATGAACTTCAGAGAAATGTTTTAAAAAGACTTTTCATTTATTTCTTTTAAGAATAGTGGAGCCATCAAATCAAAGTATCTTCAGTTTGAACTATTCAGTCAGTGTAAGATTTATGATCATTTTAGAAAGAGTTAAAACTGAATATATTTGTTATTGTCTGATATTTGAAATGCAAATGATTCTTCTTTTTTTTTTTAATTATCAACAAAAAATCATGACAGAGAATATATGATAACAATCAGGTATTGAGGAGGGTCAGAGTGAATAATCCACCAAACCACTGAAGAAGAAAATGGACTTTAGCATGAAGATCAGTGGATATTATATCAGCCTTATGTCTGCAGTTTATTGTCACCACAACTTTCAAATGGTGTCTGACCTCAGAGTCTGCAGTCTACAGTGTGGACTCTCCAGTCCAGCAGACAGCAGCTTCACTCCTGAATCCTGCAGGTTGTTGTCACTCAGCTCCAGCTCTCTCAGATGGGAGGGGTTGGACTTCAGAGCTGAGGCCACAACTTCACAGTGAGATTTTGACAGTCCACAGTCAGAAAGTCTGTCATGACAAATTAATTACGAAATGTTTTTTGGAAAAATTACATTTATAAGACCAAACAATTTGACATATCCTGTCCACATTCTCACACCTGCAGACTTTGAATCTTTATAGTTTATGTTAATGTAGTTATATTTAGGTTTCCATAATGTCAGTGTGATCTGATCACGTCTGTCTCTACAAAGTTAGCATTGAGGTAATCTTGATTAGAAAACCATGTTTACAAAACAGTGAACAATTACATTTAGAAAGATGATCTCTCTTTGCTTGTTACCTGCTCCTGTCAGGTTCACATCCATAAGTGGGAAAAATCAGTGACTGTTTCCAAACGCTGCAGACATAAAAACTACTACTTGACAATATTACATCAGAAGGTATAATGAAATATTAATATATTTACATATTTAGATGTCATCACAGATAAATACATGGTTTTGTTGTAAGAATATAAGAAATTACTTCAAAACAAGAATTCCAGAATAATTAAAAAGTTGAATTAATAAGCAATAAAATGCACCACTGCTCGGTTCAACACACTCAGGTGTTTTACTGCGACAGTCTTTGTCTCGTATGAGCAGTAGTTGTACATTAGGTTCATGTCAGTTAATGTCAGTAACTTTCAGATAGATATTGTTGTATTACTGATGTGAGTGAATCAGTTCACTGATCTGATGATTGTTCCCTACTTGTGTTACTAAATCACTGTGAGAGCATTCAACAACACCGTCCCATAACTTTTACATGTGGCCACAGTGGCTGCTTCAGCAAAAGTTACATATAAAAGTAAATGATAATAATGATCATGACACTACTACTACTACTGATAATAATAATAATAATAAAGATCTTATCTTACACATCTTGCAGAACTAACTCAACAAAATAACTTGACTGCATTCACTAATCACCCAAAGGAAGATTAATAGAAAAGAAAGATACTAGATTAAACTATTCTAATTCTATAAAAATAGAATAAGTGTGTTTATTAACCTGACAACACAAAATGAAAAATCTACATTTTCAACAGCATTTGAAACAGCTCAAGAACATCTGTCACTAAAAAATCCAACTGATGGATAAGTTCTGTAATAAACAAGTGGAACAGTATTTTAAGAATAGTAATAATTTTATAGTGTTTATATCTGAAGAACTAAAGTAGTAATCTACACTGATTTATAACATTAATCACATCTGGACTTACAGAGCCTTTCTGCAGTTCCTCACAGCTGGAATCAGTCTCCAGTCGTCCCTCCTCTGATGTGTTGTACTTCTTCAGGTCCAAGCTCATCCAGAACCTCCTCTGACATCTGCAGCATGTAGGCCAGAGCTGAGCAGTGGAATCTCAGAGAGTTTCTTCTCTGATCTGTTCTCTGACTTCAGGAACTCTTGGATCTCCTGATGTACTGAGTGGTCGTTCATCTCCATCAGACAGTGGAAGATGTTGATGCTTCTGTCAGGAGAGATCTCATCACTGTTCATCCCCTTCAGGTTGTTGATGGCTCTCTGGGTGATTTCTGGGACTGTTGTCTGTCTGACCCAGCAGGCCCTCCTAAGAGTCTCTGGTTGGACTCCAGAGAGAGGCCATGAAGGAAGCGAACAAACAGGTCCAGGTGACCATTTTTACTTTTGAGGAGATTTCTCCATGGCTTTCCTCAGGAAGACATTCCAGGGATGAGCTGAGGCTACCACTGTTTCCAAAACGTGCAGAAATGTTCTTGAGAAAAGACTTTGTGTTTGGAGTTCCTGTGTTCATAGTCTTTTAAGAAAGTCTTCAGTACCTCTGTGTTGCTGTTGGTGTAACAGTGGAACATGTAGACTGCAGCCAGAAACTCCTGAATGCTCAGATGAACAAAGCAGTAGACTGTTTTCTGGAAGATCACACACTCTCTTTTGAAGATCTCTGTACAAACTCCTGAGTACACCGAGGCCTCTGTGACATCCAGGCCACACTGCTCCAGGTCTTCTTGGTAGAACATGATGTTTCCTTTCTCCAGATGTTCAAACGCCAGCCTCCCCAGCTTCAGAAGAAGCTTCCTGTCAGCCTCTCATCAGCTTCCTGTGGAACTCGTCTCATGTCCTCTCATCATACTTCTGCTTCTTCCTCTTTGTCTGAACCAGCAGGAAGTGTGAGTACAGGTCAGTCAGGGTCTTGGGCAGCTCTCCTCTCTGGTCTGTAGTCAACATGTGGTCCAGAACTGTAGCAGTGATCCAGCAGAAGACTGGGATTTGACACATGATGTGGAGAGTCCTGGATGTCTTGATGTGTGAGATGATTCTGCTGGACAGATCTTCATCACTGACTCTCCTCCTGAAGTACTCCTCCTTCTGGGCATCAGTGAAGCCTCGTACTTCTGTTACCCTGTCAACACATTTAGGAGGGATCTGATTGGCTGCTGCAGGTCGGGAAGTTATCCAGAGACGAGAGCCGAGGGAAGCAGATTCCCCTTGATGAGGTTTGTTCAAGCAGCACGTTGACTGATGACTTCTGTGTGACATCAGACACGACCTCACTGTTGGTAGAAATCCAATGAAAGTCTGCTTTCATCCAGGCCGTCAAAGATGAACAAAAGTTTACAGACAGCGAGCTGCTCTGCTGTGACCTTCTGTAATGTTGGATGGAAAACATGGAGCAGCATGAGAAGACTGTACTGCTCATCTTTGATCAAGTTCAGCTCCCTGAACGAAAAGCAGAATCAGCAGACTGACATCTTGGTTTTCCAAACCCTCTGCCACAGTCCAGAGTGAACTTCTGCACTGAGAAGGTTTTTCCAACACCAGCGACGCCGTTCGTCAGAACCACTCTGATGTGTTTCTGTTGGTCAGGTAAGGCTTTAAAGATGTCGTGGCACTTGATTGGAGTGTCATGGAGGGTCTTCATCTTTGAAGCTGTCTCAAGCTGCCTCACCTCATGTTGGTGTATTAACCTCTTCACTCTGTCCCTCTGTGATGTAGAGCTCAGTGTAGATCCTGTTGAGGAGGGTTTCACTTCCTGTTTCATCACTTCCTTCAGTCACACGTTCACATCTCCTCCTCAGACTGATCTTATGTTCATCTAAAACCTCCTGCAGACCAACATCTGCTGAAAGAGAAGAAGAAATGTGAGACTAAAGAAAGAAAATCTGATAATTGGCTGATTATTTTCAAAACCAACATTAAAACAAGACATACAAAATATAAAGAAGGGTTTTAATTTCAGCCACTTTCCTAAAAGTCTTTAATATCTCTGCTGTAAGTAAAACAAATAAACCAAGAAGAATCCTGTTTTCAGACTTGATGACAGCAGCAGACAGATGATCAGTCTTACTTTGTACACTTCTGGTCTGACTGGCTGTCTGCAGTCCAGCTCTGGTTCTGGATCTTTCTCCACACTGGGGACAGGAGGAGTCTCCTGATGAAGCAGACTGGTCCCAGTATGAGCTGATGCACTGTCTGCAGAACCAGTGTCCACAGCTGGTAGAGACTGGATCCTTCAGGACGTCCTGACACGAAGCACAGCAGGACGGCTGCTCCTCATCATGACTCCTCTTCTTCTCTCTGTCAACACATTTCTTTGTAACTACATCAGAACCAAAAGCCATTGTTAAAAAAAACATCCAACAAGAACACCAGATGTCCAAAAAGCTGAAGTGAGAACACGTCCTGACACCTGTGCTGGAAACTGTCCATTTTATTCACAAACTTAATCACTGGTGGTTCAAATATTTCATGGTGGAGCTTCATAAGAGCCTCCTGAGTGATGTTCTGCTCCACTGTGAGACGGCTTTCAAAAGGCAAAAAGCTTCCTCATTTTTCTCAACATTTACATGCAGTGACACTGTTCTTGACGAGGAGCCGTCGACCACTCAGTTGATTTTAGTTTTGGTGTTTTTGGTGGACATGCAGTGTAATTCAGACAAACTCAAGCTGGATCTACAGGTAAAGCTCAATATTTAACCAGAACTAAATTCACATGTTTCAGTAAATTCAGACTTATTGTTGATCCTTTCACTGCAGAAAGTTTGAAATGCACATTAGTGGCAGAAGATAGGGCATCTTAAATAAAGTTCATTCAATTGTCTGAGACTGACAAACTCAAATACAGAGATTTTGTTGATTTTGTTGAACTTTTTTTGTCTTTATTTAAAGGTTGTAAAAATCCTTTTTCACAGATGTTAAATTTCACACTAAATCAGCAGACTGCTTGTATTATTTCCATTCCCTCTTCAAATAATTTGAGACCTTAAATGGGATGACATCAAAATACATTAAATTTGAATAATGAATACTGAATCTTCTTCAGGTCAGTCTTACAGCAGAAACAGCCTCTTACTGTGTGTCTGATGGTCCAGGTTCATTACTGAAGCTTAGAGGTAGAGATAAGGACCGGTCACTCTTCAGAGACAGACAGCTGGATCCTGCAGACTCTGATCTGTCCTCCTCTTCCTCCACACAAACACTCATCTTCTGATCTGAAGTCAGACTGAGAGAAAAAACAGGAACAGACTGTGAACTCAGAACAGAAGAATCAAGACAAACAAGTTTGTTCAAGACTGAGAGAACAGAGAGTAACTACACACACACACACGCACAACACACACACACACACACACACAGATGCACACACACACACACACACACACACAGATGCACACACAGACACACACAGTATACAGTAGAATAAAAGCAGACAGCTCTCCACCTGCTCAGCTTGTTTTCTTGAGTTTCTGCAGCTTTAATGTGAATTATTCAGCCAATCAGCACTTTGTGTCCACAGATGAATCAAAGTGTTGAGTTCATTCTAAGCTTTTCTTTCCTCGACAGTCCACAGAGAGAAAAGAGACTCAGAGACTTTGACAGTGAGATAAGAAACATGTTGGATTAACACTCACCCTGCCTCAGCCTTCAGTTTTCCTCCTCGGTCGACTCAAAATGGAGACTGAACTGACTGAACACTTTCAGCTTCAAGTTCCCTCCCTGTTCTCATCAACCTGCATCACCTGGTTAGTGTGGCTCCTCCCCTTTACATTTACTGGATATCAGGTGTGTGTGTGTGTGTGAGAGAGAGAGACAGAGAGAGAGAACAAACAAACACCACCGTCTCTGTACGTCAGCTGTAAATAAACGAATGATCCGATATCTTCAGAGCAACACGGCTCTGCAGGAACCTCAAGCAGAAAATAATTCTTCACTCCAACTTTTGCAGTTCAGTTTTAATTTCAGTGCAGCATAAAGTCAACACACAGTGAGATATAACCATAAATAAAAGTGGCTGCATTAAGCCCTACACTAGATTTCTCATTTTATGTTTCACGTTATGAATGTCAAAGTTTAAACATCTCATACACTTTTGAATCTTCAACATTTCCCTTCATTCTCAATCGCCTGTTTCCCATTATTACACATTTGTTAATTTATCCAGCTCACTGACACAAATGGCTTGATGAAGTTTATTGTTCTTTTATCAGCAGTTATCCATGCACCACATCTACAATGATATATTCCACCAAGCTGCAGTGTCACAGAGTTGAGTAATATTAGGATAAACATCATGTCCTTTATTTTTACTTCATATACAAGGGGACCCAGGAGACCCTCTTACAATGAGCTTCAGCAGATTCTGGAGGAAAAATGAGCTGACATGGAGGGAGGGAAGCCGACAGGAGAGCGGAAACAGAAAAAACAATGAGCTGAAGGTTGCAGCAGTGACGAGTAAACACCTTTTTTCCCCGAATGTGAAATCATGAAAGATCAACATAGAGCCGCTTTTCTACAACAAGAAAAACCAAAACTGAGGTCCTGTCCTCAGTGTGATCTGTGGACATTTCTGAGAATTTGATTTGAATAAAACTTGAGAAATGTAGTATTTTTCAGCAGAATAACAGACCTGCCAACAGACCATGACGTAGGAAACGTGAGGCGGTATCATAAGATTTACCACAAAATATAACCAAAGATTTGAATAGAATTAGATTTTCTTTAAATCACATTTGCAGAGTTTGGTTGGCGGCTGGTCCCAAAACAAACAAACAAAAAGATAATTAATTATTCTCCATCAGAATGACGTCCTTGGCACCAGACCATAATGGAAGGAGATGCTGTAAAACTTATTAAAACATTTCATCAAATAAACAGAGAATGATTTTCTTTCAATTCTCAGAACGTTTTGATGAAAGTTTGGTTGGTGGCTGTTAAGAAAAACTAACATTTTCCATGACATAATGAAAAGAGATAAAAAAATACAAGAAATCTAACTGAACAGTTGAATAAACAGAATATTATTTTACCTAAATACTCAGAAAATTGTACAGAGTTTGGTTGGCCGACTTGTTTCAGATGGTGCTGTTCTGCTCGGGGAGTTTGGACTTATAACCTGATAACATCTACAATCCTGGATATTCTTCTGCTTTGCCCTGCTGGTAATCTTTCAGTGATTTTTCCCATCACTTCCTTGTACATTTGCAGCTCTGGTTTCTCTTCTCCCAGGATCTTTTAGTGGAAAAAGGGGCTTTAAATGGCAAAAGTGCACATGCTGGACGAAACACAGGCTGAGGACGGGTTGTTTTTTAAGGGGGCGACTGCACAGAGGTTTAAGGCCTCAGAGGTGATGAACGCTGTTTCACACCACAGTCTGTTCTGTATCGGTGAGGTATATTTTAGTCGGGGAGGTGGAGGGGGGTGAGCTGAGGTGGAGATACAAGCGTCTTCAGAGCAGTGAAACACACAACTACTGTAAGTGCCGACTATAAACTGCAGCTAGCGTGGTTACAGTCAGTGCCAAACTAATACACAACACACCGTGTCAATATTTCCCCCCCCCGCAGATAAAAATACAGGACATTTGACAGATTTGTTCCCCTGCTGTGGATTGTTGCACCTCCATAAAACGTCCGTCAACGAGCAGCAGAAAAACCAAAGCTATAGTCTAAGTGTTACAGGTCAACAGCGGGGTTATAATATCAGTTGTTGATGGTTTTCTCCGGCGTCAGTAAATCTACAGCAGACTGTTTTTTCAGTTTTTTCATAGAAGTAGGAGTGGCTGTCAGCGGTAGAGCAGGTCAGAGGTGAGATAAACACACAGGAACCATCAGAAAACACTGACAGAAAGAGAGAAAACTCTCACACACTGTTCACAGCTACAACCACCAACTAGCTAGTCCTCACTGAAGATGCTACACAGGATTCACACAGCGGTGTCTGTTTTGCGGCTTCCCTCGAGATAAACTGCTACAGAGCCGCTTCCTGCCCCTACGATGACCGATGACTCCCCCCGCCCGGACGGATCTATTTACAGAGTTTTACAAAAGCAGGGCTGTGAGATTTAAGCGGATGATACTCGAGTGATATTTGGTGGCAGAGCAGCTGGGCAAAGCTGGCTTCAACAGGAGCAGACGTAGAGGAGACGTCGTGGTGTCAGAGGGTTGTTGGGGACAAAAAGGGTCGAGGAAAGACGCGGTCTGATGTCGTGAGGTGTCTTTTAATGTGTCGTCTGGAAATGAAAACGTAGGCTGATGTGTGCAGATGATCTTCAACTAGTTAAACTCCCGGCTCGAATCTATGCAGTAAATTTCATAGCAAGTGTTTCTTTAGTTTACAGTGATTTACTCTCCTGAACTTTCCTCAACAAACATGCAAGAATGCCGCCTCCTTCTCTGTCACATGATCATGCCATGAACACACTTTGCATTATTTGCATGATTTTGTCCGACTATGTTGCATGTGAGAGTCAAAATTGCCCATCTGCAATGCCTCAGAAAGTGGCCAGAAGCTTTACTGTTATGAGTTTGCAAGTCCCGGTAATACAGATGTGAAGTGAGTCATTGAGCATTTGTTCCTCGTGGAAATGATTGTTGTTGCTGCAGACGGAGGTGACGGTCTCTTGGTCGGTTTCTCCTCCTGGCTCCGGTTTAGAGCGAACCCGCCAGCTCCTGAAAAGGTCCTAACTGAGAGACAGAGACAGGAAACTGTTCAAACCTACTTTCAGTTTGGGTTTTGAATGTGTAAAAGCTTTATGACTCACTCAGAACACATCACATTAGTGAACTTACGTCTCACAGAGCAGACTGACGTAAGAAACTGTGGATGTGTGAATGTTCAACTTGTCATTGATCATCAGATTTCTGCAGCTCTCTGTTGTCACCTCATGATATTCTGGCTGATTACTGACTTTAAACTTCTATTTAAACGTCTACTTTCTACCAAACACCTGCAATAAACGGTGCCTGAAGAATGAAGCTTTGATTTTATTTTGAGTTCATTTGAATTTTTTTTCAAAGTAATGTAATGTTTGTTAGCTCTGGTCAGGATGAAATAGCACACAAACTAAATTAAATCCGGCGTCTTCACCTGTTAAAGGACTAGTTCGTCCTTTTCATTCCCACAATAGGAACTATTTCTTTTGAGGAGCTGTTTAGTATTGGACTACAGTTCCCATAATGCAGCTTGGTAACTTCTTTCATTAGATCATTTCCTGTAAAAATCACAGGCTGTTTAAAAAGATGGACAATGCATCTCCACTTCCTTCCACTGTACAAAAGTGAAGCCAAAATATCTCGTATAAGGGCGCCTCTATCTTACACTGGATCGGGGGGAGGAGCCTCTGTAACGAGGTCCCGCCCAACTCACTCAGTAATCAATAATCAGCAACTGCTAACTAACAATCACCTGCTAAATTTAAAGTTTCGAAATCTCCTCTCGATGTTTCTACTTTACATACAATTCCTGAAAAGACGTCTGCAGGTGCCTCCACGACTTCTTCACTTTGATTGACAGCTGTCAGTCATGATGTTTCACCAACTTTTTTATAGCATCAAACAACAAATTAAAACCAAACTGATCAGAAAACACTTGAACAAACATGGAAAATAACATGGAGGGGGCGGGGCTTATGAGCCAGCCACCAGCAGGGGCGATCCAGATGTTTTGGCTTCACTGTTGGGGGGGGGAGGGGGGGGCTGCCATGTCGTCCATCTTTATATAAAATCTGTAATATACACACACAGGTCTTTTAAACCCCTTGATCCCAGAAATTTCTAGAAACAATCACAGAAAAAGCTCTCAGGTACAAAGCGCGACAGGTAAACTGGTTTTGGCGGTGAGAGGAGGCGGAGTACCTGACTACTGGACGTCCAGTTTGCTCGGGCCGAGGCTGTGGATGAGCTGGGAGGATTCAGAGGCGGCGCTGTACGCTTCAATCAGCAGGTTCTTGTTGAGGTCTCCCACCCCGCTGCCGGCCTGCAGTTTGGGGTAGGGGGGTGTTTCAGCGCCCTGTCGCTGCCCTCGGCCGTGGGCGTCGATGTCCATCAGGTGCTCCAGGGGGCAGCCGTCCGTCCCCTCGGTGACTGGAGAAAACTCGTGAGCGCTCGCCTGCTCCTCCCTAGAAACTGGACTGATGGAGACAGATGGAGAACTTAAAGACACGATGATGACAGAGACAGAATATGTCATTAATATGCACTTTTCAAAACGCAGCTTCAGTGTTGAATCAATATTTGGTCTTTTTTTTTTTTTACACATTTTTAGATTTCCTTCTAAAAACATGAGATCTGATGAAAGCAGTCTTCATGATGTGTATTTTATAGATGAACATGTCAGACATTAAATACATCTTTCTTCTCTTTACAGACTTTTGGCTGTTTGGGTGAGCAGCTTGGGATGATAATGAGAAGAAAAACTGGATTGTTATGTGGTGTCTCGTCAACACTAACACACTAACTGAAATGTGTTAAATGGAGCAAAACTCCTACTTGGAAAACTTGATTAAAACTGAGGGCAGAGTTTAAAGAACATCTTAAAGTGAGCATGAAGTTCTGCAGTGTGAACAAAGCCAGAGGCAGCGTAAAGAAATCTGAGAGATAAACGAAGACGCCTCACCTGACGTCCATGGACTGGACTCCGTCAGACAGCTCGTCCACGCAGCTCTTATTCTCCAGAGGTCCCAGCATGATGACGGGGGGCTCGGCTGGAGTCGGGGTGTCCTCCTCGGAGGGGACCGCAGTCTCTGTCCTCATGTCAGACACTGCGAACACACAGTTTCATTTAAAAGTGATTTTTGTGGGTGAATATTTTAACAGAGGTGCTGCAGGTCTGAATCTCTCTCTAAAAACATCCAGACTGTCTTCAAATATCCCAGCCGGTCTGTATTTTCTGCTGTTTTGTGGAACAACAGGGGCTCAAAGGACACCCCAGATACTAGATTCATTTTTTTTTCAACAGTATTAAACTTCTTATTCTTGTTGCTGCTCCACATGTAGAATCCATAGAATTAGAGATGAAAACTTTCTTTTATTAGGCAAAATAAAATATCTCAATTTGACCTCTTGATATCAGCATTTTTTAAAATACTTAAATTAATCTTATAATATATATGTATATAAATATAAATGGGTGGAAATACAAAGCCTGTCATGACACTTTAAATGCATGTAAATGTTGGTGTTTCACCTGTAACTGGTCAAAGGTTCAATTCCCTCACAATCAGGATGTTGTGAAGTGAAACGGCTTTTTATTGCAGAGGCATTTCTGTCGACATCATCTGTTCAGCAGGTAACTACTGTAAGTGTGCAATATTAAAGGAATTAGAGTGTTTTATTTCCTCTGGGGACTCGTGTGCTGATAAAACTGTCCAAACTGTTTTGGGTCTTTGGGTTCGACAGATGCTGCAGTGCACTTGGTGACCATGTGGAGGCGCTGTTCCCCTGCATGTCTCACACTGCTGAGTCACACTGCAGCTGAGACCAATCCCATTCAATTTATTGGAAAACTAACAAGTCAGAATCATTCACATCCAAGTTAAAGGAAATAAAGACAACAAAACACTGTGAAAATAAAGTTGCAGAGCGACTAAAACAGCTAAATGATGTATATTTAACATTCACCTGCAGCAGGCTCCACTTCGCTCTTACGTGTTCTCTTCATAATCTCCTCGATTCTCTGCAAATACAAAATGAACTACAGGTCAAATACGCTCTCTTTTTAAAATATCATTTCTACCTTATTTTGATTTGTTTCACCGTGTTCAGACTGTGTGATGTCTTTGACGTGATGTTTCACAGTTTATAGAGCAGATGGATGTGCAGATTTCTGATCACCTTCTTCCTCTGCAGTCTCTCCTGCTCCTCCTGGATGTGCAGCAGCTCTCTTTCCTGCCTCTTCCTGTCTGCCTCTTTCTGGGCTCGCAGGAAGGCCTCCTCCCTCTGAAAAAAAACCAAAACGATTCCCTCTTGATACTGACGTTAAAATGAATAAGGAGAGCACCACCTGTCCTCAGAACAAAGATCAGATGTGGCTCGATTATACGGTTTGATGTCTTTATTTAGATTCTCACATTATTTAAATTCAAATTCAAATTCAAATTTATTTAGAGCCCAAAATCACAAACATTGTTTGCCTCAGAGGGCTTTACAATCTGCACATTGTTGTGACACCCTCTGTCCTTAGACCCTCGAACCGGAGTCAGGAAAAACTTCAAAAAAGCCTTTATGGGAAAAAGAAGAAACCTGAGGAAGAGCCACAGATGAGGGATCCCTCTCCCTGGGATGGACAGACGTGCAATAGATGCCACATGTACAGAGAACATCATCAATCATATTATGGAATTATACATGAGTCGTAATAAGCTGTAGCTATACTGAGTTCATTGGTTTAGTCCATGTGTGAAGGTATCACAGGTAATGGAAATGAGTCCTGTGAGTCCAGGTGCATCTCTAGATGTCCTCATATGGAGCTCTGGGCCACTCGACCTTCCTTCTCTCCACAACACAGACACAGATCATGTCCCCACCAGGCCAGTGAACCTCAGACAGATGGACCACAACCAGAATCAGTGAGGAACCTGCAAGACTGGAGAGAACAAAGAGGACCGGGGCTCCGGCAGTAACATGCACTTTACAGGACATAAGAGTATTCACATTAACCGCTTTGACACTTTAACCAATTTAACTACTTTAACCAGTTTCTCAAAGTGACTCCAGTTTGCACTACTACCATAATATGAGTAAAGGAAGCAGAGGAAGAGGGAGAGGTGCCCGATGCATCATGGGAGCCCCCCGGCAGTCTAAACCTATAGCAGCATAACTAAGGGCGAGCCTGTGCCCACCCTAACTATAAGCTTTATCAAAAAGGAAGGTTTTAAGTCTATTCTTAAACACTGACATTGTGTCTGCCTCTCGGACCCAGACTGGGAGCTGGTTCCAGAGAACAGGGGCCTGATAGCTGAAGGCTCTGTCCCCTAGACTACTTCTGGAAACCCTAGAAACCCTGGGAACTACAAGAAGCTACAAGTAAGCCTGCGTTTTGGGAGCATGGCAGCGCTCTAGTCGGTTGATAAGGAGTTATCAATTCATTAAGATATGATGGTGCCAGATCATGTAGAGCCTTATTATATGTCAGGAGTAGGATTTTAAGAGGTTTAGGAGGTTCTGTTTTTGTAGAATAGAATAGAATAGAATAGAATTCAACTTTATTGTCATTGCACCTGCAGTACAGAGCAACGAAATGCAGTTTGCATCCATCCAGAAGTGCTTTTTAGCAGTACAATATAAATATAAATGTCACAATGATAAATATAAATGTTACAATGATCCACAAGTATATATATATATATATATATATATATATATATATATATATAGTATATACAGGCTATAGTCAGTTATTTGTATTAGAATTCTTCAGTTGTATGTGAAATGGTTATCTATACAATATTTACAGTAGTGCGGATGTTATCAAAAATATATACAGAAGTGTATTATAATTACAGTAGTGCAATGAGGATTGACAGGTATTAAATTAGCTACAGGTATAAAGTGCATCTGATGGTTTGGATTCAAGAGACAGAGTTCAGGAGACAGAGTTCAGGAGTCGGACAGCTGTGGGGAAGAAGCTGTTCAGGAACCTGGTGGTTTTAGTCCGTGCGCTCCTGTATCGCTTCCCAGAAGGCAGGAGGGTAAAGAGTCTGTGTGCTGGGTGACTGGAGTCTTTAATGATTTTCCCAGCCCTCTTCAGACACCGCTTCCTGTAGATGTCCTCTATGCTGGGAAGTGGTGCTCCTGCGATGCGCTGGGCGGCTTTCACCACCCTCTGCAACGCCTTCCGGTCTGCAGCGGAGCAGCTCCCGTACCAGACTGTGATGCAGCTGGTCAGGATGCTTTCGATGGTGCAGCGGTAGAAGTTCACCAGGATGTCTGAGGACAGGTGGTTCTTCCTCAGAGTCCTCAGGAAGAAAAGGCGCTGGTGAGCCTTCTTGACCAGTTTGGGAGCAGCCAGTTGTCCAGGTGAGGTCCTCGGAGATGTGGACTCCCAGGAACTTGAAGCTGTTCACACGCTCCACCGTCATTCCCTTGATGTGGATGGGAGTAAGAGTGCGGATCAGCATTCCTCCTGAAGTCCACAATGAGCTCCTTGGTCTTCCCCGTGTTGAGCAGCAGGTTGTTGGTGTCGCACCACTCAGCCAGGACGGTCCACCTCCTCCCTGTAGGCGGCCTCATCGCTGTCTTTGATGAGGCCAATCACCGTGGTGTCATCTGCAAACTTAATGATGGTGTTGGAGCTGTCGGCAGGTCTGCAGTCGTGGGTGAGGAGGGAGTAGAGGAAGGGACTCATCACACAGCCTTGTGGTACACCAGGTGTTTATAGTGATGGTAGATGAGCAGTGATTATCCAGACGGACGTGTTGGGGTCGGCTGGTCAGGAAGTCCAGTAGCCAGTTGCACATGAGGGAACTGATGCCTAGGTCTGTGAGTTTTGTGATGAGTTTTGAGGGAATTATTGTGTTAAATGCTGAACTGAAGTCTATGAACAGCAATCTGGCGTAGGTGTTTTTATTGTCCAGGTGTGAGAGGACAGAGTGCAGCGCTATGGAGACTGCATCCTCTGTGCTCCTGTTCTGACGATATGCAAATTGGTGGGGGTCCAGGGTGGGGGGGAGACAGGATTTAAGGTGTGCTAGGACCAGCCGGCTCGAAGCACTTTGTGATGATGGGGGTGATGGCTACCGGGCGGTAGTCGTTGAGGCTTGATGGTTTGGGAGTTCTTGGGTACCGGTATGATGGAGGTGGATTTGTGTATACTCTTATCCTGAAATAAACCAACACTGATTCCGTAGTCGGCGAGATGGAAATCATGCTTTCTGGTGTCAAAGTCAAATCAGAATATTAAGATCTGATTAAGTTAAGCTTGACCGTCAGAGAGTGAAGGTACTGAGAAAACTAAATGTAGTTTAGCAGCTAACCAGAAGTGTGGAAAAGCAGAGCAAAGTCCATATGTAGAGTGGTAATATATAGATATAATGTTAATACATAATATGAATAGTCTGCAATATTGAGACTTTATATGGAGAATAAACAGGTGCTGGTATGATATGAATAGTTTTATTAGTGATTTCTGAAATGTTTTGATGTAATTATGAAATAAAGGAAGTATATATATAAAATCACTCTCTCCTCCTCGGCCTGCTGGGCAGCTCTCTCCTGCCTCTCTCGCGCCTCCTGCTGCCTCCTCTGCTCCTCCTCGACCCTCAGCCTGATGGGACACAAGACGACTGAGCTTTTCTTTCTGAATCATTCATTTGAATGGACACTGATATGACAGACTGACAGAGAGCAATTTTAGATGTTTGGGTGTTGATCTTTGTCCATTAGAAGTGACCAAACTTATTGATGGTAAATAACACAAGACTACATCGGTCATCATTTATCACTGATATCATGTTTTTAAAATCCTGATATTCAACAGTTTTCTTGTGTGAATGAATCCCAAAATAGTCACCAAATTACTTGAAAAAGCAGCTAAAAAGGCAGCTCCAGGAGGCCTCTGTAGTACCTCCTTTGTAGAACTACTAAACTATTTAAAAGGTTATTTTCATACCTTAATTAATATCATATCTGATTGCTCAGCTTCAGTCCATTAGGAATTATCCATTAAGATCATTCCTACACATGTAAACACACACATTCATTTTCATTGGTTAATCTTCCCATTATTCTCTCAGTTTATCTATGAAATACTACAGTGAAAAATGTGAGTGAGTGAAAAATCTTTCAGCTTCACTGATCCAAAAGTGTCTTGTTTGAATAAAATTCCTCCAACTGAGAAGCTGCAGAAAACTTACCCGCAGGAGGCGGCAACATGAAATACAGAGACACCCCACTACAAGTAACAGTCCTGCATTTAAATCTTAATTAAATAATTATAAATAAATTGTAGTAGTAATTGTAGTAATTGTAGTAAAATGTGTTCCTGTTCTCTCTGATGTTTCTGGATTAATCTTCCTGCTGCATTAATGTGGACGCTGCATTTTACTGCTGTACATGTTTCAGGTTGAGCTCATTTGAACGAACTTTATATACTGTTGGCTAGTTTCATCTGCAGCAATGCATCATGGTCTATAAGATCAGAATCAGAATCAAAATACTTTATTTCATGCCAGGGGGCAAATTTGGTGTTCCAGTTGCTCTCATACAGAGAACACAATAGAAATATACAAAAATAAAATAAAAACAGAATATGTACTGTAAGAATCAAAATACAATTAACAATAAACAACAATAGGATAAAGATAAATATGAATGCTGCTTATTGCACAGATGAGTGTTGAACAAAGATATTGCACAACCAGATTATTGCTCAAAGTTATTCTGAGCAGGTTTCTGTAATGTTTGGTGCAGTTAATAAAGAGCGGTGTGTCAGTGGGGGGAGTTGTAAAATCTGATGGCAACAGGCAGGAATGACTACCTGTGGCGTTCTGTGGTGCATCTTGGGGGAATGAGTCTGTCACTGAACGAGCTCCTGACAAGCACATCATGGGATGGGTGGGATTCATTGTCCAAAATGTCACGTAGCTTGGACAGCGTCCTCCTCTCTGACACCGCCATCAGAGAGTCCAGCTTCACCCCCACAGTGTCGCTGGCCTTGTGGATCAGTTTGTTCAGTCTGTTGGCGTCAGCTACCCTCAGTCTGCTGCCTCAGCACACAGCTGCATACAGGATAGCACGAGCCATCACAGATTCCTAGGACATCCTGAGCAGCGTCCTGCAGATGCTAAAGGACCTCAGCCTCCACAGGAAGTAGAGCTGGCTCAGGCCCTTCTTGTAGCTTCAGTGTTCTTGGCCCAGGTCAGTTTATTATCTAAGTTCACTCCCAAGTACTTACAGTCCTCCACAGTGTCCACACTGACCCCCTGGATGGAAACAGGGGTCACTGGTGCCTTTGTCCTCCTCAGATCCACAATCAGTTCTTTAGTTTTAGTCACACTGAGCTGGAGATGGTTCTGCTCACATGATGTGAAAAGTTTGCCACCACAAACTGTACTCAGCTTCCTCACCATTGGTGACACATCCAACTACAGCAGAGTCGTCAGAAAACGTCTGAAGATGGCAGGACTCAGATGTGTTGTGGTTGAGGTCCGCGGTGTAGACGGTGAAGAGGAAGAGAGACAGAACAGTCCCCTGTGTGTTGCTGACCACTCTGTCCAACACACAGTGTTATAAACACACATACTGTGGTCTGCCAGTCAGGTAGTCAGAGATCCAGGACACGAGAGGAGCATCCACCTGCATCACTGTTAACTTCTCACCCAGTCGAGCTGGCCAGATGGTGTTAAAAGCACTGGAGAAGTTAAAAAACATGACTGTCACAGTGCTCGACAGCTTGTCCAGGTGAGTTTAGGTGTGGTTGAGCAGACACGTGATGCCATCCTCCACTCCAAGTTGGGGCTGGCAGGCAAACTGAAGGGGATCTGAGTGGGGCCATGACCTTCGACCGGAGCTGCTCCAGGACAAGTCTCTCCAGGATCTTAATGATGTGAGACGGAGAGGAAGAGGGGTGTCGAATCTGTTAAAGAACAGATTAAGTTTGTTGGCCGAGTCCAAACTGCCCTCAACTCCTTTGCTGTTAGTCAGCCTGAAACCAGTGATGGTCTTCATGCTGCTCCAGACCTCCCTCATGTTGGTCTGCTGGAGTTTGCTCTCCAGCTTCCGCTTGTAATTTGTCTTTAGCCTCCCTGATCTTCCCCTTCAGTTCCCCTTGTATGGTCCTCACCTCCTCTGTGTCACCATCTCTGAAAGGCCTCTTCTTCATGTTCAAGATGGCTTTGATGCTTTTCAGTCACTCTGGTCTGAAGTTCAGACTTCATACTTCCGATGATATTAAAACATTAGACTAAACATGCTCCCATGCCAATAACATATTTAGCTGTAGAATAATTTCTGTTTCTGTTCATTATTTAAAAAAATTAAACATCCCTCTCTGTGCAGCGCTACAGTTTCAACCTTTAAGTTCTTGATGCTGACATTTGATTTGGGCCTCTCTGGTTCCTGCAGGTAGCAGCCTATCATTGATGAGCCAGATGTTCCCTGTCAGTGACAAACAGAAACACCCAGCTGTGTCAAAAATATCACCAGTGAAGCAAAGTACTGACTGCTGTTAACAGAGGACATTAACAGAAGTGATGTTAAGTTTGTCCCCATTCTGAAACTTTAATGACAGAGTTGTTACTTCAACTGCTTTCTACAAATAAGTCAAGCTGCTACAGAATATGATGATAAAAAAATACATTAAAAAATACATACAAAGACTTAACACAAGCAAAATGGAAAACATGACACAGTAATAATAACTGGTGCTGCTGCATCCTGATATCAATCACATATAACATAACATATTTAGAAATATAATGTGGAAATTATCTGCACATCTCCATCATACTACATGGTGGAGCTGCAACACAAAGAAATAAACTGATATTTACAGATTTTACACAAGTTCATGATTGTTTAATGGTCCTGTGTGTGATTTAAAATGCTTTAAAAGTGCAGTTTGCATGTCATAAACAGTAATAATAATGTGTTTTGTCACTTTGGGTTCAGCATATCTGAATGCATCAAGAGTGAAAAAGAAAAAAATCCAGGTCCAGGTGGAGGGTGGAGGAGGTGGTTGAATGTGAAACAGAAGAAGTGGAGGAGTCTCAGTGTGTCTGCAGAGACTGTGTAGAAGGACAGAGCAGCAGCAGAGCAGTCCAGATACACTGATGATACTCTGTCAGATCCAGAGGAACACACAGGGATGATGGTGGACTTGACTTTGTGTCTGACAGTGGAGCTGATCTCAGAGCAGTTCAGACTGCAGCACTGAGAGTCATCTCCACTTGTTGTGATTCCTCTGTCAGTCACTGCTGGATGAAGCTCTCCTCTCCACTCCACCTCCCAGTAACATGGCCCAGTCAGAGCCTCTCCACACACAAGCTGATGCTGCTGCTTCAACCTCTCTGGATCATCACCACTCAGCTCATCCTCTCAACACAAACACCTTTCTCATCTCTCACTCTCACAGAGATCACTTCCATCTGAGGAGAGAAGAAGACAGACAACAGGAGTCATAAATCAGAGTTTACAGAGACTCCCTTCATCAGCTGTCAGTCAGTGATGCAGCACATCAGTAGAAATATTTATGATGTTAAAGGTCCCACGAGTTCATACAAAGACCATCAGCTGGGATCACTAGTTCAGGTCTGTAGAAAGACCACATGGTTACTAAATGTAATGATGGTTCTCTGAAATAAGAGCCAGTGGTTTGCAGGCTTCAGTCAGACTGATCTCAGAGCTGTGACAAAGATGAACTGATCAATAGTTTAGTGTTGAAATGAGAGAACAAACACTTTGAGATCAGATTAGATGGTCCGACACTTTGATGAATGAGGACCACCGTCTCTGTACATCTTGTAATGCTGTCAGCTGTAATCCAGCTTTATTTCCTGGAGTCATGAACACAACAACAACAGTCGTCTTCACATCAACTCAAACATCACAACAAGCTTCTGGCTCATCTGATTGGCTGACTGTTCTCTCTCTCTGTCTTTCTGTCCAATCCTGAAGCCCGTCACTATTCTCCTCTCACAGCTTCACTGAGGAAAGCAGCCAATGAGAAGGTCGGAGGTTCACCAGGAAATACTGGATCTTTGCTTTGATACCAACTGAGTTTAATACAAAACTGCTGAAACCAGCAAGGACTGACTCCAACTCTCTACTGACCTCAGAGTCTGCAGTCTACAGTGTGGACTCTCCAGAAAACCACACAGCAGATTCACTCCTGAATCCTGCAGGTTGTTTCCACTCAGCTCCAGCTCTCTCAGATGGGAGGGGTTGGACTTCAGAGCTGAGGCCAGAGAAGCACAGCTGATCTCTGACAAATTGCAGAAACTCAATCTGAATAAAGAATAAATGAAGATAAAAATCCATTTATAATCCAGTCAGATGTGTTCAGGTTTTAAATGTGCAGCTCAACATTACTCTGTCCTGATCAATGAGCTTTTCCCTAAAATGAGTAGAGTGACCAAAGAAACATTTCTACTTTAAGAAGTAAACTTTATCAATTTCAAACAAATATTAGTTCAGAGGATCTTCTGTATAAAGATGTGAAACATTCATTTAGTTTAACATCCATCCATCCATCTTCTAAACCTGCTTATCCTGAGCACACACATTATCAGGAAGGGGTGCTGGAGCCTGTCCCAAGCTATCTTGGGCGAGAGGCGGCGTTCACCCTGGACTTGACGCCAGTCAGTCGCAGGACTAACATTGAAGGACATACAACCTCTCACACTCACATCCACACCCACTTTAACAACTAACAGTAAATATTTTCTAAAGTTCAAATCAGAAAGTGAATATTTTGTGACTGCAGACTAAATTTAGTTAAAGAAAAATGAAAATATGAACAAAAGGAAATTTACAACATTATGGATGTAAGTTCTGTTTGAACATCAATGAAGTTCAGTTGTTAATGAAACATATCAGATCTACAACAGTAACAGAGAGTCAGTGAACTGACCTCAGAGTCTGCAGTCTACAGTGTGGACTCTCCAGAAAACCAGCACAAAGCAGATTCACTCCTGAATCCTGCAGCTTATTGTAATTCAGGAACAGCTCTCTCAGATGGGAGGGGTTGGACTTCAGAGCTGAGGCCAGAGAAGCACAGCTGATCTCTGACAAACTGCAGTCACTCAAATCTGAATAAAGAATAAATGATGAAGATAAAAATCCATTTATAATCCAGTCAGATGTGTTCAGGTTTTAAATGTGCAGCTCAACATTACTCTGTCCTGATCAATGAGCTTTTCCCTAAAATGAGTAGAGAGACTTTGTCATTGTGTTATTGTGGATCATCATCATGTCAGCCTTCTACAGACGTTATCCAAATGTCACCACAACATTCACACAGCGATTCATGTCAGCACAGATTAATAACATGCTGCTGATCTCAGTCAAGTCTGGTAATTAGAGGATCAATACTGTATTGATCCTTCTGGGGTAAAACCAAAATTGTGCTACCACTTTTGTGTTTATTTAATTTAATTAGTAGAACAGTTATGTTAATGTATTTTTCATATGCATAGTGAAAAGCCATGGTAAACGTAAGCAGCACCCAGATGGACCTTTTGGCAGCGAACAGTTTGGCCCCAGGTCGTCTCAGGGGGAAAACCTCCGCCCACACCCCAGAAGCAATCTGGATGATGAACTGAACGCTCCGAGTCTTCACTGCTGCTGAACTTTATTTGTATCTCACAGATTTCTTTATTGTTACTGTAGTAACTAATTCTGGGAACCAAAACACTTTAAACAGTTGCACCAGGAAATATGATTTGATCTGTGTGTGTGTGTTCAAAAGGATCAATATCAATGATCAGACATTGTTTATGAAAACACAGTGAAATGAGGAGACACCAAAGAAATACAATTGCTCAAAAAAATAAAGGGAACACTAAAATAACACATCCTAGATCTGAATGAATGAAATATTCTTATTAAATACTTTGTTCTTTACATAGTTGAATGTGCTGACAACAAAATCACACAAAAATTATCAATGGAAATCAAATTTATTAACCCATGGAGGTCTGGATTTGGAGTCACACTCAAAATTAAAGTGGAAAAACACACTACAGGCTGATCCAACTTTGATGTAATGTCCTTAAAACAAGTCAAAATGAGGCTCAGTAGTGTGTGTGGCCTCCACGTGCCTGTATGACCTCCCTACAACGCCTGGGCATGCTCCTGATGAGGTGGCGGATGGTCTCCTGAGGGATCTCCTCCCAGACCTGGACTAAAGCATCCGCCAACTCCTGGACAGTCTGTGGTGCAACGTGGCGTTGGTGGATGGAGCGAGACATGATGTCCCAGATGTGCTCAATTGGATTCAGGTCTGGGGAACGGGCGGGCCAGTCCATAGCATCAATGCCTTCGTCTTGCAGGAACTGCTGACACACTCCAGCCACATGAGGTCTAGCATTGTCTTGCATTAGGAGGAACCCAGGGCCAACCGCACCAGCATATGGTCTCACAAGGAGGTCTGAGGATCTCATCTCGGTACCTAATGGCAGTCAGGCTACCTCTGGCGAGCACATGGAGGGCTGTGCGGCCCCCCAAAGAAATGCCACCCCACACCATTACTGACCCACTGCCAAACCGTTCATGCTGGAGGATGTTGCAGGCAGCAGAACGTTCTCCACGGCGTCTCCAGACTCTGTCACGTCTGTCACATGTGCTCAAGTGTGAACCTGCTTTCATCTGTTGAAGAGCACAGGGCGCCAGTGGCAAATCTTTGCCAATCTTGGTGTTCTCTGGCAAATGCCAAACGTCCTGCACATGGTGTTGGGCAGTACAGCTGTAAGCACAACCCCCACCTGTGGACGTCGGGCCCATCATACCACCCTCATGGAGTCTGTTTCTGACCGTTTGAGCAGACACATGCACATTTGTGGCCTGCTGGAGGTCATTTTGCAGGGCTCTGGCAGTGCTCCTCCTGTTCCTCCTTGCACAAAGGCGGAGGTAGCGGTCCTGCTGCTGGGTTGTTGCCCTCCTACGGCCTCCTCCACGTCTCCTGATGTACTGGCCTGTCTCCTGGTAGCGCCTCCATGCTCTGGACACTACGCTGACAGACACAGCAAACCTTCTTGCCACAGCTCGCATTGATGTGCCATCCTGGATGAGCTGCACTACCTGAGCCACTTGTGTGGGTTTGTAGACTCCGTCTCATGCTACCACTAGAGTGAAAGCACCGCCAGCATTCAAAAGTGACCAAAACATCAGCCAGAAAGCATAGGAAACTGAGAAGTGGTCTGTGGTCACCACCTGCAGAACCACTCCTTTATTGGGGGTGTCTTGCTAATTGCCTATAATTTCCACCTGTTGTCTATTCCATTTGCACAACAGCATGTGAAATTGATTGTCAATCAGTGTTGCTTCCTAAGTGGACAGTTTGATTTCACAGAAGTGTGATTGACTTGGAGTTACATTGTGTTGTTTAAGTGTTCCCTTTATTTTTTTGAGCAGTATATTTCTTCTTCAGTATGTAGACGATCAGTTTTAAACAAATATTAATTCAGAGGATCTTCTGTATACAGATGTGAAACGTTGATTTAGTTTAAAAACTAACAGTAAATATTTTCTACAGTTTCTATAAGAAACTGAATATTTTGTGACTGCAGATTAAATTTAGTTCAAGAAAAATGAAAATATGAACAAAAGGAAATGTTACAAATTTATGGATGTAAGTTACGTTTGAACATCAATGAAGTTCAGTTGTTAATGAAACATATCAGATCTACAACAGTAACAGAGAGTCAGTGAACTGACCTCAGAGCTCTGCAGTCTACAGTGTGGACTCTCCAGAAAACCACACAGCAGATTCACTCCTGAATCCTGCAGGTTGTTCTTACTCAGCTTCCAGCTCTCTCAGATGGGAGGGGTTGGACTTCAGAGCTGAGGCCAGAGAAGCACAGCTGATCTCTGACAACCAGCAGTAATTCAAGTCTGCATAAAGAATAAATGACAAAGATTAAAAATCCATTTATAATCCAGTCAGATGTGTTCAGGTTTTAAATGTGCAGCTCAACATTACTCTGTCCTGATCAATGAGCTTTCTCCCTAAAATGAGTAGAGAGACTTTGTCATTGTGTTATTGTGGATCATCATCATGTCAGCCTTCAGTGTGTGTGTGTGTGTGTGTGTGTGTTCAAAAGGATCAATATCAATGATCAGACATTGTTTATGAACACAGTGAAATGAGCAGATATAAAAGAAATATTTCTTCGTCAGTAAGTAAATGATCAATTTGAATCAAATATTAGTTCAGAGGATCTTCTGTATACAGATGTGAAACATTCATTTACTTTAACAACCAACAGTGAACATTTTCTGCAGTTTCAATCAGAAACTGAATATTTTGTGTTGGCAGACTAAATTTAGTTAAAGAAAAATGAAAATATGAACAAAAAGAAATGTACAACTTTATGGATGTAAGTTATGTTTGAACATCAATGAAGTTCAGTTGGTAATGAAACATATCAGATCTACAACAGTAACAGAGAGTCAGTGAACTGACCTCA
Organism: Scortum barcoo; assembly: GCA_023238725.1. Taxonomy (NCBI): domain Eukaryota; kingdom Metazoa; phylum Chordata; class Actinopteri; order Centrarchiformes; family Terapontidae; genus Scortum; species Scortum barcoo. The sequence continues at coordinate 20,582,484 of CM041551.1, forward strand.
GAGCCTGCAGTCTACAGTGTGGACTCTCCAGAAAACCACACAGCAGTTTCACTCCTGAATCCTGCAGGTTGTTGTTACTCAGCTCCAGCTCTCTTCAGATGGGAGGGGTTGGACTTCAGAGCTGAGGCCAGAGAAGCACAGCTGATCTCTGACAAACTGCAGCTCCTCAGTCTGAATAAAGAATAAATGATGTGACTTTAGAAGACAATGTTCCTGCTTGAAATCATTCAGTGTTTAATAATCTGTTCAGAGCTGAAGAAGGTTTAGAAAGTACAAGTTTAGAAAATGGAAACTCCAAACACCTGAACCCAACAGGATGCAGCTTCAAAACTGTCAAATACACAAAGTGAAAAAGAGCTCTCATTAATATTAATGGACAACGTGCTGCTACTTCAATAAAGACGAAGTGACTTCACCTCTTAAACTCTGCCAGCTCCACCAGTGGCTCCATCTATACTAACTCATGTTGTGCAGCCAAACACAAAGAAAAACCACACAAACTCATTTAATATTCAACTCAAGATCCCAAAGTTTAAAAAGATGCCAAATATGTCAGGATGAGCTTTAGAAACATGTTTTTTAAAAAAGAAATATACAATATTTCTTTTATGAATAGTGGAGCCATCAAATCAAAATATCTTGAGTTTAAACTATTCAGTCAGTTTAATATTTATTAAAATTTTAGAAAGAGTAAATACTGAATATATTTGTTATTATCTGAAAGTTGAGATGGAGATTATTTATTTATTGTTTTTTTTTATACAATATCTAAAAAAAACAGAGAATATATGATAACAATCAGGTGTTGATGAGGGTCAGTGTGAATAATCCACCAACCCACTGAAGAAGAAAATGGACTTTAGCATGAAGATACTCAGTGTGGATCAGTATAATATCAGCCTTATGTCTGCAGTTTAGTGTCACCACAACTTTCACATCATATTAATCTCAGCACAGAAGGAAAAATGGTGTCTGACCTCAGAGTCTGCAGTCTACAGTGTGGACTCTCCAGAAAACCACACAGCAGATTCACTCCTGAATCCTGCAGGTTGTAATTTCCACTCAGCTTCCAGCTCTCTCAGATGGGAGGGGTTGGACTTCAGAGCTGAGGCCAGAGAAGCACAGCTGAACTCTGACAAACTGCACCAACTCAATCTGAATAAAGAATAAACAATGAAGATAAAAATTCATTTATAATCCAGTCAGATGTGTTCAGGTTTTAAATGTGCAGCTCAACATTAACTCTGTCCTGATCAATGAGCTTTTCCCTAAAATGAGAAGAGACTTTGTCATTGTGTTATTGTGGATAATTGTTACATACGGGTTTATATTTTGTGCCAGTGTCCCCTCCTCCCTCTTCCCTCTTCTTTCTCTACTTTAGGGTTGCTGCTGCCTGTGATTGTTTGAGTGAGCACAGGTGTACTCACTCTTCTCAGATCCTCCCCCTGAATAAAAGCACAGAGAGGAAGCCTGAGGATCTCTCTGCCTTTGGACAGCTGGTTATGTTGTGTGTGTTTGTGCAAGTGGCTTGTGTACCTGTTTAGGTAGGTTTTCTTCTTTTGGGCCTTACAATGGAGGTTGGTTCAGTTTACCTGGAAAGTGACTGAATTAGCTGGTGGTAGTTTTTTAGTTTTTTTTTTTTGTTTTTTTTTTACTTTGGTTTGTCTGTCCCTATAGTGCAGCCTCTGCCTTTGTTTGTTGATGTCTTTGCTTTATTGTAAATAAACTTTGTTCACTGTTGCAAACAAGCGTCTCTCGCTCTTCCATCAGCCCACCTAACATCCACTGTTACTTCATAGCACCTATGGGGATGTAACATATTTGGGGGGCATGTCCAGGATCTGAAGGAATTTGAGGGATTGATTGTTGCTTTATAGTGCTACACCAGGTTGCTCAGAGTATTTCTTGTGGTTCTTAATATTCTTGTGTGGGTGTGCATTGCCTGGCTTTATTGTACAATCAGTAGAACAACTTCCTCAATAAAGTCAGGTGACTGCTCAGCTGGGCAGTTCTCTGCGTTTCCATCGGGCACTCTTTGTTAGGGTCCCTGTCTGTCTCCCCTGTGTTTTGTTTCCCCATTCCCCTAGTGTGTGCATTTGTCTCCCTCTGCCTGTTTCTGTGTGTCATGTCTGTTGCCAGGAAGACTAGGAAGTTACTCCAGGGCATTCATCACCACCACCTGGGCTGATCAGCACACCTGCAAGTCATCTCCAATCAAGCCACCTCCTCCTCTGCTGTATTTAAACCCTGGCTCATTCAACCACTCTCTGTCAGGCAGTTACCTAGCTTGACTCTTGGTGTTGCTGAATCTGCCTGCCTGGTTTCCCCTCATGTACCCCCTGGCTTCATCTCTCTCTCTGCAGTCCCGTCTCCACGGTGGTAATCGGACTCTGAAAACAGTACCTTTTGGCTTTCTGGAACTTGCCTCGATAAGTCTCCATTAAAAGACTGTTCAACCTAATTCTGGTCTGATCTTGTGTCTGCATTTCGGTGTCCTAGCCTAGCTTTGTTTGAAACCGTAACACTCTTTTCTCATTTGTCCTTTTTCATTTTCTAGGTAATCCTGAGGAGGGGAGTTACACTCTCGAACACCGCATGCCTCAGAAGATGTATAGGTGAAGTTTAGCATTAGGTAGGGGCTGAGGAAGTTTGTTTTGAGAGCTTGCATTGGTACCATCACTTTCTTTTTGCTCTTGTTCAGTGAGTATGGCAGACTTCAATTTTGATGTATTTGTGGCTGCTCCCACATTGAATAAGTTGGATAAGTGTAGACAGGCTTATTTGCTTGCTCTTGTACACAATGGCATTTCTGTCTCAACCCCTCTGACCTGAAGTCAGCAGTCATAGATGGCTTAGCTAGCCAAGGTTTGTTGGTCCTGCCAGCCCCTGAGGGATTTTCTATTATGACTGCTCCTGGTGTGGAGTGGTGGTGCAGAAGATCACACAATTGAGGATGTGACTGCACCATCTGGTTCTGGTGTTTCTCTTGTGACCCCTCAGGTACAGGGGAAGCAGGAAGAGAAGGTGTTTGCACTGCCTCCTTCTGACCCACTTTCCAGAGATTCCTCTTCTCCTGGTTCCAGAGCTGACACCCGATTAAAAGGTGCATTTGGCTCATCTGCACATGGAGAGGGAGAGAGAGGAGCGCGAGTTGAACCTCTGGAGAGAGTTGGAGCTTAAAAAGTTAGAGGATGACACTGCTGTTAGGATGCGCTCGTTAGAGCTACAGAGAAGTAAGGCTACTGGCCCCGCCTTTGGTGTGGTTTCTCCTGCGGACTCCACTCCCACCTTTTGACATTAATAAACATATTTCGTTGGTACCTGTTTTCCAAGAATCTGAGTTTCAACTCCTCTGAAGTCAGGCGATACGTCTGTTGCCCATGCTTCTACACAAAGACTGAGAAGCAGTGTTTCTTGTCACAAGCCAAGCCATATTATGTCAAATTCTTAACCGAAAACTTGTCTCTGGACTGTCAGTCACCTGCTCTGAAAGAACCTGATGAGTGTTTCAAGCCATTCATTTTCCATGCCTCTGTGTCTCTTATCGGAAGACTGGAGGACCAGTGTCCTATCACGGTGTTGTGTGACACTGGGGGGTCTCAGTCTTCTATCATTTCTAGTGCCCTGCCCTTAGGTCCAGAGTCACAGCAGTACTGTAGTCGGAGGTATTAAAATGACTTGTGCCTACACCTCTCCATCAGATGCACCTAAACTCCAAGCTAAAGGCTGGTTTCTTCCCGGTAGCAGTCCTGTCATGTTTCTAAATCAGTGGCGTGGACTTTAATATGGGAAATTATATTGCTGGGGTATCCTACCCCCAAGGTGGTTGACATTCCCATTCCTGTGTCCAAACCTGACTATTTGGGCCAGCAGCATCCTCGGGTTTTTACAGCCAGTTGTTTAACACATGCCCAAGCACATAAGCAGGCTGAGGCCGTTGATCTGGCTTACTCATTGTTTGCTTCTGTTTTGTCTGGAGATGGGTTGGCCCCTGCTGGGAACGTTGTTAACCATGACCCCAAGAAGGTCGCAGAGCCAAATACCACCCCTACTATACCCTTTTCTCTTATCAATGATGCTCTTATCGATGCCCAAAAAGATGACTCATCCCTGGTGATGTGTTTTGCTGCGGCCGCCGCTGGTGGTGGATGTGGTGAGATCAAATCCTATCTGGTTGATCAGGGTGTACTTATGCGTAAATGGGTCTCAAAGCAACATGCAGGTGAAGACTGGGGTACTATTTATCAGTCGCCCCAACCAGTCTCCGGCGGCAAGTCTTGGAGTTGGCACATGAGAATGCGTGGTCAGGCCATCTGGGTGTCACTAAAACCCATAACCAAATAATGAAACACTACTTTTGGCCTTGTTTTGAAGGCGGATGTTGTACATTTCTGCAAAAAACCTGCCGAACCTGCCAGGTTGGGGGGGAAACCAAATCAGGTAGTTCCTCCAGCTCCTCTGCAAACCATACCTGCATTCAGGGGACCTTCTGAATTTGTCATTGTTGACTGTGTGGGGCCATTACCACGAACAAAGATAGGTAATCAGTTCCTGATGACAATTATGTGTGCCTCCACTCAGTTCCCCGAGGTGGTTCCATTGAGGAAAATCACAGCTCTGATTGTCATTAAGGCACTAATTAAGGTCTTTACCACCTTTGGACTTCCGAAAGTTGTCCAGACAGATCAAGGAATGAACTTTCTAAGATCTTTGCACAGGTTTTGAAGTCATTAGGAGTCCCCAACTCAGTATCAAGTGCATATCATCCAGGGTTACGAGGTGCTCTTAAATGTTGGCATCAGACTCTGAAGTTGATGCTACACAAGTATTGCCATGATACTTGGAAGGATTGGGATGAGGGGTACCTTTTTGTTCTTTTTGCCATCCATGAAGCTAGGCAGCTCGGCTGTGCCGTCCATCGGTTCCTTTTGTGTGGAAAGAGTGAACATGCGTTCAGAGAAGATAAGTCCCTCGTCTTTAGAGGTCCCGTTCTTGCTGCTCCAAACTTCTCTCTTCCATTCAAGTTAGAAGTTGATGTCAGTGCCGCTGGGGCTGTGCTGCTGCAGGATGGTGAGGGTGATGTGAGTCACCCAGTCTGTTACTTCTCTACAAACTTCAAGCGCCACCAGTTGAACTACTCCACCACTGAGAAGGAGACACTGGCTATGCTCTTTGCCCTCCAGCACGTCCATGTGTATGTGGGTTCCAGCTCCTCGCCGGTGGTGGTTTACACAGATCATAATCCTCTCATAATCTGCCATTTGTAATGTATGTACTTTGTCCATATACACCATGTTATTTTACAAACAATACGTGTTTCTATTTGTGGGAGGGAGTGTTACATATAGGTTCATATTTTGTGTCACTGTGTGCTGTCCCCTCCTCCATCTCATTTCTTTAGGGTTGCTTGTTTGAGTGAGCACTTTGGTTTGTCTGTCCCTATAGTGCAGCCTCTCCTTGTCCAGGGCAAGCTTGTCAATTCATTGATGTCTTTACTTTATTATTAGTGTGAATGCTGAAAGCATTCAAACCTATGTTCTTCTACGGACAAAAATGTTATTCTTCCGCCGCGTTTTTTGGCACCTATCTCCTTCCACATTTTTCATCGTAGAAACGTCATTCAAACATCAAAACGTTCAGCTCAATTAGGACATGACTGCTATTACTTTTCTCATTCCTAACATTCAAACTTTCCGAAATATTCCAGGTTTTTCAGGAATTTTTTCCCATTCAAATGAATGGACGGAATCTTCAAAATTTTCACACTTTTTCAGTGCTTCACCATTCATTCATACTTTCAGCTATAAAGTCCATTCAAACATCAAAATGTTCCACATCTTTCAAGGATTCAGGATATCATTCAACTTTTCAAATCCCATTCAAACTTTTCAAAATATTCAACTTTGTTTGAGGTCAAGTTTTGGCAAAATGTTCAAAACTAGAGTGGGTGACATCATCAGCTAGAGTGGAGAGGAGCTGTGAAAATCTTATGAAAGGTCTCTTTTCAACTTGCTCTTAATCCCACAAGGTTTATTCTACATAGATCATTTTTACATCACTTTGTAGGAAAATTTGTGCTGATCACAGAGATGTGTCAGGCTAAGCGAATGGACTAAGCAAACTGGATCCAAACCCCTCCAAGCCAGAGGAGCACCAACCAACTGCCCCATCTACTCCCATTATAAATCAGACCTGAGAAGTTGGAAAAAAGCTCAAGAATACTTCTTTTTCAAACTGCTCTCATGGCCACATTTTTCACTTTGAGGATAGGACTTATGGTCTGACCACAGGAGGCAGGAGTTCGAAAGGTGCACCTCAGCTGAATCTCTGTGAATTCAACTGTCAGAGGCAATAGTGCATGCAGTCACCATGGCAACCAGTGACTGAAGGTTTTCACACAGCTGATTGAGATGACGTCATTACTGCAGTTTGACTGTGTGTTTACTTACAAGAGGAAATCCCAGAGCTCACACACACACACACACACACAGACAAACAGAGAGACACGCACACACATATACACACACACAGTACACGCAAATCCCTTCCAACTTTGTCAAGCATTTTTAAAGTCTTATTTACTCATTCAAAATTTTAAACAGGACCTTTTTAATGCATTAACATAGGTATTATTTAACTTTTGAATCCCATTAATGTAAGTTACAGTATTTTCCACTTTTCCATCTATTCATACTTCTTCAACTGCTTCTTCATAATAATTCAAAAACCTTAAAATATTCCACATTCCTCATTCATTTTAGGTATCATTCATCTTTATCATTCAGTAATCCAGTTTAGCGTAAGGCTTTCATTCAATGTCTTAAAATATTCCACATACTTAACACATTTCAGGCTTCATTCAACTTCAGCTATCCAGTTTAGCGTCAGCGCTTTCAGCTTTCAGCATTCATTCACACCTGCAATTTCTTCAGAAATTGCATTCTCTAGTTAATGAACTTTGTTCATTTTTGCAAGCAAATGTCTCTCGCTCTTCCTTCAACCACCTAACATTCATTGTTAGTCTCTGGCATCCATTGAGACAACAACCATCATCATGTCAGCCTTGCACAGAAATCATCCAAATGTCACAACATTCATACAGCAACTCATGATCTGATCTCAGTCAAGTCTGGAATTGGTGGATCAGTACTATAATGAACACAATTTTATTTCCTCATGTGAAAAGATTACTTTGTTCAGGCTAAGTTATGTCTGAACATCAATGAAGTTCAGTTGTTAATGAAACATATCAGATCTACAACAGTAACAGAGAGTCAGTGAACTGACCTCAGAGTCTGCAGTCTACAGTGTGGACTCTCCAGAAAACCACACAGCAGTTTCACTCCTGAATCCTGCAGCTTGTTGTCTCACTCAGCTCCAGCTCTCTCAGATGGGAGGGGTTGGACTTCAGAGCTGAGGCCAGGAGAAGCACAGCTGATTCTCTGACAACCTGCAGCTCCTCAATCTGAATAAAGAATAAATGATGTGACTTTAGAAAACAATGTTCCTGTTTGAAATCATTCAATGTTTAATAATGTGTTCAGTGCTGAAAAAGGTTTAGGAAGTAGAAGTTTAGAAAATGGAAACTCCAAACACCTGAACCCAACAGGATGCAGCTTCAAAACTGTCAAATACAAACAGTGAAAAAGAGCTCTCATTAATATTAATGACAACGTGCTGCTACTTCAATAAAGACGAAGTGACTTCACCTCTTAAACTCTGCCAGCTCCACCAGTGGCTCCATCTATACTAACTCATGTTGTGCAGCCAAACACAAAGAAAAACCTACACAAACTCATTTAAGATTCAACTCAAGATCCCAAAGTTTCCAAAGATGCCAAATATGTCAGGATGAACTTTAGAGAAATGTTTGAAAAATACATGAATTATATTTCTTTAGGAATAGTGGTGTCAAAAAAATCAAAACATTAAAGAGAATATATGATAACAATCAGGTGTTGAGGAGGGTCAGGGTCCAACAATCCACTGAAGAAGAAAATGGACTTTAGCATTAAGAGTGTGGATCAGTATAATATCAGCCTTATGTCTGCAGTTTAGTTTTTCACCACAACTTTCACATCATATTAATCTCAGCACAGAAGGAAAAATGGTGTCTGACCTCAGAGTCTGCAGTCTACAGTGTGGACTCTCCAGAAAACCACACAGCAGATTCACTCCTGAATCCTGCAGCTTGTTTCCACTCAGCTCCAGCTCTCTCAGATGGGAGGGGTTGGACTTCAGAGCTGAGGCCAGAGAAGCACAGCTGATCTCTGACAAACTGCAGTCCCTCAATCTGAATAAAGAATAAATGATGAAGATAAAAATCCATTTATAATCCAGTCAGATGTGTTCAGGTTTTAAATGTGCAGCTCAACATTACTCTGTCCTGATCAATGAGCTTTTCCCTAAAATGAGTAAGAGAGACTTTGTCATTGTGTTATTGTGGATCATCATCATGTCAGCCTTCTACAGACATCATCCAAATGTCACCACAACATTCACACAGCGATTCATGTCAGCACAGATTAATAACATGCTGCTGATCTCAGTCAAGTCTGGAATTAGAGGATCAATACTGTATTGAACACAAAACTTTATTTCACAATCAGCTGCAATGTATTAAATTGTACTAATAATCATTATTATTGCTGTTTCATTGTTAAATGAAAGGGTTAGGTATTGGTATGATATTTAATTGATTCTGTGAAGGCTAAAAAGATACATTGCACACTTGAAAAGAAAAGTTTGATGAGATCTAAATTTGATCTGTCACCTCAGTATTTGCTCACCCAAAAGGCATAGCAACTTAGTTTAACACTATAGTTTAACACTGTATGAAATATTAATAAGCTGTGACAATATTTGTCAAAGCTTGAATCTCTCTGTGATGTGGATTATGTAGTTTCTCCATGCTTTGACGTTATGCAGGCCTGGAGCAGTCCTAGATATTTTTTGGGTTGGTTTGTTTTATTGTTCATAAATGTTCCTCATGTGAAAAGATGACTTTGTTCAGGTGCAATTAATTGTTCATTAAAAGTTATTTTAGAAACCCAGAACGTGACTCTGATCTGTTTATTAACTACAATGTACTGACAGTTTTAAATGACGATCTCACATGAAACTTGCTGTGCTTTGACAAGTCAAATGGGCTGAATCAGGTCTGCTTGGCTTCCTTTAGCTTACTGTATTACAAAATACTGAGCATACTTAATATTGAGCATACTTCATTTAGCTTTTAATGTTTGCACTGTATCTGTGGAGTCCAGTCTGAATTAATTAAATATCACTGAAAAAAGAAGCAGTAATAATAATGATTATTAGTACTACTTAACACATGACTAACTAGTCTGAAATAAAGTTTAGTGCTCTATGAAGTGGTCGATGAAACAAAAAATGAGTTCTGTCCTCTTGAGTACCTTGATAAGTTCGGTACAGATAATGTAAATCCTTTGTGCTGTGACATCAAGTCACATGAATCATTGAAAGAATTCATTTTTGTTTGACTGAAACACCAAAACATCTGTTGTGTGATTGAAAAGAGCTGATTGGCTGATCTGAAATCTGTCTTTCCCATGATGTCATCAGGCAGCAGGGACAGGGAGAACTGACCTCAGAGTCTGCAGTCTACAGTGTGGACTCTCCAGAAAACCACACAGCAGCTTCACTCCTGAATCCTGCAGCTTGTTTCCACTCAGCTCCAGCTCTCTCAGATGGGAGGGGTTGGACTTCAGAGCTGAGGCCAGAGAAGCACAGCTGATCTCTGACAAACTGCAGCAACTCAATCTGAATAAAGAATAAATTTTGTAGATAAAAATCCATTTAATAATCCAATCAGATGTGTTCAAGTTTTAAATGTGCAGCTCAACATTACTCTGTCCTGATCAATGAGCTTTTCCCTAAAATGAGTAGAGAGACTTTGTCATTGTGTCATCATCATGTCAGCCTTCTACAGACATCATCCAAATGTCACCACAATTGCTCTGCCACAGTCATTGAACTAAACCACTGAAGAAGAAAATTCACTTTAGCATGAAGATACTCAGTGTGGATCAGTATAATATCAGCCTTATGTTTGCAGTTTAGTGTCACCACAATTTTCACATTATATCCACCTCAGCACAGAAGTAAAAAAATGGTGTTTGACCTCAGAGTCTGCAGCAGACAGTGTGGACTCTCCAGTCCAGCAGACAGCAGCTTCCAATCCTGAATCCTGCCAGGTTGTTGTTCACTCAGGTCCAGCTCTCTCAGATGGGAGGGGTTGGACTTCAGAGCTGAGGCCACAACTTCACAGTGAGATTGCATCAGTCCACAGCCAGAAAGTCTGTCATGACACATTAATTACAAAATGTGTTTTTTATGAAAATGGACATTTATAAGACCAAACACTTTGACATATCCTTTCCACTCTCTCACACCTGCAGACTTTAATCTTTATAGTTTGTTTAAATGTAGTTACATTTAGGTTTCCATGATGTCCACAGTCTGTCAGTGTGATCTGATCACATGTCTGTCTCTACAAAGTTAACATGAGGTCATCTTGATTAGAAAAACATGTTTAAAACTCAGTGAACTGAAGTGAATTACATTTGGAAAGATGATCTCTCTTTACTCGTTACCTGCTACTGTCAGGTTCACGTCTATAAGTGGGAAAAATCAGTGACGGTTTCCAAATGGTGCAGAAAACAAACTACTTGACAATATCTTATCAGAAGGGATAATGAAATGAAATGAAACAGCTTAAGAACATCTGTGACAAATATTCAACTGACGGATAAGTTCTGTAATAAACAAGTGGAACACTATTCTAAGAATAATATGAATTTTATAGTGTTTATATTTGAAGAACTAAACTACTAATCTACACTGATTTATAATGTTAATCACATCTGGACTTACAGAGCCTTTCTGCAGTTTCTCACAGCTGGAATCAGTCTCCGTCGTCCCTCCTCTGATGTGTTGTACTTCTTCAGGTCCAAGCTCATCCAGAACCTCCTCTGACATCTGCAGCATGTAGGCCAGAGCTGAGCAGTGGATCTCAGAGAGTTTCTTCTCTGATCTGTTCTCTGACTTCAGGAACTCTTGGATCTCCTGATGTACTGAGTGGTCGTTCATCTCCATCAGACAGTGGAAGATGTTGATGCTTCTGTCAGGAGAGATCTCATCACTGTTCATCTCCTTCAGGTTGTTGATGGCTCTCTTAATGATTTTTGAACTGAATTTTTTCCGACCCAGCAGGCCTCCTAAGAGTCTCTGGTTGGACTTCCAGAGAGAGGCCATGAAGGAAGCGAACAAACAGGTCCAGGTGACCATTTTTACTTTCAAGGGATTTCTCCATGGCTTTTCTCAGGAAGATGTCCAGGGATGGACCAAGGCTACCACTGTTTCCAAAATGTGCAGAAATGTTCTTGAGAAAAGACTTTGTGTTTGGAGTCCCTGTGTTCATAGTCTTTTAAGGAAGTCTTCAGTACCTCTGTGTTCCTGTTGGTGTAATAGTGGAACATGTAGACTGCAGCCAAAAACTCCTGAATGCTCAGATGAACAAAGCAGTACACTGTTTTCTGGAAGATCACACACTCTCTTTTGAAGATCTCTGTACAAAGTCCTGAGTACACCGAGGCCTCTGTGACATCCAGTCCACACTGCTCCAGGTCTTCTTGGTAGAACATGATATTTCCTTTCTCCAGATGTTCAAACGCCAGCCTCCCCAGCTTCAGAAGAAGCTTCCTGTCAGCCTCCATCAGCTCCTGTGGACTCGTCTCATGTCCCTCATCATACTTCTGCTTCTTCCTCTTTGTCTGAACCAGCAGGAAGTGTGAGTACAGGTCAGTCAGGGTCTTGGGCAGCTCTCCTCTCTGGTCTGTAGTCAACATGTGGTCCAGAACTGTAGCAGTGATCCAGCAGAAGACTGGGATTTGACACATGATGTGGAGAGTCCTGGATGTCTTGATGTGTGAGATGATTCTGCTGGACAGATCTTTCATCACTGACTCTCCTCCTGAAGTACTCCTCCTTCTGGGCGTCAGTGAAGCCTCGTACTTCTGTTAACCCTGTCAACACATTCAGGAGGGATCTGATTGGCTGCTGCAGGTCGGGAAGTTATCCAGACGAGAGCCGAGGGAAGCAGATTCCCCTTGATGAGGTTTGTCAGCAGCACGTTGACTGATGACTTCTGTGTGACATCAGACACGACCTCACTGTTGGTAGAAATCCAATGAAAGTCTGCTTTCATCCAGGCCGTCAAAGATGAACAAAAGTTTACAGACAGCGAGCTGCTCTGCTGTGACCTTCTGTAATGTTGGATGGAAAACATGGAGCAGCATGAGAAGACTGTACTGCTCATCTTTGATCAAGTTCAGCTCCCTGAACGAAAAGCAGAATCAGCAGACTGACATCTTGGTTTTCCAAACCCTCTGCCCAGTCCAGAGTGAACTTCTGCACTGAGAAGGTTTTTCCAACACCAGCGACGCCGTTCGTCAGAACCACTCTGATGTGTTTCTGTTGGTCAGGTAAGGCTTTAAAGATGTCGTGGCACTTGATTGGAGTGTCATGGAGGGTCTTCATCTTTGAAGCTGTCTCAAGCTGCCTCACCTCATGTTGGGTATTAACCTCTTCACTCTGTCCCTCTGTGATGTAGAGCTCAGTGTAGATCCTGTTGAGGGAGGGTTTCACTTCCTGCTTCATCACTTCCTTCAGTCACACGTTCACATCTCCTCCTCAGACTGATCTTATGTTCATCTAAAACCTCCTGCAGACCAACATCTGCTGAAAGAGAAGAAGAAATGTGAGACTTAAGAAAGAAAATCTGATAATTGGCTGATTATTTTCAAAACCAACATTAAAACAAGTCATACAAAATATAAAGAAGGGTTTTAATTTCAGAACTTTCCTAAAATGTCTTTAATATCTCTGCTGTGGAACACAACAAATAAACCAAGAAGAATCCTGTTTTCAGACTTGATGACAGCAGCAGACAGATGATCAGTCTTACTTTGTACACTGCTGGTCTGACTGGCTGTCTGCAGTCCAGCTCTGGTTCTGGATCTTTCTCCACACTGGGGACAGGAGGAGTCTCCTGATGAAGCAGACTGGTCCCAGTATGAGCTGATGCACTGTCTGCAGAACCAGTGTCCACAGCTGGTAGAGACTGGATCCTTCAGGACGTCCTGACACGAAGCACAGCAGGACGGCTGCTCCTCAGAAATCATGACTCCTCTTCTTCTCTCTGTCAACACATTTCTTTGTAACTACATCAGAACCAAAAGCCATTGTTAAAAAACATCCAACAAGAACACCTGGTGTCCAAAAAGCTGAAGTGAGAACACGTCCTGACACCTGTGCTGGAAACTGTCCATTTTATTCACAAACTTAATCACTGGTGGTTCAAATATTTCATGGTGGAGCTTCATAAGAGCCTCTTGAGTGATGTTCTGCTCCACTGTGAGACGGCTTGTCAAAAGGCAAAAAGCTTCCTCATTTTTATCAACATTTACATGCAGTGACACTGTTCTTGACAAGGAGCCTTCGACCCTCAGTTGATTTTAGTTTTGGTGTTTTTGGTGGACATGCTGTGTAATTCAGACAAACTCAAGCTGGATCTACAGGTAAAGCTGAAGATTTAACCAGAACTAAATTTGCATGTTTCAGAAAATACAGACTTATTACTGACTATTGTCAGTAAACTGCTTGTATAAATTCACATTCCCTCTTCTCAAAATTTGCGGAAAACATTAAAATACATTAAAGTTGAATGATGACCACTGAATCATCTTCAGGTCAGTTTATAGAAGAAACAGTTTCTTACTTTGTGTCTGATGGTCCAGGTTCATTACTGAAGGTTGGAGGTCGAGGTAAGGACCGGTCACTCTTCAGAGACAGACAGCTGGATCCTGCAGACTCTGATCTGTCCTCCTCTTCCTCCACACAAACACTCATCTTCTGATCTGAAGTCAGACTGAGAGAAAAAACAGGAACAGACTGTGAACTCAGAACAGAAGAATCAAGACAAACAAGTTTGTTCAAGACTGAGAGAACAGGGAGTGACACACACACACACACACTTTACACAGAGACACACACAGACACACACACACACACACACACACACACACACACACACACATACTCACACACACACACACACACACACACACACAGTATACAGTAGAATAAAAGCAGACAGCTCTCCACCTGCTCAGCTTGTTTTCTTGAGTTTCTGCAGCTTTAATGTGAATTATTCAGCCAATCAGCACTTTGTGTCCACAGATGAATCAAAGTGTTGAGTTCATTCTAACTTTTCTTTCCTCGACAGTCCACAGAGAGAAAAGAGACTCAGAGACTTTGACAGTGAGATAAGAAACATGTTGGATTAACACTCACCCTGCCTCAGCCTTCAGTTTTCCTCCTCGGTCGACTCAAAATGGAGACTGAACTGACTGAACACTTTCACTTTCAAGTTCCCACCCTGTTCTCATCAACCTGCATCACCTGGTTAGTGTGGCTCCTCCCCTTTACATTTACTGGATATCAGGTGTGTGTGTGTGTGAGAGAGAGACAGAGAGAGAGAACAAACAAACACCACCGTCTCTGTACGTCAGCTGTAAATTAAACGAATGATCCGATATCTTCAGAGCAACACGGCTCTGCAGGAACCTCAAGCAGAAAATAATTCTTCACTCCAACTTTTGCAGTTCAGTTTTAATTTCAGTGCAGCATAAAGTCAACACACAGTGAGATATAACCATAAATAAAAGTGGCTGCATTAAGCCCTACACTAGATTTCTCATTTTATGTTTCACGTTATGAATGTCAAAGTTTAAACATCTCATACACTTTTGAATCTTCAACATTTCCCTTCATTCTCAAACGCCTGTTTGCCATTATTACACATTTGTTAATTTATCCAGCTCACTGACACAAATGGCTTGATGAAGTTTATTGTTCTTTTATCAGCAGTTATCCATGCACCACATCTACAATGATATATTCCACCAAGCTGCAGTGTCACAGAGTTGAGTAATATTAGGATAAACATCATGTCCTTTATTTTTACTTCATATACAAGGGGACCCAGGAGACCCTCTTACAATGAGCTTCAGCAGATTCTGGAGGAAAAATGAGCTGACATGGAGGGAGGGAAGCCGACAGGAGAGCGGAAACAGAAAAAACAATGAGCTGAAGGTTGCAGCAGTGACGAGTAAACACCTTTTTTCCCTGAATGTGAAATCATGAAAGATCAACACAGAGCCGCTTTTCTACAACAAGAAAAACCAAAACTGAGGTCCTGTCCTCAGTGTGATCTGTGGACATTTCTGAGAATTTGATTCGAATAAAACTTCGAGAAATGTATTGTACTGTATTTTTCAGCAGAATAACAGACCTGCCAACAGACCATGACGTTGGAAACGTGAGGCGGTATCATAAGATTTACCACAAAATATAACCAAAGATTTGAATAGAATTAGATTTTCTTTAAATCACATTTGCAGAGTTTGGTTGGCGGCTGGTCCCAAAACAAACAAACAAAAAGATAATTAATTATTCTCCATCAGAATGACGTCCTTGGCACCAGACCATAATGGAAGGAGATGCTGTAAAACTTATTAAAACATTTCATCGAATAAACAGAGAATGATTTTCTTTAAATTCTCAGAAGTTTTGAAGAAAGTTTGGTTGGTGGCTGTTAAGAAAAACTAGAATTTTCCATGACATAATGCACAGAGATAAAAAAATACAAGAAATCTAATTGAACAGTAGAATAAACAGAATATTATTTTACCTAAATACTCAGAAAAATTGTACAGAGTTTGGTTGGCCGACTTGTTTCAGATGGTGCTGTTCTGCTCGGGGAGTTTGGACTTATAACCTGATAACATCTACAATCCTGGATATTCTTCTGCTTTGCCCTGCTGGTAATCTTTCAGTGGTTTTTCCCATCACTTCCTTGTACATTTGTAGCTCTGGTTTCTCTTCTCCCAGGATCTTTTAGTGGAAAAAGGGGCTTTAAATGGCAAAAGTGCACATGCTGGACGAAACACAGGCTGCTGAGGACGGGTTGTTTTTTAAGGGGGCGACTGCACAGAGGTTTAAGGCCTCAGAGGTGATGAACGCTGTTTCACACCACAGTCTGTTCTGTATCGGTGAGGTATATTTTAGTCGGGGAGGTGGAGGGGGGTGAGCTGAGGTGGAGATACAAGCGTCTTCAGAGCAGTGAAACACACAACTACTGTAAGTGCCGACTATAAACTGCAGCTAGCGTGGTTACAGTCAGTGCCAAACTAATACACAACACACTGTGTCAATATTTCCCCCCCCCGCAGATAAAAATACAGGACATTTGACAGATTTTTTCCCCTGCTGTGGATTGTTGCACCTCCATAAAACGTCCGTCAACGAGCAGCAGAAAAACCAAAGCTATAGTCTAAGTGTTACAGGTCAACAGCGGGGTTATAATATCAGTTGTTGATGGTTTTCTCCGGCGTCAGTAAATCTACAGCAGACTGTTTTTTCAGTTTTTTCATAGAAGTAGGAGTGGCTGTCAGCGGTAGAGCAGGTCAGAGGTGAGATAAACACACAGGAACCATCAGAAAACACTGACAGAAAGAGAGAAAACTCTCACACACTGTTCACAGCTACAACCACCAACTAGCTAGTCCTCACTGAAGATGCTACACAGGATTCACACAGCGGTGTCTGTTTTGCGGCTTCCCTCGAGATAAACTGCTACAGAGCCGCTTCCTGCCCCTACGATGACCGATGACTCCCCCCGCCCGGACGGATCTATTTACAGAGTTTTACAAAAGCAGGGCTGTGAGATTTAAGCGGATGATACTCGAGTGATATTTGGTGGCAGAGCAGCTGGGCAAAGCTGGCTTCAACAGGAGCAGACGTAGAGGAGACGTCGTGGTGTCAGAGGGTTGTTGGGGACAAAAAGGGTCGAGGAAAGACGCGGTCTGATGTCGTGAGGTGTCTTTTAACGTGTCGTCTGGAAATGAAAACGTAGGCTGATGTGTGCAGATGATCTTCAACTAGTTAAACTCCCGGCTCGAATCTATGCAGTAAATTTCATAGCAAGTGTTTCTTTAGATTACAGTGATTTACTCTCCTGAACTTTCCTCAACAAACATGCAAGAATGCCGCCTCCTTCTCTGTCACATGATCATGCCATGAACACACTTTGCATTATTTGCATGATTTTGTCCGACTATGTTGCATGTGAGAGTCAAAATTGCCCATCTGCAATGCCTCAGAAAGTGGCCAGAAGCTTTACTGTTATGAGTTTGCAAGTCCCGGTAATACAGATGTGAAGTGAGTCGTTGAGCGTTTGTTCCTCGTGGAAATGATTGTTGTTGCTGCAGACGGAGGTGACGGTCTCTTGGTCGGTTTCTCCTCCTGGCTCCGGTTTAGAGCGAACCCGCCAGCTCCTGAAAAGGTCCTAACGGAGAGACAGAGACAGGAAACTGTTCAAACCTACTTTCAGTTTGGGTTTTGAATGTGTAAAAGCTTTATGACTCACTCAGAAACATCACATTAGTGAACTTACGTCTCACAGAGCAGACTGACGTAAGAAACTGTGGATGTGTGAATGTTCAACTTGTCATTGATCATCAGATTTCTGCAGCTCTCTGTTGTCACCTCATGATATTCTGGCTGATTACTGACTTTAAACTTCTATTTAAACGTCTACTTTCTACCAAACACCTGCAATAAAGGTGCCTGAAGAATGAAGCTTTGATTTTATTTTGAGTTCATTTGAATTTTTTTTCAAAGTAATGTAATGTTTGTTAGCTCTGGTCAGGATGAAATAGCACACAAACTAAATTAAATCCGGCGTCTTCACCTGTTAAAGGACTAGTTCGTCCTTTTCATTCCCACAATAGGAACTATTTCTTTTGAGGAGCTGTTTAGTATTGGACTACAGTTACCATAATGCAGCTTGGTAACTTCTTTCATTAGATCATTTCCTGTAAAAATCACAGGCTGTTTAAAAAGATGGACAATGCATCTCCACTTCCTTCCACTGTACAAAAGTGAAGCCAAAATATCTCGTATAAGGGCGCCTCTATCTTACACTGGATCGGGGGGAGGAGCCTCTGTAACGAGGTCCCGCCCAACTCACTCAGTAATCAATAATCAGCAACTGCTAACTAACAATCACCTGCTAAAGTTAAAGTTTCGTCTCCTCTCGATGTTTGTACTACTGCCTTTACATACAATTCCTGAAAAGACGTCTGCAGGTGCCTCCACGACTTCTTCACTTTGATTGACAGCTGTCAGTCATGATGTTTCACCAACTTTTTTATAGCATCAAACAACAAATTAAAACCAAACTGATCAGAAAACACTTGAACAAACATGGAAAATAACATGGAGGGGGCGGGGCTTATGAGCCGCCACCAGGGGGCGATCCAGATGTTTTGGCTTCACTGTTGGGGGGGGGAGGGGGGGGCTGCCATGTCGTCCATCTTTATATAAAATCTGTAATATACACACACAGGTCTTTTAAACCCCTTGATCCCAGAAATTTCTAGAAACAATCACAGAAAAAGCTCTCAGGTACAAAGCGCGACAGGTAAACTGGTTTTGGCGGTGAGAGGAGGCGGAGTACCTGACTACTGGACGTCCAGTTTGCTCGGGCCGAGGCTGTGGATGAGCTGGGAGGATTCAGAGGCGGCGCTGTACGCTTCAATCAGCAGGTTCTTGTTGAGGTCTCCCACCCCGCTGCCGGCCTGCAGTTTGGGGTAGGGGGGTGTTTCAGCGCCCTGTCGCTGCCCTCGGCCGTGGGCGTCGATGTCCATCAGGTGCTCCAGGGGGCAGCCGTCCGTCCCCTCGGTGACTGGAGAAAACTCGTGAGCGCTCGCCTGCTCCTCCCTAGAAACTGGACTGATGGAGACAGATGGAGAACTTAAAGACACGATGATGACAGAGACAGAATATGTCATTAATATGCACTTTTCAAAACGCAGCTTCAGTGTTGAATCAATATTTGGTCTTTTTTTTTTTTTACACATTTTTAGATTTCCTTCTAAAAACATGAGATCTGATGAAAGCAGTCTTCATGATGTGTATTTTATAGATGAACATGTCAGACATTAAATACATCTTTCTTCTCTTTACAGACTTTTGGCTGTTTGGGTGAGCAGCTTGGGATGATAATGAGAAGAAAAACTGGATTGTTATGTGGTGTCTCGTCAACACTAACACACTAACTGAAATGTGTTAAAATGGAGCAAAACTCCTACTTGGAAAACTTGATTAAAACTGAGGGCAGAGTTTAAAGAACATCTTAAAGTGAGCATGAAGTTCTGCAGTGTGAACAAAGCCAGAGGCAGCGTAAAGAAATCTGAGAGATAAACGAAGACGCCTCACCTGACGTCCATGGACTGGACTCCGTCAGACAGCTCGTCCACGCAGCTCTTATTCTCCAGAGGTCCCAGCATGATGACGGGGGGCTCGGCTGGAGTCGGGGTGTCCTCCTCGGAGGGGACCGCAGTCTCTGTCCTCATGTCAGACACTGCGAACACACAGTTTCATTTAAAAGTGATTTTTGTGGGTGAATATTTTAACAGAGGTGCTGCAGGTCTGAATCTCTCTCTAAAAACATCCAGACTGTCTTCAAATATCCCAGCCGGTCTGTATTTTCTGCTGTTTTGTGGAACAACAGGGGCTCAAAGGACACCCCAGATACTAGATTCATTTTTTTTTCAACAGTATTAAACTTCTTATTCTTGTTGCTGCTCCACATGTAGAATCCATAGAATTAGAGATGAAAACTTTCTTTTATTAGGCAAAATAAAATATCTCAATTTGACCTCTTGATATCAGCATTTTTTAAAATACTTAAATTAATCTTATAATATATATGTATATAAATATAAATGGGTGGAAATACAAAGCCTGTCATGACACTTTAAATGCATGTAAATGTTGGTGTTTCACCTGTAACTGGTCAAAGGTTCAATTCCCTCACAATCAGGATGTTGTGAAGTGAAACGGCTTTTTATTGCAGAGGCATTTCTGTCGACATCATCTGTTCAGCAGGTAACTACTGTAAGTGTGCAATATTAAAGGAATTAGAGTGTTTTATTTCCTCTGGGGACTCGTGTGCTGATAAAACTGTCCAAACTGTTTTGGGTCTTTGGGTTCGACAGATGCTGCAGTGCACTTGGTGACCATGTGGAGGCGCTGTTCCCCTGCATGTCTCACACTGCTGAGTCACACTGCAGCTGAGACCAATCCCATTCAATTTATTGGAAAACTAACAAGTCAGAATCATTCACATCCAAGTTAAAGGAAATAAAGACAACAAAACAGCTCTCTTTCCTGCCTCTTCCTGTCTGCCTCTTTCTGGGCTGTGAAAATAAAGTTGCAGAGTGACTAAAACAGCTAAATGATGTATATTTAACATTCACCTGCAGCAGGCTCCACTTCGCTCATATGTAGAGTGGTAATATATAGATATAATGTTAATAAATAATATTACGTGTTCTGGTATGATATGAATAGTTTTAATAGTCTTCTAAAATGTTTTGATGTAATTATGAAATAAAGGAAGTATATATATAAAATACTCTCTCCTCCTCGGCCTGCTGGGCAGCTCTCTCCTGCCTCCCTCGCGCCTCCTGCTGCCTCCTCTGCTCCTCCTCTCCTCGATTCTCTGCAAATACAAAATGAACTACAGGTCAAATACGCTCTCTTTTTAAAATATCATTTCTACCTTATTTTGATTTGTTTCACCGTTATTTTCATACCTTAATTAATATCATATCTGTTCAGACTGTGTGATGTCTTTGACGTGATGTTTCACAGTTTATAGAGCAGATGGATGTGCAGATTTCTGATCACCTTCTTCCTCTGCAGTCTCTCCTGCTCCTCCTGGATGTGCAGCAGCTCTCTTTCCTGCCTCTTCCTGTCTGCCTCTTTCTGGGCTCGCAGGAAGGCCTCCTCCCTCTGAAAAAAAACCAAAACGATTCCCTCTTGATACTGACGTTAAAATGAATAAGGAGAGCACCACCTGTCCTCAGAACAAAGATCAGATGTGGCTCGATTATACGGTTTGATGTCTTTATTTAGATTCTCACATTATTTAAATTCAAATTCAAATTTATTTATTTAGAGCCCAAAATCACAAACATTGTTTGCCTCAGAGGGCTTTACAATCTGCACAGTTGTGACACCCTCTGTCCTTAGACCCTCGAACCGAGTCAGGAAAAACTTCAAAAAAGCCTTTATGGGAAAAAGAAGAAACCTGAGGAAGAGCCACAGATGAGGGATCCCTCTCCCTGGGATGGACAGACGTGCAATAGATGCCACATGTACAGAGAACATCATCAATCATATTATGGAATTATACATGAGTCGTAATAAGCTGTAGCTATACTGAGTTCATTGGTTTAGTCCATGTGTGAAGGTATCACAGGTAATGGAAATGAGTCCGTGAGTCCAGGTGCATCTCTAGATGTCCTCATATGGAGCTCTGGGCCACTCGACCTTCTCTCCACAACACAGACACAGATCATGTCCCCACCAGGCCAGTGAACCTCAGACAGATGGACCACAACCAGAATCAGTGAGGAACCTGCAAGACTGGAGAGAACAAAGAGGACCAGGGCTCCGGCAGTAACATGCACTTTACAGGACATAAGAGTATTCACATTAACCGCTTTAACCAATTTAACCAATTTAACCACTTTAACCAGTTTAACCACTTTAGCCACTTTTACCAGTTTATAAGGTGACTCCAGTTTGCACTACTACCATAATAAGAGTAGAGGAAGCGAAGGAAGAGGAAGCAGAGAAAGAGGAAGCAGAGACAGAGGAAGAGGGAGAGGTGCCCAATGCATCATGGGAGCCCCCCGGCAGTCTAAGTCGAATAGACTCTAGTCGGATGATAAGGAGTTATCAATTCATTAAGATATGATGGTGCCAGACCATGTAGAGCCTTATATGTGAGGAGGAGGAATTTTAAAATCCACTCTAAATTTTACAGGGAGCCAATGCAGAGAAGCCAGTACTGGAGTAATATGGTCTCTTTTCCTGGTTTTAGTCAGCACCCGAGCAGCATGATGTGAAAAAGTTTGCCACCACAAACTGTACTCAGCCTCCTCACCATTGGTGACACATCCAACTACAGCAGAGTTGCCAGAAAACGTTTGAAGATGGCAGGACTCAGATGTGTTGTGGTTGAGGTCCGCGGTGTAGACGGTGAGGAGGAAGAGAGACAGGACAGTCCCCTGTGTGTTGCTGACCACTCTGTCCAACACACAGTGTTATAAACACACATACTGTGGTCTGCCAGTCAGGTAGTCAGAGATCCAGGACACGAGAGGAGCATCCACCTGCATCACTGTTGACTTCTCACCCAGTCGAGCTGGCCAGATGGTGTTAAAAGCACTGGAGAAGTTAAAAAACATGACTGTCACAGTGCTCGACAGCTTGTCCAGGTGAGTTTAGGTGTGGTTGAGCAGACACGTGATGCCATCCTCCACTCCAAGTTGGGGCTGGCAGGCAAACTGAAGGGGATCTGAGTGGGGTCTGACCTTAGACCGGAGCTGCTCCAGGACAAGTCTCTCCAGGATGTTAATGATGTGAGACGGAGAGGAAGAGGGGTGTCGAATCTGTTAACAGATTTAGTTTGTTGGCTGAGTCCAAACTGCCCTCAACTCCTTTGCTGTTAGTCAGCCTGAAACCAGTGATGGTCTTCATGCTGCTCCAGACCTCCCTCATGTTGGTCTGCTGGAGTTTGCTCTCCAGCTTCCGCTTGTAATTGTCTTTAGCCTCCCTGATCTTCCCCTTCAGTTCCCCTTGTATGGTCCTCACCTCCTCTGTGTCACCATCTCTGAAAGGCCTCTTCTTCATGTTCAAGATGGCTTTGATGCTTTTCAGTCACTCTGGTCTGAAGTTCAGACTTCATACTTCCGATGATATTAAAACATTGGACTAAACATGCTGCCATGCCAATAACATATTTAGCTGTAGAATAATTTCTGTTTCTGTTCATTATTTAAAAAAATTAAACATCCCTCTCTGTGCAGCGCTACAGTTTCAACCTTTAAGTTCTTGATGCTGACATTTGATTTGGGCCTCTCTGGTTCCTGCAGGTAGCAGCCTATCATCGATGAGCCAGATGTTCCCTGTCAGTGACAAACAGAAACACCCAGCTGTGTCAAAAATATCACCAGTGAAGCAAAGTACTGACTGCTGTTAACAGAGGACATTAACAGAAGTGATGTTAAGTTTGTCCCCATTCTGACTTTAATGACAGAGTTGTTACTTCAACTGCTTTCTACAAATAAGTCAAGCTGCTACAGAATATGATGATAAAAAAATACATTAAAAAATACATACAAAGACTTAACACAAGCAAAATGGAAAACATGACACAGTAATAATAACTGGTGCTGCTGCATCCTGATATCAATCACATATAACATAACATATTTAGAAATATAATGTGGAAATTATCTGCACATCTCCATCATACCACATGGTGGAGCTGCAACACAAAGAAATAAACTGATATTTACAGATTTTACACAAGTTCATGATTGTTTAATGGTCCTGTGTGTGATTTAAAATGCTTTAAAAGTGCAGTTTGCATGTCATAAACAGTAATAATAATGTGTTTTGTCACTTTGGGTTCAGCATATCTGAATGCATCAAGAGTGAAAAAGAAAAAAATCCAGGTCCAGGTGGAGGGTGGAGGAGGTGGTTGAATGTGGAGCAGAAGAAGTGGAGGAGTCTCAGTGTGTCTGCAGAGACTGTGTAGAAGGACAGAGCAGCAGCAGAGCAGTCCAGATACACTGATGATACTCTGTCAGATCCAGAGGAACACACAGGGATGATGGTGGACTTGACTTTGTGTCTGACAGTGGAGCTGATCTCAGAGCAGTTCAGACTGCAGCACTGAGAGTCATCTCCACTTGTTGTGATTCCTCTGTCAGTCACTGCTGGATGAAGCTCTCCTCTCCACTCCACCTCCCAGTAACATGGCCCAGTCAGAGCCTCTCCACACACAAGCTGATGCTGCTGCTTCAACCTCTCTGGATCATCACCACTCAGCTCATCCTCTCAACACAAACACCTTTCTCATCTCTCACTCTCACAGAGATCACCACCATCTGAGGAGAGAAGAAGACAGACAACAGGAGTCATAAATCAGAGTTTACAGAGACTCCCTTCATCAGCTGTCAGTCAGTGATGCAGCACATCAGTAGAAATATTTATGATGTTAAAGGTCCCACGAGTTCATACAAAGACCATCAGCTGGGATCACTGGTTCAGGTCTGTAGAAAGACCACATGGTTACTAAATGTAATGATGGTTCTCTGAAATAAGAGCCAGTGGTTTGCAGGCTTCAGTCAGACTGATCTCAGAGCTGTGACAAAGATGAACTGATCAATAGTTTAGTGTTGAAATGAGAGAACAAACACTTTGAGATCAGATTAGATGGTCCGACACTTTGATGAATGAGGACCACCGTGTCTGTACGTCTTGTAATGCTGTCAGCTGTAATCCAGCTTTATTTTTCTGGAGACATGAACACAACAACAACAGTCGTCTTCACATCAACTCAAACATCACAACAAGCTTCTGGCTCATCTGATTGGCTGACTGTTCTCTCTCTCTGTCTTTCTGTCCAATCCTGAAGCCCGTCACTATTCTCCTCTCACAGCTTCACTGAGGAAAGCAGCCAATGAGAAGGTCAGAGGTTCACCAGGAAATACTGGATCTTTGCTTTGATACCAACTGAGTTTAATACAAAACTGCTGAAACCAGCACGGACTGACTCCAACTCTCTACTGACCTCAGAGTCTGCAGTCTACAGTGTGGACTCTTCCAGAAAACCACACAGCAGATTCACTCCTGAATCCTGCAGGTTGTTTCCATCCAGCTGCAGCTCTCTCAGATGGGAGGGGTTGGACTTCAGAGCTGAGGCCAGAGAAGCACAGCTGATCTCTGACAAACTGCAGCAACTCAATCTGAATAAAGAATAAATGATGAAGATAAAAATCCATTTATAATCCAGTCAGATGTGTTCAGGTTTTAAATGTGCAGCTCAACATTACTCTGTCCTGATCAATGAGCTTTCTCCCTAAAATGAGTAGAGACACTTTGTCATTGTGTTATTGTGGATCATCATCATGTCAGCCTTCTACAGACATCATCCAAATGTCACCACAACATTCACACAGCGATTCATGTTCAGCACAGATTAATAACATGCTGCTGATCTCAGTCAAGTCTGGAATTAGAGGATCAATACTGTTTTGATCACAAAACTTTATTTCATAATCAGATATAATGTATTAAGTTGTACTAATAATCATTATTATTGCTGTTTCCTTGTTAAATGATATTTAATTGATTGTGTGAAGGCTACACAGATACACTGCACACTTGCTCTATCACCTCAGTATTTGCTCACCCAAAAGGCACAGTGACTTATATTGTTGTCCATCATAGTTTAACACTGTATGAAATATTATAAGCTGTGACAGTATTTGGCAAAGCTTGAATTCTCTCTGTGATGTGGATTATGTAGTTTCTCCATGCTTTGACGTTATGCAGGCCTGGAGCAGTCGTAGATATTTTTTGGGTTGGTTTGTTTTATTGTTCATAAATGTTCCTCATGTGAAAAGATGACTTTGTTCAGGTGCAATTAATTGTTCATTAAAAGTTATTTTAGAAACCCAGAATGTGACTCTGATCTGTTTATTAACTACAATGTACTGACAGTTTTAAATGACGATCTCACATGAAACTTGCTGTGCTTTGACAAGTCAAATGGGTTGAATCAGGACTGCTTGGCTTCCTTTAGCTTACTGTATTACAAAATACTGAGCATACTTAATATTGAGCATACTTCGTTTAGCTTTTAATGTGTGCACTGTATCTGTGGAGTCCAGTCTGAATTAATTAAATATCACTGAAAAAAGAAGCAGTAATAATAATGATTGTTAGTACTACTTAATACATGACTAATGAGTCTGAAATAAAGTTTAGTGCTCTATGAAGTGGTCGATGAAACAAAATATGAGTTCTGTCCTCTTGAGTACCTTGATAAGTTCAGTACAGATAATGTAAATCCTTTGTGCTGTGACATCAAGTCACATGAATCATTGAAAGAATTCATTTTTGTTCTATGTGTGTGTGTGTGTGTGTGTGTGCTTGTATTTTGAAGTATCAATATAATTGATCAAATACTATTTGTAAAAAAAAAAAAGAAACACACTGTAATGAGCGGAAACTAAAAAAATATTTCTATTTCAACAAATAAGCTTTATCAATTAAAAAAAAAATCTGTATACAGATGTGAAACATTCATTTACTTTAACAACTAACAGTGAACATTTTCTACAGTTTCTATCAGAAACTGAATATTTTTTGACTGCAGACTAAATTTACTTCAAGAAAAAAGAAAATATCAACAAAATAAATTGTACAACTTTATGGATGTAAGTTATGTTTGAACATCAATGAAGTTCAGTTGTTAATGAAACATATCAGATCTACAACAGTAACAGAGAGTCAGTGAACTGACCTCAGAGTCTGCAGTCTACAGTGTGGACTCTCCAGAAAACCACACAGCAGATTCACTCCTGAATCCTGCAGCTTGTTTCCACTCAGCTCCAGCTCTCTCAGATGGGAGGGGTTGGACTTCAGAGCTGAGGCCAGAGAAGCACAGCTGATCTCTGACAACCTGCAGTCCCTCAATCTGAATAAAGAATAAATGATGAAGATAAAAATCCATTTATAATCCAGTCAGATGTGTTCAGGTTTTAAATATTTTATATTGATCCTTTAAACAGTTTAATTTGGAAATATGCTTTGATCTCTGTGTGTGTGTGTGTGTGTAGTAAAACAGTGTTTTTCAACCTTTTTTACATGAAAAACATCCTGAGGCACACCACCAACCAAACATGTTTCAAAATGACTCTCTGTATCCTAATACAGTATAAAAAATGACAATAGAGTCTCTCAATTCATTCATACTCACTCACTGATGCGTATCTTTTCTAAAACACTTTCCATGTCTGCAGACATGTCATCTACACGTCTGGCAATTGTGTTATCAGAGAGGGACTTTAGCTATTTCTTTAACCGCGTCAGGGCCGAGCATCTTGTTTACAATGGCTTTGCAGGCAGGTAGTATTAATGTCTCTCCCACAGTGAGTGGCTTTTGTGATTTGGCGATGAGTTCAGCAGCGTAGTAGCTACCTTTGAGGGCTCTCTCATTCACCTTTGTGGTTCTTCTCATTAAAGCCACCTGTTTCTCCGTGTGTTCACACAGGTGAACTGTAACGATTCTATGAACCAGGCAAGGCAGGTGGACCCACATGCAGGACACAGACTCCGGGAAAAGGTTTGCAGGGTTTTAATAAAGAAAAAGTCTTACAAAACAAGCTTGGTACTTCTGACGTGGTGTGATGGCTGGATCGATAGTCTTGACATATAAGACGCAGACAGGATTATGAGGCATGAGGCAACACCTGACATGACACACTTGACATGAAACGCTTGACATGACACAACGATCTGGCAACAAGACAAGGGAAGACAAGGACTATATAAGCACATGAGGTAATGGGGGAACAGGTGAAAACAATCAGGGCGGGGCAGACAATCAGACAGGCAGGGAAACACACAATGGCAGGAAGTTAAGGGACCTGAAACAATGAGGAAGGTTAGAGATTTCAAAATAAAACATGACACGCCAGAACAAGGAAACAGAAACACGACAGACATGGAAGCATAACATGACGAAACCTGACAGAACCAGAAACCAGACCTGACAATCAAACCAATTAAATACCCTGAACACAAGACCTATAAAACATGAAACACTAGACAGACCAGAAACAGAAACCTGACCAACATGCATGACAAGACAAAACAGAATAAGAAACATGACAAAATGAAAACCTGACTTGACAAGACATAACCTGACATGAAGAAACACAAGGAACACAAGACAACAGAAAACACAACAGGACAAGGAACGAGTCATCACATGAACTAAATAGTCTGCCTTCTTGTTCTGAAGCGACGGGTTTCGTTTGGAGATGGTGTTTAAGCTTGCTTGGGACCATGGCACTGTTGGATCGCTTTTCACCACACCAAGCACAACGGAGTCGGTGCCGTCGGATCCCCAGTGAAAGTAGATCTGAAGGAAAGATAGCTTTCGCTGTATTGCCTCGAGCTCGCCATCTTTGCTTTCTTTTCACCACCACTCATACTAGGGCCTTCATCTGGGTCACAGTTTTGTCCAGGTTCCAGGTCAGAGTTTGCATTTTTCTTTTTCAAAAACTTCTCCATCACTGTCAACTGCTAACTCTCGCATGCATCACTAATTCTATTGTCTTAAAATAATCAAGGTAGGTAATTAGCTACCTGCTGCCAACCACTGACATGGAAGAAGGATTAAATTACTATCCCATTCATTAGATTGCAGCACAGACACTTGGCAATAGCATATTATTTCCAGATAATAATTAATTTTTAAATAATTTTTTTAGACCAATTAAGTGAAATTGGAGAATTTCCCACAGCACACCTGACAATCTCTCACGGCACACTAGTGTGCTATGGCACAGTGGTTGGAAATCACTGTTCTAAAAGATCAATATCAATTATTAAATGTTAAGTAGGAAAACAGTGAAATGAGCAGAAACCAAAGAAATATTTCTCCATCAATAAGGAAACTTTAACCATTTCAAACAAATATTAGTTCAGAGGATCTTCTGTATGCAGATGTGAAACATTCATTTACTTTAACAACTAACAGTGAACATTTTCTACAGTTTCAATCAGAAACTGAATCTTTTGTGACTGCAGACTAAATTTACTTCAAGAAAAAAGAAAATATCAACAAAAGAAATTTACAACTTTATGGATGTAAGTTATGTTTGAACATCAATGAAGTTCAGTTGTTAATGAAACATATCAGATCTACAACAGTAACAGAGAGTCAGTGAACTGACCTCAGAGTCTGCAGTCTACAGTGTGGACTCTCCAGAAAACCACACAGCAGATTTCACTCCTGAATCCTGCAGGTTTAGTTGTCACTCAGCTCCAGCTCTCTCAGATGGGAGGGGTTGGACTTCAGAGCTGAGGCCAGAGAAGCACAGCTGATCTCTGACAAACTGCAGAACCTCAATCTGAATAAAGAATAAATGATGAAGATAAAAATCCATTTATAATCCAGTCAGATGTGTTCAGGTTTTAAATGTGCAGCTCAACATTACTCTGTCCTGATCAATGAGCTTTTCCCTAAAATGAGTAGAGACACTTTGTCATTGTGTTATTGTGGATCATCATCATGTCAGCCTTCTACAGACATCATCCAAATGTCACCACAACATTCACACAGCGATTCATGTCAGCACAGATTAATAACATGCTGCTGATCTCAGTCAAGTCTGGAATTAGAGGATCAATACTGTATTGATCACAAAACTTTATTAGAAAATCATATGTAATGTATTAAGTTGTACTAATAATCATTATTATTGCTGTTTCCTTGTTAAATGATATTTAATTGATTGTGTGAAGGCTACACAGATACACTGCACACTTGCTCTATCACCTCAGTATTTACTCACCCAAAAGGCACAGCGACTTATATTGTTGTCCATCATAGTTTAACACTGTATGAAATATTATAAGTTGTGACAATATTTGTCAAAGCTTGAATTTCTCTGTGATGTGGATTATGTAGTTTCTCCGTGCTTTGACGTTATGCAGGCCTGGAGCAGGCGTAGATATTTTTTGGGTTGGTTTGTTTTATTGTTCATAAATGTTCCTCATGTGAAAAGATGACTTTGTTCAGGTGCAATTAATTGTTCATTAAAAGTTATTTTAGAAACCCAGAATGTGACTCTGATCTGTTTATTAACTACAATGTACTGACAGTTTTAAATGACGATCTCACATGAAACTTGCTGTGCTTTGACAAGTCAAATGGGTTGAATCAGGACTGCTTGGCTTCCTTTAGCTTAACTGTATTACAAAATACTGAGCATACTTAATACTGAGCACAATTAATTTAGCTTTTAATGTGTGCACTGTATCTGTGGAGTCCAGTCTGAATTAATTAAATGTCACTGAAAAAAGAAGCAGCAATAATAATGATTATTAGTACTACTTAATACATGACTAATGAGTCTGAAATAAAGTTTAGTGCTCTATGAAGTGGTCGATGAAACAAAATATGAGTTCTGTCCTCTTTAGTACCTTGATAAGTTCGGTACAGATAATGTAAATCCTTTGTGCTGTGACATCAAGTCACATGAAGAATTGAAAGAATTCATTTTTGTTCTGACTGAAACGCCAACACGTCTGTTGTGTGATTGAAAAGAGCTGATTGGCTGATCTGAAATCTGTCTTTCCCATGATGCCATCAGATAGCAGGGACAGGGAGAATCTTGCAAGTGGAAATCTTGAAATTGATGTCTTTTTAAGAAAGGACAAAGTGCAAACATATATTTTATATGTTATTACTGTTGTTAGTAACCACTGTAATACAGAGTCGTGTTGTGAGCAGGTTAAACATGAACAAAGTGGAAAAGACTGTGGTCTAGAAAACAGTTTAAAAACAGGCTGATCACCAGAGAGTTGATTTAATGAAAGCCAGTGCTGCATGTTCCTGAATCAATGTGTTTTTTTGTGCAGTACAAAAATGTACTTCATAACAGAAAGATTTATTTATTTACTCAAGTAAGCTTTCAAACAAATATTAGTTCAGAGGATCTTCTGTATAAAGATGTGAAACATTCATTTACTTTAACAACTAACTTTCTACAGTTTCTATCAGAAACTGAATCTTTTGTGACTGCAGACTAAATTTACTTCAAGAAAAATGAAAATATGAACAAAAGGAAATTTACAACTTTATTAATGTAAGTTATGTTTGAACATCAATGAAGTTCAGTTGTTAATGAAACATATCAGATCTACAACAGTAACAGAGAGTCAGTGAACTGACCTCAGAGTCTGCAGTCTACAGTGTGGACTCTCCAGAAAACCACACAGCAGATTCACTCCTGAATCCTGCAGGTTGTTTGTCACTCAGCTCCAGCTCTCTCAGATGGGAGGGTTGGACTTCAGAGCTGAGGCCAGAGAAGCACAGCTGATCTCTGACAAACTGCACCAACTCAATCTGAATAAAGAATAAATGATGAAGATAAAAATCCATTTATAATCCAGTCAGATGTGTTCAGGTTTTAAATATTTTATATTGATCCTTTAAAAAGTTTAATTTGGAAATATGCTTTGCTTTGATCTGTGTGTGTGTGTGTGTGTGTGTGTGTGTGTGTAGTAAAACAGTGTTTTTCAACCTTTTTTGAGCCACGGCACATTTTTTACATGAAAAACATCCTGAGGCACACCACCAACCAAACATGTTTCAAAATGACTCTCTGTATCCTAATACAGTATAAAAAATGACAATAGAGTCTCTCAATTCATTTATACTCACTCACTGATGCGTATCTTTTCTAAAACACTTTCCATGTCTGCAGACATGTCATCTACACGTCTGGCAATTGTGTTATCAGAGAGGGACTTTAGCTATTTCTTTAACTGCGTCTGGGCCGAGCATCTTGTTTACAATGGCTTTGCAGGCAGGTAGTATTAATGTCTCTCCCACAGTGAGTGGCTTTTGTGATTTGGTGATGAGTTCAGCAGCGTAGTAGCTACCTTTGAGGGCTCTCTCATTCACCTTTGTGGTTCTTCTCATTAAAGCCACCTGTTTCTCCGTGTGTTCACACAGGTGAACTAAATAGTTTGCCTTCTTGTTCTGAAGCGACGGGTTTCGTTTGGAGATGGTGTTTAAGCTTACAAGGAAACAACAGGACAGACAGAACAGAAACACGACAGACATGGAAGCATAACATGACGAAACCTGACAGAACCAGAAACCAGACCTGACAATCAAACCAATTAAATACCCTGAACACAAGACCTATAAAACATGAAACACTAGACAGACAGAAACAGAAACAGAAACCTGACCAACATGCATGACAAGACAAAACAGAATAAGAAACATGACAAAATGAAAACCTGACTTGACAAGACATAACCTGACATGAAGAAACACAAGGAACACAAGACAACAGAAAACACAACAGGACAAGGAATGAGTCATCACATGAACTAAATAGTCTGCCTTCTTGTTCTGAAGCGACGGGTTTCGTTTGGAGATGGTGTTTAAGCTTGCTTGGGACCATGGCACTGTTGGATCGCTTTTCACCACACCAAGCACAACGGAGTCGGTGCCGTCGGATCCCCAGTGAAAGTAGATCTGAAGGAAAGATAGCTTTCACTGTATTGCCTCAAGCTCGCCATCTTTGCTTTCTTTTCACCACCACTCATACTACGGCCTTCATCTGGGTCACAGTTTTGTCCAGGTTCCAGGTCAGAGTTTGCATTTTTCTTTTTCAAAAACTTCTCCATCACTGTCACTG